>VXJC01000013.1:0-600000 GCA_009193075.1 Mychonastes homosphaera
CGAAGGTCGGATCGCCGTACCCAACGACGACAACATCAAACGGCAGATCCTGCAACTGTGCCACGACGAGCAAGCACACATCGGCGAGAACAAGACGCTGGCCGCAGTTGGCATGCGGTTCTGGTGGCCTAAATGGCAACAGGACGTACGCTCTTACGTGAAGGAGTGTGCTACGTGCCAACGCGCCAAGACGTCGACCCAAAAGCCGCACGGGCGCATGCTTCCCATTGCTGTGCCTTCGCGCAACGGGCAGGTCATCACGATGGACATGATGGGCCCGCTCAACCCCTCCAACGGCAAAACAGCCATCCTCGTCGTGGTCGACAAGCGTTCCAAGTGGGTGATTGCGATCCCCACAACCAATCAACTCACCTCCCTTGGGCTCCGGCAGCGGCTCGAGCTCAACGTCTTTCCAGTCCTTGGCAAGCCAGAGGCCATCATCTGCGACAACGGGCCCCAGTTCACCAGTGCCGAATTTAGGAGCTATTGCAGCGCGGAGGGCATCGACCTACGGCCGAGCACGCCCTACCACGCGCAGACCAACGGGCAAACGGAACGCGCCAACCGTACCATTAGCGACCTCCTGCGCGCGATCGTCCAAAACAAGTATCGGTGGTACTGGAAGCTCAGCAAGGCAGTGCGGGCGTACAACGAGTCGGTCAACGCTTCGACAGGACACTCCCCGCACCTTCTGCTCTACGGCCGTCACCCTCAGCAGCACATCGACCTGGCCGTCCCGAGCGGGTATCCCCGAGGAGGACACCCCGGACGTCCAAAGCGAGACATCGAGCGCGAAGTGACCCACAACCTCCAGCGCGCCTCGGCGCAACAAGCCAAGCAGTACGATAAACACAGACGAGACACCGTCTACGACGTTGGCGACAAGGTCTACGTCGACTCGCAATACCTTCCAGGCTACGAGATGACCAAGTTCGCCAATCGAAGGGAAGGCCCATTCGAAATCGTCGAAGTCAAAAACAGGAACTCTTACGGCGTTCGTGTGCCCGGCACCACCTACAACCAGTACGTCACCCTTCGACTGTCAGTGGACAAGCTCGCTCCGTACAGGGAAAGCGAACGCTGGCGCTTGGACCCGGGACGTGTGCGTCGTTTGCGAAACAGGCAAGTCGAGCGCATCCTCGCCCACCGCGAGTTTCGTGGTCACACCCGCCAGTACCTCTGCCGTTTCGTCGGCCACCACCCAGGGCACGACCAGTGGCTTCCTGCCGCACTCATCGCGCCTGCTGCAATCGTCATAGCGTACAAACAACGGCACAACCTGTCTGCCGAGGAGCACCGCCCGTGAGTTCTGAAAAAAAAAAAAAAAAAAAAAAAAAAAAAAAGGATCCCCTTGAAAGGATCCCCTTGGGAATGCGTTCCCTCTTCGACAACCCCTTTCGTTTTTTTATGAGCCCCGTACATTTTCATGTCTGAGTTTTTCCGTTCAGGATCGGAGACCGAGTTCCACCCCTCGAAGAAGGGAGGGATGATGCAAGAATCAGGCCATCTTGCAGCTCGCCGACTCACCGGGAGGGTCGGGTCACCCCAGAGGCCCTCTCCCCCAGAGGCCCTCCTCTTTCTCCTGCTAATACACCAGCCCCCAGCAGAGAGCCCCACAGAGGGGAACAACCACACCCATACACGTGTAACACCACCTCACGTACATACCACAGACTCGGTCTCACTTCCCCCGCGGACGGAGAAGTGTTCCCTGCTGACTCGGACCCCTGGGAGCAGTGGCCCCCAGTGCCCCGAGCCAGACCCCGATCCTGGACCCGCGCGGACAGGCCACGAGGGCGCTGTTCCTTGCAGCTTTTGGGTTGGTAGAAGCTTCAGTCAGCACATGTTCTTGGCCATTGTAGCACAACTTGACGACGTGCGCCTGCCAATCGATGTCCGGTTTTAGTTGCGTCAGGAAGGGCTTCCCAAGGATGACATCTACGTGTAGATCGAGAACGAGGAAGGGACGAACCTGTCGGAAAGATTCGATCCTAACCGGAAGGGTTGCCGATCCAGATATTGGAACCTTCTCGGCTTGGCCGCCCATAGTGCATTCAAGCTCATCTCGATTCTCGAAAGCGACCTTGGTCCTTTCAAGAAATGAGCGGCTAACGAAATCGTGTGTGGCGCCCGAATCTAGAAGGATCCGCGCTGGTTCGTTGGCTAACCTTCCTTGGAGGATGATCAGGTCGTGCTGCTTCTCGAACTCACTGCCGAGCCTGGTCGTTGGGCATCGGGCAGTCGCGCGCGTAGTGTCCGGTCCCTTTGCAACGAAAACACTTGACGTTGGCGAGGTGGGTGCCGTTGTTGTTGTTGGATTGAACCATCGGGGGCCCAGGCCTGGGTGGAGCTCCTAAGCGGGGCCTCCAGTTGGGCTTCCAGATGGGTTTGAGCGGCTCGCGCCTCGGCATGACCCGTGCCGTTGGGTCGTAGCCAATCGTGCGTGGAGGGCTGTACGGTGCGCGCGCACGGCCGGGGTTTTGCCTAAAACGGCGCACGATGCCGGGCGGGGGAGCTTGGAGGGTCGGATCCCTCGGGGCTTCCAGAAGGTTCGCGAAGGGGGAAGGCAACGCTTCGAGTTTCTCAAATGCATCCCGATAGTTCTTGACGTCCGGGTGCTCGGCGAGCTTCTCCTTGTAGTAGTCGTTCAGCGTGAGTCGGTAGCGCTGGAAAGCTTCTTCGTCGGACAGCTTGAGGCCCACGCTCTCAAGTTCCAGAACCAGGTTTTCAAACTGCTGGTTGTGGAGAGGAATCGGGCACCTGTTCTGTCGAAGGCTGTACAGCGCGTCCGAGAACGTGTTCACGGCGTTGTGCAGAGCAAAACGCTTGGACAGCTGCTCCTTGAACGAGTTCCAAGTGGAGAGGGCACCGTCGCCCGCGCCCTTGAACCAAGAGCGGGCGGCATCCCTGAGCAGATACGAGGCAAGGGCAACTTTGTCCTTGTCTGGAAGCGTCGGGGCAGAGAACTGGAAGTAAGCTTCCATGCCTTCGAGGAACACCTCTGCCTTGCCGCGAGCCCCCGTATAGGGCTCCGGCAGGGGCAGCTTGATAGTCTCCACACGAGTAGTCTCCGCACGCGGCGGCATCCTGTTGGTGTGTGGGGGTAGAAGGGTGAGGGAGGTTCACACTTTTTTTTTTGGAGTAACCTGAGGGAAGGTTACTCTTTTACGTTTGTTTTGTTTGGTTTCCGAACGTGAGGGGTTGTTCGCTTTGATCCGTCGGAACCACGTGCAACCGGAGGGGGCTGATTGCAACAAAGGAGTGAGAGGGCTGATTTGGGAAGGGTTTGGAATGGTTTGTGTTTACTTTGATGTCCCTCCAAAGTGGGGGAAGGGGACCCCTTTTTATAGACTTGGTGAGGGGCTTGGCCAGCTTCTAGCACCATCTGCATGGGAAGCTTCTGCATGGGAAGCTTCTGCATGGGAACCTTCCAGAAGCTTCTAGTAGGTTCTCGACCATCCTCGATTCGATGGTCTCAAGGGTTCTGGAAGCTTCTAGAAGAGGCCTGGGTCGGAAGGGGGAACAGGGACTCTAAGTCCTCGTTGGGCCTGCCAGACCCCTAAACCCTGGCTTCTAGGGTCTAGGTCGGCAGTCCCTGTTCCACTGACTGAAGCTTCTACCAACCCAAAAGCACTTACACCAGCCGATTCCACCACCATCTCGGCCCGCGCCCTAGCCAAACAGATACGGCTACACAACGTCGAAGTGTACGCCGTGCATGCAAAATCGGCGGACACGCGGGGCGATGGCGGTGACGAGGCGCCGACGTCCCAAGATTCTGCGCCCCCTCCTCCTTCGGGAAGGGACCAGATCTTGGCCGGCCCCATCCACGGAGACCCTGAGTACATCAAGGAGATCACACCCCTGTTGCTCGAATTCGCAGAGGTATTTGACCCTCCTCAAGGCATCATCGACCGCCCAATCCAGCACTCGATAAGGCTCAAAGAAGGCACGGAGCCTCCCTTTCGCAACCCTTACCGATTGTCACCTAAAAAGCTGGTCGAGCTTCGACGCCAACTCAAGGAGCTGACGGACAAGGGACACATTCGCCCGTCAGGCTCACCCTATGGAGCGCCCATCTTGTTCGTCGATAAGAAGGATACGGATGAGCTACGTATGTGCGTGGACTACACCATGCTCAACAAAGCCACCATCCGGGACTCGTACCCCATCCCTCGCATCGACCAGCTGATGGACCTGCTCCAAGGGAAAAAGGTTTTCAACAAGCTCGACCTAACAGCCGCCTTCAACCAAATCCCCATGAACCCGGACGACATCGAGAAGACAGCCTTCAACACTCGCTACGGACAGTTTGAGTACACGGTCCTACCCTTTGGTCTTTGCAATGGCCCCGCTACTTGTATGCGACTGATGCAAGACGTCCTAGCTGACTTTCTCGATAAATTCGTGATGGTCTATCTGGACGACTGCCTGCAGTTCAATACGAGCAAAAAGGACAGCATCCGAGACTTGCGTCTCATCTTGCAAAGGCTCAAAGACAACGACCTGCACCTCAAACTCAGCAAGTGTGTGTTTGGCGTCGATGAAGTCGACTACTTGGGGCACGTGGTTGGAAAAGACGGACTCAAGGTCGACCCCAAGAAGGTCAAGGCAGTCCGGGACTGGCCTGAACCTGACGACCTTGGCAAACTGCGGAGCTTTCTTGGCCTCGTCGGGTACTACCGCAAGTTCGTGCCGGGACTAGCACGAATCTCTGCGCCCCTGACCGAGTTGATCAAGAAAAACGTGCCGTGGTCTTGGACCGACCGGCATCGCGAGGCGTTCAACCAGCTAAAGGAAGCGTTGACGACGGCTCCCGTACTCGCGATCCCGCAGTTCGGCCAGCCATACGTCATCTACACCGACGCCTCCGACTTTGCTGTAGGCGCCGTGCTCCTGCAGGACCAAGGCGACGGATTGCGCCCATGCGCGTATTACAGCCGCAAGCTGCGGCCGGCGGAAAGGAACTACTCCGTCGGCGACAAGGAGCTGCTGGCGATTATCGGCGCCTTGCGAGAATACTCCGTTTACGTTCAAGGCGTGCCCACGAAGCTCTACACCGATCACGCCAACCACCGGACCTTGTTCAGTCGCAAGGCCGAAGAGTTTGAAACGCCGAGAGTAGCCAGATGGATCTGCTACCTGCAACGTTTCCTGCCGGAGTTGGAGATCCTTTATAAAAGGGGAGGAGAGAATCAGGCCGACGCACTGTCGCGCCGCCCTGATCACGCACTCAACCTCTTGATGATCCCACTCCCGCAACTCGAAAGAGCGATTCGTGCGGCCTACCAGACCGACCCCGCGTTCGGAGACGCGAGTTTTACGCAGAGCATGCGACAGGGTCGAGGAGGTCTATGGTTCAAAAGTGGACGCTTGGTGATCCCAGACGATTTGGACGTGCAAAGGACCATCCTGGACCAGTGCCACGACAAGGCCGGTCACCTCGGCATCGACAAGACTCAGGAACTGGTTCAACGACGCTTTTGGTGGCCCAAGCTCGTGGAGCATGTGCGCGAGTACGTCACGGCCTGCCCCATCTGCGCCAAGACCAAGTCCCGAAACTCTCGACTGCCCGGACAGATGGTGCCCCTGCCGATCCCGACAAGACCCTGGGAATGCGTCACTCTAGACCTCGTGACAGATCTGCCACCGGTGAGAGGAAAAGATTCGATCGTCGTGTTCGTCGACAAACTCACCAAGATGATCGTGGCAAAAGCAGTCAGCAAGACGATAACCTCCGGCCGGCTCCTGAACGTGTTCAGAAGGAACATCGTCGATCAGTTTGGGATGCCAGACTACCTTGTGTCTGATCGAGACCCAAGATTCTTCGGAAGGCCGTGGAGAAGCTATGTTGATCAGAACAACATTCGACATCGGATGTCGTCGGCGTATCATCCGCAGACGGATGGCCAGAGCGAAAGGGCAAACAGATCCCTGCTCGATATGCTTCGCGCTGCGTCCAACGCGCGAATGGACAACTGGGTCGAACAGCTTCCCCAGATTACGGAATACTATAACAACTCGATGAATCTGAGCACGGGATTCACCCCGTTCTACCTGAACTACGGCTATCACCCCTCACAGCCGTTGGATGAGGCCCTTCCCCGAATCCCCAACACCCTCGTCAACACCCCTATGGCCGACGCTCAGCGAGCGCGGGCCCAAACGCGTGCTAACCTTCGCCTCGCCCAACTCAAACAAAAGAAACAATATGACAAACACAAAACACAGGTCGTCTACCAACCCGGCGACAAGGTCTACCTTTCCACGCAAGACCTGCGCCAAGGTGGACCACGCAAGCTCCAAGACAAGTGGATCGGACCGTTCAAGGTGGTACGGAACATCCGAGATGTTTCCTACGAGCTGGAGATGCCGGCCACCATGGGTCGACTCCACCGCGTCTTCCACGTGAGCAAACTTAAAAAGTACAAGTCCGATGATCTCTTCCAGCGCATGCCCCCTCCTCCGCCTCAACTCGGAGACGGTTGGTTCCAGATCGAAGACGTCTACAACCACCGGCGCCACCGCGGACGACGCCAATACCGCGTCAGATTTGCGGGCTATGGCCGCGAAGACGACCGATGGTTGGACGAGCGTCTCGTCACTAGGGATGCGATTAACGACTACTGGGAGAGCATGCGATCAAGTCGACGGTCGAGTTGAGATGGTACGAGTTGGGGAGCAGGTTTTTGCCCTCATGGTTTTTCCTGCATATGAAGCAAACCCAACTTTGGAACCTTAGAACATTTTGATTTTTCTTCTCTTAGATTTTAACTTTTCCTTTGAGGGGGGGAGAGTGGAACAGGGACTGCCGACCTAGACCCTAGAAGCCAGGGTTTAGGGGTCTGGCAGGCCCAACGAGGACTTAGAGTCCCTGTTCCCCCTTCCGACCCAGGCCTCTTCTAGAAGCTTCCAGAACCCGTGAGACCATCGAATCGAGGATGGTCGAGAACCTACTAGATGCTTCTGGAAGGTTCCCATGCAGAAGCTTCCCATGCAGAAGCTTCCCATGCAGATGGTGCTAGAAGCTGGCCAAGCCCCTCACCAAGTCTATAAAAAGGGGTCCCCTTCCCCCACTTTGGAGGGACATCAAAGTAAACACAAACCATTCCAAACCCTTCCCAAATCAGCCCTCTCACTCCTTTGTTGCAATCAGCCCCCTCCGGTTGCATTGGCCGCGCGTTTGTTGTTGTTGCGACTGGCATAATACGCGCGTGTACTAGAAAGCAGCGCAAGGCAAGCACCCAACCTAAACCCAAAATTATCCGGCTCGCGTGGGCTTTGTTTTCCGAGGGATCGGGCGTATGGTCGTGGGTGCATGTATGTGTTGTCTATAGATATTGCATCAAAAGTGTCAAACTGGGTGCGGTCGACCGCTCATGCGGCTCAAGATGGCTATGAGGGTTCGAACCACTGCGGTCGTGGTGGTGTTGGATCGACACGTGCCTTGGAGTAGTAGATGTCGTTATTGTTGTTGTTGTTGCTGCTCATGTTGCTGTTGTTTTTGCCCGCTGACGACCGGTTTGCTCTCGAGGGCGGTACCCCTGGTGGCGGCGCACCCAAGTTGGGCAGCCACATCATCGGCATCGTCGCCCGCTCCTCCACCGCAACCGCCGCCGCCGCCGCCGCGGCCGCCGCCGCCGCCGCCGCAGCGGCCGCCCTCTCACGCAGCATGACCTCGGTAGCGGCGTCGGCCGCTGCCGTAGCGGCGGCCACGGCGGCCTCGTCGTCGATCCACCGCATCGTCGTCGCCGCCGCGGCCAGGGCCAGCGCGCGCGGGACGGCCGACTGGCGCGCCACGACGCCCCTCGAGATGTCGCCGGGCTGGGCCGCGAGCCTCCGTGCCCTGCTCTCGCGCGCCAGCGTCTCCAGCGTGGCCATAATGCGCCAAGACGAGCTGGGCGGCTGGCGCTCGTTGGACTGGCGCGCGGCTTCGACCCCATAGTTGGTCTGCGCGTCGTCGCCGTAAATAAATACGGCCGCGCGGTCGTGCACAAAGGCGGCCTCGCTCGAGGTGCTGAAGCGGCCGAGGGTCACGTGCTTGCCCAGGCAGTAGATGCGCGCGCGCCACGTGTTGGTGGCATGGTCGTGGCTGACGCCGCGGTAGGTGCGAACAGTCGCGTCAGCAGCGGCAACAGTGATGGGGCATGTTGGTGGCGGCAATGATGATGATGGTGGGGCTGATGCTGCTGCAGCTGCAGCAGCAGCAGCAGCTGCTGCTGCTGCTGCGTCGTCATCGTGTACCGCCGCCATCGTCGTCGTGTCGTGTTTTGCGCGCACTGTTGTTGTTGCTCTCTTGAACAGCTTGGGCGAGAGGGAAATCGGGCATTGTGTTTGTGGTGTGTGCTGTCGCACGAATGCGATTGGAGGGCTGTTTGTGTTTGCTTCGCCGACTTTACTTTCTCTCAAGCTCATCGTCGTAGGCACCACGGAAGAAAACGCGATTCCGATATACGAGGAGAGTCTTTACACAACTTGAAAACGCGGGCGCGCGCGAGGCTTCAACGCACGCCAAACAAAAGAGCGGCGGTGGTCGCGCGTTGCCGAACCCGCGGTGCTAGTTTTTCGTTGCCTATAAAAAAAGATTAAAAGGAAGACACGGTGGGACAAAAGCGTTTGGAGGGTGTTGGAAAAGGCCATATTTGAAGAGGAGAACCGGACGTGTGTATCAAGAACATCCGCGTGTGCGATTGTCTTTGTCCAAACGTGGTGGGTTGAATTTGGGTGGCGCTTGCGCGCAAAAACACGAATTGTGTGTTTTTTTTAGCGTGTCGTGAGCGCCGGCAGCGTTTCTTTTGCCAAAGCCTAATCAGAACAAGCGCCTGGCCGGTGCATTGCACGGCTCGAGCGAGTTGGGCAGCGTCCCGGGCGCGCAAGCGTTGCAAGGCACGCAAGCCTGGTTGCCGTTGACGCCGGACGCGTTGCAGATGGCGTCGCCGGTGGCGTCGATGTAGGCGCCGACGTATCCGGTCGTGGTGTCGCAGCTGTAGCAGTCTGCGGGCCCGGTCGGGTCGACGAGGCCGCCGGGCGACCACGTGTCGACCGTCTGGCACTTGAAGCACCTGGTTGCCGAGATCTGCGAGTAGCCCGGACCGCAGGCAAACTGGCAGTTGGCGTTGCTGACGGCGCCGTACGCCGGCACGGTCCTGTAAACGCCGCCGGCCGTCGTGATGATTGGCGAGCAATCCACGCAGGTGCCTGCCAAGTTATTGTAGTTGCCGTCGCTAATGTACGTGCCGGGCCCACACAAGCACACGCCCGGCCCTGCGTTGGTGGGCGAGCCCAGGGGGGCGTTCGGGTCGGTGACGCGGTTGCCGGGACAGGCCAGGCACGTCTTGGTGGTGGTGTCGTAGTACTCGTTGTAGTTGCACTGCGAAACGCACGTGTCGATGTTGCCCGTGCCGTAGCCGCCGTTCGGGCAGGCGACGCAGGTCTCTCCCGCATCGAGAACGTTGTCGCCGTTGCCGCCTTCGATGTAGTAGCCGATGGCGCACTGTTGTGGTGTGTTTTGTTTTTGTTTTTTGGGGTGGGGTGGGATGGGGTGGGGAGGTTTGAGCGGATTAAGACGCCTCGTCGTGTCTTCGCCCCCATTTCTCGATTTTCTAGAAACATCTCACGTACCGTGTCGCACTGGTCCGTGTTTGTCGGCCCGGGCAGCGTCGAGTTGCTGTTGGTGATGTAGTCGTTGCAGATTGCAATGCAGGTTGAGCCCGTCGTGTCGGTGACCAACTGGAAGCCGTAGGTGCACGTGGAGCAAGAGGCCTGCGACGTCGCGCCGGGTTTGGTGTTTGACGAGCCCTTGATGCCCGTGGCCAGCTCGCACGACGTGCAGTAGATGTTTGGCAGCGGGGTTGTCGCGAAGAAGCCGACGTTGCAAACGCACGCGCCGTCGAGGAGGACTTGGTTCGGCCCGCACTGCGTGATGCAGTCCGACGACGAGGTCGTACCCGTCGCCGTGGTCGTCGTGCCGGATGGGCACTGCTTGGGGCCTGTTTTTTGGGGGGTGTTTGTTTCATGGCGAATGCAAGAGGTTGGGAACGGGTTGTTGAGCAATGTGTGGCGATTTCGTTTCGGCATTCGTTGCGCACTGTCTCTCCCCGCCACGCACCCCACCAACAAAGCAGAAAACTCACCCGTGTTGGCCGCGTCGGTGATGGAGCTGCCACCCGGGCAGTAGGATCCCGTCGGGCAGATTGTGGGAGTGCAGATGCCCGGGAGCAAGAAGACGCAGTAGTACCCTGCGTCCAAGACGCAGTCGGCTGGTGGATGTATGTTGTGTCGGGGAAGCGGGAGGAAAGGGGTTGAGCATAGAAGGGGCAGCGTTGGGATTCAGGGTCTTGTTTGATTCGGCAAAGAATGCGATGCTCACGCCTGCCGCTTCTTTTACGGCAAGCAAAAAAAGCACACGAAAGACTCACCACGCGCGTCGCTGCCGGCGGGCGACTTTGAGTTCGTCGGACACTCGATGGAATTGGGGAGCGTGGGTTTCTGGTCGGTGATCGAGTTGCCGCCCGAGCAGTACGAGTTTGGCGCGCAAAGCGTGACGGCACAAGAGTCACCCGCAACCACGCCGGTAAAGTCGCAGGTGTAGCCGGGCGCGAGGACGCACGCGTCGACGGCCACGGACTGAATACCCCCGGGCGAGCTGGTGTTTGGCGGGCACGATGTTTTCCCGGTCTTGGAACTGTCTTCAATCGAGGATCCGCCCGGGCAGTACGAGTTGACCGGGCAGGGCGTGATGGTGCAAACGTTGTTGCTGTCAAACGCACAGAAGTACCCAGGAAGCAGCGTGCAGTCGGCTTTGGCGTCCGAGCCAGCGGCCGAAATCGTGCTGGTAGGGCAAGCCTTGAGGCCCGTGTTGGCCGGGTCGTCAAGCGGTGCACCCCCCGGGCAGTAGTGGTTGGGCGTGCAGTCCGTGATGGTGCAGGCGCCGTCGGTGTAGAAGCAGTAGCTGCCGGCGGGCACCTTGCAGTCACCGATCGCGTCCGAGCCAGCCGCCGACAGGTCGTAGTAGCTGCCGGGCGCAACCACGCAGTTGTCCGGCGATGTCGAGCCGGCGGACGACGTGGTTCCGACCGGGCACTCGATATCGCCGGGCGATTTCGGGTCCTCGATGCTCGACCCCCCCGGGCAGAAGCTGCCGGCCGGGCACCTGGTCACGGTGCAGGATTGGTTGCTGTCGTAGACGCAGTAGTACCCGGCAGTAAGCGTGCAGTCGGCCTTGGCGTCGGAGCCAGGGTCGGAGACCGTGAATGCCGGGCAGTTCTTCTGGCCGTTGTTGACAGTGTCAGTCACCGAGCTGCCACCCGCGCAGTAGTTGTTGGCAAGGCACATTTCGATCGAGTTGCACACGCCGCTGGCGTACGTGGCACAGTACGAGCCCGCGGGGATCTTGCAGTCGGCATTGGCGTCCGAGCCGGCGACCGAGACGCTCCCGACCGGATCACATGCGTTTGTAACCGAGCCCTCCCCCGAAATCGGCCCGCCCTTGCAGTATCTGTTGGGGGGGCAGATGAGGACCTGCTTGGTTTCCAGGTCGTAATAGTAACCGGGCGCAACCTCGCAGTCGTCCGGCGATTTCGAGCCAGCGGGCGAGGATGTGCCCGCGGGACACGTGAAGGAGGACGGAGAGTCGGGGTTTTCGATCGACGCGCCACCCGGGCAGTACGAGCCCGCAGCACACACCGTGACCGTGCACACATCGATGGCATCGTAGACGCAATAGTATCCGGCCTCAAGCGTGCAGTCGGCCTTGGCGTCCGAGCCAGGTTCCGAGACCGTCTTGGCCGGGCAGTTCTTCTGGCCGTTGTTGACCGTGTCCGTCACTGAGCTGCCGCCTGGGCAGTACCTGTTGGCAAGGCACTCGTCGATCGAGTTGCAAACACCGCTGGCGTACGTGGCGCAGTAGGAGCCCGCGGGGATCTTGCAGTCGGCAACCCCGTCCGAACCAGCGTCCGACACGCTGCCCTTGGGGCAGTTGCGCGCGCCGGTGTCGTCAACATTGGTCACAGAGACGCCCCCCGGGCAGTACTGGTTGATGGCGCACTGCGTGACGGTGCACACAGAGTCTGCGTACAAACAGTAGAACCCGGCATTGAGCGTGCAGTCGGCCTCGGCGTCGCTGCCGGCGGCCGAGTTTGTGTTGTCCGGGCACGCGGGCTTGGTGGCACCAGCGCCGGTGACGGAACCACCGGGGCACCACGAGCCGGCTGTTGGATTTTTTGCGGATTTTTTGGTGATGGCGGGTTGAGTGAGCCAAACGAGCGATAGCGAGATGAGCGTTGTGAACGCGCGCGAGGAAGCAACAAACACGAAGCCCTCCCCCCCCCAAAAAAATTAAACGCCAACTCACCAGGGCACTGCTTGACGGTGCCGGACACGCTGTCGTAGTAGGAGCCGGGAGCGACCACGCAGTCGCCGATGGCGTCGGACCCTGCCTTGGAGTTTGTGGAGGCAGGGCAATTGCTGATGATCTTGCCAGTCGTCCCGATCGGGCCGCCCTCGCAGTACTTGTTGACAAGGCACTCCTTCACGGCCTGCGCTTCCGCGTCCCAGTAGTTGCCGGGCGTGACGATGCAGTCGTTCAAAGCGCTGCCGCCCGTGGCGGGGAAGCTGGTGCCATCCGGGCACTGGACTGGCGAGGCGCCGCCGCCCTCGACGCTGCCGCCGGGGCAGTACGTGTTGACAGGGCACTTTTTGATCGTACCCTCGGCCTCGTCGAAGTACGACCCAGGCGGGACCGTGCACTGGCCGATCGTGGAGGCACCAATCGCGGCGGTGGTGGCGCCTTCGGGGCAGTTCGTCTTGCCCGCGCCGTCGCCCGTCACACTGCCACCGGCGCAGTAGGACCCAACCGGGCACTTGATGATTTTGCCCGAGTTTCGGTCGTAGTACGACCCGGCGGGGACGGTGCAGGCGTCCAGAGCGGCGCTCTCCGCGGGAGACGTGGACCCGGCCGGGCAGTTGTTGACGGCGCGGCCCGCCGACTGGAAATCGCCGCCCGGGCACCACTTGTTGGCTGTTTTGCGTTGTGTTGGGTGGGGTGTTTTATTGTGTGAGTGTGTGTGTTGTTTAGAATCGTTTTTAGCAAGTGTGTGTTGTGTTTTTTTTCCCCTCTTCCAGGGAAGACTAATACGCAAGGGCGCGCCCAAAACGCAAACACAGAATAAAATTAAGAAAAGACTCACCAGGGCACGATTTGACGGTGCCAGACGTGTTGTCGTAGAAGAAGCCACCAGGCACGATGCATGTGGTTCCGTCAGACGAGGTGTTTGGCGGGCACAGGGCGCAGCGTGCCTGGCCGACCGGCTTGGCCTGGGGGGCGTAGTAGCCGCCGCCGGCATCGCAGGGCGCGCAGGCAAACGAGCTCGCGCCGCCACTGCCGCCGCCGCCTCCGTTGCCGGCGTTGCCGCCGTTCTTGCCCTTGCCCCGGCCGTGCGCAGGCTTGGTCCCAGATGCGGCAGCGGGCTTGTTGGCGGCCTGCTGCTGCTGCTGTGACAGCCTGCGGCCGTTGGACCAAGGAACCAGGTTGGTGGTGCCTGCCGTGCCGTACTGGCCGGACCCGGCAGGGCAGTTGCACTTGCCGCCGACGAGGTCAGCACCCGTCTTGCAAGCGGTGCACCCGCTCTTGTTGCACGTCCTGCAGCCAGCGATGCTGCTGCAGCCGTGTTTGGAGGAGCTCTTGGAGGAGGAGGAGGCAGACGTGGCAGGGGCTACCACCCGCTGGGCCGATGTCGAAGCGACCGCGGTTGCCAGCAGGAGCGCCGCCGCCACGAGGGCGAGCGACGTCCGACGCGTCATAGTTGTGTCTTGGGGCTGCTTGAACCGTGCAAGCAAAAGTGATGAACGAAGGAATCCGAGTCCGACGGCGCGCGCGATGACGGCGGCCGGAAGTTGAAAACGCCCGCGGTTTTGTTTCTTTGCAAAAGGGAGTAGGTGGCGCGGGGAATGGTGAGAAGCGGGCAGGTGCGTGCGCGCGCCTTCATCTTGTCGCAAAAATCCGAGCCACCTGGCTTGGCAGGGGGGCCAAGTGCTAACGGCCCGAAATGGACACGTCGGAATTCCCAACGGTCCGAGGGTGGGGGTGGTAATCCATCTTGTAACGACCGGATAAAATGACCCCTGCCCACGGCCGGCTTGATTTGCCTGTTTTTTGGGGCAAAGAAGAAACCGACGAGAATAGAGCCTGATTCGAAAAAAAATGATCATTACACGGGCGCGATTTGCAATGTAGATCCTCGAATGCATTCATATATGTTACTTTGCTATACTGAATTCAGCTGTCTCCCATGAGTTGGACCCCCATCTTGATGACCTCGGAACAATCTCCCGACTTCATGGCGCGCTGAAGAGCTCGAATCTCCTCGTTTACTTTCCCGTGCATGTGTGCCAACCGAGCGTTGCCCTGGCAAACAAACGGAGGGATAATTGGCCTCATGTGCGTATGTTTGCTCTCGGTCGCGTCCAGCGGCTGCCAGATCACTTGATCGTGCATAAAAAACCACAGGTATGCGCCTAAATAGTTGAAGTCTGAGAATGCCAGCCCAATCACGTCTGGATTTGCTTGTGGGCAATTAAAGCAGTGGGTTTCATTGAATTTGCCTATCCGCGTTGCCATAAACTCCGCGAACGACTTGCCAAACCTGCGCTCAAGAAGCTGACGAGCTGCTGGGTAAAGGTCACGAGGATACAGGTGATTGTTCGACCTCGAATATTCGTAGATAACCGGCTTCCCGACTGCATTCGATGTTCCGGCCTTCCACCGTAACGTCGTATCTGGAAGATTGCTGTAACGGTCGTATTCGAGCAGCGGCTTGCCCATGAAAAACATGTCTTTGCGGTAAATTCGGCGCATAAGCACCACGTCCGAATCCAGGTGAAAAATGTACTTGCACGGACAGTATGCGTCTGCCATCATTTTGCTGTACTTTTGTTGGATGTGATCGTCTGGGAGAATCTTCTTCTCCGAGACAAGTTTTACGTCTGCGGAAATATTTTTGCGCCGCTGCTGCTCCTGAAAAAGATGAAAGTCGTTTTCGGGAACAACCATGACGATTTTTTTTGCGTTGGGCATGTTAAGATGGATGCTCTTGATCGCCATAGCTGCATAGGGGAGATCTTCTCGCCATGAGCGAAGCATCACGCAAATGTCATCGCGCGCATCTATCGATCCGTCCCAGTTGATTGGGCGCTCTGTCACTGGCACACCATCCTTAAACTTGCGTTGATAGACGACGGTCCCCGCTGACGTGTTTCGACCGTGCAGCAGGTAAACGTTATCGGCGACCCTTGCTTTGTCGATGTCGCTCTGCGTGATTGTAAAGCCCCAATGCTGGATGTACTCTGCGTAGGCGAAGTGATTCACAGCACGCTGGTGAATGCGCCAATAGTATGGGAATGAGTGCAGAACCTTCCATATGCTGATGTCGAATGGCTTCCAAAAGTGAATCGGCGGTTCGACGTCCTCGACCAAAGTTAAGAACTCCTCAAACTCGGGGTCGTTTAACCGGTACAGGGCGTTGCCGTTAATATGGCCCACCCAATCCCAGTTGGCGGGCGTTTTTACGGTCTCGTCAAAGCCCGGCCCAAAGTATATGCTGCCTTTCATCCAAAAGTCTCCGACGAGCGATTCGGCATACAGCTTGTCTAGCCAAAGCGACTTTACGGGAAATGTGTCCAGCTCCATCCAGTACATTGTTTGATACGGAACCAAGTGCTGTTTGACCTCCGGATCTTTAAAGATCCGAAAAAACATGACCGAAGGTCCAGCCGGATAGATGTCCTCTTCCTCGTTGAGCTTTGCAAACAACGTTTGCACGCGCCCAAAGCATCGCTGCACGGCGGGGTGCCCGGTTAGGTCTGATACCTGTGCCGGCAGTTCAGTCGACGTTTTGTGAAAGAATAAACCTAGATCCAGGTGGGATGTGGTGTGAACAGAGCATGCAGGTCCGTTGCGGTGCCATGCGTCAATGTTGTTCATGAGCACATGGACCTCATTCGCAGTAAATGGCAAAACTAATACAAGCTTTGGAGCTGCAAGGCGAGGAGCATCGGACCTCCGTTGTAGCACGATCAAGGATGCGATAGCCGCAGTTGCGACGAATAGCAGATCATGGGCACGGGGCCTAGACTTGGGATGCCTCCGTATACGCAGAGGCAAGTAGTTCTTCATCATCTTGTTGTTTGATGATTTGATATCCGCACTCGGCCTACTATGAGTTTTGTTTTCCAAGGTGGGGCGGGCCGGGGGGGAAGGGTGGGGCGGCAGTAGCGGCTGTATCCGGCACATCCAAGTTCGAAGTTCCAAACCGACCCGCAGCCTGTTTATCCGGATTCGAATGGCCATGTCGTTGGCGTTGGTGCTCGAAGAAATGAAAACCGACATTGCAAAATGGCTATAATCAGCAAAGCAGGCGACCCAGTGCTGCTGGCAGCAATACTGATTTAGCAGCGGGATCCGCGTGCTTTGCCAATTTCCGACCGGTACCTCCCCCCGCGCGCGTTGACCATGTGCCAGTTCCTTACGACTTCCGGTCCCGCCCGTACGAGCATGATCCGCGCATTAGGTACGCAGTGGAATGGATGGGCTTGCAAGGCGGCGATGGTCGCGATTCTTGGCAGATCAGATCCCGGGAGCGCGCTCTAGTACGTATCAGGCAACTTTCAGAGCTTCCTGCCATACCCGGTTGCACCGGAGCGTTCTTGGATGAGGTACACGTACTGCTTGAAGGCCCTGCTGTTGTTGCCCCTCTTGAGGTGAGGCGAGAGGGCAATGACACAATTGCAACTTTGACCGCATATGACAAAGGCAGGTACAATATTCACGTGGAGGTCGCCCTTCGCTGCCGGAGCTCTCACGTGAGCCAATTAGACGGGTGTTGAAGGAGCCCCTCCATTTGGACGTTGCGGCCGGCAAAAACACATTCCCTTGGAGGAAATGTACTGATGCCCGATGGAGGCACGGAAGATGGATGGAGTGCGACAGGACCCCACTCCCATGCGTGCGAACAGGGTGGATTTGGATTCCCGATGATTGCTACGTACCCATCACAACCCCTGAACAAATCACAAGTGGCGAATCTCTGTGGATCGTCTTTGCTGGCAGCTCAGTTCATAGGGGAACATTTCTGTCCATGGTCGATTACGTCCTTGTCGATAAGGCGGCGAACCTGACAGAGTCGGACTTTTGGAAATGCTGGGGATGGATGGACCTCGAAATAGGCAGCCTAAGGGTGTCTTACCTAGACTTCCGCCCGTACAGGCATGACATGCGCGCACCCAATCCGTCAAATATCAATCCCCTCTACTTGGAACAAGCAATGCTCGCCTTGCAAGAAATCGGACGCAGCGGTGACGGGCCCGATGTATTTCACCTGGAGGTGCCGTCGTGGTACGATGATCGCGTCTTTCCGGCTCAAGAATTCGCGCACACCATCAAGTCTTGGTTGGGTAGTTTATGGAAAGGGCGTTTCTTGCTAAGTTCATCAAAAGTGACGACATTTCGTCCCGAACGTTACGAAAAGCCGCTTCTGTACAGTTGGTTGGAGGAACATCCCTCGGACACTGTTGAGTACGTCGACGAAACAAACATGGCCGGTCCCGCTATGCACGATACTGAAAACAACCTGACAAGGCCAGTGTGGTCGAACCACTACCATCGACAATGCCGCCATGGAAACATGCATGTGTGTTCGGCTGTATGTGACGCGGCTGCGCAGCAAATACTGAATTTAGCAATCTCGCGTGCGAAGACGAAGAAACGGCCAAGCGGACCCCATCGCGAAATCCGCAACAACTCGTCGACGATGCGATTCTGCCTAAGCTACCCTCGCAGGTTGGTCCCGTTTACGATCAAGCCATGGATGCACGACGGGGAAACCGCATGCCATGAATACATTCCGGTATCTGTCAGGTAATGGTGTTAAGTCGCGGCAACCCTGAGGCGGGGGTGGACATTGGAAATTTTATTATTTCAGCGCCATTCGTTTGTAATAACTAGACGATTGCGCCGGTGTATCGTTGGACATGGGTATCAATGTCGAAATCGCGTGTTGATTTCGTCCGTACAACGCAACTGCGAATGCATTTGAGTTCATATCCAGCACCGCGAACGGGGCTGTGATTAGGGCATGTATTTCTTTGGCAAATTTGTCCAGGTGGTGCTTAATCGCGGTCATGTCCCATGCCTGCGTGTTCTCCAAAAAGAAACCCCTCTCTGATGGCGGGCAGACCGTAATGAATCGGACGTCTGGCATTCTTTTGTCAAGTTTCTCGACCATGGTATAGTCGTCGGTCGCGACGAAAACTCGTTTTGCGCGCAGCTCCGTTATGCGATTGACATACAGATCAAGAGGCGCCATCGTGAGATGCTGTTCCAACGTGAGTTTGTCCCCTCTGCGCACCATAATCGAGACGTCGGCGACGTTTTCATCGATCGATGCCACGAATGTTTCGACAACAGCCTCCTTGAAGGCGAAATATTTCGCATATAGCTGTTGGCTCAATGCATACCTCCGTGTGAACGGCGTCGCCCTGTGCACCGCATCCACGTCATTGTTCGACATCATCTGGGTATAGTTGGTCGTCAGCAGCGAAGCGCCATTATCACCACTTGAGCATCGAAGGCGCTGCGTATCAACCCCGCACAGCACGACGTATTCCTCCAGGAATACGCGCGTGATATTTGCGGCGGTGTTAAAATCCAGGTATAGGATCTCGCCAGGTGCAATGAGCTCCATATACCGTAATGCGCGTATGATGTAGACGATTGCAGATCCCACGCCTTGCCCGTGACTTACCGACAAGATCTTGGGTTGCAACGTGATATTGCTGTGCGGATCGATTGTGTGCTGCGGAATGCTGTTGCTTTCGCGTGCAACGGGCCCCGCACCATTTGTGATTTGCAAACGCATGGCTCGTCCGAGGTGATTACACCCATACGAATGCCAGAGTAGATTGGGCAATACCACCGCCGCAATGCATAGAACCTGCACCAGCAGGCCGCAGCAGCTAGACCTGCTGGGCTGTCGATGTTCGTTCATAAGACGACACAAACTAAAAAGACTATTTCGGCCGTTTAAGCTTGAACCTGGGCCCGCTGCGCGCGCGTACCCTTCCACGCGCCCACAACAACTCGGCAATGCGCGTCAACACGAATCGTTCGAGTTTTTAAATCGGCTCTCGAGCACTGGCAGGGCGTGTTTGTCGCCGTCCGTCAAGAGTGGGCGACACAAATACGACGTTTGCGTAATGCATTCGCCACAATCCAAGGCAGGGCAGACAAAGTCCACGGTGTGTCGGATACGAAAAGCAATTCCACCATCCGGCGATTATTGATTGTTTTGAAATATGCAGGTGCAGGGTCGCGCGAGGATGCGCCTTGGGCACGCGCGGTCGCAGCACGCTCGATGTGCATTCGCGGCAGGACAAACCGCAGGCACCAAAATCATGCGCCCGCTGACTACATTAATTGGATACCAGGCGAACCGCGTGGCTTAAATAAACGGCGGCTCTATCCGCGATAGATTGATCTCGCGACCTCCAAGCTGGGCCTCAGGCCTGAGAATCGCTGATCGATATTGCATTGCAGCCATGTATTTCACAAAACGGACAATTCACATCAAAGAAAGGGCCGCGACCGCTGTACTTGCAATGATGGATTCCAAACGATTCCTTTTGTTGATTTTGATGGCATGCAGCGTTGTGGGATTGAAGCAATCGTTCGCGCGCCGACACAACGCAACGGCGGGAGGCTCGCACGTATGCGTGGACTTTGCCGGGGTTGACTACGTTGCTCTCGTCAAGACCCGAACCAACCCTTCGTTTTACATATCCCTCCACCGAGAAAAGGACGACACGCCTCGAGCCCCGATTATGTACACGGGCACGTATTACGAAACGGTCAAGACGAAACAGCTGCGTGACCTTATGACCATGCGCGACCCTCGCATGCAGGGCATGTTCTTAGACGTCGGCGCAAACATTGGTTGGTTCACATTGTACGCGGCCGCGCTCGGGAGACACGTCGTGGCATTTGAGCCGAACCACATTAACGTCATACGGCTGAAGCAAAGCATCGGGGCCAATGGATTTACAAAGGTTTTAGTGAAGCCATTCGGGGCAGGACCGTCCAATGCGGTGCTGCAGTTCAGACAACGGGAGACAAATTTTGGAATGGGCACATTCGTTCACAATTTTACTGCAGACTCGAGCGAAGTCACTGAAGTTCTCGTCCGCAAAATCGACGACGAGCTGAAAAACGTACCACCTCCCTGGATCCGGCGCGTGGCGCTTGTCAAGATCGACGTCGAGGGATTCGAAGCCGGCGCTCTACAGGGAATGCTGGAAACCTTACGTAAAGACAATCCCCTGGTTTACCTGGAGTTTAACAACGCGCGCCCAGAATCGGATCGCTACTATGAGACAATCTGGGCATTTATTCAATTAGGATATCGTCATTACACACGGGACTCGGCGGCGACCCTCGTGGTCACATCGCTTGAGGAGCTCCGTGCGTGGTTTGACTCTGTGGTTCACACCGCCCGTGGCCCGTCTGATTTTTTGTTTCTGCCGGGATGGATCAGTGACGAAGAGGTTCCGTTTTAAAAAAACAATTCATTTGTCGTTTTGCCTCCCACATCTGCGTGTACATGTTTTTATGGGCAAATCCACTCCCGAATAAGCGCTACGGAGGCGTCCCAAATCGCGGCTGCAGTCATCATTCCTGTACAACATAGCGGATGTTGAATAGCTGGACGTGCCGGCCTGGACGGCTATGGACGACTTGGTCAATATGTACCAATCGACAAATGTGAGGAAAGCTCCTTCGGCCGTCCCGCCCCTGCCAATGTGCAAGCCGAGTTTCAAGGGCAGGCGGGTATTTGAGAGCACAAATGTATGTGGCATCTCCCCTTGCAACCGCCTGCCGAATGTGAGATCGTCCGTGGCCAAAAGCCACTTTGTCGAACGAGGCAGTCCGTGTCGTCGAGTGACCATCTCGGCTGTTGCTGGGAGCGTCAACAACGCAGAGCCCTTGTCGACGAAGTGATGCCACTTATTTCCGGCCATCTCCAAGACCTCTTCACCCCCGGTGCGAACGTGCATGGCTGCATACGGCTCGCCGTGTCTGCTTAGCCTTGATACGATTTCAGATATTTTTTGTTGCAGAGCTTCGGTCGGCCTGAACAGAAAGTCGAAAACGTCCGAGTAGGTGGTTGACGTTAGATTGAGTCCGTGCTGGAGACAGAGTGCGCGCAATACAGGGCTCCATTGGCGAAATGGCGTGTACCCGCTCTGTCCGAGGTAGCCTATCCTTGCGTGGATAGCGCGATGTGGCTGCTGAGCAAGATATTCCGCCTCGGACATGTTGGCGGTGTTGAACGTCGCAAACGTTGTATTTGTTGATGAAAATACGTCCGTCCCATTCCAAGGGCTCCAATCGATTTTATTTGCCTGTAGTGATCCTGCAATCATTTCAGGCCTGCGGTAGACAAATATAAGTGTTCGATTCAGCGCAACAGCCATAGGGAGGCTGCTCACCAGAGTTTGAAACTGATTTCCCCACCCCCCGTCCATGTGAACGACGAGAAGTCCCGATGCCCGCCTGCTTAGTCGCGCCATTCGATGCATCTTCTCAAACTGCGGAATGGACAGCTCTGGCTTATGTGCACCGTTGCATTCGGTTATCGCCAGCCGGCTGAGATCGTCGCGCGCGTGCAGCACGGCATTAAAGTGTGCAATCACGAGAGCACATGCTATTGCAACCAGAAGCCCTCGACAGCGCAGCACCGTTGAATTTTGCGCCATAAGTAGGATCCGATGTCTGCAACTGCTGAAAAAGTCGGCCCAACTTGGGGCTCTTGCACGCACATTCGACTGCGCGCACCACGCCCGTCCGAAAGTAGCCACAGTTTCGCCCGAGTTTTCCTCGCAGACTCGTCTCGTTTAAGATCAAGACGTGTATTTGTGACAACGGGGCGAGCCGCGACGACTATTACTACGACGTCGAAATGCGGATTAAGAGCTTTCTCGGTCGGTGGAGAGCCGTTACATTGTAAATTGTAAGACAACCTGAGCGTGTCATCTAATCAGAGCCCCTCGAGTTTAGTATGCCACAAACATGCAACAAAAAAGCTGGCGCGTACATCTTGGATTGTCTGCACTTCTGTTATGTACAGCGCTGCTTCATGCACAATATGTGTCCTACAAATCTTCATTGGAAGGTTTTAGCGAGATTACACGCGCTTGGCGGCCGCAAAGGACATGCGATGCACTCCGAACATCAAATCAGCCCAGAACGTACGAGCAGGCCGACGTGACATTTGCGTGCCAGTCGGGATTTCCACCGCTTCCAGGCATTTGGCAAGGTGCCGGTACGAATTGGTCATTCCCTGACGACGTCAATCAATACAATGCAACGGAGTGCCTTCTTGGCGCCGGAGTTGATCAGATCTACATTCTAGGGGACAGTCAAGGCGTGCGATATTTCAGCGCACTGATCAAGTCGCTGAAAACCGCTAATTTCGTATGTGCCCACATTGACAGAGAGTCTGGCCCCGCTTATTTTTCTGTCGCCGAAACTGTATATGGGCAGCAGGACTGCAGCGGTTGCATGAGCTCCCGCATAATTTGCCGTCAACCCTACAACATGCGCGCGCTCGACATCGAGTACGTCAGAATGGAATTCGTCATCGACGCGGAATTAACGACGCAAAACAAAACAAACTGGCAAAGGAATTGTTTACTGCGTACAGGCAGAGGAGCGTGCAAATGGGCGTGGAATACGCAGCTATTTCTGTTTGAATATTACTTTCCCCGGCGCCTGCAATCATCATCAGGAACCCAGCATTTTCATGTTTTTCAGAACATCCACGACTGCAGTCGACGCACTCACAATGACTTTCGGCGAGACGCCGCGTGGCTCGTGGACCTGGTCGACACCGCGTTGCCGTCCTCTGCGCATGTCTTTTACTGGGAAGCCACGGCACCCGACCCAAGCAAACAGGGCACGATGGCCAATGTTACAACTCTAGAGTGCATCGTGGATATGCACGCAGAGACAAAGAAAATTCTCCTGCCGTTGGTCCGGCGCCGTCTAGTTGACGAGTCCGTTCCAAACACGACGCTCCGATTGCGGCCAATCTGGCATGCAACATTTGGAATCTTGGAGCCTACAATAACTAGAGTAAACGAGCTGAGCATAGATGGCGTACATTTGGTCAAGGACTGGTATGAAATAGTGGTTCAGATGCTCATGTCCGCGTATTGCACGCACAGCCCGGGTGGTTCTTTCTTTTAAAACTAACTAGTTACAATGCGTGAATTCAAAGATACGGCGAGCCTCATTTGTATGAATCAAAGAGAACTCGACGCATTTGTATCCGTCGCAGCCCCACTGGTTGCGCTCTTTATGGAAAATCATGTATCCCGCAGCATCTGCGCCATCAAAAAACGATGCGACTCGGCGAAAAGCTGTTCCATGCAGCTCTACTTGAATCTGACCCACTTGCACCGCTCCAGACTGTACGTGCTCCCAGAGCGAAGCAAACGCGTCGTACTCACAACCCTCGCAGTCAATCTTGAGGATGTCTATCCCCCGACCTTCGTGACCTAGCATCCGCATTATGTCCTGTATCGGCAAAAGCCTCGCGGACAAGCCGGTGACAGCATTTGTGATATGCGACGGGCTTCCGTTCACTCCTATTGTGTGGAATACTGCTCCCGCAGACTCGACGGTGGCCCTATACCTCGTTGAATTGCCAAACGGATCAAATGTGTGCACTTCGCAGCCCAGTGTGCGGGCGGCATCGCGCTCGAAACTTGCGTCGCCGTTTGATCCCACAGAATAAACTAGGCATTTCTTTGTCTTGAAATACTCTTGGTCTCCGCACACAAATTTACCGCCGTCACCAAGTGCTCTGCCTCTGCGATATTCCGAGTGGCACGTATATGAGGATTCGAACGCGTCATATACTTGCCGCATTCTAGATCCGACGGGATCACCGCTCGCGATGGTGTTGTCTATTGCAGCGCGACGTTCTTCCATAAGTTTGGCATGTTTGTTCATTTTGTGCTCCCATAGTATCTGACAGTTTAGCCCATACCTGAAACGTGTTGCCATGCCCACATAAAACGTAACACAAACTGCGAAGACCGCAAGAAGGCGCGGAAATAACGGCGATTTCATGGTAGGGACGGCCTTCGGGTGGCAGATGAATCGCGCGCTTCCCCCTACGTACCGACTCGTGTGGATGATGCAATTGCTCACTCGAGTCCGAGCCGAGTCGAGAGCAGCAACACGCATCCGAATCGCTTTGCATCCAAAATTTGCGCGTGTACTTTGCAATCGTGTGTAAAAGACGCTGGTGATATGAGCGTGGCCTGTCCGGGGATGACTTGACAGAACAGATCCAGGAGATTGATCTTTCTCAAACGCACGTAGGGCTTGTTATCTTGCGCGCACCCACGAGATTGGCAATGCACGCGCCACGCGCCCATCTTTATCCAACAATCTGATCAATTTATCCAACCTTCTGCAGATGCACACGCGTCAGCTTCAGTTGCCGCTCTTACTATTGCTCCCCGGTGTCGCGCATCAAAAGCGGCGCCGAACCCTTGCGCAGGGGGGCCTGCTCGTAGCACGCGCCAGCGAACAGACCCAGCGATAGGAAGATCAGCTCGATAGCAGATGCATGTTTGTCCCAAATCACCATGTTGATCAGCACCGTAATGACCTTGCAAACAATGCCGACTACGGCGCTTAGGGTCGCGGAGCACGCCGATCGCATGACATAGGCCGAATGCGACACGCCGATTCCGATGAGGCACGAAGCCAGCAAAGAGGCGCTCGTGGACGCGGATTTCCAGGTGACGGAAGACAGCACAGCGTGCTCATTGCCAAAAAAAGGAATCGCGGTGGCGAGCAGGGTCGCTGCCATTGAGTTTGTGTAGACGACCCGCGTCCAATTGTCGACGTTTACGGTGTCGCAGAGATGCTTGACAACGACCTCGTATGCGGTAAACGCGACGTACCATACTGCAAGCCACGAATACGCGCGCAGGTCGAACGCGTGGTCGACGAACACGTAGCCACAGCTGCTTGCGATCAGACAAAGCAGGCACGCCAGGGATCTGGCCGAGGGAAGCTCTCTGCCTAAAAACAAGTAGTCGCATACGCACAAGACCAAAGGGGTCGATGATCGAAACGTAATAAAGGTCTCGACGTTGGAGTACTGTAGAACCTTGGCATTTGCAAACAGCGTCCCAAGAAAACTCACAACGACGGGCGCGAATTTGAGGGCCGTCGACCATTGAAGTCGATCAACGCGCACAGTACCTAGTCCGTGCAACAGGTAAACAAAGGCAACTGCAAACCATAGCTGAAATGAGAGCAGGAGGACGGGCGCGGGAAAAAGGTGAAGCGCGACCTTGTTGACAATTAACAATGTGGACGAGCAGACGCTGTAGTAGCCAATAGCGACGCCTAGATGGCCCGTCGGGCTCGTTGAAGGGCGTTGGTGGGACATCAATCAATCAATCGCCGTCTCGCATTGGGTTGTCTGGCATTAGCTAATGATATTTGCGCGAGCGTAGAGCAGATTTGGGGAATCGGCAGTCAGAATGGAAAAGGGGGCACCACCCGGTCCCCCGTGCGGCGTCGACGTGGGTCCGCGTATCCTATCCGACACTAAAATCGATGTAGCGTCCTTGACTCGGAAGTGTTTTTGGTTGCCCGCGGATTGAAGAAAACAAACGCACAGCAGTCTCGATTTTAACTTTCGGCGCCGAACCAACACTTTTGTGTGAGGACAACAAGAAACATGGACGCCGACAACAAGCTCGTCAAGCAAAAAGATAAAAAACTCGAGCTCATGAGCCCCAAATGGACCATCCTGGTGACTGGGGCCAGTGGCCTTGTAGGCACAGCCGTGCAAGAGCAGGTGCTTGCCAATGGGCTCGACACGCATGAGTGGGTGTTTGCGAGCAGCAAGGACGCCAACCTGCGCGACTTTGAGGAGACGAACGCGCTGTTTGAGCGCGTCAAGCCCACGCACGTCTTGCACCTGGCTGCCCACGTCGGCGGTTTATTTGCCAACATGAAGTACCAGGTGGAGTTTTGGCAAGACAACATCGCCATGCAAGACCACATCTTTAGGTGCTGCAAGGACCACAGCGTGCAAAGGCTCGTCTCGTGCCTGTCAACCTGCATCTTTCCAGACGGCGCCCCTTTACCCATGGACGAGTCAACCATCATGCAGGGCCCCCCGCACTTTAGCAACCGCGGGTATGCGTACGCCAAGCGCATGGTGCTGATGTTGGGGGATCTCTACAACGAGCAATACGGTACCAACTTTGCGACGGTGGTTCCATGCAACATCTTTGGCAAGCACGACAACTTTAGCATCAAGGATGGGCACGTTTTGCCAGGTCTCATGCACAAGTGCTACCTGGGCAAGCAAAACAACGAGCCGTTTGTGATCTGGGGCTCGGGAAAACCGCTGCGCCAGTTCATCTACTCCAAGGACTTGGCCGAGCTCATGCTGTGGTACTTGCTCAAGAGCGACAAGACCGAGCCGGTCATTCTGGCGACCGACCCAAAGGACGAAATTTCGATTGCGGACGCTGCGCGTCTGGTGGCCGAGGCCATGGACTTCAAGGGGGAGATTGTGTTTGACAGCAGCAAGGCGGACGGCCAGTACCAAAAGACGTGCTCCAACGCGCGATTGCGGAGCCTCAAAGGTAAAGGCTACCGATTTACACCGTTTGAGGACGCAATCAAAGAGACAGCGCAGTGGTTTGAGCAAAATTACGCCACGTGCCGAAAGTAAAAAATGATTTCGTTTGTAGATGAGTCAGAATCGGTCTAGACCCTTGGAAAGAGAGGCCAGCACGCAAGACATGCGGTACAGATAAGAGGTGCGCCGGGGCTGTGGTTCTGTAGATGCGGCCTGATGCAAAAGCTTTCTTGTGCTTTATGTAGCGACGTTTGAATGCATAGATCTGGCTGCCGTCATTGCATTCATTGCGGGGACGCTGTTAATTTTGTAGTTCTTGTCTCAAGCAGGCTGAGTCGCAGCAGCAAAAACAACAGCAGGCACCACCTCGCCTGAGAATCTGATGTACGCAAGCACAAAGACCCACATGACCGCAAACATGACCGTGGGAAACCGCGGTCGGACCTTGCTATGAATGTTGTTCTGGACTTGTTTGTGACCAAGGCCTTCTTGATCAAGAACGGCACCGCGCACCCACGCCCAGGCGCTGTGGATCTTTGCTCGCCAAATGGACAGCCCTGCCGTCTCACATCTGCTCAAATGCATGTCCATGTTGGATTTTGCAACAAACATCAAAATCACACGGACAGCGGCTGGGCTTTTTGTGGCATCATAGCAAGAGAGAAAGCAAAAAGGTCGCCCGGTCAACATCCGCAATCAGCCGTGCCGAACAACACGGCTGATTCGGTATGCTCATCATTTGACCTCATGCGCGCACACTCTGCTGCAACTTCTATTTAAAGCGCATCCAACCCAAGCACATCAGATGATCGGTCCTACGACTCCCGGGGTCGCCGTGGCTGACGCCGTCCAAGCGACGCATAGCGGGCGCGTCGCTTTTGTCACAGGCGTGACCGGCCAAGACGGCAGCTACCTGGTCGAGCTCTTGCTGTCGCTGGGCTACGAGGTTCACGGCATCAAGCGCCGCGCCAGCAGCTACAACCACCCGCGCCTCGAGCACATTCTCACAAGCAAGTACCCGAACGGCGGCAACTTTCACCTGCACTATGGCGACGTGCTCGACTTTGCCGGGCTCGTGACGCTGCTGTCGTGAGTCTGTTTGTTCAAGGGTTTTGTTGCAGGGGCTCACGCTCATGCAGCGGTTTCAAACACAAACGCTCCTCGCGTAGAGAGATCCAACTTTTCGCTGACGCTTCCGGCCTTTCTTCAACACACCAACCCACCAACCCACGCTAAAATCAACCCCACAGCAAAGTCCGGCCGAACGAGGTGTACAACTTGGCCGCGCAGAGCCACGTCAAGGTGTCGTTCGAGATGCCGCAGTACACGGGCGATGTGGATGGTATGGTGAGTGTTTTGCGTCAAGCCAATCGGGGCAACGAGAGGCCGCCGCTCCCCAGCCGTGTGGGCCCAAAACTTATTGCTGATTCGTCTGCAACCCCCCATCCATCCCAAACAAAAACAGGGCGTCCTCAATGTGCTCGAGGCGGTGCGCGTGGCCGGTCTTGAGAAACACGCGAAGTTCTACCAAGCATCGACGTCGGAGCTCTACGGCCTGGTCCACGAGGTCCCGCAGAAAGAAACTACGCCCTTTCACCCGCGCTCCCCTTATGGCGTAGCAAAACTCTACGGCTTTTGGATCGTCAAAAACTACCGCGAGTCGTACGACATGTTTGCGTGCAACGGCATCCTGTTCAACCACGAGTCGCCCCGGCGCGGCGAAAACTTTGTCACGCGCAAGATCACGATGGCCGTTGCACGCATCAAGCTAGGCATGCAGGATTGTTTGTACCTGGGCAACCTGAGCGCTCAACGCGACTGGGGCCACGCCCGCGACTACGTGCGCTGCATGTGGCTGATGTTGCAGCGCGACACCCCTGATGACTATGTCGTCGCCACTGGGATCACAACCACAGTGCGCCGCTTCTGCGAGCTGGCATTTGCAGCAGCCGGGTTGGCGGTGGAGTTTGGGGGAGAGGGGATCGACGAAATCGGCGTTGTCACGTCCGACGGTCCTCTGAAAGACAAGACCGTTGTCAAGGTGGACGAACGCTACTTCCGCCCCGCAGAAGTAGAGTTACTCTTGGGCGACCCCAGCAAGGCGCGCAAAGAGCTCGGATGGGACCCGTCCGCGTGCAGCTTGCAAGACTTGGTCAAGGAGATGGTCGAGGCGGACGTCGAGATGGCGCGCGATCCGACTGCATATTTGAGGTTTTAGATAGACAAGTGTGCGTTGGCGTGTCCAGATTCCGACTGCTTTTACAGCCGTCTTTCTATTTTGTTGGCGGTATAAACACGTCAACGGTGTGGAGCCGGGAGATGATGAGCTACTGTGCTCGTGACCCCCAACGAGGGCCGCTGACATCAAGTCAAAATGCAAAAGTAACTGATTCAATGTCTCCATACCAAACGTTGGGCCCCAAAGCTTGCCATGCTACGGCCGCGCGGCGGCCGTCGCAAGCCGACCTCTGGGACTCTCTTTCTGTCTGTCGTGTGCTTTGTCTCGTTAGTACACACGGCGTTCTTCTTATGGACCCGTGTGGCCACGTACCGTCGATTGCCACAACCAATCGTCCCAGCCCCAGGAAAGCATGCAAACGATTCCCTCCGACACATCAACAGCACGAACCAAAAGCGGTTGCTGATTGCTGTACCGGTCACGGATTTCGACCTGCCGGTAATACAGGACAATCTGCTGCGCCGGTGGAAAGATGTCGGGCCTGCTTGTAGTGGCGACGGCGGCGGCGGCGGCGACGGCAAGACCAACCATCGGTATAACGACAACCAGCGCACATCCGATCGCGACGACGACCGCCCCGTCCTCTGGTTTTATTACGCAAAAGGCAAAAAAGAGCAACACATTTTGGGAGCATTGTTTGACAAGGTTTTTCAGACAATCCGACACACCACGACCCTTAGCCAATGCTTTGCGCGAGTGCAAATCGTGCACGCAAACATCCCGACCAAGATCCAAGACGACTACCCTGCAGGGGTCAACCTGATGTTTTACAACCTCCTCTTGGGACGGGTCGCCGTCGCAAATGACAGCGAAAGCGGCAGTAGTAGCACCGACAACAACCCTACGACGACGTCACTGACCACCACGTTTCACTCGGTATTTTGGATGGAGCCAGACGTCTTTCCAATCAAGCCCTACTGGATCGACAGGCTTGTGCGCGAGTTAGCATTGGACGACCAATTCTGGGTCAAGGGGAGCATTTACATGGGGGACATGTTTGACGGGGCCCTCGAAAGCAGCAAAGATTGGCAGTGGATCGGCCACATCAACGGCAACGCGCTCTACCGCCTCAACTCGCCGGACTTTGCACAGTTTCTGCGCATCGTGATGGACCTGGAGCCCCCAGACGCGGTCTGGAAGCCATTTGATGTCTCCATATGGAAGGTGCTGCACGACTTTCCGTACTTTTGGCACGTGTATCAGCGCGTCGCCAAGCACTTTGTCTATGCGGACTTTATCGACCACTGGGCATTCACGCTGACCGACTCGGACATCCAGCACTCAAAAAGCAACCCCCAAACGTACTTGGTGCACGGCAAAAACACCTCGGCCGGGATCACGCGGTATCGTGACAAGGTTGAGAAGATTCGCGGTGGACTCGAGGGCGACCAACGACGCGCCGATGCTGCATGGCAAAAGCACGTCAGTGTCTTCATTCGCGCGCAAGCCAGGGACGTCGACTACGTGGTCCTGGCGGCGACAAGCGTGAGCAGACACCTCCCCTGGGCTCGTGAGATTGTCATTGCTGTACCTCGGGCTGATGTCCAGATGTTTACTGCACGCCTCGAGGGCTTTTCCGCCAAGACAGTTGCGTCAAGGTTTGCAACATCAACAACAATCCTCAAGATTGTCCAAGAGGAACCGATGAGTGCTACCAATGCTCTCTCGTCACCTGATCGCAACCCTTCGATGCAAGACACCTACACTCGAGCAATCGCAGACACCTATTGTAGCGCAAGCAGCACATTCATCCTCCAGCTGCAAGCCGACTGTTTGTTGATGCGACCGGTCAGTCGCAAGGATCTTTTTTGGGGGGGCAAGCCGATCGTAAGATACGACCACTACGCAAATGTGCCAACCGCGGCGGCGCTGTGGCAAGCAGGCACAAAAGCTGCCCTTGGGTCGGAGCTTCGCTCGGACGTGTACGTGGCTTCATCGTGCTCGACGCCTGAACTTTTTCCACGAGAGGTCTACACCCGCACACGGAAATGGATCGAGCAAACGCACGCACGTTCGTTTCGATCGTTTTTGGCGACTCAACGCACGCTAAAAACCTGCTTGGAAGGTGTCGATCAAAACGCTTTTTGCCGACGACCACGTTCGTTTGATCGCTACAAGCGCGGGTTTTCCCTTCCAGCGGTATTGGGCGCGTTTGAGTGGTCGCACATGCACGAGTATGTAGCGTGGTTTCCACATAATCAATCTGAGCGTCGCCGCACAACGTTTGTGCCGATCCTTTCGGAATTTGGGTGCCAAGGCAACTTGTGGCTTGCTCAAACGATCGGAAAGACTGGGGATGATTTGGAAGGGTTGAAGGGTGCAATGGCATCGGAAGACTGCATGGAGGTAAGGTCTCTACGACGACCCTGGGCGCAGAACATTATTAGACGGATCGGATGAGTGTAAAGAGTGGAAGTGCAATTATTCTACATACGATGTTGCAAGAAACGGGCCCCGGTAGATTAATTGGTAGCAGACATGATGTCATACCAACATCTTCGTCGAGCTTGAAATCTAGAGCAATCAAGGTCGCCACACCACGCCGAGAAAATCCTCTTGCCACAGCGCCATGGCGTTTGCATCCACCCTGTGCGCGTGGCCCATGTACTGTGCAACCAACTGCGAGACTCCACTGCTCCCGACTCCAACGAGCACGTTTGAAGATGCAGCGGTGCAAATGATGTCGACGACGACCTCGCGGAAATACGAGTATGCCTTCTCGGGCGAGTGTTTCAGGACGACATTCAAGAAATAGCTGTGCCCCATGCGCGCATAGAGCTCGTGCTCTTCCGCGCGCTTAAAAAAGTCGCCCATACGCGTCAACACTAGGACACGAATCGGCCGATCTTTTAGCTCGCTCTCGAGCAATGGCAAGGCGTGTTTGTCGTCGTCAGTCAAGAGCAACAGACACGAATACGACTGCTGCGTGATCTGCTCGACGCGATCCAACGCAGGGACGACAAAGTCGGCGGTGGGGTGGAGAAATGACGCGACTCCGCCATCGGCAGGTTTGTCCGTCCAGCGCAAGTGCAGGGTTACGCAAGGACTGTGCGCATTGGGCAAGCGCGTTGACGCAAGTTTGGTGGCTGCAGCACGCTTGATGTGCGCTCGCGGCGGGAAAACCGCAGGCACCAAGATCGTGCGCAAGGCCGACACGGCAAGCGTTTGATAGAGGCCTGGGCTGCGCTTCCTCAAAGTGCCTGGATGAAGGAGCAAACCTGTATCTGGGTCGACAATGCGCACAAGTCTGCGGCCCAGCAGGTCCTCCCAAATCCTTGTCGGAAAAAACAGTGGGTCGTCCAACACAAAGGAAAACTCCGAAACGTACTTCTCGGCAATAAGGGAATGAGGGCCGCTGAGATCCTTGAATGTTTTCAGGCGTAGGGTGGGCGTAGTGGTGTTTGGGCGAAACGTCCGGGCGCTGGCTGCTTCGGTTTGACAGCGTTGGGTGTCAAACCCTTCGAAAAAGCATCCGAGCCAGAAGTTTTCGGCGCACCACTTTGGCTGCAGCATGGGGTCGTCAATGTGCCGCAGAGGTCGAGAAAAGGCAAGCGATACTAGCGCAGCGTCGCCGTAATCTCTCAGCTGAGACGTGATTCCCCAAAAGCTCGGAAACACAAAGAGAGTGCGACTGCATGCCCCCGCTCCACCGTTTTGCACGGCGTTCCATGAAGCCACGACAGATGCCACCGCCTCCTGCGACCATTTCACGACAGGCGCGTTGCGCCGACGAGGGGGGATCGTCCTTGCATTTGCTCCCAGAGCCCACATGCTCGAAATGTCCAAAAAGCTGGGGCGGTGGCTTGCATTGACGCTGGCCAGATCAAAACCCCCTGCTGCTGTCGCCACCACTTGGACTGGCCGTTGACGCCGTACGGAACGGGTAACGTGCCAAGACAGGTACGCGGCCAAGCTTGGCGCAAAGACGATCCATCTAGAAATTCCCGCGCAGCTTGGCGCACGCGCTTGTTGTTGTTGTTGTTGTTGTTTTCGGCGGCGGGTTGCTCGCTGCCTTGGACGGAGGAGCAGGTATTCCGTCAACAGCATCACGACTAGCGACGGATGCTGGGCATTGTGGCATCATGCTGACAATAAAAGCAGTAATGTGTTGAATCAGGAGGTTCGGGTGCAAAAGACGTCGGAAATTGCTTACAGCCGCTATCTTGCCAGGAAAAAAAGAGGCTGGCCAACGTGCGTTGTAGAACCTAACGAGTTCAAAGTTTAAAGAGTGCAAACTCAACAAGACAAAGAGAAACGCAACAAAATATCGCGCAAGAGACACGCGTTTCTCAAATAAAAGAGTCAATGGCTGCGTGCCACAGGCGGCGGCGGCGATCATGCGCGCACGGCACCTTGGTCCGCACACACCGCCTTTACAGGCCGGACGCGAGGCTGGCGATGGTCTGGGCGCGCGACGCGCCCGCGCTGACCTTGGCCAGCGTAGACACCAGCGCCTTGCCGTTGGCCGCCGTGATCGTGAGGTCGACGCAGGTCGACGTGACGGTGGAGATCCACGCGGGGTTGGCCGGGTTGGGCGCGTTGATGAAGCACTGCACCGTGCCGATCTGCTGAATGACAGCCGTGACGGCCTCGGGCCCGCCGCTCACGCAGCCGTTCTGCAGCGACGTCTGCCCGGCGGGGCAGATGAACTCGAGGATGACGTAATCGCCGGTCGGGTCGCTCACGTACGCGCAATCAGGCGCGCCCGCGCCCTGGACAAGCGTCGCCGAGCACGTCGGGTTGGCCGGGTCGCTGTAGTCGATCACAGCGTTGGCGGCGGCAGCCTGCCCGGTGAGGGCGTTGGGGCTGTGTGAGTGTGTGGAATGGGGAGGTGGGGGCGTGGGTGCGTCGGGCGTGGGCGCGTTACCAATAGGTTGCGAGATTGGGTGTTGGCTATTGAAGGTGTTTTCAAGACGTCCAATCGTTAAGCGGGGAGTGACCTGGAGAGATTTCAAGTCGTCTGGCCTTTTGTGGTGGCATCCAGCGACAAAACACGGAGAGAAACGACTTACCCAGGGGGGCCCGGAGGGCCGTCCGCGCCCGGAGCACCGTCCGCGCCTGGCGTGCCGTCGGCACCAGGTGCCCCATCAGCACCAGGCGTCCCATCAGCACCAGGCGGTCCGGCAGGACCTGTTATATTTTATTTTCGCGGTCTTATTTTTGAGAGAGAGTTGATGCCGAGAGACAGAAGAAACCCCGGAAACTGCAAAGGAATTGCAAAACAATTCTTTCCGCGGCAAGGCCGTGGCGACGACGAGTGTCGCACGTTTTATCGCCTGTGGAATGCAGCACGATGCTTCCAACAACTCACCGGGAGGGCCAGCCTTCCCCTTGGACTTGGACTTGCTGTGCGCCTTGGCCGAGGCCGGGGCCGCGGCGGCGAGGAGGGCGCGACGCGACGTGGCGGCCTCAGCCGCGGGAGCAGCAAGCAGAGCCAGCAGCACAGCCGCGGCAAAGACGGTCGTGTAACGCGCCATCTCTGAACGTGCAGATGCGAGGCTTTGGAATGTGGATGAGGAGGAAAAGGGGGGGCGGGGTGGCGGGGGGGAGACACACAAGCGTTGTCACTAGTGCTTCCTCAGGTAGAAGCACTGGTAGCCGTAACCGCAATCGCAGCCGGGGCTTGAGCCACAAGGATTTAGCCGCCCGATTTCGGCTTGCGGCGGTTACCGCCCAGGCAGGAGAGGGGTTTCGGGCAAACGCGGACGCATAACCGCCGGCGACAATGGAGTAACCGCCCGTTTCTTCTTGTTCAGCTAGACAGGGATTCAAAATGCAGGCGCAGCGCGAAACCGCCCAAATAACCCCCACTTTGGCGGTTTCGCGAGTTTTACTGTCCTTCACACGGCCGCTTCGCTGTTCTGCTGCGAAGGAAACAAGGACGTTTTCATTCGCGCTTCCTCACCAAACCGCATATTCCTCCCCCTCCTCCTCCTCCCCCTCCTACTCCCGCCTCCTTCTCCCAGACAACTTCAAGGTGCCGCTCGCTCTATGGCCCTCCGCACGTCCGTGCTGATTGCTGCCCTCGTGGCGGGCGCGATCCTTGTCGGCCACGCCGAGGCGCAGGCCAGGCCCAGGCCCAACATCGTCTTCACCTGCTTTGTCAGGAACTGCGTTGGCTGCAGCGCCCGCAACCCGTACGTGTGCGCCTCGTGCGGCACCGGGTACGCGCTGACGGGCGGCTTTGGATGCAACTCGTGCGCGCCAGGATATGAGCAAAACTTGGACGAGCGGACGTTTGTGTGCTCGAAATGCCCGCCCGGCTTTACATCTCCAGGCGGGACGGGCGAGGCGTCTCAATGCACGGAGATCCCCAGCGCCTCACGGGGCCGGCGGCTGTTTCAGGTGGAGGATGACTTGTGGTCGTGGGCGTGATCGCGTGGAAGCTCGGCTCCAGGCTCAACCATATCTGTTTAGGGCCCAGACTTTTGATCTCCACCAACGGTGAACGAAAGTCCCACACCGTATGAAGCGTGACTTGCGAGCATGTGGATCCCTTGTGGCGATTGCTGCGCATTTTACTCTGCTTTGCAACCACAACCAACCACAAAGGCAGTCCCTATCCCGACGCGGCCATGTATGAACCATAATAAGAAAAGCAATGTCGTGGAAATGACAGGCATGTAAGCCATGCTATATGTGTGAATAGATTAGCATTAAGACGGTGGCACGTGCAAATGTCCCAGCGATTTCAAATCAGGTCCCTCGCGTGGGGGACTTAGATATGTAGAGTTTGCATCAAGGGTGTTGCATCATTTCGCTTGCAATCACGCCAGTGCCGCAATGGGCACGCGAGCAATGCGGCCGATGCGCGATCGCGCAGCTCGCCGAGGGCTGGGTGACGGAGGCCGGGGGCTCGGCGACGGAGGCCGAGGGCTCGGCGACGGGGGCCGGGGGCTCGGCGACGGGGCCCGAGGGCTCGGCGACGGGGCCCGGGGGCTCGGCGACGGAGGTCGAGGGCTCGGCGACGGGGGCCGGGGGCTCGGCGACGGGGGCCGGGGGCTCGGCGACGGAGGCCGAGGGCTCGGCGACGGAGGCCGAGGGCTGGGTGACGGAGGCCGGGGGCTCGGCGAAGGGGCGCGTGGGCTGGGTGACGGAGGCCGGGGGCTGGGTGACGGAGGCCGAGGGCTCGGCGACGGGGGCCGGGGGCTCGGCGACGGGGGCCGGGGGCTCGGTGACGGAGGCCGAGGGCTCGGCGACGGAGGCGAGGGCTGGGTGACGGAGGCCGGGGGCTCGGCGAAGGGGCGCGTGGGCTGGGTGACGGAGGCCGAGGGCTGGGTGACGGAGGCCGAGGGCTGGGTGACGGAGGCGGGGGCTGGGTGACGGAGGCCGAGGCTGGGTGACGAAGGCCGGGGGCTCGGGGAAGGGGGGCGTGGGCTCGGCGACGGAGGCCGAGGGCTCGGCGACGGGGGCCGGGGGCTCGGCGACGGAGGCCGGGGGCTCGGCGACGGAGGCCGAGGGCTCGGCGACGGAGGCCGAGGGCTGGGTGACGGAGGCCGAGGGCTGGGTGTCGGAGGCCGGGGGCTGGGTGACGGAGGCCGGGGGCTGGGTGACGGAGGCCGGGGGCTCGGGGAAGGGGGGCGTGGGCTCGGCGACGGGGGCCGGGGGCTCGGCGACGGAGGCCGAGGGCTGGGTGACGGAGGCCGAGGGCTTGGTGACGGAGGCCGGGGGCTGGGTGACGGAGGCCGGGGGCTGGGTGACGGAGGCCGAGGGCTGGGTGACGGAGGCCGGGGGCTGGGTGACGGAGGCCGGGGGCTGGGTGACGGAGGCCGGGGGCTCGGCGACTGGGGCCGAGGGCTGGGTGACGGAGGCCGGGGGCTCGGCGACGGGGGCCGAGGGCTCGGCGACGGAGGCCGAGGGCTGGGTGACGGAGGCCGAGGGCTGGGTGACGGAGGCCGGGGGCTCGGGGAAGGGGGGCGTGGGCTCGGCGACGGAGGCCGAGGGCTCGGCGACGGGGGCCGGGGGCTCGGCGACGGAGGCCGGGGGCTCGGCGACGGAGGCCGAGGGCTCGGCGACGGAGGCCGAGGGCTGGGTGACGGAGGCCGAGGGCTGGGTGTCGGAGGCCGGGGGCTGGGTGACGGAGGCCGGGGGCTGGGTGACGGAGGCCGGGGGCTCGGGGAAGGGGGGCGTGGGCTCGGCGACGGGGGCCGGGGGCTCGGCGACGGAGGCCGAGGGCTGGGTGACGGAGGCCGAGGGCTTGGTGACGGAGGCCGGGGGCTGGGTGACGGAGGCCGGGGGCTGGGTGACGGAGGCCGAGGGCTGGGTGACGGAGGCCGGGGGCTGGGTGACGGAGGCCGGGGGCTGGGTGACGGAGGCCGGGGGCTCGGCGACTGGGGCCGAGGGCTGGGTGACGGAGGCCGGGGGCTCGGCGACGGGGGCCGAGGGCTCGGCGACGGAGGCCGAGGGCTGGGTGACGGAGGCCGAGGGCTGGGTGACGGAGGCCGGGGGCTCGGGGAAGGGGGGCGTGGGCTCGGCGACGGGGGCGGGGGCTCGGCGACGGAGGCCGAGGGCTCGGCGACGGGGGCCGGGGGCTCGGCGACGGGGGCCGGGGGCTCGGCGACGGAGGCCGAGGGCTCGGCGACGGAGGCCGAGGGCTGGGTGACGGAGGCCGGGGGCTCGGCGAAGGGGCGCGTGGGCTGGGTGACGGAGGCCGGGGGCTGGGTGACGGAGGCCGAGGGCTCGGCGACGGGGGCCGGGGGCTCGGCGACGGGGGCCGGGGGCTCGGTGACGGAGGCCGAGGGCTCGGCGACGGAGGCCGAGGGCTGGGTGACGGAGGCCGGGGGCTCGGCGAAGGGGCGCGTGGGCTGGGTGACGGAGGCCGAGGGCTGGGTGACGGAGGCCGAGGGCTGGGTGACGGAGGCCGGGGGCTGGGTGACGGAGGCCGAGGGCTGGGTGACGAAGGCCGGGGGCTCGGGGAAGGGGGGCGTGGGCTCGGCGACGGAGGCCGAGGGCTCGGCGACGGGGGCCGGGGGCTCGGCGACGGAGGCCGGGGGCTCGGCGACGGAGGCCGAGGGCTCGGCGACGGAGGCCGAGGGCTGGGTGACGGAGGCCGAGGGCTGGGTGTCGGAGGCCGGGGGCTGGGTGACGGAGGCCGGGGGCTGGGTGACGGAGGCCGGGGGCTCGGGGAAGGGGGGCGTGGGCTCGGCGACGGGGGCCGGGGGCTCGGCGACGGAGGCCGAGGGCTGGGTGACGGAGGCCGAGGGCTTGGTGACGGAGGCCGGGGGCTGGGTGACGGAGGCCGGGGGCTGGGTGACGGAGGCCGAGGGCTGGGTGACGGAGGCCGGGGGCTGGGTGACGGAGGCCGGGGGCTGGGTGACGGAGGCCGGGGGCTCGGCGACTGGGGCCGAGGGCTGGGTGACGGAGGCCGGGGGCTCGGCGACGGGGGCCGAGGGCTCGGCGACGGAGGCCGAGGGCTGGGTGACGGAGGCCGAGGGCTGGGTGACGGAGGCCGGGGGCTCGGGGAAGGGGGGCGTGGGCTCGGCGACGGGGGCCGGGGGCTCGGCGACGGAGACCGGGGGCTCGGCGAAGGGGGGCGTGGGCTGGGAGACGGAGGGCGCGGGCTCGGCGAAGGGGGCCGTGGACTCGGCGACGGCCGTGGCGAGGGACTCGGCGACGGCCGTGGCGAGGGACTCGGCGACGGCCGTGGCGAGGGACTCGGCGACGGCCGTGGCGAGGGACTCGGCGATGGTCTCGGAGAGGGACTCGGCGATGGCCTCGGAGAGGGACTCGGCGACGGCCTCGGAGAGGGACTCGGCGACGGCGGCTCCGGGCTCGGCGAGGGGCTCGGCGGCGGCCCGGGACTCGGGGGCGGCGGCAGCGGAGGCGACGGCGACGGCAGGTTGGGCACCGCGGCCTCGACGATCGGCACGACGCGATAATTAGCGCGCCAAGTGTACATGTTCAGCGGGCCCAGCCCACCGTTCGCGTCCGACCCCGAGCAGTCCTTGCGAAGCAAGATGTAGCCATTGTCGCCCCAGCCCGTGCCGAGGCTCATCTTGCCGGCCCACACGTTCCACGTTTTTTGCTCGGTTGCGTTTACGGGCGTCACGACCACCTGGTTTTCGTACGCAACCAGCGTGGTTGCTGCGAAAAAGGTCGCGACGTCCGTCAAGTTGGTGGGGTTGGGAAAGGTGGGCGGGCGCGCGTACAGGCAGTCGAAAACCCCCGCCGCGTAAAACTGGAAAGTATCGGGCTCCACCCTGAGCTCGTTGGCGATCGGCGCATTCACGAGAGCGCGGGCCATCGCTTCCTCTTTGCCGTCCACGTAGGCGTAGCCGCGCACGCTGGTATCGTAGCGCTGTAAGTTGGCGTTGCAGTCGGGCACGCCGGCCTTATCCGTGGCCGCGAAAGGGACCTGGCCCTCGAACGCCGCGCCCTCGCACACAACGCGGTCGAAAAAGACCTCGGCGTACGTCGACAGCTTGCACTGGTTGTCCGGCCAGCAGTTGTTCATGTCCTGCTCCGACAAATCCAACGTCGAACGCTCGAGCTGCGGGTATTTTTGCAGCATCACCGTCTCGATCGCAGCAGTCGCAGCAAATGTTTCGTAGGCGCGGCAGGTCCCTTGGCTGCGAACGGGGGTCACGAGGTTTTTGCCGTCGACGCTGCGCCAGTCGAATTTGCTGGGGGGCACATTCATCGTGTAAGGGTTGGTCACCTTGGTGGTCTGTCCGTCGGCCGGCGCGCACGTCGCCGGGAAGCCGTCGATGACCTCGCTCAAGTGGCGGCGGCGGCGGTGGTGGTGGCGGTAGTGGCTGTCGGCGTCAGCCAACGGTGGTGCATGCAGACTACGACCCCGCCGACGATGACGGCGACGACCGCCAACATTAGCACCAGCACCTGCGGCGGCCTGTCGGCTCACGCTGCTGTCGTCGACAGACAAGCCATCGTACCCGACGGCGTCCGTGCGCCCGCCCTCGGTGGCCAGGTAGAGCTGCGCGAATTCCTGATTGGTCAGGTGCGCAAAGGGGGTTACGCCAAAGGCGATCGTGGGCACGCCTTTGCCGGCGCTGCTCGTTTCCGCGGCGTGCGCATTGAGCAGCTCGATCGTGCGCAAGTTGTCGGCAAAGATTTGCTGACGTTTGGTGCGCTCGGTTGCGTCATTCGAAGCGCGGAGGGCGATGCTGAGAGCGGGGTCCAGGGACGCCATCGCTTGGTCGGGCGAGGCGCCGCGAGCCGACGCGCGCGCGATCACGGCATCTGCTCGCGCGGTTTGACGGCGCAGGTAGGCGTCGTAGGCGCTGGCAGGGTCGCTCGCGGCCGCGCCGGCGGCTTGGCGCGCATCAAGAACAGACGAGGGTACGGTGGCGAAATCGGTCGGGACTTGTGCCGCCGCCGCCGCCGCCGCCGCCGCCGCCGCCGCCGCCGCCGCCTCGGTGTTGTCCGGGAGCGCGGCAGAGGAGGTGGCAGCAAGAAAGGATGATTGGTCGTTCTTTAGCTGGGCCGCGGCGGCTTCAGCGGCGGCTGCGATCTCAAACGGGTCGGTGATGACGTCCGGGCCGGAGGCGGCGGCGGCGACAGCAGAAGCGATGAGGCCTGTGGGGATTTGTTTGTTGTTTTGGCCGTCGATGTTCTATTCGATGCGTGAGTCGGTGTCATTTTTGTTTGCGGCAATCCTTGTCTCATTCATTCGACGCTGTTGGACCTTTGCGACTCGCCGATCAGGGAAATCCAGACCCACGAGGGTGCGATCGCCCGGCTTCTTGGCGCCATATTAAGACGTCTCAGGCGCCGTGTGGTGGGTTGGGGGAGGGGGGGGCGCAGTTTTGTTGAACGTTGGCGCGATCTATGCGCTGATCCGCATTCGCATTCGTCGCTCGCGATGTACCAACCCCCCGGGCGCCAAGTTATGCAAATCGAGGTAAAAAGAGGTGTTTTGAAAAGTTGGCCGTGACTTGTTTAGTCGCTACGGCCCTTGGCCAAATGTCGTCCATTTTCCTGCCCTTCCCCCTCCCCTCTCTGCAACAAACAAAAAACCGCCGCCCACTTTCCAAACCAAAAGTAACCGCCGCGCACAAAAACCCCCGGCGATCACTGCCCCGCAATGAGCTCGCCTTCAGGCGTCAGATAAGGCATGCGACCTTTTCCTTGGAGCTTGCGCAGCTCGTCCATGAGTCGACACTGGTTGCTCGATAGAGTTCCGACCAGAACGTCCGCGCTCGCCGAGATAAACACTTCGGCCAGCGTCAGCAAGACCTGCAGCTCCATATTGGGCGTGTGGTACCGCGCCACTTCTTCGTGATGCTGGCTTCCCTGGGAAGAGCGGTGGTAGCCAATCCAAAGCAAGTCCCACGTGGTGGAGTACTCTCGCGCAACCTGGCTGAGCGTTTTTGGATCGTCCGTGCCGACGTAGACAGACTTGATGGGCTCGCTCAGGTTGCGATCCAATCCTTCCAACGAGTCGAAATACTCAAAGGGCTCGCGCAGCCTCGACTCCCACCACTTGTCGCCTCTGCGAATAAACATGGCCGCGGATGGGCGTTGGGGCGCCTGCTGGTTTTGAGCGCCAACGATGCAGTCCCAGATGTAGCAGACAGCCTGAAGCGTGCGCTTGTTAGGTCTGAGCACGTAACCCGTTGCTTGCGTCATCCACCAAGACGCGGGCTTTTGGTTGAATTTCGGAGAGCCAAAGATATCAGTGAGTCGTACATTGCCGATGCCGGGCGCGTCGCCTAGCTGCATCTCGGCGCTGTTGGTGACGAACTGAGCATCTTGCGACTTGATGCTCGTAAACCGCTCAGACTTGCTCCTCCAGTCCTCGGGCAGCGTGCAGTTGGTCAGGGATGCAAAGTAGCACGACCAGTCTTGACTTTCGCAAGAGGCCGCAAACGTCATCGTCCACGGGATATCTGGCGAGTCGATGAGGACGCGGTTGGACATAAGGGCAACAAGCAACGAATACGCCTTGATGTGAATGGTGCTGCCGAAACCAGCGTGCCACTCGCGATCGATGATGAGGAACTTCGATATCGAACAGTCGCTCGGGTGCTGGTGGTCGTAGATGAGTTGTGCGATGGTTGCGGTGTCGTAGAGGCTGTACAGATCGTCGCAAAACTCGGGGTTTTGGCAGTGCAAGCGGTGTGACCAGCGGGTTAGCGTTTCGGACGGTTGCCAGGGGGTCCATGCTGCGTAGGAGGCTTGGTGCGACTCGTTTTCGCTGATGTAGTTGCGGAAAAACGTGGGACAACTTTGAGCGTCGTATTGTCGTGGCGACGAAGACACTAGCCTGCGCACGATGCCCGCGGCGCGCTTCTGGCTGATTGCGCCGTGCAGCTGGCTGGAGCGAAAGGATGCGCAGGTGCCGTAGGTGGAGTAGTCCCCGTTGGTGTTTGTCATACCGTCCACATCATGACAATTGCGCTGAGGTGCTGCCTCCGCTTTGCTCGGTCGGGGAAAGACAACCGCCACCACCCCCGCCTGCCGCGCCGTCCATAGCAAAGGAAAGCTCGTGGCGATGAGTATGATTCCAAGCGTAAAGGTGCTCGGAAGCGTGCGATGGTGAGGATGATAATACCGTCGGTGCTCGCCAGCTGCCGCCCCCCCCGACAGCGGATTTTTCATCGTCCTACGTCCTGAGCTTTTTGCAGCGGCGGCGTTTGTCGGTGTTTCTCTTACATGGCAGGTGGTTGATAATATGTTGGTGGACTCTACAGACTTTGGGTTGCGGATGTTTGTGTCGCGTGAAGAGGCTTGTTGTGTTTGTTTTACCTCGAGGTCAATGATTGACCTGGTCAATCCGCTGATGGAAACACAAACCACCAAACCTTGATGAAGCATGCGGCGACAAAGGCAACGTTTGCTACCGAAACAATGTCCTGGCGCTGGCGGCTTGGGTCGGTGCTGGCGGCGGTCGTGCTGATGCAGCTGGGCGTGTGGCGCGTACGGCCCCACGACACGAGGAGTTTGGCTGATGTTGTTGTTTCAGAGTCACATCTTCTGTCGGAAGAACGGATGCCGCCCGTGGTCAAGCAGCCAAGGAATTTGACGACCACGCTCCAACACGCCTGCCGTCACGCCTTCGTGCCGCTCAACCCAACCTGCCCGCGCCAGCTCGTCGTCAAGTACTTGGAAAGCGCCGGGTTTGGTCATCAGTTTACGGAGCTGCTGTTTGCCATGTACGCGGCGCAGTACTTGGGCCTCACATTTACTTGGACTCCGATCACTACGAGCGGGGATCACGGGGATGATTACAGCGGGCTGGTCAAGCGATTGGGATTGGAGCGGTTCTTTGTCGACGGGCTTGGTCTTGCGAAATCGGACGATTTGCGTGAACTGCGGAGATCGGACGCTGCCCTTTTTGGGCAGTGGATTGAGACCACGCCAAGCAATGTGGACAAAAAACACATGCACCTACCGTGCAACAACTCGGTTCTCGCGATCGAGGGATGGTGGCACTGTCGCGGGGTCGCTGACAACAACTGCTTTTGGGCCCCCGAGCACGAGTTTTTGTTCCAGAGGTTTGGGCGGTGCTTGAGGGCTGGCGTGGAGGTTTATGGGACGGTGATGAATAGGTGCGTATTGCGTGATGATGGCAAGACAGCTGATCTACCGCATGACACCCTCGTCGTCGTGTGGCACTTGCGGTTTGGGGACGTGACCGCGCGCAAGCCAGGAGACGCATTTTTCGCCAACGTAATTCGGACGCTCAGAGAGATTGTGCCCGATGGAGTGATCAAGAGCGTGCGGATTGTGCTGGTTGGTGGCGGCAAAGGCATGGCTACAGTGCCGGACGACTATGTGGACGGGTTGAGAGGAGTGGTGACGGCAGCAGCGGCGAGCAAAGACCGCAGCGGGCTCTCACCGCAGCGAGTTCAGGTCGAGCGCTTCCGCAACAGTTCATTTGACGAGCAATTCATTGCTATGATGCAAGCCGACGTGCTCGTTGGAAGCGGGAGCTCCGTGCCGCAGATCGCCGCGCTGCTGAGTGGCTCGAGGCCGGTGTTTTTCAATCACGTCGCCAAGCACGGCTATGGATATGGGCAAGAGGCGATGGCGGACGCAGTGGACATGGATGGACATGGTAACGTGTTGGACAGCTTGAGGCGCGTTCGATTAATGCTGTACGACAATTTCAAGAGACAGACGTCATGTCGACAGTCGCGCGCGCGGCGGTTTCGAAATGCAAAAAATTACAGTTGGCACGAGCCGGCGAAAAATACGTGACGGCTCTTGGTGAAATGTCATTTGTCAGCCGAATCGATTACGCGAACACGACGCCAACGACCATTTTCCCACCAAAACACTGGTTTGCCCCCCAAGTCCGCGCGCGCAAACGCTGTTGCTTCGCGCGCGCCCCAACCGTAAACCCCCCCACCACCCCCCAACGTTTCCCACTGAACGCGCACCTGAGAACTCCACCACCAGCCCACACTCTTCTTCTCGTCACATAGCGACCCCTACCCTCCATCTTGTTTGCTTTCCTGAGCCCTTGACGCTATACCATCAAACGCACACGACACTAAAATGGCGCAGGACTTTTCCCACATCGTATTAGACTGCCCGAGCGCGCTGGTAGGTCGTCTGATCGGGAAACACGGCTTGACCATCAAGGGCATCCAAATCTTCACGCGCGTGGTCATCGACGTCAACCAGTCGCTCGACCCGGCCGTGATAAAAATCATGGGCAACACCCAGTGTGCCCGCATGGCCGAGTGCATCATTCAAGACATCGTGGGCGGCACGTTCAAAGGTTTTGGCAATCTGCGCGACATTGCTCTGGCCCACGGCTCGCGCTCGACGGCAGCGTGCGATAGCATCGTTTTAAACGCGTATGCGTACGCGCCAGGACTTGGCTTGTTGCCTCGGCACCAGCTTTACGCCGCGACGTCGTCGTCGTCGCCGTCGTCGTCTTTGCCATCGTCGATTGGCGGCAGCGATAGTGGTGGAAACGGACCCTCGATTGCGTCATTGGCTTGTTATCAGCATAATCAGCAGCAGCAGCCGCAGCAGCAGCAGGTGGACCAAATTGCACGCGAAGGAGGCGCGCGAGCGCATGTCCTGGTCGTTTGTCCTCTGAGTCAATATGTGGAGGGTGCAATCAAGGTTTCGGGCATCCTCAGTGAGTAAGACCCGCGTGTTATCCAAAAGGGGGTGCGACGGGACGTTTGCGACCCGAACATGCTCGCCGGAAATGCGGCGTGACAGATGTTCTGTCGTCTTTGGTGGACCCGCACGCATTTTGCGCCAAGCACTCTTGCTTGACAACGCATTTGCGTCAAGCAACTCTGGTGTGTGTGATTGATGGACGAGTTGCACGACACACCCAGAGACAGGCCGGGATCGACTCGCTTGCACATGGAAAGATCAGGGCAACGTGCCGAAGAGCTGGAGGCGGGTCGAGATGCGAGTATTTGAAACGTTTATTGCAGGGGAACGTTCCGTTTCAAAAGAAGCTATAAGGTCAGATGTAACTAAATCCGTGGACCGGGTGACTCTTCCAAGGCGGTATTTTCGGAAAACATAATTCGGGGGCCTTTTGCTTCCGTATATCTTTTGTGACGTCGCGACCGTCTCTGTTGCAGGCCTTTCAGCCCCTGCTGAGGGGCTGGATTGTGTTTGCCAAGGCTACTTAAGCCCCGGGGCGATCGGCGGCAATGGAGGAAGGCATCAACATCCCACCAAACTCACACACACAACCCTACCAACAGCATCGCCAACCCCTTGTTCGACAAACAGCTAGTTGCCGTTGCCCTCCTGCAAACGCACACGAAAGACCTTTGGTTCTACACCCAACCGAGCAAACCCTTTCTTGGTTGTCCTCTTGAAATAGATATGACTCGCGCCATGTTTGTTCGCGTCGCGGTCGCGGCGGTGCTTGCGATTGCGCTGTCAGCGACCGGTGCCCAGGCTGAGGCCTGTGGAGTCAAGCCCGCTGAGCTGTCCTGTTCCGTCGGCAAGATTTGGGACACGGCCGGAGTCGCCGCAGTCACGCCCACGACCGCCGAGTGCTGCGTCGACGAGATCGTCAAGTGCACAAATGCAGCGTTCGATGCCGAGACCTTCTGCCCATACGGTTATAAGAATGCGGTGGTCGCCGTTTCAGGCGAGAGGTCGGCGGACGACCCTACTGTGGAAGCGTGCTGTGCTGAAAATACGGCCGTCGTCAACGATTTCCCCATCTGCAAAGGAAGCACTGAAAGCGGCGACAGCGCGGTACAAGCCCAAGACTCGACCGACACCAACTGGGCGGTGCACGACGGCAACGGCTTCACGCGCACGGTTGGGCAGTACACAGGCATGTGCTTCTCCGTGACGATCGCCAACGACTGCGCGTACGGCAGCGAGGCAATGAAGGCCAAGTGCTGCACAAAAAAGCCACCGAGCTACCTGCAGTTCAAGATCCCGAAAGCGCTCGAGAGTCCTCCTGCTCGCAAAAACGCGCTCGCGGCCTTGACCAAGTGCAAGTTGTCCTACGGCTCCGACAACTCGAACGCCAGGGCCCTGAAGCGGGTCACCGCGACGGCGTGGAAGACGCTGGGCGACATCCAGTACGTCAACGTGCCCGTGACTTTCAAAAAGGGCCAGAAGCAAGCAACTGTCTGCGTGTACTCGCTCAATGCTGCGCCCGGCAACATCGACTGCTCGTGGACCAACCTTTGTGGCGTTGACGCCATCACGGACGCCGCCCTCGGCTGCGAGATTCGCATGGTGGGCAAGGCCTCCTCCGCCGCCACATCGACGTGCTGCTCTCCGACCCTCTCGATCGACGCGTTCGATTCCTCCGAGAACCGCCTGGCTGGCGGCGCCCCGGTGAGCCAGACCATCGAGCTGCAGGGCGTGTGATGCTACCGTGGTGTTAATCTTTTGTTTCCGCCCACCAAAGCCTCGATCGATATCATCATATCATGTTTCACCTTGCGTGTGTAAATCGAGTAACTGTTTGTATCAGTGCGTTCGGTCGTACGTGTCGTCATCCGTGAATGACAACCGATCGTGAGCGCGTAAAACCGTCTTCGCCGTATAATGAAACAATGTCGAAAACGTCGATCGATCGATCAAAACAAGAGCCGCGCCCCAAAAAAGAAAGACAGAGCAGCAAGCCACAGAGGGCAGAGAGCTCGCACCCCCGAATGTGCTCTGCATTGCGGAACAAAGCAGAAACATGTCGGGAGCGCACCGCACGCAAACTGAACAAAGACCCGATACAATGTCTCAAGGGGATTGTATGGATGAATCGGGTGTAGAAATGCATCTAGCAAACCCCAAGCTGCGCGGCGTTAGCTACGACCCCGTCTCCAAGAAATGGAGGGGGCGCCTCTACTGCTTGGGCCAGCACATCACGCTCGGCCGCTTCTCGAATGCGCTAGAGGCCGCGCAGACGCACGACCGCGCCGCCTACTACGTGCACGGCGCGAGCGCCCTCACAAATTTCGGCGCAGAGCTGGCGCGCCAGGATCTGGCTCGGCGCCCTCCGAGCTCCTCCGAGACGACGATGGGAAACCTTCGCCGCCTACGGGAGCAACTTGCGATGCGCACCCAGCGATGCGTCGTCAGCCGCGAAGTACTGCACGCGCAACGAAAAGCGGCCGCGGCCGTTGCCGGCCTGGCGCTGTACTACGACTGGCCGCCGCCACCAGGCCAGACACGGCGGCGGATTGATTGGAGCGTTGCCTTTGGTGCGCCAAACAACAATGGCGGGATGGGCCCCACGAAGCAGACGACGGTCATCAAGACGCTCGTGCGGATTGGTGTGCTTGCATCGTAAGCGATGTGTTTGTGGTCGGCCCCTTTTTCTACACGTCCGCACATGGAGAGCGCATTATGGACTAATCGACGATTTACACTGTGTACGAGAAACACTCGGAACTAGAAAAAAAAGGGAGCGGGGAAGGAGCAAATGGGGCGGTGGCGTTGGGTGTCCGGGTGGGGTGTGGGTGGGGTAGAACGGGGAGGGGTGGGGCGGAGGAGGCCGGTGGGGGGTGGCCGCTAGGTAGGGTGTGTGATGCGAGCGCCTCGCCCGCCGCTATGTGTATGTATCTGTACACCAGGCGGTGCCTGCTACGATGCACGCGCATGCCGCTTTCTTCTCGCCGCGGTCGTACCCGGATGGTCTCTGAACCGCGCACTGTCTCTCGTCCTGGAGCCGTTTGCTGCGCACAGCTGGCCCAACTATCTGCTGTGGGATTGGGGTGAATGGGGGGAGGGGCGGAGGGGGAGGGGGGAGGCGAAGGAGGGGGTTGTGCAACAGCGCGCGCCCCCTTTCGGCGGTGCCGCCGTCTCTCACTCACCACAGCCCGTGCGTGTCTGTCCTCTCTCGCTCACGCGCTCGCAAACATCGCGATCGCGGCGTCGCGGCTCTTGTCGCCCGTAGCCACGAGGCGCTCGATCACGTTCTGCACCGTGAAGCGCGCCGCCGGCTCCTCCTCGCCGCCGCCGGCGTTGCTGCCGACGGCGCGCGCGACCTCGCGCGACGCAAAAAAGTGGATCTCGCGCAGCTTCTTGTTCTTGTTCGTATTCTTGTTGGCGCCGGCCACGGACTCGACGCGCCATGCCTTGCCACCCGGACGCGACACCAGCACCGTGCCGTGCCGAAGCTGCGTCTTCAGCCCATTGCCGTAGACCAGCTCGAACGCGTGCGGCTCCGTGCTGGGGTCCTGGACGCCGTCGTAGGTCGGGTCGACAAAGACGACAAACGCCGCCGTACCGTGGACGCGGTCCCCAAAGATGCGCGGCGCGCTGCTGCCGCCACAGTCGCCGCCGTCGCCGCCATCGCCGCCGCCGCCGCCGCCACCCACCGACGAGTGCTCCGACACCTCGAAAGACGTAAAGCAGGTGCCGAGGCCCAGCCCAAACAGCTTCATGTCGCTCTTGATGAAAACGCGGTTGGGCGCGAGTGCGTTGCCGCCGCTCTGGTCGATCGCGTTCATCAGAAGCGACGCGTCGTCAAACGCGATGGCCATCTCGTAGCAAAAGCGGCCCGCCATCGTTGGCCCCGCGCTGCCCTCGGCCGCCTCGTACGCGCGCAGCAGGCGCAGCGCAAACCGGGACATGGCGGGGGGAACCCACGTGAGGCAGTCGATGACCTGGATGATGCTGCCGGGGGTGTTGTTGGGCACAAAAGTGGGCAGGGCCAGGGCCTCGGTGGCGTTGGCGGCGGCGGCGAGCGTGTCGGCCGACAGCGCCAGCACGCCCACGGCCGTGGTGGCAGCAGGCGCCGAGACGAGGATGATGCTGCTGCCGCCGCCGCTGCCGGCGGCGGCGGCGGCGGCGAGGGGCGAGGCCGGAGCAGCGGGCGGCGCGGGCTCGGGCTCGGCCCCCTCGGCGGCCCCATCGCTGCCGCTCGGCCCGGTCACTCGCTGGCGGCGCGTCGGCGCCGCGGCGGCGGCGGCGGCGGTGGTTCCGCCGCGCTGGCCCGCGCTGGCCACGCGCTTGGAGCGGCGGGTCACGCCGGCTGCGGTGGCGCCCATGGCCGCCGCCGTCGCCGCGATGCGCGTCGCTGCCGCCGCCGCCGCCGCGCGCAGCGGCGGCGTGGGGAACACCTCGGCCTCGGGAGCAGGAGCAGCAGCCGCCGTGATGCCGCCGCCACCGCCGCGCGCGCGGGCCGGCGTCGTCGCCGCCGGCCTCGCCGCACCCGCCGGCGGCAGCAGGCCGGCCCGCACGGCGCCCGTGGGGTCGTCGCGCGTCGGCTCGCGGGCGCGCTCCTCGGGCGCGAGCATCGCCTCGAGGGCGGGCCCCAGCGGCACGTAGTCGGACGCGTCCGGCAGCTGCGCGATCACCTGCTCCGCCGTCAGCTTGATCCCGGCCGGGATCGTCGTTTGCAAAAGGGCCGGGTTGGACCGCGCCAGGACGATGACCTCGCGCAGCTGCTGGGCGCGGTCGCGGTTGCGCTGCAGGCGATTGACGCTCAAGGCGATGGCCTCGTCGACGATCCCCGACCAGTCGAACACGCCCATGTTGCGCAAGGTGATGCGCGCGTCGCGCGGCGTGAGCCCGCTCGCCTGCGAGAACGAGAGGCGGACGCTGATTATCTTTTTGGTTTTGGTTGGTTGTTCTTTTGGGGGGGGGGGATTTTTTGTTTGCGAGGCGTGCGGGTCCGTGCACCCCGACGTCCCAAGACGGAAAAAAAAATCAAAGCGCCCCCGACGAAAAAAATCTTGCGCGCTCTCTCACCTTGCGTGAGGCCCGCATGAAGGCGTCCAGTGAGAACTTGCCGCTGCTGAACTCCGCGAGCAAGTGCTCGCGGTGGATCAGGCACATGCGCCACGCGACCGACGCCGCGAGAATTTCCGCGCACGCGTCCTTGGCGTACTTGATCGTCTTGACGCCCAACAGAGACCTGACCTCTTCCCACGCCACTGGCGTGCGCGTTGCTTGGCCGTCGTCGACCTCGATCAGCTCCGTCGACGTCGCGTTAAAGATAGCCTGAAAAAGGACGCGCGCCTGGACGTGCACCATGTCGATCTTGCCCCCATGGTGGGACGTGAAGAGCTGCGCGTGTTTGTGGTTTTTTTTGTGTTGGTGCGTCGAGGAGGGTATGTGCGCGCGTGTTTGTGTTTGGTTTTGTGGTGGTGCGTCGAGGGTTTGGTTTGGGCCGGGGGGGGGGGGGGGGGGGGGGAGAAGAAGTAGAAAAAGCGTCAGAGGCGGCGTCGAACGGAATAAAAAAAAGACCTCCCCCCCCTCCCGTCCCCCCCCCGTCCCGCCGCGCCGCGAAAAGCAGCAAAGAAAATAAAACTCACGTTGGCGACCTTCAGTTCCAGCTCTTCCAGCTTCTTGTTGATCGTGGTCATGCGGTTGCCGGCCGCAGAGAAGGTCACCTTTCGCTGGTCAAAGTTGAGCAAGATTCCGCCACGCAGCTCGAGCATGGCTTTCTCGACGTCAGGGCCGAGGAGGCCGGCCACGTCGATGCCGCCCTCGAGCATCTCGTCGAGCAGCTGCTCAGGAGAGAGCTGCAACACGGGCTGCTGCTCGTAACGCGGGGGCGGCAGGGGCTGGAGCCCGAGCGGGCTGCTGGGCCCAGCCAGCCCCTGTGACCGGTTCATGGCTGCTGTTTTTTTTGGGGGGGGGGGGGGGGGGGCTTTTTTTTTTGAGCGCGGAGCACGAGGGCGCGAGGCGGGGGGGAGAGAGGCGACGACGACGACGCTTGCGCCGCCGCCGCCGCGGCGCCGCGCGCGGGTGGCGGAACGCGCGCCCCGAGCCCTCCCGACCCCACGGCGAGCGCGGCGCGGCAGTGCGGGCCACTGCTGCTTTGATGCCGCTGCGGCAGGTCGAACCAAGCCTCTTTCCCGGGCGCTGGCGCGCGGCGCGGCGGCGGGGGGGCCCCCTTGGGGGCGCGGGCAGAGTCGGAGAGAGAGCAAAGAGCGAGCGCTCGCGCCTCTCTCTCTCTCTCTTGTCGCGCCGCGCGCCCCCAAAGAGACACAAAACGGCCGCGCGCGCGCCCGCCCGGAACGCAGCAAAGGGCCAAGAAGAGGCGCGTGCGCGCGCGCGCGCGGCTGCAAGCGCCTCTGGGGTGGGGGGGGCGCGCGCAGGTCTCGCGACCTCAGCCTATTTTTTCAGCGCGACGACTCGCGGTTGCCCGGCGGCGGGGGCGAATGCGAGCGCGCGCGAGCGGCGCTCGGGATACTACTCACCTCTGCGCGCTCTGCTGCTGTCAGCCGCGTGCGGAGCGCAGGCGGGGGTTGGGGCGCGGGGCGAGGGAACAAGGAAGCAGAGGCTGCTTCCCCGTTTCGCGTGTTTTTTTTTCGGCTTCGGCTCTTGCCGTGCTGCCGGTCTTGACCTGTCTCGTCCTGGACGCGAGTCGGGGACCTATAACCGCTTTCTCTGAAAGTGAGGAAAGGGATGCGTGTGTGTTTAGGGGGGGTTGTGATAGAGGGCCGGGCACGTGGGGGAGGGACGGCCTTTTGTTTCCAAGGAGGAGGCAAGAGCGCAACCCCTCCCCCCCTCCTCCGCGCCCCGCCCGCGCTCCGCCCTCATACGCCAGCCCCAACGCCGTCATGGGCCACCGAATGCGGCGGTGAGAGTATGTTTAGGGGCGGGTCTGCGGCCTGCGCGTCCCCCCCCGCTGCCGAGCGCCGTCCGCGCGCCCCCATGCGTCCGAGTCGCTCGCTCTCTATCTCGCCCCACGGCCTGCCTCTCCTCCCCCCCCCGCCTCCCCCTCTTCCTCTCACCCGCCAAACAAAAAGAAACTCCCAACCCCCGGCGGCACTGGGGCAGCCCCGGTGGTCGCCCGCGTACTTTGCAGCGCGCGCCCAATCAGCCCTAGCAGTCGACGCCCCCAGCCGTGCCCGCCACACCACCCCTGCCCCCCTCTCCCCCTCTCCGCCGCCGCCGCCGCCGCCGCGGTTTTCCTGCGCTGGTCCCGGGAGGAAGGCCCCGACAGGCAACCCAAAACCTTCGCGAGTTTCAAAAAGCTTTGGAACAACCCGAAACTCCAAACGCTCAGTCAAACGAAAAGCCCCTGCTCATCGCCGGCCTGCAGCCGCAGCCGCAGCGCGTGCCGCCGCGCGCCGAGCTGCAGGTAGTCGGCCAGCAGGCGCTCCGCCCGCGCCTGCAGCTCGGCGCCGCCGCCAACGCCGCCAACGCCAACGACGCCGCCGCCAACGCCGCCGCCGCCAACGCCGCCAACGCCACCCCCACCACCACCAGCACCACCACCCTCCCCCCCACCACCCCCACCTACCGCCACTGCCACAGCCTCGACCCACGCCGCCCCGGCCGCGTCGGCCGCCGCGTCCGCCTCCCCACACGCGTCCTCGAGCCGCGCGCGCACGGCGGCCGGGCCGCAGGGCGCCAGCGCCGCCTGCTGCCGCGAGCGCAGCGCGTCGAGCAGCGCGCTCACGCCGCCGTACTCGCCGCCCCTGACGACGGCAAGCTGGTTGCGCACCTCGGCGAGGGCGCCGCCTCGGGCCAGGTTGGCGGCGGCGAGGCGCGCGTTGCGCGCGCGCACGTCGGCGAGGGCGGCGGCCGGGGCCGACGCCTGCAGCGAGGCGACGGCGGCGGCCTGGCGCGTGACGGCGCGCAGCCGCGCGGGCTGCTGCTGCTGCTGCTGCTGCTGCTGTGGTTGTTGTTGTGGTTGTGGGGCCGCGTCGGCTGCTGCTGCTGCTGCTGCGTCCGCTGCTGACCCCGTCGCCGCCCCCGCCGCCGCTGCCGCCCCGTCCGCCAAGTAGGCCTCCAGCTCGGCCGCCGGCATCGACAGAAAGTGCGTCACGCTGCCGGGCGGGGCGGCGGCGGCGGCGGCAAGGGAGGCGGCGGCGGCGCCGGGCTGCAGATGGCCGCCCGCCGTTGCTGCTGCTGCTGCTGCCGCCGCTGCTGCCGCTGCTGCTGCCGCCGTCATCGGGGCGCCCGTGTTGGTGCTGGCCGCCCGCAAATGCTGCTGCGACGACGCCGAGGCGTTGCGGCTCGGGGAGCGCGGCGGCGAGGGGGCGCCATTGCCGCCGCCGCCGCCGCCGCCAAACAGCGCCGCCAGGAGGTTGCCCGGGCCCGGGCGGTTGTGGTGGTGGTGTTGCTGCTGCTGCTGCTGCTGCTGCTGCGCGTGTTGTTGCTGATGGTGGGCTCCCGCTGCCGCTGCTGCCGCCGACGTTGGTGGCGGGGGCGCGCCGCCGCCGCCGCCGCCGCCGCCCCACCTGTCGTTTTTCGTGTTTTTTTGTTGAGGAGGATTGCGTGGTCGGTCAGTCAGTCGATCCCGCCCGACGGTGGTCGTCGACGGTAGCATGCGTGCGTGCGTGCCTGCGAGAGGTTGTGACGGGTTTCGACGCGCGCGCGTGTCTCGACAAAGCCCTCTCTGTCTCTCCCTCTCACCCAAACATCCTCCTCCTCCTCCGCGGCTTGCTCTCTCGCTCTCTCTCCCTGCGCCGTTGGCTGCCTGCGCGCCTACGCTCCGAGCGTGTTCTTCTAGCTCGCTGCCTTGAGTCGTCGCCCGATCAAGAGAGAGAGACAAGCGGAGGGGCAAACCGCACGCAGCTCCCTCCCTCTCTCTCTCCCGAAACGCGCAAAGAGGGTCTCGGCTTTGGTTTGGATGCGCGCGTGCGTGCGCGATGGAATGGTAGGAGTAGACGGACGAAACAAAAGGGCCAGAGGCGCGCGCGTGTGTGTTGTGGTGTGTTGCGTCGGTTCTCCTCCAAACGCCGCCGCGCCACGCTCTTCTTGGCGCGCCCGACGCCGACGCCGACGCCGGCGCCGCCGCCAACAACCCCGACGCGCCGACGCAGAATCGCGTCGTCTTTCGGCAAACGAACAAGGCTTTTTACACCAAGGAAACAAGTCGAGTGGGTGGCGAGAGAGGGCCTTTATTGTTGATGTTGTCGTATTCGTCCGGTGGTGGGCTGGCGACGTCGCGTTGTGTGCGTCGGCCGGGCCTGGTTATTCGTCGAGATAAGGGCGCGCGCTCCCGGGAGAGAGGAGGGCGAGCGCGCCGCCGCCGTGAGAAGAGAAGAGAAAACGAAAGAGCCGGCAACCAAAACCGAAAAATCTCATCAAAGCAGCCGCAGCGCGTGCCCGAGCGCCACGGGGTCCGGAAACCGCGGCCACGACGCCAGCATCAGCCGCGCGATCTGCTCGTCGTCCATCACGTGCCGGAGCGAGTACCCCAGCATCCCTGCCACCGCGTGCTCGCGGTGCAGCGAGCAGCGCAGCGCGCGCTCCACGCCGGCAAAGCGCACGTAGCGCGGCGCGTCCTTGGCCGAGGGCGGGGGGATGGTGGGGGTATGGGGGGGGGGGGGGGCTGTTTGGGCTTGGGTCTGGGGCGCAGGAGCGCGGTGGCGGGGGGGATCGTCTTCAGCAGCAGCAGCAGCGGCAGCCCCAAGCGCCGCTGCCGCCAACCCCCGACCACCACCACCACCACCACCAGCCACCAGCCCGAGGCGCGCCGCGGCCGCGGCCTCGGCGCCGGCGAGGTCGCCGCCGGGGCGCGCGGCGGCGGCGGCGACGAGCTCGTCGAGCTCGCGCGTCAGGGCCTCGCGCTCGCTGCGCACGCGGGCCATGTGCTCGGCGTAGAGGGCGTAGCATCCGCGCGCGGCCTCGCGCTGCTCGGCGGACAGGGGGGCGGCCAGCGCCACGGCCTCGGCCCACCGCTGCTGCTGCTGCTGCTGTTGCTGTTGCTGATGTTGTTCGGCGGGGGGGCTGCTGCTGCCGCCGCCGCCGCCCGCCCCGGCCGCCCCACCACCACCACCACCGTCGCTGCTCATCACGCGCCCCGTGCTCAGGTCCATGCCCTGCATGACGTAGTAGTGGAGGCGGTTGAGGGCGGCGAAGCGGCGCATGCCGTCGATCACCTCGGCCATCAGCGCCGACAGTTGGGCGGCGGCGGCGGCGGCGGGGGGGGGGGGTGGCGGTGGCGGTGCCGCGCCCGTTGCTGGTGCAGTCGCGGCCACGGCCGCCGCCGCCGAGGGCGCCGACACGCTGCTGCGGCGCCGAAGGGGTCGCGACTGCTGCTGCTGCGGCGGCGGCGGCACAAAGGCTGCACCAAAAGACACCGCGGCCTCAGCTGACCCAAAGCGCAGCGCCGTCGTCACGGTGGTGGGGGGCGGGGCGACGCCGCCGACAACGGCGGAAGCGACCGCAGCAGCGCGAGGGGGCGGCGGCGGCCCGGCCATTGCGATGGCCGCTGCGGTGGCGGCGGCCGCCCGCTCCCGGTCGCACTCGGCCAGCAGCGCGTGCATGCGCTCGAGCGACGCGCGGTACCAGGGCACGACCTCGTGCAGGTAGGCGCGCGCGACGTGCTGGTGCTGTTGCTGCTGCTGCGGCTGCGAGGCGGCGGCGGCCGCACCACTGCTGCCGCCAACCGCCCCAAGGCCCGGGTGCGGCCGGCCCGCGGCGGCGTCGGCGGCCGCCTGCATGCGCGAGAGCTCGAGGGCGTCGTCGCCGCTGCCGATCGAGGCCAGGAGCGGCGGGGGGGACTCGCGGGTGGGGGGCTGTGGGATGGGAGAGGGGCCGGCGGCGGCGGCGGCGGCGGCGGCGGGGGCGGGGGCGGCAACGGCAGCGGCGGCCGCGGCCGCAGTTGCTGCCGACCCGACGACCACCCCGCCTCCTCCTCCTCTTCCTCCTCCCCCGACCGCCGCCACGCGCTCCATGAACCCGCGCATGATGTCGGCCATCACCTTCGGCTCGTCCTCGCCGAGCAGCATGTCCAGCAGCTCGGGCGGCGGCGGCGGAGGCGGCAGCATCAAGCCGGCGTCGGCGACGAGGGCGTCGTCGGCGGCACCGCCGCCTTGGCCGCCGGCCGCCGCCAACGCCCCTGCTGCTCCTTGCTCAAGGGGCTTGGTGAAGGGGTGATGCTGCTGCTGCTGCTGCGCGGTGCCGCTGCCTCCCCCCCCACCACCACTGCTCCAGCTGCCGCCGCGCGCCGCGGGGGGGAGCAGCAGCAGCGGCCCGAGCGGCGCCTGCTGCTGCTGCTGCGGCTGCGGCGGCGGCGGCGGCTGCTGCTGCGGCACGGGCACGCTCACCTCCCACCCGCGGCTGGGCAGGGGCAGCGAGACGCTGCGCGCACCGGAGCCGCTGGCGCTGCTGCCGCCGCCGCCGCCGCCGCCCGGAGGGGAGCGCGGCGCCGTCGCGGCCGTCGGGCGCGAGTGGGCCGGGGGGGCGGCCGCCAGAGCAGCAGCAGCAATGGCCGCCGCTCCTCCCCCGCCTCCCCCGGCCCGTGGCTGCTGCTGGTCGTGCCGCCTCGGGGCCGGCGGCAGGTCGGCCCGCTCCTCGGCCGCCCGCTGCTGCTGCTGCTGCCGCTGCTGCTGCTGCTGAAACTGCTCCTCCTCCTCGGTCATCATGGGCGCCGAGGACGACAGGGGCGACGAGGACGACGACAAGGGCGACGACGACGAGGGGCCGTCGTCGTCCCTTTCGTCTTCGTGCTGCTGCTGCTGCGACGACGACGACGACGCCGCCGCCCCCTGCCGCCGCCGCCCCGGCTGCTGCTGCTGCTGCTCCAGGGACAGGCGGCGGGGCGGCTGGCGGCGGCGCTGCGGGCGCCCGGCCTGCTGCGGCTGGAACTCGTCGCCGTGCCCTGATCCTCCTCCTCCAGCAGCCGCCGCCTGCTGCTGCTGCGCCGCCCGCCGCCGCCGCTGCTGGTCGGCCGCCGCCGCCGCCGCCGTCGCCGCGCCCTCGGCCGCCGCGCGCCGCTGCCGCCGCGCCAGCTCCTCCTCGACCAGCTGCAGCGACGACTTGCCCATGGCCGCGGCGACGAGGTCGCCGTCGTCGTGGGCCCCGTCGGCGTCGGCGTCGTCGACAGGCTCGCCGTCATCGTCGTCACGGTCGTCGCCGATGGCGGCGGCCGCCATGGCCGCCATGGCCGCCATGGCCGCCGCCGGCCCCTCGACGCTGCGGCCGCTGCCCGAGCGCGAGTAGGCGCCGCCGCGGTGGTTGTGGTGGTGGGGGGGGAGCTGTGCTGCTGCTGCTGCTGCTGCTGCCGCTGCTGCTGAAGAGGCCGAGGGCGAACAAGGAGTGACGGCGGTGGCGCCGGGGCCCCCCTCCTCCCCTTCTTGCTCCTCGACGGCCCCGGCGCCGCCGCCGCCGCCGCCGCTGCCGCCGCGCCGCGTGATGCGCAAGCCGGCCACCATGGGCGCGAGCACGCCGAGCGCCTCGTCCGTGCCGACGAGGGCGCGCTCGAGGGCGGCGGCGCGCGCGCGCAGGGCGGCGTTGGCCTCGAAGAGGCGGGCGTGCTCGGCGGAGCGCCGCGCGTGCTCGGCCTCGAGGGCGGCCATCTGGTTTTGGTTTTTGGTTTTGGTTTTTTTTGGGGGGGGGGCGAGGGGGTGAGCGCGGGGGCGCGGAGGGCAGAGTGGGGGGAGCACCCCTTCCCCCCCTCACTCTTTCACGGTTGAAGGGCGCGCGCGTGAAATTGGGCAACACGAATCGGCGAGGAGGCGCGTGTGCATGTGCCTTCGGGTCGACCTCTCGAGCATCCATGAGAGCCCCGCTTGTAGGAGGAGCGGAGGGCGCGCGCGAAGAGAGAGAGAGAGCGCATCCCCCCCCCCCGGCCGCCGTCGTCGTTCCGCGCGCGTTCCGACGCCGCTGGTCGGCTCGAGGGAATAGGGCGGGAGGGGTGCGGCGGCGCCTTGCCCTCTCTCTCTCTCCTGTCCCCACTCGCCAACGGGAAAAAACGAACAACTCACCCTCTCCTTCTTGCGCATGTAGAAGCGCCGGTGCGCGCGCTGCTGCGCCGTCTCGGGCCCGTTCTCCGAGCGCGCGCGGCCCCGGCCGCGGCGCGGGGGCGGCGGCGGCGCGAGGGGCGGGGGGGCGCCCGGAGCGGCAGCCGCCCCGGCAGCTGCGTCGGCGCCGCGCGGGAAGGTGGCCGCCGCCGCCGTTGCCGTCGTCGTCTCGGCCCTTCCCGCCCCGGCCGGGCGCGCGAGGGGCAGCAGCAGCGAATCCTGAAAGGTTCCTGCCGCACGCGGCGCAAAGGACGGCGCGGCGGCGGCGGTGGGGGGCCTAATTGGAGGAGGCGCGGGAGGGCGGGCGAGGGCAGCAGGAGCAGCTGCCGAACCTGCCTCCCCCTCCTCCCCGCCCTGCCCCTCGGCGTCGAGGCCCGCGAGGAACGCCTGGAACGAGTCGGCGCTGCCGGCGCGGCGCGGGACGCGGGGATCCGAGGCGAGCGGTTCCATGCGCGCCAGCGCGCGGAGCATGTGCGAGCTGTCGAGGAGCTGGGAGTCGATCAAGAGGGCGCGGGTGTGGACTGTTTTTTCTCTCCCCTGAGGGTGGTTTTTTTCTTCTTCTTCTCACGCGCCCATCGTGGGTGACGGACGAACGAATGGGGATCTGCTGCGAGTAGAGGTAGGTGGGAAACGCGTGTTGCAGCGCTTCGGGGTTTATGAAAATGAGGCAGACTGGTTTGGTGAGGCGGGGGGGGCTGCGCGGCGAGTGCGGTCTTTTTTCTGCGCTCTGCGCGCGTGACGGCGACCGGCGCGCGTGGCGGCGGCGGCAAACGCTCTCGTCGGGGGCGCAGCTTCCCGGCCTCAAGTGTTGGGGCGACCACCCTCTCGACCACCCGACCAGACGCGCGCGCCTCACCTCCCCAAGACCGGACCGGATATCTTTTCAACTCGAGCCGAGAGCCACACGTCCAGTCGCCGACTTTTGCCCCTTTTTTGTCATCGTCGGCGGGACGAGAAGGAGGAGCAGGAAGAGTTGGGAGGCGCTCTCTCCGCGACAGCCCAAATGGCAGGAGCAACCGCGGTCAGGCGGCCCCGCGCCTCCGCAGAGGGCGTACTGTTGCCGCTGCTGCTCCTCCTCTCCGTCGCCACAGCAGCATCGAGCGCGGCGGCGCTTACCACCACCACCACCATCGAGCGCCGCTCGGTGTTTGTCCCGCTCGCCGCCGCCGCCGCCGCCAACGGCACGACCCTCGCCCTCCCGCTGCTCTCGCGCCCGGCCGAGTCGGCCGCCTTGGGCCTCGCGTTCACGCTCCTGCTGCCGGCCCAGCAGGCATCAGCATCATCCTCCGCATCCGCCGCCCCTTTGCTGCCCCTCGTCTTCCTCCTGAACGGCGCAAACGTCGAGGCGCGATGGTACTCGGGGCTGTCCGGGCGCCTGGCAGCCGCGGGCTACCCGGTCGCGCTCAGCGACGCCTTCAGGCGCGTCCCCCCGGCGTTTCGGGGGCAGGGGCAGGGGCGGCAGGGGCAATCGGCGGGGGCAAACAACACCAACACAAACAGCAGCAGCACTAAGAGCGCGGCCGCCTGCCCCGGCCCGGAATACGCGCTCGCGACCAGCGCGGGCGCGCTGCAGTCGTTCTTGCGTGCCGCCGAGGGCGAGGGCGAGCCGGCCCCGCCGCCGGCGCCCTTGCGCGGCCTGCGCCTGCGCGAGCGGGGGGTCGTGCTGCTGGGCCACTCGTTCGGGGGCGCCGTGGGCTCACTGCTGCTGGGAGGGCGGTGCGCGCCCCGGGCAGCTTCGGCAACAACAGCAACAAGCGGCAGCGCCGCCGTCGTGGACGAGTTTGCCTTTCTGTGCGGCGGCTGGCAGCCCTCCCCCCGCGACCTCGCGCTGATCAAGGGGGCCGTGCTGCTCGAGGGCTACCCCTCGTCGCCCGCCGTCGCCGCGGCAGGGGGATTCTCGCCCGCGGCCCTCGACCTGACGGCGCGGCGCGAGGCCGGGGCGAGGGCGGGGGCGGGGGCGGGGGCACTGGCCGCGAAAGCGACAAGCAGCAACCCGTTCGTGCTGTTCCTCCAGGGCGAGTTCAACGGGCGCGTGCGCGCGGCCTACGACGCGTCGGCGTCGGTGGCGGCGCCGGTCGCGGAGGGGGCGGCGGGGGGCAAGGCGAGCCGCGGCAACGGCAGCAGCAGCGGCAACAACAACAAAAACAACGGCGGCGCTTGCGTTGCCTACGCGCGCTTCCGCGGCCTCAACCACTACCTGGGCACGGACTGGGTGGAGCCGGCAAAGGCGGGCGGCGGTGGTGGCGGGGGGGCGGGCCAAAACGGCACGACCGCCAACACCACCACCAAAAACGCGACAAGCACCACCGCCGCGGTCGCCGCCTCGCGGCAAATCACGCCGTGTGGCGCCCCGGCATCGGGCGACCCGGCCTCGTTCGCCGTCACCAAGGAGGTCCAGGACAGGGGCACGGCGCGCATCGCGGCGCTGATCGACGCGGTCGTGCGAGCGCAGGTCTTTGCGGACGCGGGCGCCGAGCGCGCGCTCGCGGGGTGGGCGGCGGGAACGGGAGCGGGAGCTGCTGGCAAGGCAGCAGCGGGCGTAGGAAAGGCATCACCACCACCCGCCGCGGCGATGGTGGCCCCGGGGGACGCGGCCGAGCTGCTGCACGCGGGCGACGGGTGCAGGTTTGGAGGCGGCGGGGGCGGTGCCGGCGGCAGCCGAAGCGGAACTGGGGTGTCGACGCCGCCGGCGCCTCCCTAGCGCTGAAAAAAGAAGAAGAAAAACAAAAATTAAATAATTCAATCCTACTCAATCGTCCGCTGCAGGTCCGACAGCGCCGCGCGCAGGGCCGCCGCGATGTCCCGCCAAGCGCGCTCGCGCTCGTCCTGGTCCAAGGCGTCGCACGCGCACGTGAGCGCCGACAGGTCGAGAGGCTCGCCCACCGCCACGCGGACAGACTGCCGCGCCGCGCGGGGAAACCACGCCCCCCTGGGCAGCACGCGTTCCATGCCGCTGTGGGCGATGGGGACGACGACGGGGTCGCGACCGCCCGCCCGCGCGCGGGCGTCGCAGACGAGCTTGCCGACGCCCTGGCGAAAGGGGCCCAGCAAGGGCGCGGGCTTGGCTTGAGGAGGAGCGGGGGCCGCTGCGCCCTCGCCGCCGTCGTCTCTCCGCCGCTCCCGCCACGCCGCCGCCGCCGCCTCTGCCGCCGCCGCCGCCTCGCGGTCGCGCGCCTTGCGAAAGTCGTACACCTTTCCCTCGGGGAAGAGGTGCACCCAGTCGCCGCGCCCGCCCAGCGCGTGCGCCGCCGCCACCATGGCCGGCTGGTCGAGGCCGCCGCCCCCGCCCCCCCTGGCCTTGCTGTCGGCCTTATCATCCTGCTCCTCGTCGCTGCTGCCGCTGCCGCCGCTAGCGCCGCCCCTGCCGCCCCTCGTCCCCGCGCCCGTCTCCTTTTCCTTCCCACCCTCCTCCTCCTCCTCCTCATTTCCTCGCCTCCGCCCCGGCCCACCCCCACCAACCCCACCCCCACCACCCCCACCGCCCCCACCGCTCCTGTCAACGGGAAAGGCCTTGCCGCTGCGGAAAAACGCGCCGAGCGCGGCGTTGCGGAAGCAAATCTCCCGCGCGCAGAGGGTCCAGCGCACGAGCTCGTGGCGGTGCTCCGTCCAGAAGAAGGACAAGGGGAGGAGGGCGACGAGGACGCCCGGGTCGTCAAACGTCGAGGTGTGGTTGCTGTAGGTGAGGAGGCCGGGGCCCGGGCGGAAAAAGGGGGCGTCGGCCGCGTCCGAGCGTCCCCCTGCCGCCGCCGCCGCCGCCGCCGCCGCCGTCCGGGCCATCCCGCCCTCGGCCCCCACGACAACCATCTGCGACCGGTGCCGGTCCATCACGAGCGCCCGCAGCCGCTCGGCTCCCCCGGGGCTCTCCACGGTCGTCGTGTTTAGCCCCAGCAGCAGGAATTTTCCCGCCGCCGCCACGAGGCCGAGCGTCGCGTCGCGCCCCCACGCGCCCCACGGCGGTGCCGCCAGCTCGGCCCAGCACGCTGGCGGCGGCGGCGGCCGGGGGGGCCTGACGGCCGGGTCGGTGTCTGCCGCGAGGGCGTCCATTTGTGTTTTTTTGGGGGGGTTTGTGGTCGTGGTTGTTGTTGTGGTTGTTTTGGATTGGAACTCGATCGGTCGGACGGAGGTTGGGATTGGGCGCGCGAAAGAGAGAGGAATCGCGCCGCGAATGTTGGTGCCTCGATCAAGATGATGAAGACGGCCCGCAGCGCATCTTCTGGGCCGAGAGGGCGCGCCCAGTACACGTGCGGCGGTGGGCGACAGTTTTGTGTGACAAAGAGAGAGAGAGAGAGAGAGAGTGGCGCGCGCTCTAGCAGGAGCGCCGCCGCTCGCCGTCGTCGCATCCGCCAAAAACCGACGGACGCGCAAAGCAGGGAAACAAAGGAGTCCTTACACACACACGCTCGTGCGATCATCCCAGATCGCGGTTCTCTCAAGCCCCGACCAGCTTCCGCAGCTCCTTGAGCAGTTCAAACTTGCGGGTTTAGGATTTTTGGAGGCGCTGGTGCCGATGCCGCCGCCGCCGCTCCGCCGCCACTGCCGTTGGCGTCACTGCGTGCTGCTGCCGCCACTCCCCGCTGCTTCTTCTCTGCATCCTCGTCCTTGAGCGCCGCCACCCAGCGCTCGTCCAGCTCGCGCTGCGCCGCCGCCAGGTCGAACGGCTGCTGCTGCGGCGGCGGCGGCAGGTCGGCGGCGTCCGCGGCGGCGGAGGACGGCGGCGGCGGGCGCGGGCGCGGCGCGGCGCCGGCCGAGGGCCCGCGCGAGGGAGGCTGCTGCGGCTGCGGGGGGCCTCCGCCACCACCACCACCCGCGGGGGTCTCCCGCCGCCAGCTCGTCGCGCGGTCGGCGGCCGACATGATGGTGTTGAGGACGATAATGGGGCTTGCTTGCTTGCTTGGGTGGCGTGCGTGAGCGAGGGTTGCTCGGGCTTTCGGAGTGATGGGAGCAAGGGGAGGGAGAGAAGGGGAGGGGTTTGAGTGCGTGCGCGCGCGCGCTTGGGGGTGAGAGTGGGCGAGGTCGCGTCGTCTAGTGGATGTCCGTGTGTGTGTGTCTCTGTTCGAGCGTGAGCAAGCCGAGTAAGAGAGGAGGAGCGCCTCCTCAGGAGGCGCCTCGCTCCGCCGCCGCCAGTCGTTCCGCCGCCGCCGCCGCCGCGGCCCCGGCGCTCGCTTGCTCGTCTTGAGGGCGGGACATGCCCGCAAGGGCTCGTCGCAACCGACTGTCACACACACGTACTGCATCTGCCTTTGCATCTCATCGTGCAATCGTCGCGGCCAAATCGCGCAGAGAGAGGGTTGCCCCCGCAAAACCCAAACCACCACCACCACCCATCCCCTCTTGAACCTCTCGCCCGCCCCCCTTTAGCAATCAACGATGCTCCCGGCTGGTGCGGGCCAGCGGGCGGCAACGCCCCACCGCGCCCTTGCCGCGGCCGCACCTCCACCTCCGCTGATTCTTCTCCAGCGGCGCCCTCCGTCGCTCTGCCGTCACAAAAGCAACCGGCCGCCCCTCCTCGCCGCGCCGAAAGCCCAAGGCGGCGACGGCGACAACCGCGCCCCCGCCAAAACCAACGCAGCCACGGCCTTCCCGCTCGCCCAGGTCGCCACGATCGCCGCGGCCCTGGCGCTCGGCGCGACGGCCCTGGCGACCGACCCGGACCTGCTGGATGGCGGCGGCTCCTTTAACAGCAACAACACCACCACCACCACGAGGCGGACAAAAGACGAGGAGGCGAGCCTGCTGAGCCGCTGGCGCGGGCAGCGCACGGCCGGCGCCGCCTTTTTCTCCTCGTCGTCGTCGTCGGCGCAGTCGTCCTCGGCGAGCGTGCCGAGCACGCTGATGGTCGCCACCGTCGACGGCCAGCCCTTTGCGCTGGACGCCGACCTCGTCCCCGGCGGGGCAGAGGCGCTGCGCCGGTCGGCGGCGGCGGCCGAGGCGGCCGACGAGCCGCTGTTGCTGCTGCCGGGCCAGAGGCAACAGCAGCAGCAGCAGGCGCGGGCCGCCACCACAACTGCGGTGTCGGCGTCGTCCCTGCTGTCGGCCTCGCCGGCCATTGCGCCTCAAAACGCAGCAGGCGGTGACGAGGAGGAGGGCAGCGGGGGGACGACGGCGGCCGGCAGGAGGAGGCAGCAACAAAACAACAACAACAACAAAACGCAGCGCCGCCTGGCCCTCCTGGCCGCGCGCTTCTCCCCGGGCGACGCCACCGCGGCCACCATGTGGTCCGTCGCCTACTGGTTTGTCTCCCCCGCCCAGCTCCTGATCATCTTCCTCGGGCGCATCGAGCCCGAGCGCTCCTCCGCCTGGCTCGTCCGCGCCGTCGGCCTCGCCCCCGCGCTCTTTATTTGCGGCGCGGGGGGCCTCGCCACGGCCGTCCTGTCCTCGGCGGCGTTCGGGAGCGCCACGTGGGCCGTGGCGGGCGGGCTGGGGGCCCTGGCCGCCGCGGGCTTCATCGAGATCGGCCGCCCCAGGGAGCTGGACGGGCGAGAGCTGAGGCGCGCGCTGCGTCGCAGAAGGGAGTTCGGCGCGTGGGCGGCGCAGCGGCTGACGGCGGGGAGCGGCGCGCGCTGCCACGAGCGCGAGATCGTCTCCGCGTTCCGGCGCGACGCCGTGACGCGGCGGGTGGCCAGGCGGGCGCGGAGGCTCAGGAGGCGCGAGGCGGTGGCGGTTGTTGTTGAGGGGGGTGAGGAGGGGGCGGCGGCGGCGACGGCGAGCAGCGAGGAGGAGGACGAGGACGAGGACGAGGAGGAGGACGACGACGCGGCCTGGGACGAGGAGACGATCCGCGACCTCGTGCGCGCGTGGGCGGGCCCGGGCGCCGAGCGGTCGCGCAGCGGGTACTGGCGGGGCGTGGGGATGGCTGCCACGGCGGCGGCGGCGGCGGTTGATGGGGGCGGGGGGGGGGGGGGGGCGGTGAGGCGGGGCGCGCGCGTGGCGGCGCTGGCGAGTGGCGCGCGCACGCGGCACGGCGCGGCGAACTCCTCTCTCAAGTCCGGCGGGCGCCCCCCCCCCGGCCATCTGTTCACTTGCTACAGCTCTCTTCACACGGTCGTCCCCAATCTCCAGAAGGCGAACTTGCCTTCTCTCCCTCTCGCGCGCGACCGAGCGACCCACCAACACCGGCCTTCCACCAACTCGGCGAAAAAAAAAGAGGGGGAAACGCGCTCCGCGTCCCTCTTTTCTCTCAAGCCGCCGAAGCCGCCGCACCATCTGCGACGTTCAAGACTCGCACGGCGCAGCCTGGTCCCGCTCTTGCCGACCGGGGCCGCAGCGAAAGACAGAGAGAGAGAGAGAGAGCAAGGGGGCAACCCCCCCCCCCTCCGCCGACGAAAAACACCGACCAACCCCCCACCAATGGCGGCGCCGTGTTGTCCCCCCTCGCCGCTGGCGGCGGCAAAACCCACCAACCAAAAAAAGCCCAGCATGGCGCTCGAGTTCCTCACGAGCTCCCTCGGTGTCGCGACGGCCACCACCATCACGCAGCCCATCGACCTCGTCAAGACGCGCATGCAGCTCGAGCTGCTGGGGCAGCAGCAAGGCCGGGCGGCGGCGGGTGGCGCCTCGTCCTCCGCCGCCACCCCCTCGGGCACGGGCCTCTTCGCCACGGCCGCCGGGGTCGTGCGCCGCGAGGGCGTGCTCGCGCTGTGGGGCGGGGCGGCGCCCGCGGCCATCCGCGGCATGTCGTACGGCGGCCTGCGCCTGGGCCTCTACGGGCCCCTGCGCGACGCTCTGGCGGCGGCGCACGGGGCGGCGGCGGCGGGGGGCGGGGCGGCTTCTTCGCCGTCCTCCTCCTCTTCTTCCCCCAACGCCTCGTTCGGCATCAAGCTGGCGGCCGGGGCGGCCTCGGGCGCCCTCGCGGCGGCCGTCACCTCGCCCACGGAGCTCGTGAAAGTGCGCATGCAGGCGGCGCCCGCGGTCGCGGTGGCGGTGGCGGCGCCCAAGAAAGCCGCAGCAGCAGCGCCGCCGGCGCCCAACGCCCCCACCCCTCGCCCGGCACACCAGCACCAGCACCAGCCGACGCCGCGGCCGCCGGTGCACCACCACCACCACCACCAGCTCCCGGCGGGCCTGGCTGGCATGTCGTGCTCGTCGGCCGGCGGCAGCAGCGCCGCCTCGTCCTCGTCCTCGTCCTCCTCTGCCGCTGGCGGCAGCAGCGGCGCCCTCCGCGCCCTCTCCTCGTCGGCCGCTGCCACCACCACCCCAAACAACAACACGCCCCCCGCGCGCGAGGGCGGCTTCTCCCGCGTCGCCTCCATCGCGCGCCAGGTCGTGCGCGAGGACGGCGTGCGGGGGCTCTGGAGGGGGGCCACCCCGGGGATGGTCCGCGCGGCCGTCTTGACTGCCAGCCAGTGCGCCACCTACGACGCCGCCAAGCGCCGGCTGAAGGTGGTGTTCGGGTTGCCGGACGAGAGCCTCGCGCTGCAGACGGGGTGCGCCTTGTTGACGGGATTGGCGTCGACGACGGCCACGCAGCCCGTGGACGTGGTCAAGACGCACATGTTTGTGACGAAGCGGGGGGGAGCGGGCGGTGGTGGGGGTGCGGTGGCCAACGGCGCCATCGCGACGGCGCGCCACATCTGGGCGGCTCACGGGGCACGCGGGTTCCTGCGCGGGTGGACGGCGAGCTACGCGCGGCTGGGTCCCATGACGGTGCTGATATTCACGACGACGGAGCTGCTGCGGCGGCAGCTGGGCATGCCGTCGCTGTGATTGATTGATTGATGGTATGCTTCTGCTTTTGCTTTTTTTCCCCCGACGACCCGACCCGAGCCGACGCCACGCCCCCCCCCCCCCAGCCTCCTCTGAGAAAGAGCGAGAACTGAGAGAGCGAAGAAGAAGAAGTTCCACAATTACCTGTCAGACACACACACGCCCAAAGCGCGTGTTCTATATAGCAGCCCTCCTGTTGCAAAACAAACAAAAGCGTTCATCCCTCCCGCGCCGCCGCCTTCTCGTCCTCCTCGCACAGCGCGGCCAGCCAAGCGTCGAGCGCCCTGCCCGACCCGTACCAGGGGCGCACCCCCTCGCTCCTGCTCCTGCTTCCACCACCACCACCACCACCCCCACCAGATGCCTCGGGAGCCTCCTTGAACGTCCCCAGGCGGCTCATCGAGTGCCAGACGCCGTCGAGCACGACGCGCGCGTCGGCGCCGGGGAGCCCGCCCGCCGCCACGCTCAACGGCACGACCGCGTCGCCGACGACGGCCGAGGGGGTTGAGAGGGCGACGGGGCCGTCCTCCTCAGATGCAGAAGCAGCAGAAGCAGCAACGCTCCTCCCCGCATCCCCGGCCACCGTGCGGTAGGCCTCGCGCGCGTACGAGGGCGGGGAGCCGCGGGGCACGGCGACGTCGGCGGGCGGGGCAAAGACGGCCCTCCCTGCCACCGCAACGTAGACGACCACCCGCCTCTGCCCGCCCCCGCCCTCTCCTCCTTCCCCGCCACCATTCTTCCCGAAATACGCCCCGGGCCAGTGCTCGTTGACCCAAGCGAGCGCCCCGCCCGTGACGTCCCTAGCCCCGTCCCCCGAAGGTGGTGTGTGCGGGGTGCCGAGCGTCACCACGGCGCCAACAGAGGGGTGGGGCCTTTCGCGGCAGGGAACGGGGGCCCCGCCCGCGGCCTCGAGCGCCAGGGAGCGCGAGAAGAAGACCTCGCGCGCGGTCGCGAGGGCCTCCTTCAGCTTGCCCTGCTGGTTGGTCGCCTCCGCTAGGGCCGCTAAAGCGCGGTCCTCCTCGCGCTGGGCGGCCTCGGCCACAGCCTCGGGGCGGAGCGAGGCGTCGCCCAAAAACGCGCGCGCCAGCCACCCGCCCGCGCTGTGGCCCACCAGGGTGACGCGCGGTGGTGCTGTCGCATTAGCACCGTCACCAACGCCGTGCCTCTCCATCCAGGCCGCCTCGGCGCGCCGCACGGCCGCGGCCACGCGCAGGAGGTACCAGCGGTAGCCCGGGCCCACGTCGGCGGTGCCTTTCCAAAACGAGGGGGACGCCACCGCCTTTGCCACGCGCAGCCAGTCGCGCCGCCTGAGGCGCACCGTCTCGACGACAAACCCGCGGCGGCGCAGGCGCGGGGCGAGCCCCCTGCGGGCGTCGCCAAAGGGCGACTCGTAGTCCTGCGTGTCGTTTCCGAATCCGGGCAGCACGACGATGGGGCCGCAACCGGGCCAGGCGCGGACGGCGGCAGGGGCTTTGGTGGAGCTTGCGGCGTCGTCGTCGCGATCGTCGTCGCCCTCGTCGTCGTCGTCAAAGGAGGAGGGGATGATGTAGAGGTCCTCCCACGACGCGGCCGGGGGGATGCTGCTGCTGGAGGCGGCCTGGGCCTCTTCTTGTTCGGTCGCCGTCGCCGCCGTTAGCGGCGCGGCGCTCGCGGTGGCCCCATCGCGCGACGGTGGCGGCACCGCCGAGGCGGCGAGCCTGCGGTGCGCGGTGGGGGAGGCTGCAGCGGGAAGAGGGCGCCTGCACGGTGGAGCCGCCAGCGCACGCGCCCGCTGCTGCCGCTGCTGCTGGAGGACGGAGGGCGGGCGTCGCGCGAGCATCTTTCGGGTGTCCGGGGTGCGGGCGTTTTTGAGGTGTGGGAGGAGGGTTGTTTTCGTTCGGTTGCCGCGCAGGGGGTGGTTTAAAAAGGGACGCGACCTCGAGGGAGCCGCTGGTGGTCAGTTCAACTATGTGATTATGTGAGTGTTTGTTCGTGTGTGTGCGGCAGAGGGAGAGTCCGAGAGCGCGAAGGAGAAGAAGAAGAAGAAAAAGAAGAAACGCAGGCGCTGCCCTGGGCGCCCGATGAAGCGGCGCTCGACCGCCGCCGCTCACCCCCCTCCCCCACATCCTTCTCGTTCCCGCTCCGCCCTCCGCATCGCCTCTCGCAGCGCCGCGCCCACGGCGAGCGCCCCCTCGAAAAAGTCTGCGTCGACGGCGTCGTCGTCGTCCTCTGCCTCTTCTTGCTCCTCTGCCGCCGCCGCCACCGCAGCCACCGCAGCCAACGCCGCCGCCGCCGCCCGCTTGCCGCCCCACCTGCGAAAGGCCGCGACGGCCGTGGCGTCCGCTGCGCGCAGGTAGGCCTCCAGGTGCGCCGCGGCGGCCGCCCCCGTCGCGCGCGCCGCTCGCCTGCGCCGGCGCTGCCAGAGGCGCAGGCGGGTGGCGTCGTCGCCGTCGCCCTTGTCCTCGCCCTCGTCGTCGCCGCCGTCGTCCAATCCTGACGCCGCCGAGCACGCCATGCACGAGCAGCACGCGAATGCGCTGGCGCCGCCCATGTCAACGGCCGCCGTTGCCGTAACGGGCTCGCCCCTGGCCCCAGCCTCGAACGCGGCGATGATGTGCGCGAGCGGAGGGGTGGGGCTAGTCGCCGGGTCGCGGTGGAGTCTCGGCATTTCTTTCTTTTTGGTAGGTGCGTCCAGCGCCCTTGCTCCACCCGCCAAACCCGTCTGAGGGGGCGTACTACTGATATGTGATGACGGTGCTGCGTATTGAGTGAGATAAGAGCGGCCGTCCGTGTGAGCGCGCGCGCCCCTTGATCAATTGACCGGCTCGCGAACGCGAGCGGCTAGCGCCGACCGGCAGCGGCGACCACACTTGCGCCTTCTTCAAGTCCGCCTGGAGCGCCATTCGGATCCCACACACACAGACACACACGTTCTTGACTGTACCACCAGCATCATCAAGCGAAAATCCGCATCACAAAGCGCAGCAGCCCCGCAGAGAGCGAGAGCAAGACTTGTCGCGTCGTCTCTCGCGCCGCCCCCTTCTCTCTCTCTCGCCCGCGCCCGAAACAATCGCGACCGGCTTTCATCCCCACACACACGAGCCAAGGGACAATAGGGCCCCATCCAACACACACAGCAGTACCCCCACCAGGCTCGGCCGAAAAAGGAGGAGCAGTAACCCGAGCGGAGGCGCGCGCGCGCTCGCGGCGGCGGCGAGCGAGCGAACGAGCGAGCGAGCGACAGCCCGCGCGATCGCCGCGCCGCGGCGGCCGCGAACCAAACACCACACCCCCAAATAAAACACCAAGAGGAAATCGTCGAGGACCAAGATGTTCGTCCTCTCCTCCCTCGAGGACAACGTCCCCGTCGCCCCCCGCGACCTCGCCCGCCCTTTGCTCGAGAGCGTCGCCGACGCCCTGCGGGCGCGCTACCTCGACCGGGTGGTGCCCGGGCTGGGGCTCGCCGTGGCCCTGTACGCGCTCGACGCGGTGGTCGGGGGCGGGGGGAGGCTGTACCCGGCGACGGGGACGGCCGGCGGGGGGGCTGGAGGAGGTGGGGGTGGGGGAGGAGGTGGGCCAGGTCCGGGCGACGGGGGCGCGCCGCAGGGGGCCGCCTACTACAAGGCGCGGTTCCGGATGGCGTTCTTCCGCCCGTTTGCGGGCGAGGTGCTGGTGGGGACGCTGGTGGAGGCGACGCGGTGGGGGGGGTTGCGCGTGGCCATCGGGGGGGGAGGAGGAGGAGGAGGAGCAGGGCTCGGGCCGACTCCCGCTGCCGCACCACCACCGCCCCCGCTCCTCCCGCCGTCCTCCTCGGCCGGAGCCGCCGCCGCCGCCGCCGCGACCGCCGCCGCCCAGCAGCGCCTCGCCGACGCCGTCTTCCGCGACGTCATCGTGCGTCCCACGGATATGCCCCCAAAATCGTCGTGGGACGCCAAAGAGCGCGCGTGGGTGTGGAGCTACGAGGACGGCACGCCCTTTCTGATGGAGGTGGGGGGACTGATCCGCGTGAGGGTGACGGGGGTGCGCTACCCGACCCCGCCCACGCCCGCGGAGCGTCGGGCGGCGCAGCAGCAGGCGGCGGCGGTTGCGCAGGCGCAGCAGGCTCAGGCGCAGCAGCAGCAAATGCAGCAGCAGCAGCAGAACGGGGGCGAAGGCGCTTCCGTCGCCCCGTCGTCCTCACCTCCTTCGTGGCTCGACGCCGAGGTCGCGCCGCCCGTCGGCAGCGCGGCCAACCCGTTTGCGCCGATGGAGGTGCTGGCGAGCGCCAACGGCGACGGCTTGGGCATGGTGGAGTGGTGGACGCCCGAGGAGGATGAAGAAGAGGGAGAAGAGGGAGAAGAGGACGATCAAGGAGGCGGCGCGCGAGCAGCAGCAGCGCCGATGGAGACTTGAGAGCAGAGGCAAAATCGGTGACGCGTCTTTCTTTTTGAACCAAAACCAAAGCCAAAACCAAAAATCAATCACTCAGTCAAACATATAGTCCATCCCGCTCCCGTACTTCCACGCGTCCATCTGGCGCCGCAAGCGGTACCCCACCGACCGCGGCACCCCCAGCGACGGCTCCCCCGTGCGCGCCAGCCACCCGCCGCCCCCTTCCTCCCCCACTTTGCAGGACCCCTCGCCCGCGAAGAACCGCACGGCCGGCCCCAGCGCCCGGTACGCCGCGTTGTACGCCGCCATGGCCGCAAAGTGCCGCGTAAAGTCGGCCAAGGGACCCGGGCCCAAGTGCAGCAAGAGCGCGGGCACAAAGGACGGGTCGCTCAGCATCTGCGCCCCCAGGGTGAGGGCCAGGCCCCCAGGCCTCAGCACGTCCTGCAAAAAAGGCCGCGAGACCTTGTCCCCCAGGCGCGCCATGGCCTGGAAGTTGCCGCCGAGCATGCGGTTGATGAGCGTGGGGGGCGCGGCCGACTCTTTTTCTTTCCCCCGCGAGGCCGTCATGGCGCGCTGGAGCATCCACGCCGCGCTCAGATTAGGGGTGTAGGGCGCAAGCGCGGAGAGGCCCTCGCGACTCAGCTCGCCGCACGCGAGCGCGTCGTCGACGCCGGCGGACAGGCGGGCGAGGTGCCGCGACAGGGCGGCGAGGCCCCCGAATGATAGTGGACTCTGCAGGCCGGAGGCGTCGCCCACCTGCAGGACGCGGTCGAACCCGGGCTTTAGGGGCGAGTCGCGGTAGGTGGGGAAGACGCCAAAGAGCAGGCGCTCGAATTGGAGCGAGGCGAGCAGCGCAGCGGCGTCGGCGTTGGCGTTGGCGTTGGTCCCGTTGGCGTCGCCGTTGCTGCCTCCGGCGGCGATCAGGCCGCGCTGGTACTCGGGCATGTAGCGCCAGTAGGCCTCGAACATGGCAGCGAGGGAGGGCCGCCACGGCTCGGCGTCCATGTAGGCGAACATGTAGGTCGTGCGGAGGCCAGACGAGGAGGAGGATGAGGTGGAGGAGGAAGGATCGGCCGCCGCCGCTGCCGCGGGAAACGCCTCCCAAAACAGCTGCGCGGGCACCCCCCCGACCTCCTGCAGGTCTGACGCCGTCGCGATCACGTCGGCCGTCGCGTTCTTCGCCGGGTCAAACCCAGAAGCGCACCCGCCCACCACCAAGCACACGCCGTCGGGCTTGGCGCCGTGCCGCAGCTGCCGCGCCGCGGGCGAGCCGTGGCCCATGCAGTCGACCACCAGGCGCGCCGACAGCAGGAGCGTCGTTGATGAAGCGGCGCTGCTGCTGCTGCTGCTGCTGCTGCTGCTGCTGCTGCTGCTGTCTCCAGTAGCGGATCCTGCCGATGCTGGCGAGGACGCGGAAAAAGAGCGCACGCGCAGGGCCACCGCGTCGGGGTGCACGGCGAGCGCGTCGGCCGCCGCGCGCTCAAAGACTCTCCCGCCCCTGGCCTCGAGGGCGCGGCGGGCGGCCTGCACGAGGGCGTCCGGGGAGACGCCCAAGTTGAGGACGTCACGGGCCCAGACGTCCTTTGAGGAGGATGAGGATGGAGAAAAAGAAGAAGAGGACGACGACGACGGCGACGCCGCCGACGCCGACGCCGCCGACGACGACGAGGACGACGACCACGAGTCCAAAAACCCGACGCGGACGGGATTGAACTCGCTCACGACGGCCCGTTCGGCGTCGGCCTCGGACACGAAAGCGCCCGCGCGCGCCAGAGCGCGCAGCTCGGCGCGGCTGAGGTTCCACTCCTGCTCGCGACCTTTCAAGGGGCCGCGCTCGAGCACGGCCACGCGCCACCCCCTGAGCGCGAGCGCGGCCGCGAGAAAGACGCCCAGCGTGCCGCCGCACACGCACACATCAAACTGCTGCTGCGGAGGGGGGGCCTTTCCCAGGCGCAGCAGGGGCTCGTACGGCTCGGCCCGAGTCACAAACTGGGGCGCAGGACCGGACGAGGGCGAGCGCGAGGCCGCGGACGACGACGGGGCGGCGCCGCGGAGGCGGGACCACGCGTCGTCGGCCGCCAGGAGGGCGTCGTAGGTCGTGCGCCCGCCCGCGCCGCCCGCTGCCGCTGCCGACTGCTGCTGCTGTGGGCCCTTGACCCCGGCGCGGCGCGCGTCCACCGCGTCAAACATGCGCTTGGTGAGGGAGGCGGTCGAGGAGGAGGAGGAGGGCGGCGCCATCGCCCTCGGCTGGTTGGCGGCGAGCGCAGGCGGCGGCGGCGAGGGCGGCGAGGGCGGCGACGACGGGGCCTCGGCGCAGCAGCGGAGGTGGTGGTGGCGGGGCGCGGGCGCGCGCGGCCTGCGGGCGGCCGGCGCCGGAGCAGCGCGCGAGCCACCGCGGAGCAGGTGCATGTTGCTCAGGTGCTGGGCGTTGGATCTGCGAGCGGGCGGGCGGAGAGATGGGGAGAGAGGGGTTTGGGGAGGGTTGGACGCGTGGGGTGGTGGTGGTCCGGCGATCCTCGAGGACTGAAGCAGGAAGCGGAATCCGAAAGCAGTCGAGGGCGATTGCCCAGTAAGAGCGAGTGGGAGTGGAGCGAGGGGGTGGTGGGGCGCGTGGTAAGTCCAAGGAGCTTGACCGCGCACCGACGGGCGGGAGGCGCGCGCCTCGTCGGCGTCGTTCTGGCGCCTACCGCCGCTTGGCTTCAAAGGGCGCGCGCCTCCTCCTCTGCCACGCCCGCAAAACGTAATCCCCATACCTACTTCTCGTTCTGGACATCACGCAACTCCTCGCGATCCCTTGTCGATCGATCTGACCCCGCGCGCGGAAACGCACCCCCTGCCGTCGTCGTTCTGTCTCTTTCTTTCTCGTCCTTGGCGACAGACAACACACGCCAAGGACCGATGGAACTAGGCTCGACCCTGACTATCTGGAACCTTTGGCCGACCAAACAACCGGAATCCGATCGCGGCCGCATCGCAGCAAGCATGCCGCCCGCGGCGCCGGCAGCGGCCGCCGACGCCGACGATGCAACGACGACGGCGACAGCCGACCCTCAAGAGCAGAGGCAGCCAGCCGGCCCCACCGCAACCACCACCACGACGGCGGCACGCGAATGGAAGCCCCAGCAGGGCCGCCGCAGGGGCAACCCGGACCACCCCCACCGGGGCAACAAGAACCGCAACCGCCCCCGCGCCGCCGCCTTTGCGCCCGCGGCTCTGCAAGACTCCGCGCGGCTGGCGCTCTCGGGGTTTCCCTCGGACCCTCGAGGGTACGACGCCGTGCTGAGCAGGGCGCGCGAGGCGAGCGAGGCCTTCCTGCACGATTTTGGCGACCTGGAGGGGGAGGAGGCGGAGGAGCAGGAGGAGGAGGACGGCGGCGGCGAAGAGGACGAGGGCGGCGGCGGCGACGGGACGACGACGACGACGACGACGACGACGACGACCAAAGCAACAAGGGCCGCGCGCGCCGAGGCCGCGCGCGCCGCGCGGTGCGCCTTCCACCACGCGTACGGGCACAACCCGTTCGCGTGCCTGGGCTGCTGGCTGCTGCCCGGCAGGTGCGTGTGCGACGCGGTGCGGGCCGACCTGCCTCCGCCGACAGGCGATGGCGGCGGCCCAACCGCCGCCCCTCAGCAGCCCGTGCCCGTGCCCCTGCCGCCCGCCGTCGCGCGTGTCATCGTGCACGCGCACCACAGCGAGTGGCGGCGCGCGTCCAGCACGGGGTGCCTCGCGCCGCTGGTGCTCAGAGGAGGAGGAGGAAAAGGGGGCGACGACAAAGACGACGACGACGAGGACGACGGCAATGCACAGCCCGGCGTCCTGTCGCTCATGGCGGGCCACGCGCCGCACGACCGCCTGGTGGCGTCGATGGTGGCCGACCCGCGCTGGCTGCCCGTGCTGCTGTTCCCGCGCCGGCCGCCGACGGGCCGCGGGCGCGCGCGGGCGGCGGCCGCGGCGGCGGCGACGGCGGTGGCGGCAGCAGCGGCCGCGGAGGAGGAGGGCGGCGGTGGGGCGACGACGCCGCCGCCGCCCCAGGCCGCCGCCCCTGCGCCGAGCGCGTCGCTCGACGGGGTCGTGGCGCTGGCCCTGGCGCTCAAGGAGGCGGCTCAAGAAGCAGCAAAGAACCAAAACCAAAACCAAAACCAAAGCCAGCACCAGCTCCCGCTCCTCCTCATCGTCCCCGACGGCACGTGGCAGCAGGCGCGCCGCCTCAGCCTCAGCTACGCTTGCCCTGGGGGAAAATACTACGACCCGCGCCTGCAGTTCCTGGAGCTGCCGCGCGAGGCGGTCGAGGCGGTGGCGGCGCGCGGCAGGAGGTGGAGGAGCAAGGCTGAGGAGGAGGAGGACGACGACGACGGCAGGGAAAAGGAGGGCGCGGAAAAGGAGGAGAAGGCGCAGGAGCGGCGGCGCCGCACGGTGTCGCTGCTGGCGCCCGCGCGGCTCTACCGTGGCGCGGCGAAGTGCCCGCAGCGCGTGTCGACGGCCGAGGCGCTGGCGGCCGCGCTCGAGGGGCTCGAGGCCGCGCGCGCGCGGGCCGCGGCGGCGGCAAGGGGAGGGAAGAGCGACGATGCCGACGACGACGACGAGGAGAAGCAGCAGCGGCAGCAAGAAGAAGAAGAAGAGGGCGCGCGCCGCGCCGACGCAGCCGTGCGCGCCGTCGTGCGGGCGGTGCAGCTGAAAGTCGAGGCCGTGCGGCGCCAGAGCGGCAAGGAGCACCTGCCCGTGCCGTCGCCGTGACGAGGATGAGGAATGATTGTAAGCCGGCGAAAGTCGCGTCGCATCGTCGTTGTCGTTTTTACACACAGTGTCGAGGTCTCTTTCTCTCTCTCTCTCTCCCAAAAAGGCAAAAAGGCTGAAAATGTATGCACACAAACGGGCGGGCGAGCGAGCGGGCGGGCGAGCGGGCGGGTGAGCGGGCGAGCGAGCGAGCAAGCGGCATCAAGCGGCGGCCGCGCCGCGCCGAGCGTCGAGGGACGAGCGAGAATCGCAGGTGGTTGTTTTTGTTCGAGGGGGTTGCGGTGGCAAAACAAAAAAGTTCACATAGAAGGGGGGGGTTCAGATATCAGTGTCGCGGATCGATCGAGGGGGGGAAAGAGGAGGAGGAGGAGGAGGAGGGGCGAAAAGGAGGCGGCGGGCGAAAGGGGGGGAAGCAAGTGTCGCGGTGTCGGGGGCGGGGGGGGGGAGGCGCGTCGCAGAACGGGCCGCAACGAAAAAAATCAAATCAGAGTGGGCGTTGTTCGCACCCATCTTCATCGTCCGTCTGTCTTGAATCAGACCAGGTCGACAGACAGCGCCACCGGCACCACCTTGTCCTCCTCCTCCTGGTCCTCCGCAGCAGCAGCGGCCAAAGGCGACAGCGACACGACGCGCAGCACGGCCGTCAGCCGCGCCCTGCAGTGGGGGCACTCGTGGGGCGGGCGCGCAAAGAGGCGGTGGGCGCAGCGGCGGCAGAGCCCCGCGTGGCCGCAGGGGAGGAGCACGCGCGTGGCGGGGGCGTCGTAGCAGATGGTGCAGTCGTCGTCGCCAGGGGGGGGCGCCCCGAGGATGAGCATGGCAGGCGGCAGCGCCGGCGCAGCCGACGCAAACGGCGGCGGCAGCGCTGGGGCTGCTGCCGCCGCCGCCGCAGCCCCCGGCTCTGCCCCCACCACCACCAGCGGCACGGGCGAGGGGGACGCGGACTCGCGCTCGTGGCGCGTCGGGGCGAGGGGCCGAGGGCCCACGCACAGGCGGACAAAGACGTCGGCGTCCCCGGCCTCGGCGGCGGCGGCGGGCGGCGGCGGGGTGGCGGCCAGCGAGCGGCGGCGCGGTGGCGGCGGGGGCGGGGGTGGGGGAGGGGGAGCAGGCGCCGGCGCTGCCTCTTTGACGGGCGACAAGACGCGCGGCGGAGCGGCGACGGCTCGGCCGGGCAGGGGCGGCAGCGCGCGGTAGAGGATGGGCCCCACGCGCCGCATCTCGCGCGGGGGCACGAGCGTGAGGGAGGCGAGCGGTGCGGCTTCCGAGGGGGCGCCGCCGCCGGCTGCAGCAGCGCCACCACCACCATCGCCACTCGCGGAGAAGAACCCTCCCAGCCATCCGCCGCCGCCAAGACCGCTGCTGCTGCGCCGAGAACCAGCAGCACCAGAAGCACCAGAGACAGGCAGCAGGCGCTCCCCCTCGGGCCCGAGCGTGCGCCACTCCTCGACCTCGAGCAGCGCCGCAGGGAGCAGCGACGCGCCGCCGTCGTCGTCGTCGCCAGACGTGGCCGCCGCCCAGGACGAGAAAACGGACGAGAGGGACGACGAGGGCGCGCGGGAGAGGGAGAGGGGGAGGGAGGACGGGTCGGAGGAGGACGAGCCCGCAGCAGAGGCCCAGCCGTACCGCCGCAGCAAGCGCCGCAAGAGGCCGCCGGTGCCGGCAGCAGTAGGACCGCCGCCGCCACCGCCGCTGCCACCAGCCGCCGCCTCTGCCGCGGCCGCCGACAGCAGCGCCGGCGCGGGCCGCAGGCCGAATGCCGGGGCCATGAGCGCGGCCACGCGCGCGTCGAGCGCCGCGTCCGACATGGCGTCGACGGCCGCCTGCTCCGCGGCCAGCAGGGCGCCCGCCCCGGCCGCGCCGACGACGCCCAGGCCGCCGCCGCCGACGACGCCGCCGCCGCCGGACGAGGCGAAAACGCCGCCGCGGCCCCTGTTGGCGCGGCCGCGGCCGTTGCCGCCGCCGTTGCTTCGCCGCGCAGCGCCGCCGTGCCCGTGCCCGCCACCACCCCCACCGCCGCTGCGCCTGCGCAGCACCTCGGCCGCCCGCGCGGCCGCCTCCTCGCTGGCCGTCCACACGAGCCCCCGGCGCTCGAGCTCGCGGCGGCGCGCCTCGCGCGCCCGCAGGCCCGCGGCCGCGACGGCGGCGCCGACCCAGGCGGCCGCCCACCCCCACGCCGAGGGCACGAGCGCGCGGCGCGCGGCCGCGAGCGCGGCGGCGGCCGCGGCGCCGTCCGAGAGGAAGGCGACGGCGTATCCGACGGCCTGCTGCGGGGCCTGAGCGGCGGCGGGGCTGCGATAGCTGCTGCGGAGGGACGAGGCGGCGGCGCCAAACCAAGAAGAAGAAGAAGAAGCGGCGCCAGCGCCGTGGCCGCCGCCGCTCAAGCCGCCAAGGCCGCCGCTCGCTGCCGCCGCCGACGACGGCGACCAAGCCGCGGCAGAGGGAGCCACGGGGGCAGACACGGGCGGGTAGAAGTAGTAGTAGTAGTAGGGCGAGTCGCCGTCCTCCCCGCCGCCGCCCGGGTAGCGGTACTCCTCTTCGTAGGACGACGGATAAGAATAAGAGGAGAGCGCCGCCGAGGGAGGCGGCACGGCGAGCAGCAGCTCGCCGGGGCCGTCGAGCCAGCGGACGAGGGCGGCGCCGCCCGGCAGCATGCCCCCCAGCGCCCCCGCGCACACGATCAGGATGCCAAGGGGCAGGGCCCAGTCGGCGGCGAAGGATCGCGCGAGGGACAGGGCGTGCGGGCGGACGAAAAGGAGCAGGCGGCGCGCGGTGCTGCGCAGGAGGAGCAGCAGGCCGGGCGGCGAGGGCGGGGCGGCGGGGCGCTTGCTGCTGCGGCGGCGCGGCGCGGTTGTTGTTGCGGCCGCCGCCGACGAGGAGGACGAGGGCGGCAGCGATGACGACGACGCGCGCATGAGCGGCCGGATCTCGGCAGAGGGAGGCGATAACGAGGAGGAGGACGAAGAAGGCCCGGCGGCCATTTCCCCACCGCCTCCCTGCCGCCGCCGCCGCCACTGCAGCAGCCGCGCCCGCCGCTGCTGCCGACGCCGCTGCCGCCGCGCGCCCGCCACCAGCACCGCCACCACGCCAAAGGCGACAGCCGTGAGGACTGCGCACCAGAGCCAGGGGGCCATGGCGACGACGGCCCAGGGGAGGACGTGGGAAGACGAGGAGGAAGAAGAGGTGGGTTGAGGGGGGGGAGGGATGGGCGGCGGGTGGACGAGCTCGCGCCACAGGCGGGCGGCCAGCGACGACGTGCCGTTGCCGTTGTCGCTGCTTGCTCCGTCGGCCGCCGGCGCCGGCGCCGGCAAGAGCGGCGCCCTCGCACCCCCCAAACCCCCGCCCCCCCTCGCAGACACGCCCGCCGCCGCCGCAAACTCGGCCCCGACCCCCCCCGTGAACACCCCCAGGTCCCCCCCGCCGCTCAGCCGCATGGCCGCCAGCAAGGCCGTCACGTAGACGACGTCGCGAGGGGACCCCAGCGTGCGCCACCCGCGCGGCTTCAGAAACAGCCCCGCGAGCGCGGTCGCCGCCCAAGCAACCCACATGGGGCAAAGCAGCCTCGCCCAGCGCACGCGATTGAAGGGGATCGTGGTGCCGACTCCCAGGGTCAGTAATCCGCAGAGCCAAAGCTTGCAGCTCAGGGAAGCCAAGCCGTGGGCCAGGGAGCAGAGGCGGTCGACGCGCGCGCGGCGCACGCCCGCAGAGGCGAGGCGGGCGAAGTCCAGGCGGAGGGCGGCGCTGGCGGCGGGGGCGGGGGGGGGGCCGAGGGCGCGGCGGACAAAGCTCCGCGCGCGGAGGAGGAGGAGGAGCTGCAAGGGGAGGTGGAGGGCGTGGCCGAGCCACTCGGGAAGGAAGACCAGGGGCCACGAGGGCCAGGAGGCGCTGTTGGCGGCGCGCGCGAGCTCGAGCAGGGCGCGCTCGTCGCGTTGGGCGGCCGCGGCGCGCTGGGCGGCGCGCTCGGCGCGCGAGCGCGCGGCGTCGGCCTCGGCGCGCCGTGCCTCGAGCCTCCTTTGCGGGTCCTTCTCTTCTTGCTCCTCTTGCTGCTGGGCCAGCAGGCTCTCGCGCTCGAGGAGGCTGTCAAAGTCGAGCCACCAGGGGTCCTTGTTGCTCGCCTGTTCTTCGGACGACGGCCAGTTGCCGCCGCCGCCGCTGCCGTGGCCGCCGCTTCCGCCGCCGCCGCTTCCGCCGCCGCTTCCGCCCTCCACACCCCACCAATCCTGATCCTCCTCTTGCTCGCGCTCGTGGTCGCGCGCGAGGGTGGACGAGGAGGGTTGCGCGGCACCTGCGGCCTCGGCGTCGGCCGCCGCCGCCGCCTTGGCCCCCCCGGGCGAGTAGTCGCCCGAGAGCCACCACGCGGCGGCGGCGGCGGCAGAGGCTGCTGCGGCCGCCGCGTCGGCGTCTCCTCCAGCCGCCGCTGCGGTTGCCGCTGCTGCTGACGCCGAGGCCGCCGCCTCGGCCGCGCCCCCGTGGCCGAGCAGGGAGCGGCGGTGGTGGCCGCCTCCCACCGACAGGCCCAGGGCGATGGCGGCGGACACCCGGGCGTCGTCCGCCTCGGCTGCTGCTGCTGGTGTGGCTGCTGCTTTTTCTGCTGCTGCCGGCGCGGGGGCGGGAGGCGCCTCGTCTGCCTCGCCGTCGCCCGCGCCCTCCTCCTCAAACAGCAGCCAGTGCCGGGGCGCGAGCGGGCTCGGCGGAGGCATCGGAGGGGGCATCTCAGCGGCGACCCGCGCGAGCTGCGAGCCCACCACCACAAAGGCAGAGGAGGAGGCAGAGGAAGGAGGAGGAGGCGGAGGCGGGCCGGCGGGCGCGCCGCCGCCGCCACCCGCCGCCGCAGCCGCCGCAGCCGCCGCAGCCGCCTCGACCACCCGCCCCTCCGCCTCGCGCCACGCCGCCTCGGCCCCCTCGGCCAGCCTCCCGATCTGCGCCGACCGCGTCTGCGAGCGCCAGTAGGCCACCGCGGTAGGGCCCGAGCGCTCCGCTTTCGCCAGCAGCAGCAGCAAAAAGGCGGCGCGCGTCAGCCACTTGGCCGTGGCGGTAGCCAGTAAGGAGCCCGACTCGAAGGGGACGGCCGAGGGCGTGAGCAGCTCGGCCTCGTCGTCGTCGGCGAGTCCAAAGGGGTCGGCCGTGTCGTCGTCGTCCTCGTCGCATTGGTCGTCGTCGTCGTCTTGGTCGTCGTGGTTGTCGGCTTGGGCGTCGTCGGCGGCGCCGCTTGCGCCGTCGCCGGCTTCGGGGCTGCTGCTGCGGCCGTCCGGCGCGTCGTCGTCGTCGTCTGCTGCTGCTGCTGCGGTACGGCGGCCGCCCTGGTCGTCCGCCGCCGCGGCGTCCTCCTCGTCGTCGTCTTCATCGCCGCTGCTGTCGTCCCGCTTGTTGTTAGTGTTGCGCCGGCGGCCGCTGCTGTCGTCATTGCCGCCGCCATTGCCGCCGCCGCCCGCGCGGCGCCGCGCCGCGGCGACGGCCGCCGCCGCGCCCGCGGCCGCCATGGCGACGAGGCCGCCGGCCGGGCGCGCGCGCCGGCGCGGGGCCGACAGCGACAGCGAGCTGGCGGCGCTGCTGCTGCTCACGCCGCTCGTGGCGCTGTCGGTGCGGGCGAGGATGGTGGTGGTCGAGGAGGACGACGGTGGGAGGAGGAGGAGGGCGTTGTTGCTGCCGCCGCCGTCTTCGGCGGTTGGTGTTGGTGTTGGCGCCGTCGCTGCCGCTGCCGCTGCCCCTCCGCCGCCCATCAGCACCACCGTGAGCAGCGGCAGGCAGTCGCCCGCCGCCGCCGCGACCGTGCCCGCGCCGCCGCCGCCGCGCTCGAACAGCGGCGGGCGCGCGGGAGGGACCGAGGTGGAGGAGGAGGAGGCGGGTGCTGCTGCCGCGACAGGTGGCGCCGGCGGTATCGCAGCGGCGTCGGCGGCGGCGGATTGTTGCTGCCGCTGCGCGGCGCCGACGATGATGCCGAGCTCGACGTCCGCCGCCGGCGCCGCGGGGGCCCACCCCGCGCACGCGGGCGCGCATCCGGACCCTCTTGCCGCCGCGTCGCCCGACCGCGGCCGTCGCCCCACCATTTTGGGGGGAGGGAGAAGGGGGGAGGGAGAAACGATGGCGCTCTCTAAAAATGGAAACTCGCGAGTGTCGGTTGGAGAGGGGGACAGCTCGCGCGCGCGCGGACAAAGTGATCGCGATGGACAGGGTCGGGCCGGGAGAGGGAGAGAGTGGGGTTGATTGGGGGAGGGAGAGAGGGACGAGATGGGTTTCGCGTTTCGCAAGAGAGAGGCTTGGCTGTTGTGAATCGGGCGGGCGGGCGAAAGAGGAGGAGGGGAGCTGATGGGGCCGCCACCGCCGCCGCCGCCGCCGCCGCCGCCCCCCCGCCAAAAAAGCGACCGGCGCCGCTGCATCTGCCGTAAAGAGTTTCTTACAAAAACATCTATAGCAGCACCAGCCCCACGTCCGCCGGCGCAAACGGCGCGCCCTTGGCCCGCCAGTTGTACAGGTAGTAGCGCAGCTGGCCGTCGCCCGGCCCAAACTTGAGCTCCTTGAGCGCGGCGCGGTCGGCGCCGTCGGCCAGCTCGAGCAAATTGAACACGTCGTGCCCCGATGCCGCCGCCAAGCAAAGGGCCTCTTTTAGCAGGTGTTTGGGGGGGTGGGTGCCGGGCACCGAGTAGAAGCCGTAGGCGGCACGGAGCTCGTCGTGGGACGGGTGGCTGAGGACCGAGGAGGCGATGGTGTAGAAGGAGAGGAGGTCGCTGACGAACGTGGGTTTGGGGGGGGGCTTCTTGCCGCCGCCCTTGCCGCCGCCGCCGCTGGCCGCCGCCGCTCCTCCGCCTCCTCCTCCTTCTGCCGTTGCCGCCGCCGCCTGCCGCAGCGCCACCTCACGCGAGGCCGCGACCGCCCTGCGCGCGGCCGCGCGCTGCGACCGCGCGCGCCGCCGGTCCTCCTCGGTCGGCGCGGCCGCCTCGCCCGCGGCGGCGGCGGCAGACGGCGACCACGACGAAGACGCCGCCGCCAAAGCCCCCCCATCCTCCTCCGCCAGCATCCGCAGCACCTCCGGGTCGTCGACCGCCCGCTCGACCACCCACGTCCCCACAACCCCCTCCCGCGGGCCCAGCCAGTGCGCCACCTCGCCCTCGCACATCACGGGCGCCATGCGGAAGCGGCACGGCGACGACGACGAGCCGCCCCCGCCCCCTCCCCCGCCCTCCGCCCCCGTCTCGAGATAAGCCCCCAGCAGCGCCGCCACGCCCGCCGCGTCCTTGGCCGGGTCGAACGGCCTCAGTCCGCTCAGCGTCGACCCGGGCGCGGGTAAAGAGTGCAGCTTGACGTAGGCCTTCATCGTCGCGCGGGGCGGCAAGTGCGAAAACCCGACGTCGACCAGCTTGCGCGGGTGCAAGGGGCGGTGCCAGTAGCGCGCCTCGGACAGGGGCACGGGCAAAACGACCCCTGCCGTATAAGCCGCCTGCCAGATGCCCTGGAGGTTGACGCGGCGGGTGACCTCCCGAATCAGCAAAGGAGCGAGGCGCTTGGAGCGCAGCCTCTTGTGCACGCACAGAAAGTTGATCTCGACCATAGCCACGGTTTTCCCCGAGACGCCCATGGTGGCGGGCACGGCCGAGATGAAGCCAAGGAGCTTGCCCTTCTGCTTTTTGTTTTGGGGGTTGGTGCTGCTTGTTGCTCCCGCGTCCGCCTCCTTGCCCTCCTCCCCCTGCTCAGTAGGGGGGGTGGCGGCGGGTTTCTCGCCCTGCTTGGTCGAGGCCGCCGAGGCGCGCACGCCGATGCTCCACTCGGGTCGGTGGCCGGGCGGCCGCAGGGCCCAGCGCAGAAAGTCGGGCGAGTAGCGGAAGCGGAAGGCCTCAGAGTCGTCCTCGACGTAGTTATGGTGGAGGAGGTGGTAGAGCTCGTCGATCTGGGCCGGGTCGGACGTGTCGAGGTCGGACCACTCGAAGCTGTTTTTTTGTTGTTTTGGGGTTTTTTGGGGGGGGGGGGTGGGGGTGTTTGGGGGGGGGGGGGGGGGGGGGAGTTGGGGCGGTGAGCGCGCGCGAGCAGCGGCGACGTCGGCCGGCCAGCCGGCTGCCACAGGAAGAGCTACACCCCAAACCCCTCCTCACCCTGGCGCCAGCGCGTACGGCTCCTTCTTGACGTCCGCGACCGTCTTGGGCGCGTCGATCGGCCCGTCCTCCCCCTGGTCGTCCTCAGCCCCGCCGTTCTGCTGCTGCTGCGTCGACGCCGCCGCCGCCTCGCCCCCCGCGCTCGCGCCGCCGCCCGCGCCCGCGCCCGCGCCGCCGAACTGCACGACCGGCTGCGTCTCCCAGAACGCGTAGCGCGCCTTGGCCTCGCGCGTCTGGCGCTCGGCGGCGCTCCCGGCGACGTCGCGCAGGCCCATGGCCGCCAGCTGCGCCTTGATGCGCTCGAGCAGCGCGGCCTTCTCGGCGGGCGTGGTGGCGGGTGGTGGGGCTGCTGGTGCTCCTGCTGCTCCTGCTGCCGTCGCGAGCGCCGAGGACGAAGAGGGCCCGGCGTCGGAGGAGTCCTTGCCGCCCTTGCCGCCCTTGCCGCCCTTGTCGGCCTTGTTGTTGCCGCCGGGCATCGTGTGCGTGCGTGTTGTTGGCGGAGACGACGGCGATCGGGGGCGTTTTGGAGAGAGAGGTTGGTTCGTGCGCCGCGCGCGTCGTCTTGTTGGAGAAGAGGCCTATAACTAGAGCCGCCGCCGGTACTAGGTGGCGATCGAGCCTGTCGTTGTGTGTGTGTGTGTGACTGTGGGTGTGCGTGCGAGAGAGGAGGCTCAAAAGAAAGAGGCGGTTGGCGGCGGCGGCGGCGGCGCGCGCTCGCAGCCGGCACGGCCGACACTGACGCGCGGACCCAAGAAGGCCCTCTTCCGCACAAATCCCCGTCGAACGCGCACGCAACCCCGGTACTTTTATTTCACTGCGTTGGCGCCGCCCCTTCCGCTCGAATTCCACAGACAGCCATGAATCAGTGACACTCGCATCTCGGGAGTGCGCGTGATGTCGGCCCTCTCTTTCGGGCTGCGCGTGCCCGCCTTTTTTCGACGCCCGGCTCGCACAGCGACATCGATTCAATCCGCAGCACCGTCAGCATCAGGCCTCCCTCTCTCCGTCCGACTCCTGCTCGACCCAGAACAAGACAACAACGACGCCGTCGTCTTTGTCGGCCCCGTCCGCGCCGCCCTCGCGCCCAGCGGTGCCGGCCGCGGCCTCGTCGCCTCGCGCGACACGCGCAGCGGCGAGCTCTTGCTCGCGTGCCCGCCCCTTGCCGTGCTGCGGAGCGAGGAGGACGGCCGGGGCAGGAGCAGCAGGCCGCACCCAGCCGACCTGGTCGACGTCGTCTTGGACGCGTGCTGGGAGGCGGCGGCGGCGGCGGCGGCGGAAAAAGAGCAAGACCTCGCGCCGCTGGCGTGGCTTCTCACCCTGCACGCAGAGGACGACGGCGACGACGGCGGGGGCGGAGGAGGAGGCGCGACCAACCCCCCCCCTCCTCCCGAACCAATCCTGCCCCTCTTGGAGCCGCCGGGCGCCGCGACCCTCCCGGAGCCCGCGCTCGCGGCGGCGCGCGCGGCCCTTGCCGAGTGGCGCGCCGCTGCCGCCTCAAAGGAGAAAAAGAACAAGATGCCCCCGCACGCCTCCGCCCCGCCCTGGCTGCAGCGGCGCGCGGCGGCCGTCGTGAAAGCCAACGCCGTGGGCGAGGCGCACGGCGACCTGGCGGCGGCGCTCGCCGCGCACGAGCACAAGCGGCAGCGCCGACACGGCGACGGCCAGGAAGGAGAGCCCGTTTCCTCCTCCGCCACCGCAGCCGCAGCGGCCGAGGCGGCCGCCGGCACGACGCGTGGGCACGTCTGCCTCTTCCCCGCCTTTTCCTTGCTCAACCACGACTGCGCGCCCAACGCCGTGCACCTGACCCTCCGCTCGGGGGGGCTGGTGGTCGTCCGCGCCACCCGCGCGCTGCGCGAGGGGGAGCCCATCTCCATCTCTTATTTGGGGCGCCCGCAGCTCAGGCCCTTGGGGGAGCGCCGCCTGGCGCTGCGTTCGGGGTACGGGTTTGAGTGCGCGTGCGCGCGGTGCGCGCGCGAGGAGGCGGCGCTGGCCGAGGCCGGGTGGGGGGAGCTCGTCGGCAGCGCGGCGGCGGACAGGAAGAACAAGGACAACGACAAAAAGGCGGCCTCCTCGTCGTCCTCGTCGTCTCCGGCGCGACAGGCGGCGGCCGAGGCGGCGGCGGCGGCCGAGACGCTCGCGGTGCGGGCCGAGGGCGAGTGGGCGCCCGACGCGCGCTGGGCGGCCAGGACGATGCTGCGGCTGATGCGGCCTGGCGATGCGGGGCCGGCGCCGTCGGCGTTTGCCGCGGACGGAAACGACGACGAAGACGAGGAGGAAGATCGGCAAGGCGCCAGCAGCGCGCTTTCCACGCAGGAGCGGGCGGCCCTGCGCCAGAGGGCCCTGCGCACGGCCGCGCGGGTGGCGCGCGTGGCGGGCGGGGCCTCGCGCGCGCTGCTCGAGACGGCGGCGCTCGCGGCGCGCGGCGGCAGCGGCGGGAGTGGTGGCGCCGTTGGCGGCGGCGCGCGGGCGCTGAGGCACGAGCTGGCGGCGAGCGCGTACGCGGCCCTCGAGGCGGCGGCGGACGCCGAGGCCGTGCTTTTCGCCGAGGCCGAGCGCAAGTGGCGCAGGAGGGTGGCGGCGGCGAGCAAGCGGCGGGGGCGGCGGGGCGGAAGCGACGATAAGGCTGCGGCCGCCGACGTCGCTGCCGCGCGGTCGGCCGCGGGCGCCGCGTCGGCGCGCGCGGCCGCGCTGGCGCTGTGCGCCTCGGCGCTCGAGGGCGTGAGCGCCGGCTCGGACCTGCACTGCGCGGTGACGGCCCAGCGGTGCGCCGCGCTCGAGGTGTGGCGCGAGGCGGCAGAGTGCGGAAGAAGGGCGGCAGCTGGCGAGGGCGAGGGCGACGGGGAGGCGGCACCGATGCCGCCCGCGCCACCGCCACCAGCGCTGGTCGAGGCGGCACGGGCGGCGCGACACCGCGCCCACGTCGCGAGGTACGGCGACGACGTGCCCCCGGAGTTCATGGACTTGCTGATTAGGGGCTCGCTCGAGATGTACGCGTGATTCTGTTTTTGCTTTGAGGCCGAGGGACGGGACGGGCGCCCGTTGTCGCCGCCGCCGCCGCCGCCGTCAGCGCGCGCACGCGCGTCCTTCTCGCTCGCTCTCTCTGCCCGCCGCTCACAACCACGCGCTCGCTCGCCAGTCCTGCTCTGTCAGAACTTGCAAAACCCCTGCAGCCCAACCTTGCTTGATTACCACTAAGAATGGACTCTTGAAAACGGACTCCAGCTCCGACCGCGCGCGAACGAGCCTAAAGAACGACCGCCTCTCCGCAGGCCAACCAAACACACACAAAAGCCATGGCGCCCGCCACGCTCCTGCCCCTCTTGCCCGGCAGCAGCAATAATCAACACGCCGAGGGCATGACCAGCACCAGCACCACGACCAGCATGTTTTGGCGCTGCCGGGACGGCCCCCTCGTGGCGCACCTCGCGTGCTCCTCTTCCTCCGAGCAGGCCGAGCGAGGAGAGGCCGAGCAGCATGAGCGCCCCGACGGGGCCGCGCTCGCGGCGTTCGCGGCCGCGTCGCGCGACTCGTGGCTAGTCGCAAGGACCGTCGTCGCCGCGCTGAGCCCGTGCGTCCTGCTGCCCGAGGCGATCGCGCGCAGGTGAGATAGAGAGCTTGCTTGGAAGGGCCGCCGTCGCTGCCGCCGGCGGGCCGCGCGCGCCTCGCCTCCCCCCCGCTCCCCCCCAGCCAACCAACACCTCCAAACGCCCCCCAAATCCAAAACCCAAAACAGCTTCCCGGCCGTCCGCGAGCTCGACCTGTCGCGCGTGCGGCGCCTGACCGCGTCCGACATCGCGATGCTGCCCGAGGTCCTCCCGGGCCTCACGTCGCTGCGCCTGCGCGCGAGTGGCGGCGGCGGCGGCGTCTCGCCGCCATCCTCCTCCTCGTTCTCCTCCTCCTCCTCGACCGCCACGCCGCTGCGCGAGGCTGCCCTCGCGCCCATCGGCCGCCTCACGCGCCTCGAGCGCCTGTCCGTGCGCGGCGCCCACCGCTGCCGATGGTCGGTCCTCAACCGCTGGCACGCCCTCAAGAGCCTGCGCTCCTTGGAGCTCGTGGGCCTCAGCAACGGCGACGCTGCCGCCGCCTCGTCCTCGTCGGCCGACGGCGCCGCGTCGGCGCTCGCCGCCTTTCTCGCGGCGACGGGCGCGGCGACGCGCCTCACGCGGTTGGTGCTGGGCGACGCGATGGGCCTGTCGTTCATGGGGGACGCCGGGCTGATGCAGCTGGGGGTCGAGTCGTCGTCTCCGTCGTCTTCGTCGTCTTCGTCTGCGTCTGCAGCAGCAGCAGCAGCAGCAGGAGCAGGAACAACAGCAGGAGCAGCAGCAACACCGCCCGTGCCCGTGCGCGTGCCGTCGACGTCGTCGTCCTGCTGCTGCCCCCTGCGCTCCCTCGACCTCAGCGGCTGCATCGACGTGACCGACACGGGACTGAGCGCGGCGCTGCGGGCGTCGGCCCCCACCCTGGAGGAGCTGTCGCTGCACAACTGCCTGCGCGTCACGGGCGCGGGGCTGGTGGCGGCGCTGGCGGGGGCGGCGGCAGCGCTGCCGCCGCGGTCGCTCGCGCTCCTGCCGGCACCACCGCCGCCCTCCCTGCCGCTCCGCCGCCTCAGCCTGCGGGGGTGCGGGCACCTGGACGACGCGGCGCTCGCGCCGGCGCTGGCGCGGCTCGGGCATCTGACGTGGCTCTCGCTGCAGAGCTGCTCGGGCGTGCGCGGGGGCGTCCTGCTGGCGCTCGCGGGCGGCGGCGGGGCTGGTGGCGGCGGCGGGGCGATCGCCGAGGCGTCTGCCGGCGCGCGCGCCGTGGCGGTGGCGGGGCGGCCGCCACAAACGGCAACAGCAGCAGCAGCGGCGTCAGGGGCCAGCGGCGAGAGCAGCAGCGGCGCCCGGCGCCGCCACCAGGGCCCCGAATGCCCGCGCCTGCGCTACCTCAACCTGTCCTACTGCTCGGGCCTCGTGCTCGGCGAGGACGGGCGGCCACCGGCAGCGGCAGCGGCGACGGGGGCAGCGGCGGCGGGGGCGGCAGCGGCGGTGGCCCCCGTGCCGCCTCTGGCCCCGCTCGAGGCGCTCGCGCGGCTGCCCGAGCTCGAGTCGCTCGACCTGTCCGGCTGCCACGGCGTCGGCCCGGGCGCCCTGGGGGGGCTGGAACGCTGCGGCGCGCTCACGGAGCTGAGGCTGGCCGGGTGGATGGGGCCGGCGGTGGGGGCTGCGGCGGCAGCAGGGGCGGCAGCGGCCTCGCCCTCGTCTTCTTCCTCTTCTTCCTCCTCCGCCACCCCGCTGCCCCGGTCTCTGCGCTCGGTGGACCTGCGCGGCGCGCGCTTCGCGTCCCCTCAGGCCCTGGCGGCGCTCCTGCGGCGCCTGCCCGGGGGGCTCGCGTCGCTCGACCTTTCGCGGGCGGCCGTTTCGGTGCCGGGGGCGGGGGCGGGGGCGGCGGGGGCGGCAGCAGCGGCGCAGGCCGAGGGGGTGGCCCAATCCAGCGTCCTGGCCGCGCCCATCGAGGCCATCGGCGCTCAGTTGACGCGCCTCGAGGCGCTCGACCTGTCGGACGTGCGCGTGTGCGCTGCTGGAGGCGGCGGCGGCGGCGGGTGGCAGCAGGCGGCTCACCCCGCCGCCTCGTCGTCGGCGCCGTTGCCGCCGCTCGCGCGGCGCGCCGACCTCGCCCCGCTCGGCCGCCTCGCGCGCCTGCGGGTGCTGCGCCTGAGCGGCATTGCGTGCGACGGGGGAGAGGAAGACGAGGTCGAGGTCGAGCAAGGGTATTCAGCAGCACGGCGGCGCTCGTCCCCCGGCAGCGCCACCGATGCCGCCGCCGCCGCGCTCGGCCGCTCCCTCTTGCTCGGCCGCTCGTCGCAACACCAGCAGCAGCAGCAGCAGCAGGCCGATACCGGGACGTCCTACCCCCAGGGTGGCGGCCCGCGCGCGCTGCGGGGCATCGCCCCCTCGATGATGGACGGGGCGTACGGGCGGGGGCGGCAGGCGGCGGCGGGGGCGGCGGCGGCCGATTCGTCGGCAGCAACGTCAGGCAGCGAAAAGCACCGCAAGCGGCCCTGCACGACGCACGGCGGCGGCAGCGACGACAAGGAGGAGGTCGAAGGGACAACGACTGCGCAAGAGCACGAGGACGACGACCCCGTCCCCGAGAGGAAGCTGGCGCTTGTGCTGGCGTCGCGAGGCGGGGACAGCGCCGCCGCCGACGCGGCCACCGCCGCGACCGCCACCAACACCGCAGCAGCAGCCCCGCAGCCGCCGCTCCCCCAGCAACCGCCCGCGCACGCCCTCTGGCTCGCGCAGCTGCGCTGCCTCCGGGAGGTCGCGCTGACCGACTCCCCCGGGGCCGACGCGGGCTACCTGCTCGCCCTGGCCGCGGGGCCGGGCGCGTCCCTGCGCGCCGCCGACCTCAGCGGCTGCCGGCGCCTGGCCTCGTTGGGCGTCGGCGCCGCGGTCGTCGTCGAAGAGGCGGCACCAGCCGCCACGACTTCGGCCACCGCCATCACCCCAACGCGCCCCGCCGACCCCGACCCCTTCTTCCTCGCCTGCTTCTCGCGCCTCTCGGCGCTCGAGGCGCTCGACCTCTCCGGCTGCGCGCGCCTCGGCGACGGGGCCGCCGCCGCCGCCGCCGCCTCCCTGCCCTCGCTGCGGACGCTGGCGCTGCGGTCGTGCCCGGCCGTGGGCGACGCCGGGCTGGCGGCCTTTGGCGCGGCGGGGACGTGCCGCGCGACGCACCTGCGCGAGCTGGCGCTGTCCGGGTCGCGGCGGGTGACGTGCGAGGGCGCGGCGGCGCTCGTCGCTCATGCTGATGATGATGGGACTGGCAAAGGCGGCGACGCTTCCGCTTCCGCTTCTGCCTCTGCCGCTGCTTCTGGTGCCGCACAACCCCCTCATCATCATCACCAGCCCCCGCTCCAGCACCTCGAGTCTCTCTCCCTGGACCACTGCCCCAACCTCTCGGACTCCGGGGCCGAGGCCCTCGCCCTGGGGGGCAAGCGCGGCCGCCTCCCCCGCCTGCGCCGCCTGTCGGTGCGGGGGTGCTGGCGCCTGGGGGACGGAGGCGCGGGCGCGCTGCTGCGGCCCTCGGCGCTGCCCTCGCTCGCGCGGCTGTCCGTGGAGGGGTGCCACCGGCTGACGGCGCGGTGCTGCGAGCTGGCGGCGGAGAGCGACGGGTTGCTATCGCCGTCGCCGTCGTCGTCGCGGGTGCAGCAGCCGATGCCGCGGGAGGAGGAGCAGCAGGAGCAGCAAGAGCCGCCCCGCGCACCTGCAGTCGCTGCTGCTACCGCCCGCCTGCGCTGCGCCCCGGTCGTCCCGTCCAGCGGCGTCGTGCGCGTCGAGTGCGTGGGCAGGCGCCCGACCACTGTCGAGCGGGTCCCCCTGGCCGCGTGGGGCGAGCAGTCGCGGCGCAGCGGTGGTGGTAGTGGTGGTGGTGGTGGTGGTGGTTTGGGGGCGACGGCGGCGACGGCCGGCAACCGAGCCCGAGGCGGCGGCGGCAACAAGGCCGCTGTTGCCGCGCTCTTCCACATCTATTAAGAGAGAGACAGAGGGACGTTTTTTCCTGGTTTAGAACAAAAAGAATAGAGTCGCCATGGGACAAGTGTGGGAGACAGAAAGAGCAGGAAGGAGCACCAAAACAGCAAAAGGGAGAGCGCGACCCCGCCGCTTCTTCGCGCACAAAACCGACCAAAAAATCGGCAAAAAAAACCAACCAAAATAAGGAGAAGATCACGCCGCGCTCACGGCCGGGAACGCGTGGCCCCCGCCCACCGCCGCGGCCGCCGCCTCGGCCGCGGGCTCGGCCGGCACGGCCCCCGAGCCTTCAGCCGCGAGCGCCCCGCCGCCCGCCGCCGCCTCGTCGACGGGCGCCGCCGCCGCCAAAGAGGCGGCCGCCGCGCCCGCGGGGTCGGCCGGGAGCTGCGCGCGGATGGCGACCGCGCGGTCGCGGTAGGCCACGAAGCGCGCCTCGATGGCCGAGCGCCCCCCCGGGGAGGCCTCGGCGGCGTGGCACCGGCGCAGCAGGTCGAGCAGGTCGCAGTAGGCCTGCGCGGCGCTCGCCTGCGCCGAGAGGCGCGCGGCGGCGTCGGCGGCAGAGGAGGAGGCGCCCTCCTGCGTCTGCGCCTGCTGCTGCGCGGCCGTGTCGCGCGCGACGGCGTCGGCCGCGAGGGCCTGGACCTGCTGCTTGAGCAGCTTGTACTCGGCGTCGGGCAGGGGGACGACGGGGTCGGACGAGGCCGGGACGGGCGGCAGGGCGGCGGTCGAGGCGGCGGCGGCGGGGGCGGCCGCGCTGCTTTTGGTGGTGTTCTTTGCGGCAGCGGCAGCAGCGGCGGCGGCGGCGGCAGTGGCGGCAGTGGCACCAGCAGTAGCGGTGGCGGCCGCAGCCGCTCCACCAGCGGCAGGGGGCTGCGCGGCGGGCGTGGGGGGAGCGGCGGCGAGCGGCGGGGGCGCTGCGGCGGCGGCGGCAGCGGGGGCGGCGGCGGCGGGGGCGCCCGCAGCACCAGCCCCAGCAGCCCAGGGCGTCGTCGACAGCTTGCCCGGCCCGGCGGGCCGCTGCACAGCCAGCAGCTGCTCGCGCGTGCGCAGCGGGGCGCCCGAGCGCAGCTTGGCCGCGGCCGCCGCCAGAGCCGTCGTCAGCGACTGCCGCTGCTGCGGGGGCTGCTGCTGCTGGGGAGGCGCCAGCGAAGGCGGCGGCTGTGGTGCCGCCGCCGCCGCGCCCGCCGGCGCAACCGCGGCGCGCGGCGCGGGCGCCGCCGCCGCCGCCGCCGCCACGCCCTCGCGCTCAAGCCGCTCCAGCGCCGCCGCCAGCTCCGCCCGCTGCGCGTCCAGCGCCGCCAGCCGCCCGCGCGCCACCTGCGCCACGGGGCCCGAGTCGGACGCCGCCGCGTTGGCGGCCATCCCCCGCTCGGCGTCGACGGCGCTCACGGCGGCACTGAACGCTTGCGCGGCGCCCTGGGCGTCGCCGCGCGCGACGCTCTGCCAGGCGCGGTCGCCGAGGGCTGTTTTGTTTTTGGTTGTTGGTTGGTGGGTTGTTTGTTGTTGTTGGGGCGTTTGTGCGTGAGACAGTGGAGAGAGAGAGGGAAGCAACGGGTGGTGTCGCTGCCGGGCGCGCGCGGCCCGCCACCGCCCGCCGCCGCCGCGCGCGCGCGTCGGTCACCGCCGGCCCGCGTGCGCGCCTCGCCGCGCCGCGCCGCCCCCGGTCTGGCATATGAAAGGGCCTCACCTTGCGCGGTCTTGGACGCGGCCATGGTGGGGCGCGCGGGATTGTGCGTGCGCGGAGTCCGAGGAGAAGGGCGAGGGGGGAGAGGGGGGAGGAGGAAGAAGCTCTCTCTCCTTGCAGTCACTTTTTGTTTTTCGCTCCCGCCGCGCACAGGCGTTTTTGCGTTGGGAGAGAAGACGGGCGCGCACTCGGGGTACTAATGATGGGCACGCGTATCGTTGTTCGCGAGAGTGAAGGGCTGAGAGGGGTCGATTTTGGTGTGTTTTTGTGATGGTGCGGGAGAGGGCGAGAGCTCAGCCTTCTTGGAGCCCTCTCTCCTCTCCCTCCCCCCGAAAAAACCAATCACACAGAACAAACCCGATAGCCGAAACAACAACAACAAACAGCAACACCAACGCGCAAACCATGGTCAGCACGCGCTCCCGCGACGGCGGCGACGCGTCCGTCGCCCGCGGGCGCGCGCCAACTGCGGCAGCACCCCCCTCGAAACGCGCCGCCTCCTCCTCGTCGGCACCCGCCAAGCAGCAGCAGCCGGCCGCCAAGCGCGCGCGCGCCGCGGCACCGGCCACCACCAAGCAGCCGAGCAGACGCAAGGGCGCGATCCACCACCATCCGGATCACCCCCGAAGCGGCGCCGATGCCGACGGCGACGACGACGACGACGACGACGCGCCCCCGGAGGAGGTGACGGCGGCGGCGGCGTCGGCCGGCGCGCGCGCAGAGGCGCGGCGCGAGGCCGAGGCGGCCAAGGAGGCGCGGGCGCAGGTGCGCGCGGCGCGGCGGCGGGCGGCGGAGGCGGTGGCGGCGGAGGCGGACAAGGCGGCCGGGGGCAAGAAGAAGAAGAAGCAAAAAAACAAGGAGGGAGGAGAGGACGAGGGCGAGGACGGCGGCGGCCGCACCACCACCCAAGCAGACCTGCTGCCGGACGACGTGCTCGCCAGCCTCGACCGCGAGGCCGCCGAGGAGCACGCCCGCCGCGACCAGGAGCGCGCCGCGCAGGCCTCCCGCCGCGCGCGCGAGCGCCTGCAGGCCGCGCGCCGCGCCGCCAACGCCGAGCGCAAGCGCCGGCGGCGGCTGGCGCGCGCGCTGCGCGAGGTCCAAAAGGGCCCTGTGGTCGTGCGCGTGCTTGGGGGTGGTGGTGGCGGCGGCGTCGGCGTCGGCGGCTCCGCGGCCGCGGCGTTCAGGCACGCGCGCGTGGTGGCCGGGCACGAGCGGTCGGCGGCGATGCTGGTGCCGGCGGGCTTGACGCGCGCGCGCCCGTCGCCGGCGTTTGCGGCGGCGGCGCGGTGAGAGCGCGACGGCGAGTGGGAGTGGGAGAAGAGAAGAGGCAGGGGCGCGCGCGGGTACCAGGCGGGCACTTCCACGTACTAGACATTCATCACGCGCGCGCGCGCGCGCTCAGATCACTGCGTCTTCAAGTTCAATTGTATTTGATTGCCCCCCTTCACGCGCGCGCGCGCTGAAAACAACACCACAGAACGAAGAGACTCCCCCCCAAACCTCCTCCTCGTGCTCCTCCTCCTTCCATCAATGCTGCGCCGCGCGCGTGCGTGCGATCGCCAGGGGAAGAGGGCAGGCTCATCAGCGCGTCCGGCTCGTCGCACGTCTGCGGTGGTGGTGGTCCGCGCCGAGGGCGGGGGCGAAAACAAGCAAAAGCCGTCGGTCCTGGATGGCTTGCTCGACGGGATGATGGCCGGGCGCAAGCTGCGCCGCTGGTACGGCCAATCGGACGAGCCGCTGCTGCCGGCGGGCCTCAAGGGGCCCGACGAGCAGCAACAGCAGCAGGCGCAACAAGCAGTCGCATCAGCAGCATCAAACGACGCCGCCGCCGCCTATAACGACGGCGCCGCCGACGCCGCCGCCGCCGACGACGACGCGACGACCCCGCGCACGGCCGTCCTCGTGACGGGCGCCGACTCGCCCACAGGGGAGCTCGTGGTCCTGCAGCTGCTGCTCGCGGGCGCGTCCTCGGGCGGGATCCGCGCGGTCGTCTCGGACGTGGCGGCGGCCAGGACGGCGTACGCCGAGTACGTCGAGCCCGTCCAGGCGCCGTCGGGGGCAAGCGGCCCCGCGGCCGCGCTGGCGGCGCGCCGCTTGTTAAGGGGTGTGGCGGCGGTGGCGGTCGCGGGACCCTTGCCGGCCTCGCTGCTGGAGGCGTGCGCGGCGACCAACGCAGGGGGGAGGGCCGGGGTGCGGCGGCTGGTGGTGCCGTCGACGGTCGGGGCGGCGCGGGTGCAGGGGGGATTGGCGGCGGCGTTGTTTGGGGGCGGGGGCGGCGGCGGCGACGGCAGCGACGACGCCGCCATGGCCGACGGCGGGCGCGAGGCCGCGGCGCGCGCGGCGGCGGGCGTGGCGACGCCGTCGGTGGTGGTCGTGCGCGCGGCGGGGGGCGTGCGGGACGCGCCCGGGGCCGGCATCGCCGGGCTGAGCCTGTCGGTTGGTGGTGGGGCTGGGGGTGGTGGGGAGGCGGGGGGCGCCGCCAAGAGCGGCCCCGTCAGTCGCGAGGACTTGGCGCTGGTGGCGGCGCGGCTGTGCGTGGAGGCCGCTGAGGGGGAGGAGGCGGATGGCAGTGTCGAGGCGGGCGTGCTCGAGGTGGTGGTGCGGCCGCAGGAGGGGGCGGCGGGGGGCGCTGGCGGTGGCGGCGGCGGGCGCGCGGCGGCGGCCGCGGCGGCCGTTTGAGCGAGCCGCCGTTTTTTTTCCCTCAAGTTTGTTTTTCTGCTGTTACGTTTCTGATGGTCTGAGGTTGGACGTGGGTTGAGCTTGCGCGTGCGCGGAGCCGCACGGCAGATGGGGGAAAGGGGGGAGGGGCGCAAATGAAAAGCAAGGCGGCTCGGCGCTCGCCCTCGGTCGAAGCGGCACCGAGCGGGGTTGGGGGGGAGGGGGGAGGGGCCAGGCCCGAGGGGAAAGGGGAGGCGACGCGGAGCACACGCTGCCGCGGCGCGGCCTGGGGGGGGCACGGCGCCCTCTGCCTCGCCCCCAAGCGCATGAAAACGCATCAAAACGCATGAAACTCACTAAGCCGCACCACTGAGCGAGCTCATAAGGAACGAATTACAGAGAAGCGACGTGACGGGCAGGAACGGGAAGAAGGGCGCCTCGAACACGCACGTGTCGAATGCCGACCCGCCCAGCGCTCCCGCCGCCCCGCCTCGGCCGCTGTAGGCCCTCATTTTCCCCAAATGACGAAAACTCCCTGGATTTGCCTCCCCCCCCCCCCTCTCCTCGCCTGAGATAAAAAAGAGTTGAAAAATTTTCCGCCGCACGCTCTTCCCACCGCGCACGACGACCCCCCCCGACCCCCCGCCCCTGACGCAGCGCACGCGCCCCACCACGAACCGAACCGCGTCCCCGGGGACCGGCGCGTCGACCGGCCGAAACGACACGAAATCCAGAAGCTCACTATTTACACGCATTGGGGGCGCAGGGCATCACTGATCAAGTCCCCGTAATCTCTATAATGTCATGGGCCGGGGGGCGGCGAAGGGGGGGCACGGGAATAGGAAAGAAGAAAAGAAACGAAAAAAAAAGCTTTTAGCGCGAGGCCGCCGCAGGCGTGGCCGCCGCGGCCGCCTTGTCGGCACCGCCCTCCTCCTCGTCATCCCCCAGCGCCACGAAATCGTATTCCGGCGGAAGGATCGCCACGCCCGCGCCCGCGCGCCCGCGCACGGTCGCCGACTCGCGGTGAGTGATCACCGATCCGACGCGCGCCGCAGCGACTGGGCCCGCTGCCGGGGCAGTGCGCGTTGCGGCGTGGCACCCACGGTTCTGGATGGTGTCAAAGATGGTGGCTGCGTGGACGCTGTAGAGCATGTAAATGACGACCATGACGGCCCAGAAGATGGACAGTTGCCAGCTGTGAGTTTTTGGGAGTGTTTGGGGGGGGGGCGAGGAGGCATTTTTTGGGGGGTGAGCGGCAAACTTGAGCGGTCGGCGTCTTCGGTGGGCAAAGCCGCGCGGCCAACGCGGAAGGTGGCCGCCGCCCAAACAAGGCGGCTCGGCGCTCGCCCTCGGTCGAAGCGGCACCGAGCGGGGTTGGGGGGGGGGGGGGGGGGGGGCCGGGCCCGAGGGGAAAAGGGGAGGCGACGCGGAGCACACGCTGCCGCAGCGCGGCCTGGGGGGCGCACGGCGCCCTCTGCCTCGCCCCCAAGCGCATGAAAACGCATCAAAACGCATGAAACTCACTAAGCCGCACCACTGAGCGAGCTCATAAGGAACGAATTAAAGAGAAGCGACGTGACGGGCAGGAACGGGAAGAAGGGCGCCTCGAACACGCACGTGTCGAGCTTCTTGAGCGTGAGCGCGCCGTAGGTGGCGACGCCGTACGTCGCCGCCGCCAGCACCACGATCGAGATCCAGGCGAGGCCGTCGGCGTTCTCCGTGAGGCCGTACGCGACGCCGAAGCCGATGGCGAGGAGGACGATGGCGGCGATGACGATCTTGGCGCGCGTGCCCTGGCGGCTGCCGGCGGCGTCGGCCGTCGGGACCGAGCCGGCGGCGGCGGTGTCGGTCGCCCAGGGGGGGGCGTCGCCCGGGCCCGCCGCATCCTTCTGGGTTTCCTCGTCGGCCTTCTCAAGCGCCTTGGCCAGGGCCGCGTCCGCGTTGGCCGACGACGCCGGCGCCACGCCGGCGCCGCTCTTGGCGGCGGCGCTCCTGTCGCTCTTGGCCGCCGTCACCGAGCCCGCGGCCCTCTCGACCAGCTTGGCCGCCGACGCCTTGCGCGGGTTCCAGCGCTTGAACAGGTGCGCGATGGCCACCACCGCGAACGCGGCGAGGGCTGCAGCGGAGCACATGTCGATGAGCGCCGGCAGATCGGTCAGCAGGGCAAAGGGCGCCACGAACAGCGACGTGAGCACGGTGGCCCACATGGGGGTCCCTCGCTTGGCGTTGACGCGGCCAAAGACGGGGGGACCGATGTGGGAGCGGCACAGGCAGCAGACCAAGCGGGCAACGCCCATCATGCCGACCATCACGCCTGTAATGGTACCCAACACGGCACCCAGGGCCACGACGTAGCGGCCCCAGAGAAAGCCGGCCTGCTCAAAGGCGACGGCAAACGCGGCCGCCTCGTCGAGCGAGGCCGAGGGGACCATCATCACGAGCACGAGGGCCATGATGATGTAGATGACGGTGACGAAGGAGATGCACCCGACGACGCCGATGGGCATGTCGCTGTTGGTTTTTTTAGGGTTGGTTTTTTTTGGGGGGGGGGGGGGGGGGGGGGGCTGTTGTTGAGCTGCGGATCGCGGCCTTTGGCGCAAAGCCGCGCCGCGAAAACCAAAAACCAAAAAACCAAAACACCAAACAATCTCTCCACACCAAAAAGAAACACAAACTCACCGCTCCGGCTTCTTGGTCTCCTCCGACAGCGTCGCCACGGCGTCGAAGCCGATGAACGAGAAGAAGACAAAGGACGCGCCGTTGAAGATGCCCCGGATCCCGTTGGGGGCAAAGGGCGTCATGTTGGCCGGGTTGGCCTTGACAAAGCCCGCGATGATCAAGACCAGGATCACGAGCATCTGCGCGCCCGTGCACACGGTGTTGAAGTAGTCGGCGCCCTTTGTGGAAAACATGAGCAGGACGGTGAGGACGACCACGAGCCCGAGCGCGACAAAGTCGACGTCGAGGCCCTTCCACGGGATCGTGAAAACGACGGTGGGGCCGTTTTTGGGCGAGACGAGCTGCGCTAGGTACGCGGAGAACGTTCGCGCGACGGCCGCATTTGCCAGGACGTACTCGAACACGAGCGTGGTGACGACGAGCCAGGCGGCGAGCTCGCCCATCGTCAGGGAGACAAAGGTGTAGGACCCGCCCGCGACGGGCCACCCGCTGCTAAACTCTGCGTAGATGAGGCACGAGAGGAGGGCGCAGAGCCCTGCCACGGCCATGGAGAGGATGATGGCCGGGCCCGCAAAGTTCTTGGCGGCGACGCCTGGATATTGATGGGTGGGCGGTGGTGGTGGTGGTGGTGGGGGGGGGGGGGGGGGGGGGGGGGGGGGGGGTCGTCGTCGTCGTAGTCGTGAGTGTTTATTTTTGTTCTTCTTCTGCGTCTCCGGCCGGCGCTCCAGTTTTCCAAGCCTCCCCCTGCTAAAAATAAACAACTCCTCACCGGTCGACACAAAGATGCCGCTCCCTACGATCATCCCTGTCCCCAAGGCGGCCACGCTGAAGCCGTTGAGCGTGCGCTTGAGCTCGTTGCCGTCGCGGTCGGCCAGCGCGTCCGCGGGGTCCTTCACGTAAAGGGCCCTGGCGCCCGCGAGCTGGGGCGTCGACTTGAGCGACGTAAAGTACTCGGCGGCCGAGTTGAACCCCCAGACGCTGTACTTGGTGTAGCCGCGGGCCTTGGCGCGCTGGCGGAGGGTGGGGCGGCTGGTCGGGGGGCCGGCGGCCGAGGAGGAGGCCGCGGCGGCCGCGGCGGCCGTCGCGTCTGCGGCGGCAGCGGGGGGGTCGACCGCCATCTCTCTCTCGCGCCGCTTCTTTTTGTTTTTTGGTTTTTTGCTGCTGCTGGAGGTGCTCTCAAGCTGGTGAAGTGTACACGGGAAGGGGTCTTGCTGAAATCCTGTTGTTGGGGTTGTTGGTTGAGAGAGAGAGAGTGAAGGGAGGAGTGAGAGCGGGTGGCGACGGCGGCGCCTTGGAAAAGAAGTGGCGGCGCGTCTGGCGGCGGCGGCTCTTCTTGTTTTTCTCGCGGGTGGGGACGCCCGTGGCTGCCCCGCTCGTCGAGCGAAGCCACGCAGTTGGTGCCGCGCGGATCATTCATACGCGGCGCACGCGCGCGCGTGGCGACGCGCGCTGGAAGAGAGGGCGCGGGCGAGTGACCCCCTGCTCGACGAAACCCTTTCTTTGGTTCGAGTGACCCAATCGCGCAAAAACCCTCTCGACTCACTGTGCTCGCTCGGCGCGGCGCGTTGGAACCAGGGTCCCTCAGGGGAGGAGGCCCGGACGGCGGCGGTGGGACTGGGGGTGACGATGCGTTCGAATGAGCGTCAACGGAACCGGAAGGGAGAGCACGGGGTGACGACGAGGCGTCCGATGGGGTGTGTGAAGGCGCGTGTCGTCGTCGTCGTGAAACTCGAGCACGTTGACAGGGGGTGGCGAGAGGGAGAACGGGAGCGCGCGTTTGAGTGCGACGGTGCGTTGAAACAAGGCGGGTGCTCTATTTGTTGCTGATGCGGTGCGCGCGCGAAAACGGCGAAACCCCGGCGGCGGCGCGCAAAACGCCCCGCGCACGACGAGGCGCAAACAAAATCCAAACCCCTATCTTCTCTCTCTTCACCCAAACACCATCGGCGCCGCACCACCCGCTCCTCCGCCTCCCCCTCCTCCTCCTCCACCGCCGCCTCCAGGCCCGCGGCGTTCGTAGTAGCTCGGGGCCGCGGCCGCGGCCGCCGCGGCCGTTGTCGTCAGCCGCGCGGCAGCCGCCCCCGCCCCTCCTGCCCCTCCCGCCCCTCCCGCCCCTCCCGCCCCTCCCGCCCCCCCACCCTCAACCCCCACCCCCCCGCCAAGCGCCACCCGCCTCTGCTCCTCCGCGAGCGCCGCCACGCTCTCCGCGCTCAGCAGCCCCTGCGCCGCCTCCTCCGCGGAGACCGGCTGCGCCATCAGCCGCATGAACCGCCGCGCCACCACCAGCGCCGCGTCGGTCGGCAAGCCCACGTGCGCGTCGCGCAGCGCCTGCGACACCCACCGCGGCAGCTTGGAGCGCTTGTCCGCGCGCGCGTACCGCGCGTCCGCCAGGACCATCAGGCCGTAGTCGTTCTTGGAGCGGATGACGCGCCCCAGGCACTGGGCCGCCTGGCGCACGGCGTCGAACGCCAAGAAGTCGGCCTCGCGGATCTCGTGCGCCTCGCGCAAAAAATCCAGACGGCACCGGAGCGTGCGGCTGAGGGTGTATTGATAAGGGACGCCCACGACAACGACGGCGCGGCCGTAGTGGCGGTCAAAGTCGATGCCCTCGGCCACTTTCCCGCGGGCGATGGAGAAGAAGCAGGCGCCGCGGCCCGAGTCACAGGCGCGCCGGTAGGCGTCCAAAGCCAACGTTGTCTCCAGCACGTCCTGCGTCTCCACAAACACCAGCTTGCGGGCCATGAGCTCGCGGAGGACGCCCCACTGGTGCCAGCGCGCGACGACGTGGTCCATGTACGAGTAGGAGACGAAGAAGACGACCTAGTTTTTTGGGGTTTTGGATTTGGGTTTTGTTTGTTGTGTTGGGTTTTGGGTGTCGTTGGCGCGTCGGTGATTTTTGTGTGTTTTTTCGGCGGCAAGGCGCATCGAGCGGCCCGGGAAAAAAACAAACGGAGAGCATCAAACTCACCATCCCATCCGGCACCACCCCCGCCAGCTCCACCAGCAGCCTGCCGTACCCGCGCACCACGCTCTCGTCGTACCGCCCCTCGAAGCGCGACGACAAGGGGACCGACTCGCTCGCCCGCCCGACCACGACAGGGCACGCGGCCGCGCGCGTCATCGTCATCCCGAGCGACTGGCACACGACGGGCCTAAAGTCGAGAATGCGCGGGTACAGCTCGATCGGGCTTAGCGTGCCGGAGGTGACGACCACGGAGCGAAAGCGCGAGAATACAGGGCGCATGGCGAGGCTGGCGTCCAGGCAGGAGAGCTGGAGGACGGGGTCGGGGACGTGCGGCAGGCGCTCGTCGTGCGGCTCCATCACCACGGCGAACCCCCCCGTGGGGTACGTCCCCAGCAGCGTGGCAAAGTCGGCGACGAGCTGTAAGGGTAAATACTCGTCGGTGTCGGTGACCTCCAAGGTCGACAGCAAGGAAGATAGGCGGTCGTGGCAGTGGCGCAGCGAGTTTGGCTCGACGAGGCAGGCGCGCGCGACGCCGGCAAGGAAGCGCGCGGGCCCCTCGACCGTCACCTCCCGGGGCCTGAGCCGCGCCTGGAGGTGAGACACGAGGCGGCGCATGAAGGCGACAAAGTGCTCGGCGCGGCGGAGGTTGCCGGGCACGGCGTCGCGGGCGACGTCCTCGGGCAGCACGGGCGACGCGAGCCAGTCCTCGCCGCCTCTTTGGGCTGTTGTTGTTGCCGCGCCGCCGCCGCCGCCGCCGCCGCCGCCGTCGCCACCGCCACCACCCCCACCCCCACCACCCCCGCCACCGCCAGCAGGCAGCTGCCCGGCGTCCACCAGCCCCTGGACCAGCCGCCTGTACTCGGCGTCCAGCCGCTCGCGCCCGGCCCGCCGCGCCGCGGCCACCTGCCCGTCGAGGCGCCCGCACCCGCGCAGCGCCGCCCGGAGGGTGTGCTCCCTCAGCGAGACGCTCAGGGCCTCGATGCACACGTTGTCGATGTTGTGCGCCTCGTCGAAGACGACGACGCACTCGCGCTCGAGCTCGCGGCTCACCGCCTGCGCGACCTTTGGGTCGACCAGGTACTGGTAGCTGTAGACGACGACGTTGGCGGCGGCGACGAGGCGGCGCGCCAGGAAATAAGGGCACCACCCGCGCCGGCGGCCCTCGGCGCGCAGGTCGTGGAGCGTGTAGACCCCCGGGGGGAGCAGGGCATCAGGGCCGGCGGCGTCATGGGCCTCGTAGAAGGAGCAGGTGGGGGGCCCGCTGGAGGTCGACCCGTTGGCGCGGGCCTCCTGGGCGCGGGAGCGCACCCAGGCGGCCGTCAGGCGCCGGCAGCCGGCGTCGACCGACTCGCGCGACCCCTCCTCGGCGACGGTGGGGTGGACGCAGAGGTTCTTGCGGGAGGAGAGGCCGAGGGCGAGGATCGGCGGGGGGGCGGATGGTGGTAGTTGCGAAGAGGAGGCGTTGTGGTTGGCGTTGGCGGCGGCGCTCTCGGCGGCGCGGCGCGCGCGCTCGCTGGCCGCTGCCGCCAGCGCGGCCGCCGACGGCAGCGCCGCGCCCCCTGCGCCGCCGCCCTCGTCGTCCTCCATGTCCGCCACGCCCGCGCCCGCGGGCCGCCGCCCGTTGGCCCGACCCGCACCGCCTCCTCCTCCTCCTCCGGCAGCACCACCGCCATTGCCCGCCGCCCCCTGCCCCTGCTCACCACCGCCACCAAGCGCCCCCGCCCCCCCTGCCCCCCCCTCCCCCTCCGCCGCCGCCGCAAAGTAGCGCTGCCGGTACGCGACCAGCTCCCTTAGCTCCGCCAGCACCTTTTCCATCTCCGGGACAGTGCGCGTGCAGTAGACGAGTTTCCCGACGTCCGGGTGGGCGAGCTGGTAGCTGGTGATGAGGCTGAGGAGCGTGATGGTCTTGCCCGTGCCCGTGGGCATCTGGTGGTTTGGTTGTTTTGGGTTTTGGTGGTTTGGGCGGTCGCGTGTCGGGGGAGGAGGGGTGAGAGCGCGAGCGGAGCGCCGGGGGGGGGGGGGGCTCGTCGGCTCGCCAACTCAGCGCCTCCTGACACACGCACCTCGAGGGCCGCGTGGCCGCGCGCGTCGAGCGCGCGCTTGAGCTCGAGCATGTAGCGGTACTGCTCCGGGTAGATGTACTCATAGGGGAAGTAGACGGTCAGGCCGTCCAGCTCGAACCGCATCTTGGCTTTTTTTCGTTGGTTTTGCGCGTGGCGCGAGAAAGCGACAGCGGGGGCGTGCGCACTCGGCGGCGGCGCTTTGGTGTTTTCTACGCGCGCGCCCGCTTCCGCGCGCGCGCGCGGGCGCGCCGCGACCGCGGCTCAAGCGCACTGCCGGGCAGCGTGGGGGTAGTACGCGCGCGCGACGGGGCAAAGAAAGAGAGCTGCGCGACGATTCGAGAGAGAGGGGCTCGCGTTCCCGAGAGAGAGAGCGAGGAAAACTTGTTTCGGCGCGCGCGCGCGGGGGAGAGGAAGCGACGAGGCGTTTAGTGTGGTTGTTGTTGTTTCTGTTGTAGTTGTTCGGGTTCAAGAGTTGTTGTGTGTGCCTGCTCCTCCTTCACGACGCAAGCGCCGCTACTTGAGATGTGGTCGTTTCCGCCGCGCGCCGCCGCCGATCGCGCGCGCGCCTCGGCCGTCGAGAGAGAGACGCCGAGAGCCGCAGCAGAAAGTTTTACAAGAGGACGTGCGCCAAAACCTCCCCCGCCCGAGGACAGGGCCGAGAGGGGGGGAAGGGCGGTGTGTCGGCTTCCGGAGAGAGCAAGTGGGGGGCAAAAAAAAGGGGGGGCCAAAAGTGCAGACGAGAGAGACGGCGGCCGCGGGACAAGCAAAAAAAACAACACGCGCCCGCCTCCTCTCCGTCGAAAAACGCAACACACAGCAACAAAACTTTTGCGCGCGCCCGCGCCGGATCACAGCCACGACACCACCGCCGCCACCCACAGCGTCACGGGCAGCACGGCGAGTGCGTACAGCTGCAGCAGCAGGCGCGACATCGGCGCGGTCAGCGCCGAGGTCGAGGGCGAGAGCTGCACCACCAGCGCCAGATTCTGTCCGGGGGGCGCGATCGAGGGCAGCAGCAGCGCGAGCATGCACGCCTTGCTCGCGGGCAAGGGCACGATTCCCGAGGCGCGGAGCCACAGCAAGACGGCCACGCTGACAGCGGGCACGATGAGGAAGCGCACGGCCCCCACGGCGAGCAGGACGCGCCACTCCCAGGCGCCTCTCGGGCGCAGCTGGGAGAGCAGCGAGGCGCCCGCGGCGTCGGCGGCGCGCGAGGGCGAGGAGGAGAGCGCTTGCTGCCGCCGCTGCTGCCGCTCGCGCTGCTGGCGGAGCGGGGAGCGCGGGAGGCCCGCGGCCTCGTGCTCGTCCTCCTCAGCGCTCGAGGTGGAGGAGGTCGACGCGGGAGAGGGCGAGGCGAACTGCCCGATGTCGACGACGCCGCTCTCGCTCTCCTCATCGGAAGAGGAGGAAGCGACGGGGGCGGCTGCGGCGGCCGAAGCCGAACCCGCCCCCGCGACCGCGGGCCCGGCCCCGGCCGTCGCGCTCACCCCGACCGTGCCGGCCCCGCCAAAGAGCGAGGACGCGAGCACGATTGCCTGCAGGGCGAGCGTGGCCGTGGCTAGGGTCTCGGCCACGTCCCAGCAGCAGCGCAGGAGGCCGAGGATGACGCTCGCGTCCCACGCCAGCAGCTTGGTTGTCGCGGTGGCCGCCGCGGCCGCCGTCGCCGCCGCTCCTGCTCCTGCTCCTGTTGCTCCAGCTCCTGCCGCTCCTGCTCCTGCCGCTCCGACGCCGATGATGGCCTTGCCCAGGTCCGTCGCGCCCAGCGCCAAGCCCACCAGCACGGCCGTGACGGGCGGGGTCAGCAGCTTGGCGACCGAGGCGCGCAGCGGGCCGAACGACGCGCGCAGGGGCGCCGTCGCGCCCCAAAGGCCGCGCACAAGGGCTTCGGCGGGCGTGGCGCCGTCGTCGGCGGCGGCGTTGTTGTTGTTGGCGGCGTTGGGGCTGCTTCCGCTGTTGCTGCTGCCGCCGCCCTCGGGCGACGACGACGAAGAGGCCACGCCGACGATCTCGGCAGGCACGACCAGGCCCGACGACGACGACAAACCGCCCACGCGCCCGAGCACCCCTCCCCCGCCGCCGCCAACCCCCCCCGCCTGCCGCCGCCGCCGCTGCTCCGCCTCGGCCTCGCGCCGCCGCCGCCCCTCGGCCTCCGACGCCTCCGACCGCTGGCCCGCGCCTCCTCCTCCCGCCGCCCTCCCCGCCCCCTCCCGCGCCTCCCGCTCGGCCCTCTCCGCCGCCGCCATGCCCCCCAGCAGCAGCTTGCTGTACCCGTAGGTCCAGAGCAGGGGGGACCAGGCCGCGTGGTACAGGGCAACGTAAGCCGTGGCCGCGGCCAGCTCGGGGCTCCCCTGCGGGATGAGGGTGGCGAGGTACAGTAAGGGTAAGGTGAAGACGTTGGCGAAGGCGCAGGCGAGGCGCACGATGGCGTCGCTGTTGGGGGGGCGGCCGGCGAGGGCGGCGGCGGCGCTGTTGGCGGCGGCGGCGGCGGCGGTGTTGGCGGCGGATGCCGTTGCGTCTGCACCCGCCGTCGCCGCCACCCCCCCAACCACCCCCGAGGCCGCCGGCGGCAGCAGGGCGTCGGCCGCCAGGGGGCTGACCCCGACGGCCCGGGCCGTGGCCTCGGCCGCCGCGCGCGCCTCGCGCGACGCCGCTGGCGCCGCCAACAAAGGGCCCCACCCGAGAAGAGCGCGGCTGACGGGGCAGCGCCCCTCGACCGCGGCCGCCGCCCATTTTCCCAGCAGCGCCCCGAGCCCCACGTGGAACATCGCGACGCAGGGCACCGCCACGAGCTGCGCCGGGTCGGTCGTGCCCGCCAATGTGCGCGCGGTCGTGGTCGCCAGCATGCAGGGGATGGTCAGGTTGAACGCCACCTGCGAGAGGACGCGCGAGGTCTCGGCGGGGAGGCTCCCCCTCGCTTGCAGGGCGGCCACGGCGCCGCAAAGCAGCATCAGCTTGAGCGACGCCTTCACGGCGGCGGCGACGACGGCCGCGTCGCAGAGGTAGGCGGCGGCGGCGAGGAGGGCGCCGGCGCCGAGCGTCAGGGCGAGGGCCGGGCTCGTGAGGAGGGCGGCGAGGGAGCGGAGGGCGGCCGTTGCGGCGGGGGGCTGGAGCAGGCGCGGGGTGGTGGGCGAGGCGAGGAAGGGGCGGTTCTGTTGCTGTTGTTGCTGCTGCTGCTGCTGCTGGAGGGCCCACGCGGCCGCGGCCGCCTGCTGCTTCTGCTCCTGCAGGCGGCGGTGGTTGAGCACGTCCGCCGGGCCGCCGCTACCGCTACCGCTGCCGCCGCCGCTGCCGTCGCCGCCGCCCTCGCTGCTGCCGTCCTCGTCGCCAGGGAGCGCGAGCGCGCGCGTCGGCGGGAGCAGCCGCCGCAGAACAGGAAAAGGCGCCGCCGCCGTCGCGTCGCCAAAGAGGAGTCGCCTGCCCTTGCAGTGCTGCTGCTGCTGCTGCTGCTGCTGCTGCTGCTGCCGCTGCCTGCGAGGGGCGGCCGCGGGCGGAGCCACGAGTCGGCGGCGGCGGCCGGCGGCCCCCCCCAAGCGCCACAGCGACGCCGGCGCCGGCGCCGACACCGACGCCGGCGCCGACGCCGCCGCGCGCGCGCGCCTCATCGCTCCTCTCTTAGACTTTGTGTTGCGCGCGCGCGGCTCTCGAGGTACTGTGCGAAACTTGGGCTCGCGTCCCCGGCGCTGCCGGAATAGGGCGGGGCCGCGGGGGAGCAACAACTCGGCGCGTGCGGGAGGAGTGAGGGGGACGCGTGATGGGGAGGAAGGTGTGAACGTGCGGTGGTGGTTTTGCTGAGGTTTTCGGGGTCGGCGAGCACAAAAATGGGGGCGCACGGGGGCGCCTGCTTGGGTGTTGTGTGTCCTGCAACAATGGCGGTGTGTGGTCGAGGTGTTCGGGTGGCGCGGGCTGGGATGTTTTTGTTGGGGAAGGAGAGGGAGAGGGAGAGCCCCCCTCCTCCTCGGCTTTCAAAACGAGGCCGTTTTTGACGCCCTCTCTTCGCTCCCACGCTCTCACACTCTCCAGCACGTCACGACCCGTCCAATCAGCACAATCAACCAAATCCAACAAAAACACATCGCGCGCGATCGAAACGAAGAGCGGCAGAGAGAGGGACAGACAGCATCCCGCTCTCACGACACCCGCCACCACCCGTCGTTCAACCCGATCCCCAGTGGGCCGGCACCATGCCCACGGCGTCGTCGTCGTCGGCCGCAGTCGTCCCGGACTGGCGCGCCAGCCTGCTCGGGCGCCCTGCCGCAGCGACAACGACGGCGACGGCGACGACGAGCGCGCGTGGCGCCGCCACCACCGCCACCGCCGCCGCTCCCCCCGCAACCACCACCACCGCCGCGCTCGCCTCCCTGCCCGTGCCCTTCCTCGTGCTGCCGTTTCCCCCGCCGCCGCCGGCGGCGGCCGGCGACGGCGACGACGCCCAAGGCCCCAAGAGGAGAGGAGGGGGAGCGGAGGGCGACGGCAGTAGCAAGAAGGACGAGGCGGGCGACGGGGCGGCGGCGGCGGCGGCGGCAAAACAGCAGCAACAGCAGGAGCAGCGCGCGGCCACGCTCGCGCGGGTCGCGGCGCTGCGGGACGAGTGCGCCCGGCGGCAGCGGCAGGAAGACAAACACCCACCTGCAGCAGCAGCAGCAGCTCGGCGCGAAGAACCGCCCGGACCATCATCGTCCGCGCTGCTGCGGCGGGAGGCGTTTCCGTTGCCGTCTGGCGGCGGCGGCGGCGGCGGCGCGCGCTCGCGCGGCCCCCTCCCGCCGCCGCCGCCGCCTCCCGGCGGCGGCTGCGCGAGCGCGTCCGCGGGGCCCGCGCACACCTACAGCGCCATGGCCACGAGCGCCACGACGCGCGCGCCGGCGCTGACGTGGGCGCAGGCGGAGCGCGAGCGGCGCGGGCGGGCGATCGACAAGGCGGCGGCGGCGGCGGCGGCGGCAGGAGAGGGGGGAGGCGCTAGAGGGGGGAGCACGGCCGCGGTGGTCGGGGACACGGTCGCGCGCCTGCAGGCGCTGAGGTCCAAGGGGCACGCGCTGCTGTCGACGCCCTGAGTTCATCTGTAAAAAGGAAACCAAGGATCGCTCGACGAAACGCGCGGCGCGACGCCGCTCGCTTTTTTTGGTTACTCACTTCGCAACCCTGTCTCTCAAGGGCGCGTGTTTTTTAAGGTCTAGAAAAAGGTGGGTGTTTGACGACAAAGGACAAGGAGAACGGGGAACAAACGGACGAGACCAAAAAACAAACAAACAAACAACGCGCGCGCGGCAGGGGGGGGCTAGTGTTTCAGAGCCGCCCGCGCGGCGGCGGCGGGGAAAAAAGAAAGAGGGCGCGCGGCGGCGGCGGCGGAGGGCGCGCGCGGCTCGCGGGGGGGTGTTCAGCCCGTTCTTCTTCTTCTTGGTGTGTTTTGGGGGGGTGGGGGTGGGGTGTGGTGGGGAGGAGGCGGTGGTGATACAGAGGGGGGGGCAGGCGAGGTTTTGGTATGTGTGTGCATTTTTTTTGCTTTGGCAAGGAAGGATCGGGCGCGCGACAGAGCAGGGGAGGGGGGGGGGGTCGTCTTCTGGCCGGGCGTGGGGCGGCGGTGGCAGTGGCGCCTCTCCTTTTCAGCCGCGCTCTAAACGAGAGAGGGCAGAAAGAGGGGGGGATCAGAGGGGCCTGGCCCGATGCGCGCAGGCGCAGGGGTGGGGGGAGAGAGCGCAAGAGATGAAGGGTCGAGGGAGGGCGCACCAGAAGGAGGCAGCGGGGGCGGGGGCGGGGCGGCGGGCGGCACGACGACGACAAGCGGCACGACGACGACGGGCGGCACGACGCCGAAGGAGCAAAACAAGAGAGCAACTCTGCCTTGTTCGTTCTTCTTCACCACGCCTCCGACCCGCCCATGCCCTGATCGTAGAGCGAGCCGAGGCAGCCGTCGTAGCACGAGGACAGCGAGTCGCCGTTGCCGGTGCCACCACCGCCGCCGCCGCCGCCGCCGCCGCGCCGGCGGCTGCTGCTGCCGCCGTTGTTGCCGTCGGCCGCGCCACCACCGCCCTCCTCCTGCCCCCGCGTCTCCTCCTCGTCGTCCTCCTCGTCCGCCTCCTCGTCCACGGTGCCGAGGAGCGCCTGCAAAGAGTCCCAGAGCGCGCGGTCGGGCACGCCACACGCGTCGTCGTCGGCGGCAGGGGCAGAGGAGGAGGAGGAGGAAGGAAGCAGAGCGGCGGCGGCGGCGCTGGCAGCGGCCGCCGGAGAGGTCGCAGATGCCACCCCCGGCAGCGGCGGCGGCGGTGGCAGCAGCGCGTCGGCGCTCGCGACCGCCACGCGCCACACGCCGCGCGCCACCTCGTCCTCTAGCTGCCCCGCGGCCCACCCGGCCAGCCCCAGGGCCAGGCGAAACTCGCCCGCGCTCGCCAGGCCCGCGCGCACCAGCCCCGCCGCCGCCGCCAGCCCGCCGACAAACACCCCCGTCCCCGCGCCGACCTCGCGCGCCCCCTGCAGCCCCGAGTAGCGGTGAAGGGCCGTGAGCGTATCGCCGTGGACGGGCCCGCCGAGGGCGAGGCGGCGGCCGCCGAAGACGGAGGCGACGAGGGCGTGCTGGGGGTGCGGGTGCGGGTGCTGGGGGTGCGAAGGAGGAGGAGGAGGCGCCGCCGACGGCGACGACGACGACGACGGCGACTGCTGCTGCTGCTTGCTGCCGCTGTTGCTGCTGCTGCCGCCGAGGCGCACGTCGCGCAGGCGCATGCCCGAGGGCTTGTTGAGCACGACGCCCACGGCGCCGGCCGCCGGGTGGATGCCGACGAGCAGCACGACGGCGCGGGAGAACCATTCGCCGCTGCCGCCGTTGCCGCCGGCCGCCCGCTCGTCGGCCGCGGCCGACGCCGCGGCCGAGGCGACGAGGACGACCCCCGCCTCGAGCGCCGGGGCGCCCGGGCCCGTGGGCAGCTCGTACGCCCACACGCCCGATCCCGCCGCGGACGAGGGGGAGGAGGACGAGGAGGAAGCTGCGCCGCCTGCAGTGCCATTGCCGATGCCGATGCCGCCAACGCGCGACGCCGGCGGCGCCGCGCGCGCCAAGGCCGGCGGCGCCGGCGCGGGGCCCGGGGTGTGTGAAGCTGCCCACGCGCCCGAGCGCTCGGCCGCGACCAGGCGCGCGCGGAAGCCGCGCCAGTCGCCGAGGTTGGCCGGAGGCGCGGCCGAGCCCGGGGCCGGCGAGGGCGGCGCGGCGCGGTGCTTGCTGCCGCTGCTGGTGCGGCGGCGGAGGGGGGAGGCCGGGGCGCTGCTGCCGCTGCCGTTGCCGCTGCCGCTGCCGCTGCCCCCACGAGTGGCGCGCGCGGCCGCCGCCCCCCACGCCGACGCCGACGGGCCGCCGACCAAGCCGTCCGCCTCGTCGTCACTGCTCTCGGCGCTGCTGCTGCAGCCGCCGCTGCAGCCTCCCTCGGCCAGGCGCTGCTGTTTGGCCCGCCAGCGGCGGCGGCGGCGCTGCTGGCTGCTGCTGCTGGTGCTGTTGCTGTTGCTGCCGCTGGCCGCCGCCGAAGCCTCGTCCCCGCCGCCGCCGCCGCGGCCGATGAAGACGCCGCCGTCGCTGCCGCCGTCGACCTCGGCCGCGGGCTCGTCGCGGGGGGCGCCTCCGCGCGGCTTGCGCGGAGGCGGGGGGGCGCTGCGGGGGCTCGGGCGGGAGAGGGGCGCCATCGAGCGCCCGCGCGTTTGGGCGGCCGAAGTAGCGGGGGCGGGGGTGGCAGCGGCGGCAGCAGAGGCCGAGGCCGAGGAGGGGGCGGCCGCGGCGGCGGCTGACGGGGCTACCGGCCCCCGACCACTGCGGGACGCCGGCGCGCTGCTGCTGCTGCCGACGCCCGTGGAGGAGGCGGCGGGCGGCGAGTGGCGCGCGCGGGGGCGCATGGGGGAGGAGGCGGAGGAGGAAGAGGGCCCGGCGGCAGAGCCGCTGTTGCCGCTAGCGCTGCCGCCGCTCGCGGCCGCCGCCGCCCCTGCCGCTCCCGCTGCTCCTCCTCCTCCTCCGGCCGCGCGCACGGGCTGCGGGCGGCGGACAAAGGGCGAGGAGGGCGGCGGCGGCGAGGGCGCGCGGCCGTGTGGCCGCTGATGGTGCTGCTGGTGCTGCTGCCCCTGCTGCTCCGCGCGCTGCCGGAGCGCGCCGTTGCTGCCGCCGTCGCCGCCGCCGCCGGACGAGAAGGCTCCCGAGGACGACGACCCGAGCGACGACCCGCCCGGCGGGAGGGCGCGCGGGCAGACCGACGACGGCCGCCCTCTTGCTGCCTGTTGTCGGCGGAGCAGGAGGAGGTTGAGGCCGCTGCTGATGCTGCTGGTGCGGGGGGCGGCGGCGGCGGCGGGCGCTCCGACGAAGGCGCAGCGCCGCGCCCGCCCCCCGCCGCTGCTCAACAACAGCGGTGCAGGAGCAAAAGATGCCGCGGCCGCGCGGCCCTCCCGGGCCGCCGGCGCGGCCGTGCGCGCGCGGTGCATGGGCCGGCGGCCGTCGATTGAGCCCTGCGCGGTCGCGCAGGCGCAGATACGGCGTGGTCGGGCGCGCGCGGGTGGGGAGGGGGGAAAGAGGAGAGAGAGAGGGTCGTTTTTGGGTTGTTTTGCTTCGTCGCCCCCGCGCGTACAATTGGAGCGGATGGGAGGAGAGGGGCGCGCTGCGTCGTTGTGTTTGTCGGTGTGCCTGCCTGGGTCTCTGAGTTCTGTCTGCCTGTGCAGTTGTTGTTGCTGTGTGGGAAGGCGCGCAAGAAGAGATTCGGGAGAGAGGGGGGAGGGAGCGTTTTTGAACGGAGGAGCATCACTCTCTCTCTCTCTCTCTTCCCCGCCCGTTCCTCTCCGCTCAAAAGCTAGCTACACTGGACGCGCGCTCAATAGCAACGGCAACCGTGCGCACTCAACTGACCCCACCACCCCACGGCGGAACGCAGCGCGCATCCAGGAGATCTTTTTTGGGGGGTTGCAGTAGGGCGCTTCTTCCCGCGCGCGACGCCGCGGGAAAGCGCCAAGCGCGCGCGTTGCTCCGCGGCGCCCTTGTCCTCCTCCTCGAATGTTTCTTCCCCCTTTCCCCCTTGATTCCGCCACCCTCGAGAGACAGACCCTCACCCCCTGCCCCCTCCGGCCAGCAGGGGTGCCGGGGCCGAGCGCCGCGCGGGGCGGTGGTCGCGCGGGGACGTCGCGTCCCCCATCCCCCCGCCGCCGCTGCTGCTCCCCCCCCCCGCGCCCCCCCCCCCGCAGCCGCCGTCGCCCCCCCCGCCGCCGTCGTCGGCAATGGGCGCGAGCCTGCTCATCATCCCGCCGGGCGACCCGCCCTCGCCCCCCTTGAGCAGCTCGGCCATGAACTCGCGCGACTGGCGCAGGAGCACGGCGGCCTCGGCGTGGCGGCTGCTGCGCGGATTGCTGTTGTTGTTGTTGCCGCCAATCCCGCCGCCCATCATCGGCGGCGTCGCGCCGCCCGCGGCTGCCATCGGCGTCGCACCCTCTGCCGCCGCGTCCTCCTGCCCGCCGCCCACTCCAGCTCCCCCTCCTCCCTGCGCCGCGCTCTCGCGCAGCGTGTCATCAAGCACGCTCTCCAGCATCGCCAGCGCCCGCTGCATGCGGTCCACCCGCCCGCGCAGGTAGGAGCGCTCGCGCGCCGCGCGCGCCGCCTCGTCGCGCGACGCCGCCTCTTTCGCCTCTGCCTGGCGCTGCGCGTGCCGCGCGGCGGCCTCGCGCCCCGTGGCCTCGGCGGCGGCGCGGTTTGCCGCGTCCAGCTGCGCGCGCAGCTCGTCGATCTCGCTCGCGGCCGCCGCCTCGCGCGACGCGAGCGCCTTCAAGCGCGCCCCGGCCTGCCGGAGCTCCCCCGAGCGCGCCGCCAGCGCGGCGGCGAGGTCGGCGGCCTCGCGCGCGGCGGCGTCGGCGCGCCGGCGCTGCTCCTCGCGCCCTGCGTTGCTGGCCTCGAGGAGCTCGCGCAGGGCGTCGCGCTCGCGGTCGGCGCGCGTGTAGAAGCACGGCATGTTTTTGGTTGTTTGTCTCCTTTAGCGCGTTTTCTCTCAAACTTCTATTTTCGGGGGGTTGTTTTTTTTGTTCCGTTGTTCTCTCGCGCGCCGTGGCCTCTCCACACGTTGGCGAGGTGCGTATCGATGAGAGCGAGGATGGGCCCGCCGTGCGTGCGTATGTGTGTACAATGTGTATCGGATTTGCTCGTGTGTCTGCGTCTGCGTCCAATCCTTGAAGGCGACAGAGAGGGGGAGGGGCGCGAGAGAAGGGGAGGGAGAGAGGGAGAGGGAGAGAGAGGGGAGAGAGAGGGGAGATAGCCTGCTCTTCCTTCTCTCTGTCGCCCGCTCGCAGGCTCTCACACGCACAAACAGACACCACGCACACCACGCCGCACACCCAACCATCGGCGACTAGTACGCACAACGATCGCCCCCAAAGAAGCGCGACCACCCAACCCAAATCAGCCGGCGTTTGCGTTTGTGCGCGACAACACACACACCGCTCCCTCACCCGCGATCGGATCGATCTCCCGAGCTCTTCGGCCCACGCTGGGCGACCAATAGCAGGCACAAACTCACACCCGGAGCGGGCGAGCGACACCGAGGATGCCCCGCGGCCGGTACGTGGCCGCCGCCGCCCGGCGAGCGCTGACCGCCGTCGGCGGCGGCGGCGGCGCGAGCGGCGGCGCGGGCGCCACCACCACGACCGCCACAGCCACCGCCCCGGCCCCCCTGCAGACGCTGATGCGCGTCGAGCTGACCAACGGCGCGGTGCTGCGCATGCCGACGGCGAGCGGGCGGCAGCTGCCCTTCCGGGCGCAGCAGGACATGTTCAGCCACAGCGTGTGGGCTGTGCGGATGCCGCGGCGGCGAGCGGCGGGCGGCGGCGAGGAGGGCGGCGACGGCGGCGGCGGCGGCGGCGGCGGCGACGGCGGGGCGGCGGCCGCGGCGGCGCGGCGCGTCGACTTTAGCAGCTTCTACCGCGGCATGGGCGGCGACGACGACGGCGGTGGTGGCGCCGAGGCGAACGGCGAGGACGACGCGTGGGGCGCGGCGGCGGCGGCGGCGGCACCAAAGACAAAAGCACCCGCTGCCGCTGCTGCTTCCAAGGGCGGCGGCGGAAAGAAGAAAAAATGACAAACGCATCCGTGTGTAACCTAATCCTCCTCGTCCTCCTCCTCCCGGTCCGAGAACGCGAGGGTCACGCCCAGGCCCGCGCTGCGCTGGAGCCGGGCGCCCGTGAGCGGGTCGACGCGTCCGATGGGGGCAGCGGCGGCGGCGGCGGCGGCGGCGGCGGCGTCGGGGAGGGCGCCCCACCCGTCGACGGCGCCTGCTGCTGCTGCTGCCGCTGCTATTCCTTTGACGCGCCGCGCCTTGGCATGTTGCTTCTGCGGCGGCGGCGTTGGCGGCGGCTGCTGACGCGCTGCGCCCGAAACCGCACCGCCCTCGTCGACCTCTGCGCCCGACCCCCGATCGGGCCGCAGGCCGCCCTCCGCATCGGGCGCCGCCGCCGCCCCCGCCGCCTGGCGCGCGCACGCTGCGCGCACGAGGCCGCCGAGGTAGGCCGCGCGGCGCGTGGCCACTGACGACGGCGCGGAAGAAGAGGAGGCAGAGGAGGAGGAGACGGCGGCCCACTCGAACCAGGGCACGGGCACCAGCACGAGCGGCCGCGGCGCTGGGGGGGGGAGAGCAGCGGAATCGGCAGCGGCGGCGGAGGCCGAGCCGCGGCTCCGGCGCTGCTGCTGCTGCTGCTTCTTCTGCTGCTGCTGCCTCTGGCGGCGCTGCCTGAGGGCCGCGGAGCCGCGGCCGTCGTCGTCGTCGTCGTGTTCCTCGTCCTCGTCGTCATCCTCAACCCCGTCGCTGCTGCCGCTGCTGCCGCCGCCGCGCCCCCAGCCGCCGCCGCCGCTGCCGAGCCAGCCCCGCGCCACGGCCCTCAGCAGCGCGTGGCGCGCGACCGTCGTGCCGAGCGGGTGGTTGGCCACGTTGGCCGCGAAGTGGAAGGCGCCGTCGACCTCGAGCGCCACGTCGACGACGGGAGGGTGGGGGCGACGGGCAGAGGCCGAACTGCCGCCGCTTTCGCCGCCGCGCTCGCCCTTGTCCTCGCCCTCCTCCTCCTCCTCTCCCTGCTCCTCCCTGTCCTCCTGCCCGCCTCCAACCCCTCCGCCGACCGCGTACCCTCGCACCAGCACGTCCACCGAGAACAGTCCCCCCGCCACGGGCGCCTCCGACTCGAGGCGCTCGTACCCGCCCCGCCCCAACGCGCGGGGGACCGCGGCCGACACGTCGCTCTGAAGGGCGGAGACCCGCGTCAGCCGCGCTTGCAGGAGCCAGGTGCGCCGCCCGGCCGCCCTCAGCGCGCGCGGCAGGCGGAGCGGCCAGCGGCCGCGCCGCTGCTGCGGCTCGGACAGCTCGGCGAAGCGCGCGCGGGCCATGAGGTGGGCGTGGTAGACCTGGGCGAGCGCGGCGGCCGAGCGCCGGGTGCGGCCCCTGCTGCTGCTGCCGCCACCGCCGCTGCCGCGGCCGTTCGCCCCCCCGCCGCCGTCCTCGCGCTCGCCGTCCTCCTCACCATCATCATCATCCTCTCGCGCATCGCCGCCCTCCCGCTCCTCGCCGTGCGTATCGACGCTGCCGGAGATGCCCAGCATCTGCCGCTGCCGGCGCTCGAGCTCGGCGTAAAAGGCGCGCGCCAGGGCGTTGGGGGCGACCGCTCCTGCTGGTGCTGCTGCTGCTTCTGCAGGCGGCGCCGCCGCCGCCGACGAGCCGCCTCCTCCTCCTCCTCGTCCTCCCTCCGCCGCCGAGTCCGAGACCGAGAATAGCGCCCCGGCCATGGCAAACGACCACATCGCTTGCGCCAGCCGCCTGCCGGACAGCTGCCGCAGCGGGAGAAGGCTCTCGGCCTGGCCCTGACTCTCGTCGCCGCCGCGCCCCGGCAGCGGTGGCGGCGTCGGCCACGGCCGCAGCAGCGCCTCCCCCAGCGCGGCGAGCAGCGCGGGCGCGGGGTGGTGGAGCATGGAGTAGGCGCCCGCCAGGCCCGCCGCGACCTGCGGGGGCAGGAGCAGGGCGGGCGGGAGAGGGGAGGAGGAGGAGGAGGAGGGGGAGGGAGAGGAGAGGGGGGGCGCGGCCGCAGAGTCGCCGGCGGCGGCAGCTCCAGCAGCAGCAGCAGCAGCAGCAGAAGCAGCATCATGCCGCCGCTGCCCGCGGCGCGGCGCCCCCAGCAGCAGGGCCTCCGCAGCTGCGTCCATCAGTCTAGGGTCGTAGTGGCGGTGGTGCGCGAGGCCGAGCAGGAGCGACTCGAGGTCGCGGGCGGTCAGAGGAGCGGCCGCGGCGTCGAGCGGGGCCGATGAGGCGGCGGCGGCGGCAGCGACGGCCGAATCGGCGCCGCCCCCGGCCCCGCCAGCCGCCGGCGCCACCACCACGACGCCCGCCGCGTCCAGCCTCCTGCGCGCGCGGTCGCACACGGCCTGCAGCAGCGCGCCGTCGTACATTCCCATGCGCGAGAGCAGGTGCAGCGCCGACGCCGCCTCGGCCGCGGTCAGCGCGCCCGCGCGGCGCCGCAGCGAGCCGGCCGCCGCCGCCAGCACCGCCGCCGCCGAGGACGAGGACGAGGACGACGAAGAAGAAAAGCCGCCCCCGGCCGAGAAGGTCGAGGGCCGCGGCCACAGGGCGTCGAGGGCGGCCAGGGCGGCGTTGAGCTCGTGCGGGGCGTAGTCGTCGGCGCTGCGGGCGACGTGCGCGGCCAGCAGGCCGACGAGCTGGGCGCCTGCGGACGAGGAGGAGGAGGAGGAGGAGGAGGAGGAGAGGGCGGGGGCGCGGGCGCGGCGGGGGGCACCGCGGCCACCGCCGCCCTCCTCCTCCTCCTCCTCCTCCTGGTCCTCCTCCTCCTCGTTCTCCTCCTGCTCCTGCCCCCGCAGCCCCGGAAGCAGCAACCCGCACTGCGACGCCGCCACTAGCAGGCACACGGCCTCGCGCGGCGTCAACGCCCCGGACCCCGCGCGCGCCAGGCGCGGCGCCAGGGCGCGCAGCAGCCGGCGCGCGGGCGAGGGGTCGCTGCCGCAGCGCGCGGCCGCCCACACCGCCATGGCCGCCTCGCCCGTGCGCAGCTCGCGCGACAGGAGGGCGCAGCGGCGCAGGCAAGCGTCGACGGCGCGGGCGGCGGCGAGCCACTCGGCAGGGGTGGCCGAGGGAGGCGGCGGCGGCGGGGTTTGGGCGGGGCTGGAGGAGGAGGAGGAGGAGGAGGAGGAGGAGGAGGCGGCCGCGTCGGCGCCCCCCCTCTCCCCCGGGTCGGCGCTGCGCAGCAGCGCCTGCGCGCCGGGGCGGCGGCCGGGATCCCGCCGGCTGCCAAAGTCGCCGACGTCGTCGTCTTCTTCCTCGTCGTCGTCGTCTTTGTCGTCGTCGTCTTCATCCGGCGTCGTCGTCCCGACAGACGGTGGCGCCGAGGCGAGCGGGGGCGTTGCCGCCGCCCCCGCCCCCGCCCCCGCCGCCAGCGGCGGCTCGCGCGGCAGCCGCGTCGCCATGGCCCACGCCGCGTTGGCCGCCTCCTGTGCGGTCATGCGGGGGGCCTCGCGCGCGACGCGCTCGGCCAGGGGGCCCCAGAGCAGGCGCAGGGCGTCGTCCTGCCACGACAGCGATTGCGATGAAGAGGAGGGGGCGGCCGTTGTCGTCGTCGTCGCCGCCGTCACCGCCGCCGTCGTCGCTCCTGTCGACACGGCCGCCGCCACCGCCCACGCCAGGTTTGAGGCGCTGCGCGCGGCCGCCGCCGCCTCCTCCTTGCTGCCGCCGCCGTTGTACGATGAGGAGGAGGAGAAAGAAGGAGAGGAGAGCCCCTCGGCCTCCTGCGACTGCTGCTGGAGTTGCATCAGCAGCAGCAGGCGCCGCGCGAGGCGCGCCAGCGGGCGCCACGTTCCGTCCTCGCGCCACCCGAGCCGCGCGGCCGCCGTCGCGACAGCGACGGCGTCGAGTAAGGGGCCCGCATTGGTGGCGGCGGCGGCGTCTCCTGTTGTTGCCTCCTCCTCGAGCCGGGCGGCCTCCTCCTCGAGCTGCGCGTCGACGACGGAGAAGACCTCGCGCAGGGCGGCGGCGCGGTCGAGAGGAGGAGGAGCAGGGGTCGGCAGCGCGGCGTCTGCGGCGGCGGTGTTGCTGCCCTCACCCTCGCCCTCGCCCTTGTCGGGCCCCCCCCAAAGCCACCCGGCCGCCTCGAGCGCGCTCAGGGCCCACGCCACCCCAGACGTCTCGCGCAGGCGGCACCCCTGCCGGATCGCAGGACCGCGGGCGCCTTTACTGCCCCCGCCCTTGCCGCCGCCGCCGCCGAGCAGCAGCGCGCGCGCCAGCGGCGCCGCGCACGGCCGGAGCGCCCTCGCTGCCGGCGGCCACCGCCCCGCGCACTGCGCCACGCGCGCGACGTGCGCGAGCGCGATGGCCGCCGTGCGCCCCTCGAGGCCCGGGGCGGCGGCGCGCAGCTGCGGCCCCACGACCTCGAGCACGCGGCGCATGGCGCGCTCGTCGTCGTCGTTGACGTTGTCGCCGTTGTCGTCGTCGGCTTCGTCAGCGGCGGCGGAAGAAGGCGGCGGCGTCGGCGGCGCGAAGGGCGCCGCCGAGGCGAGCCCCTGCGCCTGCTCGAGCGGCAGCCGCAGCAGCAGGCCCGAGCCGCCCCGCCGCTGCCGCTGCTCCTCGAGCTGCGCGATGTCGGCCAGCATGCGCGCCGCGCGGCCCGCCGCCGCCGCCACGTGGACACGCGAGCCAAAGTAGGGCCCGCGGCCAGAGGAGGCAGAGGCGGAGCCGCCGCGGCCGCTGCCGCCTCGCTTTTTGGGTTGGTGGGGGGCCGGGGGCGCTGCTGCTGCTGCAGCTGCCGCCTGCTTCTCATGCTTTTGCTGCTTTTGCTGCTGCTGCTGCTGCTGCTGCTGCTGCTGCTGCTGCTGCTGCTGCTGCTGCTGCTGCTGCTGCTGCTGCTGCTGCTGCTTGCTCTCCCCGCCGCCGGGACTCAGCCACCGCCCCACCGCCGCCTCCAGCTCCGAGGGGGTGCGCGCGGCCAGGAGGGACGACATGCACTCGTCGCGGCCGCGCGCCGCCGCCGCCGCCGCGCGGAGGGGGGCGCCGTTGGTGTTGCCGCCAGCGCCGCCGCCATTGCTGCCGCCGTTGCGAGGCCCCGTCGGCGCTCGTCTTGCGTTGGCCTTGCGGCCCCCGTTTGAGCCGCCGCCGTCGACCCTGTGATCCCCGGACGCGGACTGCTGCTGCTGCTGCTGCTGCTGCTGCTGCTGCTGCTGCTGCTGCTGCTGCTGCTGCTGCTGGCGGAGGATGGGAGGCGGCGGCGGGCGCGCGATTGGGGGAGGCGGGGGCCGCGCGGCGCTTGGCGTCGCTGTCGCCGTCGCGGCCGCCTCCCCAGTCGCGCCCACTGATGCCGCTACGCCGCCGCTCACATGGGTGCGAGCTCGCAAGGTCTGGCTCGTGAGCAGGCGCGCTATCGACGGGGGCCGCGCGGGCGCCGGAGAGGGCGCGCGCGCGGCGTGTCGGTGTTGTTGGGGGAGGAGGGGCGACGGCATGGTTTCTCTCTCTCGCGCGCGCGCCTCTTCCTCGTTTATTGTCCGTGGACTGGTTGGAATCTCATGGTGATGATTGACGCGGCCTAGAAGCAAGTACCGACAATTCGACGCGCGTGGGCGCTGTATGGGTTGAGGAGAGAAGGGGGCGCGCGCGGGGGCAAAGTGGAAGCTTCGCGCGCGCGGGGCGGCGGCGATTTGCCGAACAAAACCTGCTGCCCCGCGCAGCACTCGCTGCTCAGTCAGTTAACCTCCAACGGAGCGGACCGGGCTAAGCGAACTCATCAAACGAACACGCACACACACACAAGAAGAACCCCACGCGCACGCGCGCTCGTCCTTCTCCTCTCTCTTCGTCTTTCGTCGTTGCCCGCGCCCGCCAAAAGCGTCGTCGCGAGAGAGAAGGAGAGGCGCGCGCGCGACCAGGCCCCCCGCGCAGGTGCATTGCTGCGACGACGAACCGTGCGCGCGCGCGGTCTCTCCCCCAATCGACTCGTGTGATTGGGCGAGAGGAGAGAGCAAGAGAGGAGAAGAGAAGCACCCCGGCCATCCCCTTGTTTCGTTCTCACGCGCGCGTCCAAAACCCAATCTTCCCCCCCCCCACCAACAACAATAACAACACCACCATGGTCACGAACACCAGCAGCAAGCGGCGAGCAGCAGCAGAAGGAGGCCGGGATGGCGGAGCAGCAGCAGCAGCCGACGGCGAGGAGGAGAAGCGGCGGTGGCGCAGCGGCGCGGAGGCCGCGACACCTGGCGCCGCCCCTCCTCCTCCCCCTCCGAGCCTAGTGGCCCTCGGCCCGTGCGGAGGCGGCGCCGACGACGACGACATGGAAGAGGGCGAGCTGCCGGACGGGCCTCCTGGCGCGGGCGCGGGCGCGCCCGCCCCGCCCGCGCGCTATCCCCTTCCGCCCCCGCCGCCCCCTCCGCCGCCGCCGCCGCCGCCCGCGCGCCAACCACCGCAGCACCAGCACCAGCACCGCCGCAGCCGCAGCCGCAGCCGCGAGCGCGACCGCGACCGCGAGCGGGCGTGGGACCGCGACCGCGACCGCGACCGCCGCTATCACCCGCGCGACCGCGACCGCGACCGCGACTACCGCCGCGGACGCACGCGCAGCCGCAGCCGCAGCCGCAGCCCGCGGCGGCAGCAACAGCAAGAGCAAGGGCGGCAGCAGCAGCAGCAGCGGCAACAACAGCAGCAGCAGCAGCAGCACCCGCGCCCCCGGTCGCGGTCGCGCTCGCGCTCGCGCGAGTCGACGCCCGTGCTCGAGGGGATCGAGATCGACCTGGACGCGATCGGGACCTCGTTCGCGGCGGGCGCGGCCGGAGGGGGAGGAGCCGCAGCCATGGCCGTCCGGCCGTCGGCGGCGGGGGGCGGCAGCGGCGGCGGCGGCGGGGCCGCGGGCGCCAACGGCGGCGGCGACGACGACGACGCCGAGCGCGCGCTGCAGGAGAGCCGACGGCGGCGCGAGGCCATCCTCGCCAAGCACCGCGCGCAGCAGCAGCAGCAGCAGCAGCAAAAGGAGCAGGCGGCGCCGTCCGCCCCGCCCTCCGCCCCGCCCTCCGACCCGCCCTCCCCGGCGGCCGCCGCCGCCGCCGCCGCAAACGCCGAGGACGGCGACGAGCCCGCCCCGCTCAGCGACAGCGCCCTGATCGCGGACGACGAGGACGAGGAGGGCGGCGGCGGTGGCGGTGCCGACGCGGAGACCACGGGCAGGCCGCACCCGCGCGTCCTCGACGTCTTCAACCGCCCGCACCCCGCCGCCGCCTCCCAGGGCGAGGGCGGCAATGGCGGCGGCGGCGGCGGCTCGGCCTCTGCGGCCGCCGCCTCCGCCGCCGAGCCGGCCACGGGCGAGGCGACCGCGCGCGAGCGCGAGGCGCGCCAGCAGCAGCAGCCGAAGCAGCATCAGCAGCAACAGAAGAAGAAGAAGGCGCCGCCGGCCGGCCGGGACATGTTTGCCTCGGACGAGGAGGAGGAGGAGGACGACGAGAAGCAGCAGCAGCAGCAGCAGCAAGAGCCGCGGGCGGGCGAGGTTGACGGCGCCGCCGGCAACGCGGCCGCCGGCAACGCGGCCGACGCCTGCGACGACGCCGAGGGCTACTACCTCCCCAAGCAGGGCGAGGCCCTCGACGGCGGGCGATACGTCGTCACGCGCGCCGACGGCGGCCGCGGCGTCTTCTCGGCCGTCGTGCGCGCCGTCGACCGCTGGGCCGAGAACGGCGGCAGCGGCGGCGGCGGCGGCGGCGGCGGCGCGGGCGGCGGCGGCAGCGGCAGCGGCAGCGGCCTCGCCGCCCCCGCCCCCGCCCACCAAACCCCCAACAACAACCGCGAGGTCGCCATCAAGATCATCCGCGGCAACGACGCCATGGCCCGCGCCGCGCGCTCCGAGGCCCGCCTGCTCCAGGCCCTCGCCGACCACGACCCAAAACGCAAGGCGAGCGTCGTCCGCCTTCTGCGGCCGCCCTTTGAGCACCGGGGGCACGTCTGCTTGGTCTTCGAGCTGCTGGACTTGAACTTGCGGCAGCTCACCGCCAAGTACGGTCGCGGCGTGGGGCTCAACCTCTCTGCCGTGGGGCTGTACGCCGCGCAGCTCCTCTCCGCCCTGCGCCTGCTCAGGCGCATGGGCGTGCTGCACGCCGACCTCAAGCCGGACAATGTTCTGGTCTCGGAGCGGCGCACGCGCGTGCGGCTCGCCGACTTCGGCTCGGCCGTCGCGCTGGCCCAGCCCGCGGCCGCGGCCATGGGCGTGGCCCCTGGTGCTCCTGGAGTCGTGGCGGCCTACCTCGCGTCGCGCTTCTACCGCCCGCCCGAGGCCGTCTTGGGTTTGCCCTGCTCGTACCCGGCCGACTGGTGGGCGCTCGGGTGTCTGTTGTTTGAATTGGCGACGGGGCAAGTGTTGTTTCCGGGCAGGAGCAACAACGACATGCTTCGCCTGGCGATGCAGGCCAAGGGAGCCTTTCCCAAGCGCCTGCTGAAAAAGGGCGCCTATTCGTCGGAGCACTTTGACCTGTCCGACCCCACGGCCCCCTTTCTGTCGCGCGAGGAGGACCCCGTCACGCGGCGGCCGGTCGTGCGGCGCGTGGCGCAGCCGCAGGCGGGGCCGGGCGGGCGGTCGGTCGGGGCGGCGCTGCTGGCGGCGAGCGCGGCGAGCGGCGCGGCGGGGGGCGCGGGGGGCGCGGCGGCAGCGGCCGAGCGGGCGCGCGCGGCGGCGCTGGCCGACCTGCTGGAGCGGCTGACGGCGCTCGACCCGGAGCGGCGCATCGACCCGGACGCGGCGCTCAAGCACCCGTTCGTCACGCCGTATTTGGTCGGGGGAGGGGCTGGGGCGGGAGGAGGAGGAGGAGGGGCGGGCGGCAAGGCGGCGGCCGCCGCGGCCGCGCCGCGCAAATAGAAAAATGAGTTCATCGACCCGTCGCATCGTCTTTCGTTGATTTTTTTAAAAAGAAGAAAGATGTCTAGGAGAAAGAGGAGATGGATAAGGGGTGTGTGTGGGGGGGTAAAAAAGGAGGCGTGCATTTCGGGGGGGAGAGAGGGAGGGGTGAAGGAGAGGAAAAAAGAGGCGGGGCAGCGGGACGGCCAGCCGCGTTTTTTTCATTGATGATGGGCGTTCGTTCTTTTGTTTGTTTGAGAGTGTGTGTGCGTGTGGGTCTCCAAGGAGAGAGAGAGAAGAGAGAGAGAGGGAGGAGGAGGGAGAGAGACAGCAGCAGGGGGGCGGCGACGGGGGGAGCGCCGCCGCCAAAACAAAACCGCCGAGAAACCGCCCTTGCGCGCGCCCCCCCTCGCTCTCGCCTCCTCGCCCGCCTCTCGCTTTTGCCTCCTCCTCTTCTTCTCTCCTCCCTCTCCCTCTACTCCGCCGGCGCCGGCCCCGTCCCCGCGGGGCCCGCGGTGTCCTTGTCCTGGTCGATCATCTCGCTCGTCCAGAGCGTCAGGTTGTCGCGCAGCAGCTGCATGATCAAAGCGCTGTCCTTGTAGCTGTCCTCCCCGAGCGTGTCCAGGTCGGCGATGGCCTCGTCAAACGCCTGCTTGGCGAGCGAGCACGCCTTCTCCGGCTGCGACATGACCTCGTAGTAGAAGACGCTGAAGTTGAGCGCGAGGCCCAGGCGGATGGGATTGGTCGAGGGCAGCTCGGCGAGCGCCTTGTCCTGCGCCGCCGTGTAGGCCTCGAGCGTCTTTTCCGCCGCCGCCGCGCGGCCGTCGCCCGCCTGGAACTCGGCGAGGTAGCGCAGGTAGTCGGCCTTCATCTTGAGGTAGAACACCGCGGCCTCGCAGGTGGAGGCCGAGGGAATCAGCGAGGCGTCGAGGACCTCGAGGATCTCGCCGCAAACCTGCTCGAGCTCCTTCTCGACCGTGGCGCGGTAGGCGGCGATGAGCGCCACGCGGCGCTCGTTGCCTTTCGCCGCCTCGGACTGCTCGACCGACTGGAGGATGCGCCAGGAGGCGCGGCGCGCGCCGACGAGGTTCTTGTAGCCTGTTGATGTGTTTTGTTTTTTTTGGGGGGGGGTTGTTTTGATTTTGTTTTGTTGGGGTGGTGGGTTGTTTAGAGATAAGAGGGGGGAGGGGCGGTTGCGGCGGCGGCGAGAGAGAGGGCGGGGGAGGCGGGGGAGGGGGGAAGGGGGGCGAGCGAGAAAAAGGAGCGAAGAAAACGCACCGACGCTGAGGAGGTTGCGCTCCTCCACCGTGAGCTCCTTCTCGCCGGCCGTCTGCGCGATGGCCTTCATCGACTTGGCCATGTCATCGTAGCTGTGTGTGTATGAATGGGTTCGTGTGTTCGCGCTTGGCGGCGGGGAGGGGGTGAGCGGGCGGCGACGACGACGGCGGCGACGACGAGAGAGCGCGCGCGCGCGTGCGCGCGGGGCGGCGAGGAAGAGACAAGACAGGGCCGCGCGCGCGCCGGCCATGCTTCGATCAGTGCGCGGCGCCGGGCGGGGCCCCTGCGACAGCGCCTCCGAGGGAGGAAAAGAGAGGGGTCGGTGGCGATCCGACGACGACGACGACGAGAGGGGCCCCAAAGAGAGCTGCCCTCCCTCGTCGCTCGTCGACAGCGAAGCCCCCCTCCCCTCCTCCTCGGTCCTTCAAACGGCCGCGCCCGCGGGCGCCCGCCTGCGCCTGGCCGCGCGCTCCCGGCCCAGGAAGGCCGTGCACGCGCGACCGTTCGACACCCTGCGATCGCCTCTGGCGCTGCCGGGCAAGGCGCGCGTCCGGAGGCGAGTAAGAGAGGGCAGAGGCAGAGGCGCTGCTGTGGGTCTCTCCCTCTCCCCCTCTCCCTCTTTCTCGTTTGGGGGGGGGGGGAGAACAGAACCGAACGAAAACGCACCGCTCCGCCTGCTCGGCGACCTTGGCCGAGAAGAGCAGCGCCTCCCGCTCGCTGGCCATCGTGTGGTGCTTTGCTGCGCGTGCGTGCGCTGCGAACGGAGGAGGGAAGGGCGCGCGCGAGAGACAAGAGGGGGAAGAGAAGGAGTGTTCTTCGTTGTCTGGTTCTCTGTTCTCGCGGGAGCGTCCTTTGGCAAGAGAAAAGGCGCGAGTGTGTGTGCGGTGGGGTGCGGTGCCTGTGGCTGTGGTTGCGTGCTTGTCGCGGAGGGGCGGGCAAAGAGCAAGAGAGAGCGTCGGGGTGTATGTTTTGAGACGAGCAAGGGGGGTGAGTCGGACGCGTCTTGAGGGGGGAGAGAGGGGAGAGAGGCAGCACCAGCACCAGCACCAAAAAAAGGCACGCACTCGCGGAGCCGTCCGCTGCCCCCACCCCCAACGAGGCGCCCTCGCGGTCACGCCCGTCGACGACCGCTCGCCCAGATCACGCCGGGTGGATGTCTCGTGTCCCATTTAGACGATTGGCGGGCACAGCGGGTCGAACAGCCGATCGATCGAACGGGGAGAAAAAAACGCGCCGGTGCCGCGACCGGGCGACGGACGGGAGAGCGAGGCGGGGGTGAGGCAGCCTCTCTGTCTCCAAGGGGCCGGTGCTTTGCTTCGGACCGAAGCCTTCGGTAATGGTGCTTGCAAGGGGGGCCTATTGCTGTTGATGGGGGATAAAACACAAACGCAAGAAGGGCGCTTTTTTGAAACTCTCGCTCGCTCTCTCGCCGCCGCGCAGACGCGCGGCGCCGGGAGGGGGAAAAAAAGGGTGGGGGGGTGCGAGTGCGTGCGCGCACGACTATCTTGCAAAACCTGTGTGATGATTTAAGGTGCCTCCCTGATGCTGCTGCAGTGTTGTTGTTGTTGAAGTCGTCGTCGTTCGTCTCCCGTTGGAAGAGGACGAGGAGGAGGAATGGAGGAGGCAAGGCCGCCGCCGACGCCGCGGCCGCGGCCGCGGCGGCCGCACGCCCGCTCTCGCGCTCTCTCTCTCGTCCATCCTCACAGCCCGTGCTGCTGCTGCTGCTGCTGCGCGGCCGCCGCCGCCGCCGCCGCGTACTGAGCCATCATGGCCGCGGCCGCCATGGCGTCCTGCTGCTGCGTCGACGCGTAGCCGACCGGCTGGCGCGGCTGCGGGGCCGCCGTGACTGCCGCCACGCCGCCGACAAAGGGGGGCGGCAGCCCAGCCCCCGCCTGCTGCTGCTGGTGCTGGTGCGGCTGCGCGTAGGCGGCCTGCGGGAACGGCGGCTGCTGCTGATGCTGCGGGCCGCGCGAGAAGCCGCCGCCGCCGCCGCCCCAGCCGCCGCCGCCGCCGCCACCGCGCGAGCCGCCACCGCCGCCTCCGCCCCAGCCGCCGCCGCCACCGCCGCGCGGGCCGCCGCCGCCGCTGCCGCTGCGCGGCCCGCCGCCGCTCCCGCGGGGGCCGCGCGGGCCCCCGCCGATGGGGCCCCAGGTGCCGGGCGAGGGGGCGGCCAGCGACGACGCGTAGTGCTGCTGGTACAGATGCTGCTGCTGCTGCTGCTGCGCGGCCGCTGCCGCCGCGGCTGCCGCCGCCGCCGCGACCGTCGCCGCCGACGCGCCGTCAAAGAGGGGCAGCGGCGGCATCTGCTGCGCCGACGCGGCCGCCTGCGGCTGCTGCTGGTGCTGGGGGTGCGGCTGCTGGTGCTGCTGCGACTGGACGTCGGCCGCCTGCTGCTCCTGCTGCTGCTGCGGGGGCGGCTGCTGCTGCTGCTGCGTCGCCGTCGCCGCTGCCTCGTGCTGCTGCTGCTGCTGCTGCCCGCCGGCCGCCGCCGCCGCCGCCGCCGCCGCCGCCGCCGCACGGCACCCGGCCCCTGCATCATCATCCCGCGCTCCAGCTCCGCGAGCGTCATGGCGCCGCCCGCCGGGTGGGGGCGCGGCGACGAGGCGGGACCCTCGGCCACGGGCGTCTTGGAGGGAGAGCCGGCCAGCGAGGCCGGCTGCTGCAGCGGCTGCTGCTGGTGCTGGTGCTGGTGCTGGTGCTGGGGCCGCGCGGGCGAGCGCGCCTGCTGCTGCTGCTGCTGCTGCTGCTGCTGCTGCTGCTGCTGCTGCGGCTGCTGCTGCTGGTACGCCACCTCGGGAGCGTAGCCGCCGTACTGCTGGGCCGCGCCGGCGTAGGGAGGGGGCGGCACGGCGCCCGGGGGCGGCGGCTGCGGCGGCGGCACCGCCGGCGGCACCACCGGCGCCACCGCCACCATCGGCGGCATCGGCGGCATCGGCTGCATCGGCGGTGGCGCGACGACGGCGGCCGAGCACAGGTCCGGCTGCTGCAGCACGACGGCGAGCAGCGCGCGCAGCTCCCCCACGGTGACGCCGCCCTCCCCCTCTTCGGCGCCGCCCTTGCTGGCGGCGGCCGCGGCGGCGGCGGCGAGCGGGCCGAGCGCGAGCGCGAGCGCGGCCTCGGCGTCGGCGGCGACGGCGGCGTCGTCGGCGGCCGCGCCCTTGCTCTTCTTCGCCGAGGCGTCACCTCCCTCGTCCCCCTGCTGCTCCCCGTCGCCCTCCTCCCTGTCGGCCCCCTTGCCGCGGCGGCCGCCGCGCGAGCGGCCCCCGGGGCGCTTGCCGGACTCGGCGGCAGCGGAAGCCGCCTTTTTGCCGCCGCCGTCCTGCTCCTCCTCCTCGTCGGCTGAAGCCGCGGCCGCCGCCTCGACCGGTGCTGCGCCCTCCTTGCCGCCGCCGCCGCCGCCGCCGCCGCGCCCGCCGCCCTGCGCCTGCTGCGCCTTCTGCGCGAGCGCCTCGCGGCACGCCTGCGCGAACGGCGCCGACGGGCTGCCCGCCGCAAGAGCCACGGCGCACGCTGCCGCCGCGCGCGCCGTCGCCGCGTGCGAGAGCGTCGACCCGGCTAGCCGTGGCGCCGCGCCCGACACCGCGTGCGCGGCCGCCGCCAGCGCGGCCGACGCCCCCGCGGCCGCCGCCATCGACGTGTCGGCCCCAGCCGCCGCGGCTGCGGCCTCGGCGGCGGCCGACAGTGCCGGGGCGGCCTCGCGCGCGGCCGCGGCGGCCGCGTGCGGAGGCAGCGCGCCGTTGGCCGCGAGCACCCCGCCGACGTACCCAAGCCGCGCGAGCGTGCGCGCGGCGCCCCGCGCGGCGGCCGCCTCGCGCCGCTTGGCCTCCTTCTCGTTTCTTTCCACCGTCGCCGCCAGCTTGGCCGCGGCCTCCTCGCGCAGGGACTTCTCAAGCTCGGCCGCGCGAGTGCGCTCGGCGGCCCGGGCCTCGGCCACGGCCGCGGACACGGCGGCGGACACGGCCGCCGCCACGGCCGCCTTTTCGCGCTTGGCGGCCTCGGCCTCGGCGGCGCGGCGCGCCTCGTCGGCCGCGCGCGCGGACAGCTCGGCCGCACACCGCTCCCCCAGGGCCCTCTCCTCGGCGCGCGCGGCAAGCAGGTCCTCCGCGAGGGCCGGGGCGAGCAGGGCCTCGAGCTTGGCGAGCTCCTCGGCCACGGCCGCGAGGACCGGGCGCGAGGCGGCGATCGGCAGCTGCTGCGGGTGCAGTTCCGCCCCCTCGCGCTGCTTGGCCTCGAGCTCGGACGCCACGCGCAGCTTCTTGTTGACGGCGCGGTGGCGACGGGCGAGGAGGGCGGCGATGCCGGGGGCCTGCTGCTGCTCGGTCGTGGCGGTGGTGGTCTCGGGCGCGGGGGAGGCTGCCTTGACGGCGGCGGCCAGGGCGGCCGAGGCGGGGGCGGCGGCGGGCTTGGCCGCCGCCGCGGCGGCCTCGTCCTTGCCCTTGCCCTTGCGGGAGGAGGCGGGGGGCTTGGGCGCGGCGGCGGGGACGGTCGGGGCGGCGGCGGGAGCGGGAGCGGGAGCGGCCTCGCGGGAAGCGGCGGGGGCGGGCTTGGCTGCCGCCGCGTCGCCCCCGCCCTCGGCGCCGGCGCCGGCACCAGGGATGGTGCCGTTGGTGGGCGCGGCGGGCTGCGGCGGCGTGTCCGGGGCGTCCGGCAGGGCCGCCGGGGGGGCGGCTGCTGCGGCGGTGGTGCCCAGCGGGGTGAGGCCCGCGGGGAGGACGGCCGGCGCGGCACCGGTGTTGTCGTCGGCCCATGAGTCGCCCGCGGGCACAGGGGCGATCGGGGGGGGAGCGGCGGGGGCGGGGGCGTCGCCGCCGCCGCCGCCCGAGCCGCGGCCGCGCCCGCCGCGCCCGCCGCGCGTGCGCCGGCGCCCCTCGCCGCCGCCCTCAGCACCGCCACCAGCAGCAGCAGCGCCTCCGTCGCGGCGCGGCGCCTGCTGCTGTCCCTGCTGCGGAAGAGGAGGAGGAGGCTTCTGCTGCCCCCGCTGCTGCTGCTGCTGCTGCTGATTCGCCTTGTTGATCGTGTCGACGGCCGGGCGCTTGTCGTCCTTGCCCGCCGCGCCGCGGGAGCCAGCGGCGGCCACAGCGGCGCCGCCGTTGGTCGCCGTCGCCATGACTTTTGGCAGAGAGAGAGAGAGAGAAAGGGGCGCGGATCGAGGGGGAGGGGGAGAGAGGTTGGTGCTGTCTCGGAATTTTTTGGTTGGTGTGCTTGCGCGCGTCAAAAGGGGGGCCCTCTCCTAAGAGCGAGTGGGGGTACTTTTGCGTACTGCGAGCGCGTACTGCGTTTGCGGTGTGTGTGGGAGGCGAGAGAGAGAGAGGGAGGAGGGAGGGTCGGGGGGAGAAGAGGAGGGGAGAGGAGAGGTTTGAACTGCGAGAGGAAGGAGGACGAGCCCTCTTCCGCGCGCACCGAAACGCTCAGACACACACACAGTACCGCGGTACTTCGAACTGCAAGCCCCCCCCCCATCCCAAAAACATGATCCGGCATTAGATAGATGTCGCTGGAGCTGGCGCCGCTGCGGGCGCAAGGAGGAGGAGGGACCACGAGCATCGACAGCAGCACGGCCGCGATCGCCCAATCCCCGCTGACGCACCGCCCCGTGCTCCGTCGCACGCTCCAGTTCGCCGGCGTCGTCGCGCTCCTCGTCGCTGCCGCGGTCGCCCTGTCGGCATGGGCGACGCCGACACCAACGCCGACGCCGACGCCGAGCGCCGCCCTCGGCGCTTGCCGCTGGCCGGCGCCACTCGCCTACTCGCTGCTGCTGCGCCTGGACGACGCCGGGGGCGCGGCGCTCGACAGAACGCGGCGGCGCTTCCGGGCCCACTCGACGGCCGTGATGGCGGTGGAAGCGCGGGATCAAGAGGAGGAGGCGTGCGTCTTGCTCCACGCGTCGCCCGAGCTGGCGTTTGAGAGCATCGGCGCCTCGGTGCTGCTTGCCCCCGGCGGCGGCGGTGGTGGCGGCAGCACTGGTGGCGGGTGGCGCGACATGGGCATCCTGTGCGGCCCGGGCGTGCGCGACTGCGCCGGGGTGGTCGTGCGAGGAGCGGGGGGAGAAGGCAAGGACCGCATTGGGGTGGTGCTGCCGGCCGGCGCGCTCGTCGGGACAACAACAACAATAACAACCGTCCGCCTGCGCTTCACGTACACGGGGGGCGTGGGCAGCAGCAGCGACCAGCTGGGCCTGTGGCGCTCACCCGCCGGACAGAGGCCGCTGCTCCTGTCGACGCAGCTCGAGCCAGACGGCGCGCGCCGCCTGCTGCCCTGCGTCGACGCGCCCTCGGCGAAAGCGACGTTCGAGGCGGCCGTCGCCCTCCCCGCCCCCTCCTCGGACTCGGACTCGGAGGAAGGGGCGCAGTATCGCTGGTCCGCGCTGTCCAACGGGAGGGCCAGGGGCGCCGAGGGGGGCGAGCTCGTTTGGCTCGACGACGCGACGGGGGAGGAGGTGGTGGTGTCGGGGGAGCAAGAGCGCGCCGCCGCCGCCGACGCCACTGCTCGCTCCGGCACCGCCCACGCCCGCCTCGTCCGCTTCGCCCCCACCCCCGTGATGAGCCCCTACCTGCTCGCCGTGGCCGCGGGCGACCTCGAGTGCACGGCGCCCCTCCTCGTTTTGCCTCCCAGTTCCCGCTCCTCGGCGACCGCGACGACGACAACGACGACGGCCGTGCGCGTCTGCTCGGCGCGCGGGCGCGCGGCGGCAGTGGCGCGCGAGGCGGGCGGTGGCGGTGAGGGCGACAGCAAGGAAGCTTCCCCTCTCGCACCCGCTCGCGCGATGGCCGCGTCCGCGCTGGCGCACTACGCGCGCCTGACGGGCGTGCCGTACGGCGGGTTTATCTACCCGCCTTCTTCAGCCCCCGCTGCTGCCGCTGCAGGCTCGGGCGGCAACGGCACCACCACCAAAACCACCACCGCCACAAGTACCGCAGTCAGCAGCAAGCTGGACGTGCTGCTCGTGCCCGGAAAAGGCGGGGCGATGGAGAACCTGGGCCTCCCCATCTTTGACGAGGCGCGCCTCCTGCTGCCGCCCCTCGATGGTTCGGCCTCCTTCGCCGCCGCCGACGCAAACGCCAACGAAAACGCCAGCGAAAACGCCTCATCTTCCTCTGCCTCATCGCTCGCCCCGGGCGCCTGGGCCCTCTGGCGCGCGGCCGACGTCCTGTGCCACGAGGTCGCGCACATGTGGGCGGGAGACCTGGCGACGGCAGCGTCGTGGCGCGACCTCGCCGCCAACGAGGGCGCGGCCACGCTGCTGGAATACGGGTGCGTCGGGGAGGCGTTGTTTGCGGCGGCGTCGGCGGCGGCGGCGGCGGCGCTCTCCCCCCCTCCTCCTTCGTCCTCCTCATCCTTGCCCTGGGCCCAGCGCCTCGCCATAGCCGCGGCCACCTTCTGGGCCGCCCCCCCCGCGATCCCGGGCCTGTCTCCGGGCGTGCACGAGGGCGCGGTGGCCAAGGCGCGCGCGGCCGACGCGTCGCCGCTGGCGCCGGCGCTCTTGGCGGCTGCGGCGGGGGCGGCGGCGGCGGGGGAGGAGGGGGGGCTGACCGAAGACCCCACGGCCGACTTTGGGCCCGTGACGTACAGCAAGGGCGCTGCGCTGCTGGGCATGCTGAGCGCGCTCGGCGAGCAGCAGGAGGAGGAGGCGGAGGGCGGCGGCTTTGGCGGCCGCGGCGGCGGCGGCGCAGCGGCGGCGGCCCTCGTCCCCCCCGACGAAGAAGGCGGCAACGACGGCGACAACAACGGCCCTCCTCGTCTCCTGCCTCCCTTTTCCCGCGCGCTGAGCCGCTACCTCCGCGAGCGGGCCTTCGGGGTGCTGACGCTCCGCGGCGCCGCCGTTGGCTTCCTGCTGCCGTTTGCGCCGCCGCCGCTCGGCATCGGGCCCGCCGCCGCGGCGCGCCTCTACGCGCGCGCCGAGGCCGGCGGGGCGCGCGTCGGCGACGGAAGGACGGGGAGGAGGAGAGCGGCGCTCAGCGTCTCGCAAGACGACGACGACGCCGGGGCGGCAGCGGCGGGCGGCGGGGACGGCAGCTCCCGACCCCCTGCCGCAGCCACGGCCGCCGACGCCTTCTTCCGCTCGTGGGCGGAGCGTCCCGGTCGGCCCGTGGTCGGCGTGTCGGTCGAGGCCTCGGCCGCCGGCGCCGGCGCCTCGTCTTCTTCCTCGGCAGCAGCCCCGCAGCTGCGGCTGCGCGTGCGGCAGGCGCGCCTGTGCGCGTGGGGCCTGCTGGCGGCGAAGAAGGAGGAGGAAGCTTTCGCGCTCGAGTGCCCAGGCAGCAGCGGCGACGAAGAGGACGGGGGATGGTGGCTGGCGATGTCTGCGGGTCCCATTGGGGGTGGCGGGGGCGGGCGGTGGCTGCTGCTGCCGCCAGCGCCGGCCGCCGGAGGAGGAGGACAAGAGCAGCAAGGGGCCGTCGTGGCGCCCGCGCCCGCCTTTGCGTCTGCCGCCTCTTTCTCGAACGCAAACTCGACGACGTGGTCCCTGCACGCCGACGGGGGGCTCTCCGGCCTCTACTACGCGCACCACTGCGACGCGCGGCACCGCGCCGCCGTGCGCGCCGCGGCCGCGGCCGACGCCGTCGCCGCGGCCGACGCCCTCGACTCTGCAGATTCGGCGGCGGATTCGGCCGCCGCAGCCGCCGCCGCCGCCACTGCCGCCGTCGGGCGCATCACGCGCGCGGCCGTGCTTCTGCGCGACGCGGCCGACGTGGCGCTCAGCCCGCCGTCGCTCCTGCCGGCCTGGGCGCGCGCCGGCGGCGAGGGCGAGGCCGGGGGGGAGCAGGCGCTGGCGGCCGCGCTCGGCGCGGCGGGGGCGGCGGCGGCGGCCTTGGGCGGCGGCGGCAGCAGTGAGCGGGGTGGGGCTCACCCTTCCCTGGGCGCCAGCCTCGCCGCCTACTCGCTCCTCGCGGGCGTCGCGCTGCCCGTGCTGCGCGAGCTGGACGCGCAGGTGTGGCACCTCCCCTCGTGCCGCGCGGACCTCCGCGCCGTCGCGCGAAGGGCGCTCGCCCCGTCCGTGGCCGCCGCCCTGCTGCCCCCGCCGCCGCTCTCTTCTTCCTCGACGCTGGCCCCGACGCTGCTCGCGCGCATGCTCGCCGGGCCCTTGCTGGCGGACGCAGCCCTGGTTTGGCGCGACCCGGACGTGGCGCGCAAGCTGTGCGCGTCGGTGGTGGTGGTGCGGCGGGGAGGCGGCGACGGCGCAGCAGCAGCAGGGGCGGCGGCCCCAGTCCCCCTCCTCGCCTCCTCGCTCGGCCCCGACGCGGGCGCCGCCGCCCTGGCCGCGGCCGCGGCCGCACCGCCCGGCTGCGAGTTGGCCTCCTCCCTCGAGGGCGGCCTGATTCCGGCGCTCGAGCGGCAGGCGGCCGAGGCGACGGCGCCGCTGCTGTCGGCGGAGGCGCTGTTTGCCTTGGCTGCGGCGGCGGGAAGAAGAGGCGGCAGCGGCGGCGGTCTCGACGCCACGCTCGCGCTCGCGCTCGGCCTCTCGCGATCAACGGCGGAGGACTACGCGAGCGCCCGCTCGCCCAAGGCCTATAGCGCGGACCTGGTCGTGGCGGCGGCGCAGGCGTCGGTCGCGGGCGTCGGCGACAAGGGGGAGGAGGAAGAGCAAGGGGCGGCGGCGGCGCCGCCGCTTCTCGGCCCCGCCGTCGCGTTTTTGCTCGACCGCTGGCCCGAGGTCGTCAGGAGCCTGGGCGGGGAGGACGCTTGGGCGCTGCTGGTCCGCCTCGTGCGCTCGGCCGGGGGCGCCGCGCCCACGCGCGAGGGGACCGAGAGGCTGGCGCGGGCGCTCAAGAAGGCAGTGGGGGCGGCGGACGAAGACGACAACGATGGCAACCGTCGCCACCGGCGGCGCGCGGTGCTGGGGGCGGCCGCGTCGCGGGCCGAGTGGAGCGCCGCGCACGCGCCGGGGCTGTGCGCGGCGCTTGGGGCGGCGGCGGCGGCCGCGGCGGAAGGAGAATGATGATCGTCATCTCACGCGATATCGATTCGGATTTTAATGGATTACTCAACGGATTTCAAATCGGGGCGAGAGCCTCTCCCAATGGATTACAAATCGGCGCGAGAGCCTCTCGTGTCTCTCCCTACTTCCGCCCCTGATGTTGCTGCTGCTGTTGCTGCTGCTGCTGCTGCTGCTGTTCGCGCTGCCTGCGCGCCGCCGCCGCCCCGGGGGTCGGCACAAAGGCGGCGCGCGCGCGCGGCGGGGCCGAGCCGCTGCCGCTGGCGCCGCCGGCGCCGCCGCCGGCGCCGCGCGCGCGCCGCGCGGCCGTGGCGGCGGCCGAGGCGGCGCCGCCCGCGCCCGGGGCGAGCGCGCCCAGGCCCGTGTCCGACAGGAACGAGCCCGCCAGGTCGCCGCCGCCGCTGCGCAGGCTGCTCCCCGGGAGCGGGCGGCGCGCCAGGGGGGGCTTGGAGGCGCCCGAGGAAGAGGGAAGAGGGGGGGCGGTGCCGGTGCCGGTGCCGGTGAGGGCGCCGCGGAGCCGCTGCAATGGCGTCGCAGCCGCCGCCACCGACCCCGGGGGGGTCGCGGCGGCGGCGGCCTTGGGCGGGCGGCGCGAGCTGCCGCCAGCGCCACCACCACCACCGGCGGAGGCGGCGGCGGCGGCCGGGCTAGGAGCCACCGACGAGGCGGGGGGGCCGCCCCCTCCCGCTCCCGCTCCCGCTCCAGCCCCGCCGCCGCCGGCTGCGCCCCCCGAAGCCGCCGCCGCCGCCGCCGCCGCCGTCACGTCCGCCGTGCCCGCCAGCAGCGCGTCCAGCGCGCGGTAGTTGACGCGCGCCGACAGGCGGCGGCTCTCGAGCGCGGCGCGCGCGGCCTCGGAGGCGCTGGCCCCGTCGGGCAGCGCGGCCACGGCGGCGGCGGCCGCGGCTGCGACGGCCGACTGCGAGGGCGGGCCCTTGCGCTTCTTTTGCGGCTGCTGCTGGGCCGGCGCCGGCGGCTGGCCCTTTTTCCTCCCCCGGCCCGCCGCGTCGTCCTCCTCGCCGCCGACCAGGGCCGCGGCGATGCCCTCGCCCACGCCCGTGACGTCGTCGCCGACGGCGTCGAGCGCGGCGGCGGCGGCCGCGGCCGCCGCGGCCGCCGCCACCTCGCCGCCGTCCTCCTCCTCCTCTTCGGAGGACGACGCCGACGCCGACGCCGGCGCCGCGCCCCGTTTCGCCCCCCGCCGCTTCCTCTCCTTGTCCTGGGCCGCGCGCTTCTTCTCCTTCTTGCGCTGCCGCGCGGCGGCGGCCGCTGCGGCGGCGGCCGCGGCAGCGGCCACGGACGAGGGCCCGCCGAGAGCCTCGGCCGCGCCGCGGGCCACGCGCGCGTCGTCGTCGTCGTCGTCGTCGTCGTCGTCGTCCGTGTTGCCGCCAGCCGCCGCCGCCGCTGCCGCCGCCGCCGCCGCCGCATCCTCCTCCAAATCGCTGCTGCTGCTCAGGTCGTCGTCGTCCTCCTCGTCCGCAAACCGCACGCCGCCGCCGCCGCCGCCGGCCTTGCCGCCGCCAGCGCGCGCGGACGAGGGAGGCAGCATGGCGCTCCCGGCCCCGACGGCCGCCGCCGCCGACGCCCCGCCCGCCGCTCGCCGCGCCGCGCGCCGTCGCCTCGAGCGCCGCGGCCGCGCGCCGCTGCTCGCGCTCGCGGCGGCGCTGCTGCCGGCGCTTGCGCTCGCGCGCGGCCCACCACTCGCCGTTGAGGTCGGTCCAGACGGCCTCGCGCAGCATGGCCTCGGCGTCGGTGCAGACGTAGCGCTCGATCTCGCCGTCGTCGATCTGGGGGTCGTTGGGCTGCTCCTGGGCGGCCATGGCGGCGCGCAGGGCCGCGGCGGCCTCGGCGGCCGACGGCGGGGCGGCGGCCGCGCCGCCGCCGCCGCCGTCGCCCGCGCCGCGCCGCGGCGGGGGCAGCCGCACGGCACTCCCGTACGCGAGCACGGCACTGAACCGGGCGCGCGCGGCGGCGGGCGGCTCCTCCTCGGCCAGATCGCGGTCCAGGTCCGGGAAGGGCTCGTGCTGGTGCTGGTGGTGGTCCTGCGAGAGCGGCAGAGCAGCAGGAGCCCCCCCCCCGGCCGCCCCGGCAGCCGCCTCGGCGCGCCGCCGCCGCAGCACCGCCGCCGTCGTTGCGGCGCCCTCGGGCAGCACGTCCGCGAGCGCCCCCTCCATCTGCCGCGCCTCCTCGCGCATCTCCTCGGCCTCCTGCGCGTCGTGCGCGGCCGAGGCGATGCCGTAGTCCTCGTCGAAGAGCTCCGAGTTGGGGGCGGCCGCGTTGGGAGGGGGCGGGGGGGTGCCGGGGACGGCCGCGGCCGCGGCCGCCGCTGCGGCGGCGCCCGCGCGCGCGGCAGCGGCCGCCGCCTCTCGCCGCGCCTCGCGCCGCCGCAGCCGCAAAAATGCGGGCGGGTCGGCCGCGCCCTCGGCAAACTGCCGCCCGCCGATCGACCGCAAGAAGGCGCGGTAGCAGTCGCCGCACATGCCCAGGTTGACCTCGGGCACGCCCCCGGCCGCCAGCGCGGCGTCGACGGCCGCCGCGGCGTCGGCGCCCGTCGCGGCGCGCGCGGCCGCGGCCGCGGCCGCAGAGGCGGCCGACGCCAGGTGGAGGCAGAGCGGCAAAGGGGTGGCGGTGGCGGCGGCGGCCAGGGACAGGTCGGACTGGCGCTGCTGCTGTTGTTGGTGGTGCTGGTGGTGCTGCTGGTGGTGGTGGTGGTACGGCTGCTGCTGAGGCTGCTGCTGCTGCTGCTGCTGCTGCCGCCCGCCGCCCTCCTCCTCCTCGTCCGCCGCCGTCGCCGCCGCCTCCGCCGCCGCCTCGACGGCCGCCCGCTGGTGCTGCCGCGCGGCCGCGCCCGCCAGGTACGCCGGCTGCGACGGGTCCGCCGCCGCCGGCTGCAGCGCGAGGGCGCTGTTGCCGTCGTTGCGCCCGTACAGGATCGAGCCGCCGGGCGAGGGCAGCGCTGACTGAGGATGATGATGAGCCGCCGCCGCTGCCGCCCCCCCCTGCGCCTGCGCGTCCGCGCCCGCGCTCGCGTGCGCGGGCGGGCGGCCCCCGTACAGCGCCCGCCGCTGCGCCGCCCTCCCCAGCGCCTGCGCGTGCTCCTCGCTCTCGCGCTCCTCCCGCGCGTGCGCCTCGGCAAGCTGCGCCGCCGTCATGGCCGACGCCTTGCTCGAGGAAAACTCCTTCACGCGCTGGTCGATCGTCTGCCACCCAGAGTGGACAGCCCTCATCACGTCCGCCTTTGTGACGGGAAACCCGTGGACGTGGGCCGCGATGAACACCGCCGCCCCGCACACGCCCGCGGGCCTGCGGCCCGTGTGCATCCAGTCGCGCTTCATGGCGGCGACGAGGCGCAGGGCGGTGCGCGCGACGTCGGCCTGGGTGTTGCCCGCGGCGGCAGCGCGGCGGCGGGAGAGGAGGGCCTGGCGGCGGCGGCGGCGGCGCGACGCGGCGCGGCGGCGGCGGCGGCGCGCGCGCTTCTGCTGCTCCTTCTGCTCGCGCTGCTGCTGCTGCTGCTGCTCTTTTGCCTGGTCGGCGGCGTTTTCATCGTCGTCGTTGTTGTCCTCGCCATCGCCGCGCCGGCGGCGCTTCTTGCCCTTCTTGCCGCCCGCCGCCGCCGACAACGGCGCGGCGGCGGCCTTGCGCTTGCCCTTTTTGCCGCCGCGCGCGTCGCCGCCGTCGCCCTCGTCCTCGTCGTCATCTTGCTCGTCGTCCTCCTCGTCCTCGGACGAGGCGGCGCCGCGGCCGCGCCGGCCCCTCCGGCCGCCGCCGCCGCCCTCTTCCTCCTCCGACTCGGACGACGACGAAAGCAACCCGCTCGTCGTGCCGCCGCCGCTGCCCTCGTCGTCGTCCTCCGACGACGACAGCCCGCCGTCCTCATCCTCGTCCTCGTCCTCGTCCTCGTCGTCCTCGTCCAGCCCCGCCCGCGCCGCCGCCGCCAGCGCCGCGGGCGCGTCCGACCCGAGCTCCAGCTGCCGCACGAAGCGGTCGATGTAGAGCGACGGGTCCACGGGGCGGGTGAAGAGGGGGTTTTGGTCGAGCCTCAAAAGGCGCAGCAATTGGAGGTAGCACCCGCCCAGCGCGTACACGGACGCGTCGCGCCCGTCCGCCGCGGCGCCCCCCGCGGTTCCCCTGAGGGCCTCCGCGAAGTCCACCAGCAGCAACGCCATGTTGTCCATGCGCGCGACGAGGTAGAGGCACGCGGCGGCGACGACGGCGACGCGCCGCCCGCGCGTGAACCCCCGATTGACGGCCAGGCGGTAAAATCGCGCGGCGACGTCGACCGAGGCGTCGCGGGGCGAGACGCGGAGCTGCTCGGCGAGCTGGACGATGTGCGCGCGGCCCTTGTGGATGGCGGCCTCTTGGGAGTCGCCCTTTTGTTTTTTTTGGTTTTGGTTTTGTTTTTGGTTTGGTTTGGATTGGGTGTTGGTTTAGTGTGGGGGGGGGGGGGGGGGCGGTTGGCAAGGCGGCCGGGCGGGGGGAGAGGGGGGGAGGGGGGGCGGCGCCGCCTCGACCGAAGTCAGCCAACTCACCCGCACGGCCCACGTGCGCCCCCCCGCCACGCGTGTCAGCCCCCGCGGCTGCCCCGTCTCGGGCACAAACTGCCCGACCAGCTCGCCCTCGCCGTCGGCGCCCTTGACAAACTGCACGTCGGTGCTAAAGGCGCCTTCGTCGAGCACGCGCCCGCAGTTGGGGCAGGCGGCGAACCCGGCCGCGTCGTCGACCTCGGGCTCGGCCTCGGTGCGGCACGAGGGGCAGAAGAGGAGGACCATGGCGGCTGGTGGTTCTGGTGGGGGTGTTTTGGTGGGGAGGCCTGTGTTTTTGGGGGTACGGGCGTCGGGGAAGAGACGAGAGGGGTGAGCGGCGGCGGGCGGCGGCGGCGGGGTGACGGGTGAGGTTTTACTCCGGCGGGTGGGGAGGGCGATGGCGCGCGCACCGGGCCCGTTCGACGCGCGGGATGCGGGGCGGCTGGGCTGCGTCGCGTCGAAAGGTCCGGGGGGCGAGGCCCCTTCCGGGGCGCGCGCGCGGCCGAAAGAAGAGCAGCTCTTTCGACGCGACTCTCTCACGCACGCCCCTCTCTCTCTTTCTCTCTATCTCGCGCGCGCGCGCGCGCGCGTGCGTCGCAATCGAGGGCGCGATGTTCCGACACGCACGCACCTGTGTCAGGCGGGTGTCAAATCGGGGGGCCCCTGCCCGCGATGGATGATGGCGCGGAGCGAGAGAGAAGCTCGCGTCGCGTCGACTTTTTTGGGGGGGGAGGGGGAAGCGCAAGGTGCTTTTGGCTTCGTCGCGCGCGCGTGGCGCTGTTTTGGAGTACGTTTGGGGTCAAATCGCGAGAGGAGCGCGGTCAGGGGGTGGTCAACGAGGCGCCGAATAGGTCGCGCGCGCGGTTTGTTGTGTGTGAGCGTGGGCGAGCCAATCGGAAGCGCCGCTCTTGCCTCGGCGGGCCGGCGGCGGGCGGCACTCGCGACCCGGGAGCGCCGCGCCGGGCGGCGATGAAAACGAGGCCCCCCCGCCCCGTCGCCTTGCCCCGGCAGGCAACGATTTTTAGGTTAGGTCTCTCTCTCTCCCCTCGTCTCTCGACGATCTCCACCCCCCCCGGGTCCTCCCTCGCAGGGCCTTGTCTTTTGCTTGTACGCACACGCACGCGCGCGCGCGCGCGCGCATCTCTCCCGTTTCGAGGCCTCGTCCTCCTTCCCCTCCCCAACTTCTCCCTCGTCGCCCCCTTTCCATCTCTCCGTCTCAGCCCCCCATTGTCCACCAGAATGCTCCCCTCGCCTGGGGGGTGCCCGCGCATCCCCCCAGCCCGCCACACGCCCCCTCCCCCCTCTCCTCGGCCGGCGGCCTCTGCCGCCGCCGCTGCCGCGGTCGCTCCGTCGCCCGCCGCCGCCCCGACGCGCGGGCCCTCGCCCTCGCCCCCCTCCTTCTCCTTCCACCCCCACCCCCCGGAACAGCACCAGCAGCAAGGCCCCGTCCCCTCCCTGCGCCAGATCGCCGTCGCCTGCCTCTCCGCCCACCGCCACCTCCTCTCCGACGTGGGGTTTGTCCCCGCGGGCGCCATCCTCCCCGTCCTAGGGGCGTGCGCCGCGCGCGAGCTCGCCCTTATCGAGGACGCCACGCGCCGCGGCGTCGCCGCCCCCCGCGCCGACTTTCCCTTTTTCACCTGGCATCTCTGGCAGCGCCTCTACCACCGCGAGTTCGGGGCCTACCCTTCCAACCAACCCCCTCCCCCACTTCTCGAGGGAGAGCCGCCGTTCGACTACCGCGAGCCGGCCGTGCCCGCGGGGGAGGCCGGGGGGGCGAGGGACTGGCGGGGGGCGTACGAAAAAAGGGCAAGAGAGGTGGGGGCGCGCGCGGCGGCGGCGGGCGCGGCGATGCGGCTGCAGTACGCGCGCGCGGCGGAGGCGCGGGCGGCGCGGTCCGCCCGGGAGACGGCGGCGATCGTGCCGGCGAGGCGGGGGGGGCCGGCGGGGAGGGCGGGGGGAAGAGGAGGGGGGGGGCGGCGGCAGCGGGAGCGGCGGGAGCGGCGGCGGCTTGAGCGGCAGCTTGAGCGTCGGCGCCGGCCGGCGCGTCGAGGTGCTGCGGGGCCTGGGCCTGGGTGCCGCTGCCGGGGGAGGCGCGCGCCGCGTGACGCCGCCGCCGCTCGTGCGCGCGGGCGTGTCCAAGCCGTCGCCCAAGCCCAAGCCCAAGGCGGGGGCCGCCTCGGCGGCGGGGCGCTCGCCCGCGCCGCCGCCGCCGCGGCCGGGGCAGCTTCAGCAGCCGCCCCCCCATCATCAGCAGCACCAGCGGAGGGAGCATTTCTAGCTTGCGATACCCGATCCTTACTTTTTTTGGAAAACCGTTTTTTGTGTGTCGTGGGTGTGCCGACTCGTCTGTCGCTCTCGCGCTCGCTCCCTCTCGCCGCCCGTTGTCGCCCCCCTCGTCTCGACGGCCCGTCGTCAGCCAAAACAAAAACAACGTCTTCCGGCCCTCCTTCGGGCTCCTAACTCGATAGAATCAGACTCGCGGGCGCCGTGTTGCCCGGCGCGCACCCGTCGGATTGGGACGGGAGAGGGGGCAGAGGGCGGGCGGGTGACGCCAAAAAACCACATGGCCAGCAGCAGCGACCCATCGACACAACCCCCTCGAGAAACAACAATGCCCGGGGACGACGGTGCGGAGCACGCGGCCGCGGCAATCCGGCCGGCCTTCCCGACCGCGCGCGGCGCGCTCGCCGCGTTCGAGTGCCGCGACGACGCGCGCTGCTTCTTCCTGCCGCCCGCCCCGGCGGCGGCGGCTGATGGCGCGCCGGCGCGAGCAGCAACAACAGCCACCACGACCCCACTTCTCGCCGCCATCGTGGTGGCCGGCCACGGTCCTCGCGGTTCTGAGGCGGCCGCGGCCGCAGGCGCGGCGCTCGCGGCGGCCCTCGCCGAGCCGGGGTCGGAAGACGAGGCGGCCGCCTCTTGTTCTTCCGCCGCCGCCGCCTTGGACGCTGACGCCGACGCCGACACCGACCCCGACGCCGCCCTGCGCGTGCGCTGCGCGGCCGCCTTTGCCGCCGCACACGCGGCCGCGCGCCGCGCCGTCGCGGAGGCCGCAGCGGCAGCAGCGGCAGCATGCCCCGCCTCATTCTCCTCCTCCTCCGCCGCCGGCGCCGCCTCGTGCCTGGCCGTCCTGGCGGACCCGGCGACGGGCGCCCTCGCCGTCGCGTCGGCGGGCCTCTGCCGCGCGGCGCTCGCGCGCGTGGGGCGGGGCGGCGCGCTCGAGGGCGCGGTCGACCTGTCCGAGCCGGACGACCCGTGGCGCGTCGCGGCCGAGCGCGCGCGCGTCGAGAGGCGGGGCGGGCGGCTGGTGGCGCCGCGCGCCCCGGCGCCCGTGCCCGTCCTCGTCGTTGCTGCCGAGGGATGCGGCGGCAGCAGCAGCGGCGGCAGCGGCCGCGGCGCCGGCGCCGACGCCCCGGCCGCCTGCGCCCTCGCCGCCGCCGCGCCCCAGCAGCAGCAGCATCCGCGCCTGTCCCTGATTTCCGTCGCGCAGCCGCCGCCCGTCATCGCGCGCGGCAGCAGCGGCAGCAGCGGAGCAGCAGCCCCATCCTCCTCCTCCCACCACCACAGTGCCGCCGCCCCCCTCGCCGAGGCCGTCGCCTCGCGCCTCTGCGGCCACTCGCCTGCCGCGGCCGCCGCGGGCGTCACGCACGCGCCGCGCGTGCACGTGTGGCCCCTGCCCCCGCCCTGCAGCAGCGGCGGCGGGGGCGGCGGCGGCCACCAGAGCCACCAAAACCACCAGCAGCAGCAGCAGCAGCAGCAGCAGCAGCAGCAGCAGCAGCAGCAGCAGCAGCAGCAGCAGCAGCAGCAGCAGCAGCAGCAGCAGCAGCAAACAACAGCCGCGGCCTCGTCGTCGTTTGCCGCCCCGCCGTCGCCGTTTGCCGCGGCGTCCTTTCTCGTGCTGGGCACCCCGGCGCTGTGGCAGGCCTTCTCCTGCGGGGGCGCGGCCGAGGTGGCCGACTGGGTCCACCAGTACGCGCTCATGGCCGCGGGCGGGGGAGCTGGAGGGGGCTCCTGCCCCCTGACGGGGGGCCCGCTGCCCGCGGCGGACGCGCTGACGCTCGAGGCGCAGGAGCGGCTCCGGTTTGCGGCGGCGCAGGACGAGGGGCTGCTGCTCGCGGGCGAGGGCGAGGGCGGCGGCGGGGGCGCGTCAGGCGGCGACGCCTCGGGGCCGCCGCCGCCGGGCTTTTGCTGCTGCGGCTACAGGCCCGCGGGGGCGTCGGACGGGGAGGGGGAGGACGACGACGCGTACTGGTCGCGCAAGGAGCAGCAGCGGCAGCAGCAAAAGGTGGACGGCGGGTTTTGGTGGGCGGAAGGGGGGCAAGGCGCGGGGGCGGCGGCCAGCGGCGAGGCCGCAGCGGCAGCGGCAGCGGGCGGCGCCCAACAAGCCCCCCCCCTCCCGCCCCCGCCTCCCAGGCACGCCCCGCCCCCCCGCCGGGCCTCCGGACAGCTGCAGCTCCTGGGCCGGACGTCGTCGGGCGGCCTGAAAGGCGGCGGCGGGTGCGTGGCCGCGGCCATCCCGAGCGTGGCGGCCGTCGTGCTGCCGCTGTCGGCGCTTTGGAGCGGCGGCGGCGGCGGCGGCGCTTCGGCCCCGGCTTCGGCTGCCGCCGCCCCGCCGCCGCCGCTGCCGCCCTCGGCGCTCCTGCCGCCGGCCTGCCACTCGGCCGCCGTCGCGCGCGCCCTCGCGGTCGAGTGGCGGCGCGCCGCGACCTCCTTTGCCGTCTTTGACCCCGTGGGCACCGCGTCCACGGCCGCCGCGCTGCTCTGCAGCACATGCGGCGGCGCCACCGTCGGCGCGGCGGCGGCGGCCGGGGCGGCGGGCGGGGGCGGCGGGCCCTGGCGCCCGCCGCCGCTGCCGCCGCACGCGGCGCGCCCGCCGTCGTGCCCGTTTCCCGAGCTGCTGCCGCACCTGCGCTGGGCGGGGCCTTGGCCCACGAGCGAGTGGCCGCCCACGGCGCGCACGGGGCGCGTGCGCCCGCCGGCCGTGCTGGCGGCGCGCGGCGGCGGCAGCAGCAGCGCCGCCGCCCGGCTCGCCGCTGCCGCCGCCGCCGCCGCGCCGTCGCCTCTGCAGCCGCCGCAGCCGCAGCCGCAGCCGCAGCCGCTGCGCCAGCCTGGCGACGACCCGTTCACGACAACAACGGCCGCCGCCGCCGCGCAGACCCTGCAGAGCCCGCACCGCCGCGGTCCGCCCGCGCGGCGCGGCAGCGGCGGCTTGTCGGTCGCCCTGAGCGGTGGCAGCGCGCACGGCTCGCGCTCGCAGCAGCAGATGGCGACGGCCGCCGCGCACGCCGCGGCCGCCGCCGCCGCCGCCGCCGCCCACCCTCTACCCTCGCTGACGCGCCCGCTCTCGCGCACGCTCGACTTTGCGCACGACGAGGCGGCGGCGCTCGCCGCCGCGGCAGCCGCCCTGGAGCAGCCCCTGCTCCAGGCTGCGGCCGTGGCCGCGCGCACCGCGCGCGAGCAGCAGCGGGCCGCCAACGCGGCCATGGCCGCCTTTCGCGCCAGCGCCGCCGCCGCAACCGGCGGCGGCGGGAGCGGCGGCAGCGCCAGCGGCGGCAGCGCCAGCGGCAGCGCCGGCGCGGGCGGCGGCGGCCAGGGCGGCGGCTTTGGCGCGCTCGCGTCCTCGGCCTCGCAGGCGCAGGTCGTGCACTGCGTGCGCCTCTCCGGCCCGCCCGAGATGGAGTCGCGCCTCTTCTTGCGCGTCAACAGCGGCCTGCCCGAGACGACCGTCGCGCGCTGCCTCGGCGGCGGCGCGAGCGCGAGCGCGAGCGTGGGCGCCGGCGCGAGCGGCCTTGCGGCGGCGGCGGCGGCGGCGGCGGCGGCGGGAGGAGGCGGAGGAGGCCAGGCCGCGTCGTCCTCATCGCTGGCGGGGATGTCCCCCTCGGCGGCGGCGGGCGCGGCGGCCGGGGCCCGCGCTGCGGCGGCCATCAGGGGCGGTGCGGGGGCGGCAGTGGGGAGCGGCGGCGGCGGTGGAAATGGCGCCCCGCCGCCGCTCATCGTCGGGTCCGCAGGCATCCGCTCGACGTGGCAGTCGCTGGCCGCGGGCGTAGCGGGCGATGCCGGGGACCTCGTGAGCCCCTCGACGGCGGCCGCGTGGGGTCTCGCCGCCGAGGCCAACAAGAGCGCGGCCGAGGAGGAAGAGGAGGAGCGAGCGGGGGGCGGCGGCGTGGGGGGCGGCGGCGGCGGCGAGCAGCAACAGCAGCAGCACCTGGCCTCTCTGCCCCGCGCCGCCAGCGCCGTGAGCATCGACACCGGCGCGCGCGTCGCCAAGGCGCGCTCGTACCAGGCGCTCGCGGCCATCGCCGCCGCCTCGTCCTCATCCGCGCAGGCCGCCGCCGCGCTGGCCGCCGCCGCTGCGAGCGGCTACGGCGCCACCGCCGCCCGGCCGCGAGGCTCCTCCGCCGCCCCCACCGCTGCCGCCGCCACCCCGGTCAGCGGCCTCCTGGCCTCCTCGTCCGAGGCGTGCCTGACCGACGAGCGCGTGCGCGGGGGCCTCACGCGCGGCGACTCGCTGATGGCCATCGGCAGCGGCGGCGGTGGGCAGAGCCTCTTTGCCGCGCCGCACGCCGCCGCCGCCGTCGCTGCCGCCGCCGCCGCCGCTGCTGCCGCCGCTTCCCACCCACCCAACCCCCCGACCCCGGCGTCCGACGGCGGCTCCTCGGCGCTCATCGTCGGCTCGGCGACGGGGGTCGGTGGAGCTGGTGGCCTCGAGGCCGAAGCCTCGGCCGTGCAGCAGCAGCAGCAGCAGCAGCCGACCCGGCCCCACCACCACCACCACCACCGCGTGTCGAGCGCTGGCGGGGGCGGCGGCGCGGCGGCAGCAACGGGGGCCGCCGGCGCGCGCTCGGCGCCGGCGTTTGCCGCCTCGATGTCGCTCGGCCTCGCCGTGGGCTCGGCCCTGGGCCCGCCTCCGCCGCACTACCTGTCGCCCAACGTGGCCGGGGCCATGGCCGCCGCCGCCGCCGCGCGCCTGCCGCCCTCGCCCGCGGCGCCGCCCTCGCCGGGGGGCGCCACGCTCGCCTCGGTGGCGGCGCGTCTCCCGGACGCAGCGCACGCGGCCACCACGGCCGTCCCGATCGGCCGGCGCACGCGGGGCGGCGCCCTGTTTGGCGGCTCGGCCCCGCCCATGGCGCTGCTGTCGGGCGGCGGCGGCGCTGGCGGCGGCGACCACCAGCATCGCCCGCTCCTCCCGCCCGCCTTTGCGCGCGCGGGCAGTGGCGGTGCCGGCTTCCCCTCGGCGTTTGGCGGCGGCGGAGGCGGCGGCAGCGCGACCGGCGGGCTGCTGGCCGGCTCGCTGGCGGCGGCCGGAGGGGGTGGTGGTGGTGGTGGTGGTGGTGGGGGTCGGGTCGGCACCCCGGCGGCCGCCCCCTCTCCGCTGAATGGTGGCTCGGCGTCGTCGCACCAACACCACCACCCCCACCACCAGCACATCGTTGCCGCGGCCACGGCCGCGGCGGCTGCGGCGGCGGCCGCGCGCCTGGCGCCGTCGTCGCCGCAACCCCCGCAAGAGGCCAGCGGCAGCGGCGGCAGCGCCACCAACAACGCCCTCCCTATGCGCCCGCCGTCCGCCTCCGCCGCCAGCAACAGCAACGGCGGCGCGCGCGCTAGGCGGCCCTCCTCGCGCCGCGACAGCGCCGAGGGCTTTGCGGCGGCGGCCGCCGCCGTCGCCGCCGCCTCGGGCCCCGACCACGAGGGCGGGCCCCACCACCACCACGGCGGCGGCGAGGACGACGACGACGCGCTCGCCGCGGGCGGCGGCCCGCTCACCTTTCGGCTGCCGTCGGCGCTGACCGTGCCCCCGGACGGGGGGCTGGCCGTCGGGACCGCGCCGCTGCACACGCCCGCGGCGGGGGTCGGAGGGGCGGCGGCCGTGCTCGCGGCCTCCTCGGCTCAGCAGCAGCAGCAGCAGCAGCAGCAGCAGCACCACCACCAGCAGCACCAGCAGCAGCGAGGCGGCGGCGGCGCTGGCGGCGGGGGCGGCGGCAGAGGTGGGGAGGACGACGAGGAGAGCGCAGCGGTGGCGGCGGCCGCCGCGGCCGCCGCCGAGGCCGCGGCCGCGTCGTCGCCCGACCACCCGGGCGTCATGCGCATCGCGGCCGAGCTCGCAGCGCTCGGGGCCGCCGCGCCCCCGGCGTCGGCGTCCTCTTCGTCGGGCCGCACGTCGCCGACGCTCAGCCCCGGCGGCGCGGACGAGCAGCAGCAGCAGCAGCAGCAGCAGCAGCAGCAGCGGCGGCGGCCCGAGCCCCGGACGGCGGCAGCAACAGCAGCGGCAGCAGCAACAGCCCTGCCCGCCGCCGTCAGCGCCTTTGCCTCGCCCGAGGCCCAGCGCGCCAGCACCGCGCTTCCCGCCGCGCCCCCCTCCCCGCAAGCGCAAGCGCACGCGCGCACCCCCGCGCAGCGCCGGCCCTCGCTTCTCGGCCTGCCCGGGGCCGTCGGCACCGGCAGCGCCGGCGTCCGCCGCCGCCGCTCCTCCGAGATGAGTGCCGGCGGCGTCGGCATCGGCATCGGCGGCCCTTTTGCTGCTGCCGCTGCTGCTGCCGCTGCCCCCCCTGCTGCCGCCTTTATGCAGGCGACCCCGGGAGAGGACGAGCACGCCGTGCACGCGGGCGCCCTCGGCGGCGCCCCCGGCGGCGCCGACGACGGCTGCGTGCGCGGCGGGCGCCGCCGCCGCGCCTCGTCGTCCTCGGCCGCGTCGCTGGCGCCCTCCCTGTCCAACGCCTCGATGGCGCGGCTCGCGTCGGCCGCGGCGATGGTCTCGAGCCCGCAGCCGCAGCCGGCGCGCCTGCTGGCCTCGCTGCAGCAGCAGCAGCAGCAGGCGGGAGGAGGAGGCGGCGGCGGCTCGAGCAGCTCCTACCACTACGGCCTTCTCGGCACCGCGGGCGGCAGCGCGCTGCTGCTGTCTCCGCTCGACGCCGCCACGCCCAGCGGCCGCGGCGGGGGCGCGGGCGGGGGCGGGGAGCGGAGCGGCGGCAGCGGCGGCAGCGGAGGTGGGCTCGGCGGGATTGGTGGGGCCTCCCAGCACCCGGACCGGTCGAGCCTCGACGACGGCGGCAGCAGCTGCACCGCCACCAGCACCGCCAGCGCCACCAACGCCAACGCCAACGCCAACGCCGACAAGGGCCGCGGCCGGGGCGGCGGCGGCGGTGGCGACATGTCCGGCGCGCACCCCTCGCTGCTCGACATGGCCGAGGCCGCCTCGGAGGCCGCCTCGGCGGCCGAGGGGCCGGCGGCGGCGCCCGCGCGCCCGCGCCTGTCGGTCGAGGAGCGCCGGCACCACCCGCGCGGCGGCAGCGGCGGCCTGCTTGCGCAGGCGGGTCGCTGCCCGCTGCGGGCGGCGCGGGCGGCGGCGGCGCGCTCGCGCTCGCGTCGGCCGCCTCGATCGAGATCCTCCCGCCCGAGCCGCGCGCCTACCCGGGCGCCCCTTCCATCACGCGCGTGCGCGTCGGAGGCGGCGGCGGCGGCGGCGGTGTCGTTGGCGGCTCGGTCGCCCTGCCCGGCGCGCTCGGAGCGGCGGCGGATGTAGGCGGTGCGCCGGCGCCCGCGTCGGCGCCCGCAGGGGTGCGCCTTTTGTCTTCCGGCGGCGGTGGCGGCGGCGGCGGCTCGGGCGGCGGCGGCGGCGGCGGCGGCTACTACCGCCCGAAGGCCATCCGTATGCCCCCGGCCTTCACCCGCGGCGCGGGTGTAGGTGGGGGCGGAATCGGAGGCGGCAGCAGCGGGGGCAGCCAGGGGGCGGCGTGGGAAGGCGGCGGCGGCGCCACCACCTCCGTGGCCGCCGCCATCCCCCCTCTGCCGCCGCCGCTGCCGCCGGTCCTGTCGCCGACGGGCACGGGCGGGTCCTCCGGGTTTGCGCGCCGCTCGCCCTCCCTGCGCAGCAGCACGCTCGACACGGTCAGCGAGGCGGCGCCCCCGCCGCCGGCGGCTCCCCCGCGTTGAGAGCGAGTCTTTATTGTCCTTGAGACATTTTGTTTTCGTGGTTGGATCGAGCGGAGGCGTCGCGCGTGCGCGCGCGCTCAAAGAAGCGCCCCCGCCGCGCGCCCCCCCCCGCGGGGTCGAGAGAGTCCTTTTTACGATTGTTTTTTGTTCGGTCGGAGACTTTTTTTTTTCCGGGTGGGGGCCGGGGCAATCTCAAAAGCGCCCCTGCCGCCCCCCGCCCCCCGTCTCCCCCCCTTTTTTGGTCCTTCTATCTCCACCGAGCGCGCCCCCGAGCCCTCTCTCTTTATCTCTCTCTCTCTCTCTGTCCGGTCGGCGTCATCATATGCCCCTTACCCCGCCATTGTAAACGACCCCATTTGGTTGACCCAGGCGGCTGCAGGCCGGGGAAGCGGCGCACGCTCGCCCACCCCCCCCCCCCGCCAACGGCCGACGACGACGACGTGGCGGCGGCACGGGCGAAGGGTTTCCTTTCACGCGCGCGTGCAAGGCAGAGGCCCAGACACACACACGCCCAGTACTTGCGCCCTCACGTCTTTCGATCCCTTTTTCCGCCCAGGGTTCTTCGAAACAGCGACCTCTGTTCTTCTTCCTTGCCGCGTTCGCGTGTGGACCCCCACGCACCGCCCCCCCCCCGAAAGGCGCGCGCGCGCCAGGCCGATGCGCCCCGGCCCCGCGCTGGCCGGCCGCGCTCTCAGCTTCATCCTTAGCAGCAGCAGCAGCAGCATGCAGATCGCGTCTCACACGCCGGCGGCGGCGGCGGCAGCAAGGGGGGTGGCGGCAGCCGCGACGGTGCCGCCGCAAGCGGCGGCGGCGGCGGCTCGCGCCACGGCCCGCCGTCCGCTCCTCGCAGCGGCGGCGGCGGCGGCTCGCGCGCCCCACCCCCACCTTGCCCGCCCCCGCCGCCTCCTCCACGCCTCCGCCACAAGCCAGCAAGCCGCCGCCGCCGCCGCCCAGGCCGCCCAAGCCGCCCAGGCCGCCCAAGCCGCCGCCGAGGCCTCCGCCCAGGCCGAGGCTGCCCAAGCCGCCGCCGCCAAGGCCGCCGCGCTCGCCGCCCTCCGCGCGGGACCGCCCGCCCAAGGCGCGTCCGCCCAGCGCCCGACCGAGGTCCTCGACGCCATCGTCAAAGTGTTCACGACCGCCTCCCGTCCCGACCAGTGGTCCCCCTGGAGCAACCACGTGCGCCGCGAGTCCACGGGGACTGGTTTTCTGATCGCGCCCCGCTTAATTCTGTCGTGCGCGCACGTCATCGCCGACGCCTCCTACGTGACCCTCCGCCGGCACGGCGCCTCGCAGCGCTACCGCGCCGAGGTGGTCGCCGTCGGGCACGACGTCGACCTGGCGCTTCTGACCGTTCCCGACGAGGCCTTCTGGGAGACGCCCGGGCCCATCAAGCCGCTGCGGCTGGCCGAGGGCGTGCCGCGGCTGCAGTCGCGCGTGGTGAGTGAGAGCTTTGGTGTTTGGCTGTTCGTCGTCTGTTTGTCGCCGCCTTCGGAGGAAAAAAACGCCGCACTCACACGCGCGCAAAAACCTCCTATCTCCTCCCTGACAAACGCAAACCATAACCAAAAAAACCAATCGCAAAAAAACAAAAAAAACAGCGCATCTCGGCCTACCCTTCAGGGGGCGACAACGTGTGCGTGACGAGCGGCGTCACCAGCCGCGTGGACGTGACGCAGTACGTGCACTCGGCGAGCTCGTTCATGGCGATACAGGTCGATTCAGGGATAAATGGAGGAGCTTCTGGTGGTCCATGTTTGGAGGAGGGATCGGACGGAGAGGACGAGGACGAGGAGGAGCGCGACAACGAAGGCGAGAAGGAGGGCGGCGGCGGCGACGGGGATGGCGCGGCGAAAGCGGCGGGGGACAAAAAAGGCCGCGACGTCAAGGTCGTCGGCGTGGCGTTCCAGAACATCCCGAGCGGCGACTCGCAGGGGTACATCATCCCCATGCCCGTCGTCCACCGCTTCCTGGACGAGGTCCGGCAGCACGGGCGCTACCGCGGCTTTTGCTCGATGGTGAGGAGGAGAGAACGGGAGAAGATCGGCGGCGTTTTTGTTTGTTTGTTTTGGCCGGCGCATCCAACACCAAAACCCCAGAAACCAACACCAAAACACCAAAACACACGAACACACACAACAACAGGGCATCATCTACTCGACGTGCGAGAACATGCACCTGCGCGCCTACCTCGGCATGGTCGCCGGCAAGCGGCCGGGCGTGCTGCCGCCGCCGCTGGAAAGCCAACAAGGGCCGAGCAGCAGCAGCAACAGCAGCAGCCCCGGCGCCACCCCAACAGCAGCAGCAGCGAAACAACAAGCCGAGCCCGCCCCTGCGCCCGAGTCGGACCTCTCGGGCGTGCTCGTCACGACTGTGCAGCCCACGGCCGCCGCCCATGGCCTCCTCAAGCCGGGCGACGTGCTCCTCTCGTTCGACGGCGTCTCCCTCGCCAACGACGGCACGGTGCCCTTCCGCGCGCGCGAGCGCATCTTCTTCACCAGCCTCGTCACCATGAAACCCACGGGCTCGACCGCGCGTGTGGAAGTGTTAAGGGGAGGCCGCCGCCTGCCGCCGATCGACGTCCCGCTAAAGCCCCTGAGGCCCCTCGTGCGCGTGCACGCGTACGACGAGCTCCCCTCCTTCTTCGTCTTTGCAGGCCTCGTGTTTGTGCCCCTCTCGCAGCCGTTCTTGCACGAGTGGGGCGACAACTGGCAGTCTTCTTCGCCTAGGCGCCTGGTCGAAAAAGCACTGCACGGCTTGGCGTCGGTCCCGGGCGAACAAGTGGTCATTCTGTCGCAGGTCCTCGTGGCGGACGTCAACGCCGGTTACCAATCGATGACGAACCTGCAGGTGCTCACGGTCGACGGCGCGAAAGTGACCGACCTGAGGTCCTTGCGCGAGGGCATCCTGGCGGCAAAAGGGCCCTACGTTGTTTTGGGGATGGAGCAGGAGCGCTCGCTCGTGCTCGACCTGGCGGCCGCGCGCGCGGCCGACGCGAGCGTGCTCTCGCGGTACCGCATTCCGTATGCAACATCTGCGGATCTGCTGGTCGCGGCTACGGAGGACAAGGGCGGCCTCGTGGACGAGGGCGGGGGGATGATCGGTCCCGACGCGTCGGCGGCGGGGACAAAGGAGGCAAGCGTTGCGACTCTGGCGGCCGAGTGCGGGGCGGTCGTGGGCGCAGGCGGGGTGCTGATGGCGCCTACTTCGGGGCCGGCGCTGCTGCTGCCTGGGGGCGAGGTGGCTGCCGACGGCCAGGCCCACCCGGGCGCCAAAGAAGGCAGCGCCGGCTGGGCGTAAAGAGAGAGAGACTAGAGGAGACGTGTGTAGAAAAAAGGATTGTTTTCCCGCCTTTTTCCGCCGCCTTTTTTTTTTCGTTCGACCACCTTTTACAACAAATCGACGGAATTTCACGCCATTATCGCGTCTCACCGCTCTTCCCGCCCACATTTAGATGATCCCCACGCGGTTGGCCACGTCGAGCGCGTCGTAGTCGGCGTGCAGGCGCACGTACGCCTTCTTCTGCCCGTCGGGCCGCACGAGCGTGTTGACGCGGTCGGCCTTGATGTCGTAGAGCGTGCGCACGGCCTCCTTGACGTGGCGCTTGCCCGCCCGGTTGTCCACGATGAACACGAGGGTGTTGTTGTCCTCGATCTTCTTCATGGCCGACTCGGTCGTGAGCGGGAACTTGAGGACGGCGTGCGCGTCGAGCTTCTGCACGCCGCCCGTCCCCGCCTTGCGGCTGTACTTGGGGTCGCGCGTGCGGCGGAGCGTCTTCGGGCGGTGGAAGACGACGCTGTGGCGGGGCTTCTTGGCGGCCTTCCAGCCGCCGGCCTTCTTGACGGCCTTGGCGGCCTTGGCCGCGGTGGCCTTGGCGTCTGTTTGTTGTTTGTTGTTGGTGGGTGTTGTTGGTTGGGGGGGTCGGTTTTCGGGGGGGGGGGGGGGGGGGGGGGGACGAGTGAGCGGCGGGGCGTGTCGGCGTCGGCGGCGTCGGCGGCGGCGGCGGCGGCCGAGCGAGCGGGCGGGCGGGCGGGCGGGAGGGCCATCGGAGGAGCGCGCGCTCCAGCTTATCGTCCGCCCCCGATCGAGCGTGATCGGGCGCGGACGCGCGGTCTCCTGGCGTCGTCGTCGTCGCTGGGCGCGCGCGAGGACCAGAGGGGGGAGAGAGGGCATGGCCGCGTGCCGCGCCCCCCCAAACCGAGGAGGAGGGGCGAGAAAAGCAGACGCCCCCCTGCTCCTTTCTCTCTCTCGATCGCTGCTGGCGACATCAGCGCGCCCTCCAGGAGGCACGGCCGGTCGAATCACGGCCGTGGCGTCCTCAGTAGCGGGGGGGGGGCGAGTGCTGCTGCCGAGCGACGGATGAAAGGAGGGGGCAGGAGAGCGGGGGCGGCCGCCCCTCTGTGCTCCTCCTCCTCCCCCTCTCTCCCTCTCTCTCTGTGTCCGCCGGCAGCAGCAAGCACCCGTCTCCAAGCGCCGGCTTTTCAAAAACCAGCACAGGAGACGCATCCGGGGGTCGCGCTGACACGACGGGCTGATCGGGCCCCCGGCCGACGAGAGGGAGGGGCCTTGCGGCGGGCGGGTGGGCCGTCGACTCGGGGGGGCTGCAGCCTCTGTGGCCGCCCCTCTCCTCTTCGTCCGCGGTGCTTGCTGCGAGGAAGTTCGCCTTGGCGTACAGGGGTACTCGGCGGGGGGCGGAGGCGAACTGACCTTTCGGGGCCATGGTGATGTGAAAGTGCTACTGAAAAGAGGGCGATCGGGGGGGGACGGGCGAGAGGGCTCGTCTTCAGGGGGAGCCCCCTCTCCCTCCTTCCCCCTCTCTTCCTCCCCCTCCTCCTCCTCCCCCTCGCCCCCCATTCATTCCTTCTTTTGGAGAAGAGACACGTTGCCCTCAAACAAACAACCAACCGCATCCACACATCGTTGACGCTGTCCTTGAACGTTGTCGTGACCCTCTTGGAACCCCCCCGTTGCACCCCCCGCGCGCGCGAGAGCAAGAAGAACTCCCTTTTCCCGTCTCCGAGACACACCCGTGAGCGAAGAAACCTCTCCCTCCTTCCCCCCCAAGGCGCGTCCAAGGCACACCGCCTAGCCCCTCTCCGCGCGCGCGCGCGTGCCCAAGCGGCGAGCAAGAGGCTGCGCGCGCGAGCGCCAACCGCGCCGGCAATGGCTTCGTCGTCCGCCGCCGCCGCCGCCGCCGCGCTCGCCGCCGCCTCGCTCAGCAACACGGCCCAACACAGCTCCTGGGCCGACGCGGTCGAGGAGGAGGAGGCGGCCGTGGTGGTGGCGGTGGCGCCCCCGCCCTTGCCCTCGCCTGGCCCGCCCGCGCGCCCAGCCGCCAGGTCGCGCCCCCCGCCGCCGCCGCCGCCGCCGCCGCAGCAGCAGCCGCGGTTCGCGCCGCCGCCGCGGTCCGGCGGCGGCGGCCGCGGCAACGCAGCCCACGGCCGCAACAACGCCGCGCCCATCGTCCCCGCCGACGGCGAGCGCTGGTGGCGCAGCTCGGCCGCCGAGATCGCGGCGGCCGAGCTCCCCCCGCCGCCGCCGCCTCCGTCGGCGGCGGCCCGCCCCAAGGTGCGGTACGTGCCGGCCGCGCCGGCTCCGCCGCCGCCGCCGGCCGCCGCCGCCGCCGCCAAGCAACAGCCCAAGTCCGCCTGGGCCGCGCGCGTGGTGGCCGCCAGCGAGGCGCGCAAGGGGAACGACGGCGACGAGGATGACGAGGAGGAAGACGACTACGGCGCGCCGGCGGCGTCGCGGCGCAAGCGGGGAGGCCGCGGGGGGGGCAGCAAGGCGGCCGCCGTGGCCGCAGCAGCAGCAGCCCCGCCGCCGCCGCCGCCGCCGGCCAGACCCTCCGCCGCCAGCAAGACGGCGGCCGCCGCAGCCGCGACCGCGACCACCACCGCGACCAAAAAGGTCTACGTCGCGGCCAAGCCCGCCCCTCCGCCGCCCCCGAAGAAGCAGCAGCAGCAGCAGGCGCAGCAACAGCCGAAAAAAGCAGCAGCGGCGCCGAAGAAAGCCGCGCCGCCGCCGCCCAGTAGCAGCAGCAGCAGCGGCAGCGGTAGCGGCAGCAGCGGCAGCGGCGAGAGCGAGAGCGGCAGCAGCAGCGACGACAGCAGCAGCGATGCCGAGCCCGACTACGGCCCGTACAACACCGACAGCGATGACTACGGCGCCAAGAAGAAAAAGGCGCCCCCCAAAGCCGACGCCGCCGACGCCGCCGCAAAAAAGAAGAAGAAGAAGAAAAATAATAATAAGAAGAGCATCAAGGGCAAGGCCGCCGGCAACGGTGACGGCGAGCAGCACGTGGCAGCGCCGCCGGCGGCGGCGAAGGGAGAGGAGCTGGGTGAGGCGGGGGCGCGAGACGACGGCGCCGCCGCTGCCGCAGCCCCCGCCGACGCCCAAGCCGCCGACGCCGACGCCGCGCTCCTGCGCGCCGAGCTCGAGCAGGCCAAGGCGGCGCTGCGCGAGCGCGAGGAGGCCCTCGCGGCGACGGGCGAGGCGGCCGTGCAGCTCGAGGCCGAGCGCGCCGCCCTCAAGGCGGCGCTCGAGCAGAGCCGCACGCAGCGGGCGCAGCTGGAGCAGGCGCTGCTGATGGGCAGCAGCGGCAGCGCGGGGGGCGGCGCGCCGCCGCCGCCCCCGCCTCCTCGCGCGGCGGTGTCCGCGGCTGCGCCTGCTGCCGACGACGCCGAGCCTGCTCCTCCTCGCGCGGTGGCGGCTGCCGCCAACGACGACGCCGCTGCCGCCGCCGACGCCGCCGAGGAGGAAGCGACAAAGTAGCACAACAAAAAAACCCTCGTCCTTATTGGAAGCAAACAAACGCGATTTGATTGTTACTCTTACAACACACTATCCCGACTGCGGGAAGGGCCTCAAGCTCCCGGGCACCACCGCGCCGCCGCCGATGGGCGTGGGCTGGATGATGCCGGCGGCCCAGGGGGCGTCGGGGGCCGGGGAGTAGGCGGGCAGGTTGCTGGCGATGGGGCCCCTGCCCGCAAAGGGGAGGTTGGGCAGCTGCTGCTCGAGCGGCACGCCCGGCCCCGGGGGCTGGAGGCCGGCCCCGACAGTACCGGCGCCGGGAACCCCGCCAAAGGCGGCGCCCGCGGCGCCGAGGCCCGGGATGTTGGCGCCCGTGGCGCCGCCGCCGCCGAGCGCGCCGCCGAGCCCCGCCGCTCCACCACCACCGCCCCCAACCCCCGCCGCGTACGGGCACGTCACGATGCCGGCGTAGACGCCCTGCCCTCCGTAGACGTAGACGCCGTTGCCGTTGCTGCCGCTGTTGCCGTTTCCGCCGGCCATCTCGGGCGCCCAGGCGGCGCTGAGGCGGCGGCGGCGCCACCCGCCAAGCCACCCCCGGCCGCCGTCGGGCAAAGAAGAGGAAGAAGCAGAAGGCGGGGCCGCGCCCTCTGCGGCGTCCGCGCGGCGGCGGGGGGGATGCTGCAGGAGGTTGCGCCTGCGGACCGCGGGCGGCGGCGAGGGGGACGGCGACGGGCTGGCGTCGGGCGCGGGCGAGGGGGAGGGGGAGGGGGAGGGGGAGGGGGTTCCTTCTGGCGCTGGGGAGGGCGAGGCCGCGGGGGCCGGCGAGGGGGAGGCGGTGCCGTCGGCCGGGGGCGCGGGGGAGGGGGAGGGCGACGGCGAGGGCGATGGCGAGGGAGAGGGCGACGGCGAGGGCGACGGTGAGGGGGAAGGCGAGGGTGGTGGCGGCGGCGGCGGGGGCGGCGGCGGCGGCGGGGGCGGCGTCGCCGGCGCCGCCACCACGGCCGCGGCCGGCGGCGCCGGCACGGGCGCCGGGACGACGAGCGGCGGAAGGGGTGGGGCGGGCGCGGGCGCCGGCGGCAGCGGCGGGAGCGACGGCAGCGGGGGCAGCGCGCCAAGGCCGCCGCCAAGCCCGCCGCCGCCGCCAAGGCCGCCCACACCGCTCCCCGGCGGCAGCACCACCCCGCCCGGGCCCAGCACCCCCGCTTGCCCCGGCGCCGCCCCAGGCGCCAAAACCGTCCCGTTGCGCACGCGAAACACCATCGCCTGAAGCGCTCCTGGCGGCCCGTTCCCGGAGCACAGCGACGGGCACATCGACATCGCCACGGCACACACGACCGCGCCCGAGTCGCACTGGCACAGGGCGGGGAAGAGCCCCTCGGGGCACGGCTGCGCGGCGAGCGTGCAAACGCAGCCCCCGCCCGCGGCCGAAAACGCCGCGGTGCCCGGCTCCGGGCCAAAGCACCCGGGCGCGCACACGGGCCGTGGCAGGCGGTTCTGCTGCGTGCACCTCACCGACAAAGCGTTCCCCGCGCCGTCGACGGCCGTCGCGACGCACGTCTGCGACACGCACGTCTCCACGGGCCCTCCCGGTTTGGACGAGACGCCGGCGGCCCCCCTGGGGCACTGGTGGCCGATGGGCTGCTGCCACGCGTACTGGATTTCCGGTAGGCAGTAGCCGCCGGGCGAGTTGACCATCGGCTGGTACCCGAACGCCGCGCTGTTTGCGCCCGTGCGGATGAGGGAGCCGTAGGGCTTTCCCGGGGCTTGCCCTGTCACGACGGCGAGGCCGCCCCCCGCCGTCGGGACGGTTTGGACGGGGACGAAGCCCGCGGCCGTCGCGCCGCCGCCGCCGCCGCCGTTCCCGCCGCCGGCGACGACGGGGACAAAGCTGCCCGGCGCGGGCGCGGGCACAAGCACCGGGGTCGACGGGCCGGAGGACACGAAGGGGTTGTCGATGGAGCTGGCGACGACGGCCTGGGTCAGGCGACGTTGATGCTGCTGTGGGTTTTGGGGTGTCGGGTTTTTTTTGGGCGTGTGTGAGGCGACCATTATACTACGAAAGCGTTTTTGGGGGGGGAGAGGGCGAAGGGAAGCAAGTCCCGAGAGGGGCAGAGAGAAAAAGGAGAGAGACAGAAAACGCACCCGCGCCTGGGCCGCCGAGGGCCCGATGGCGAGCGCGACGAGCGCGGACGCCACCGCCAGCCTGCTCAGGCGCCTCCTGGCCGCGCGCGCCATCGCGGCGGGGGCCAGAGGGGGCGCGGCGGGGGAAGGCGAAGAAGCTGTGGGTGGGGGTCGCGGCTCGAGCCGATTTCCTTTCCCCGGGTCGCGCGCTCCGTTCGAGACGTCGCGGGGGTGGATTATTTGCACGTGGTCATGGTGTTTTATGGTCCAAAGTCAAGTCACGCTTGCCGGGGGAGGGGAGGCAACAACAAAGGGGGGGGGTCATCAGGTCTGCTCACGTTCCGCGCCGACGGCGGTTTTGTGGGGGGGGGTGGCGCCGGCTCCGCCTGTCACGGCGCCGCTTCGTCGCCACCATCCCCGCCGCCCGCCACCGCAGCAGCAGCAGCAGCCGCTTCCGCCGCGGCCCTGGCGGCCTCGGCCGCGCCCCTGGCGGCCTCGGCCGCGGCGGCGGCCATCGCGGCCGCGGCCGCTTTGGCCGGCAGGGGCACGGGGGCGAGGTAGGTCGGCAGAGGCAGCGGCGCGCCGCCGCCCCCGCCCCCGCCCCCACCTCCGCCCCCGCCGCCGCCGCCCGTCTCCCAACCACCACCCCCCATGGAGCGGATGCACAGGCCCGCGCCCCCGCCAAAGAGCGCGGCGATCTGGCGGCGCGTCATGCCGCGGCAGACGGACGAGGCGGACGAGCCCGTGATGGCCGGGCGCCAGCGCAGGCGCAGGGGCGGCAGCGGCGGGAGCGCCGCCTCTGCGCGGGCCCGCGCCGCCTCCTCGTCCTCTTGAGCCTTGGCCTCCTCCCGCTCCTCCTGCGCGCGCCGCAGCGCCTCCTCCTCCTCCTCGGCGGCCTCGGCGGCCTCGCTGGCGGCGTCCTCCTCCTGCCACTGCTGCCGCCGGCGCTGCGCCGCCTCGGTCTCGGCCCAGGGGGCCACCACGATGGCGCCCGCGCCGCCTTCGCCTTGGCCGCCGCCGGCCGCGGCCGCCTCGGCCGCCGCCGCCCGCTCGCGCTCCTCGCGCCGCCGCTGGCGCTCGTTGTCGTTGAGCCCGCGCTCCTCCTCCTCGATGGCGGCCTCGAGCTCGCGCTGCCGCCTCCGGCGCTCCTCCGCGAGAGGTTCGGCCGCCTCGGTTAGCAGCGGGCGCGGCATGAGGTCTCTTTCCTCCTCTTCTTCGTCCTCTCCGCCGCCGCCGCCGCCGCCGCCGCCGCGCCCGCGCCGCCGTGCCCGCCCCTCGGCCTCCTCCGCCTCCGCCTCCTCCTCCTCTTGGGCCGCCCGCCGCCGCCACGCCTCCTCGTCCGCGAGCTCCTCCTTGACGCGCGCCTGCTGCCGCGCCTCGCGCCGCTCGCGCCGCGCGCGCCGCCGCGCCTCGGCCGCCGCCTCGCGCGCCGTCGCCGCAAGCGCCGACCGCACCCGCGGCGGCAGCGGCAGCGGGCTTTGCGCCGCCGCCAGGTTGACGACGAGCTCGTTGGTCTGGAAGTAGGTGCCGTTGAGCGGGAACGCGCCGCGGCACGCCGTGAATATGGGCGTGAGGACCACGGCCACGAGGGCGCGGCGCCGGTCGGAGGGGAGGGACGCGAGCTCGGCGGGGCCGATGGGGTCTCCCTGGGGGACGGGCGGGGGCGCGGGCCTCAGGGGGGGCACGTAGGGCGCGCGCGCGTCGATCGAGGCCGGCACGGGCTGGATGAGCAGGGGGCCGCTCGGGATCGTTGGGGGCGGGGGTTGTTGTTGGAGACCGGCGAAGAGGACGATGGGTGTGGGGGGGTCGGCGGTGGCGCCGCCGCCGCCGGGCGGGGCCGTTGGCGGGGCGGCGGCGGCGGGGAGGGCGGGGGGGGGCGCATCCTCGACCCTCCCCTCGTCGTCGTCGTCGTTGTTGTTGTTCTCGCCGCCGGCCGGCACAACGACCACCGCCCACTCCCCCTCGCGCGCCCGGGCCGCCTCCTCCTCCTTCTGTTGCCGCAGGCGGGCTGCGGCCTCGGCCTCGGCCTCGGCCTCAGCCGCCGCCCGGGCCTCGGCCGCCAGCTCGCGCCGCGCGCGCCACGCGGCGCGGTGCATCGCCGTGTGGACGCACCGCCGGACGGCCTGCGTCCGCGCCTCGTCGTCGGCGCGCTCGCGCGCGCCCTCGTGGACGTCGAGCAGGACCAAAAGGGGTAGGCAGGGGTCGCCTCCGAGGGGGCGGGGGAGGCGCGCGCGCACGCGGGCGCGGGCGGCGGCGACGCGGCGGGAGAAGCGGGCGAGGTCGGCGCGGTCTGCCTCGGCCTCGTTGTCGCCGTGGCCGTCCTCGTCCTCGTCCTCCTCGTCCTCGTCCTGCTGCTGCTGCTGCAGCTCCTCGGCCACGGCGTGCGCCTCGAGCAGGTCGGCGAGATCGTCGTCCACCTCGATCGCGTGCAGCACGCGGCGGTTGGGGTTGCTCAGGCCCAGCAGCCGCGCCGCGGCCGAGCCCGGCGCCGCGCCAAACACGCCGCTGTTTTCCTCCTCGCCACCCTCGCCGTCCTCGCCCGCCTCGGCCCCAGCCGCCGCCCCGCCGCCTTCCACGGCCCCCGCCTCCGCCCCTCCTCCTCCTCCTCCCTCGGCCTCGAGCGCGCGCTCCCACGCCCCCAGCACCACCGCCCGCGCCGCCGCCAGGGCCGCGAAGGCCGCCGCGGCCCCGGGGAGGCCGCACTTGTCCGGGTGGAGGAGCAGCGACAGCTCGCGGTACCGCCTTTTAGCGGATTTGATCGCGCCGGGCAGCAGGGCCGGGTCGTCGCGCATGGCGCCGTCGGCCCGGGGCACCTGGGCCAAGGGCGCGAGGCCGAGGACACGGACGGCGACGGCGAGGGGCATGCGCGCGCCGATGGTGGGCGGCTCGTTGGCGGCGTGGGCGTTGGCGTTGGCGTTGGCGCCGCGGGCACCCGCTGCGGCGCCCGCGGCCGCGGCCGCGGCGGCCTGGGCGGCAGCAAAGCGCTCGTAGGCGGCGCCCGGGTCCTCGTCGTCGTCGTCGTTGTTGCCGTTGCCGTTGCCGTCGGCGTTGGCGGCGCCGCCAGTGGGAGCGGCGGCGGCGGCAGCAGAAGCGCCAGCAGCAGCAGTAGCAGCAGGCGCGGCCTCTGCGGCCGCGGCCGCGGCCTCGGCGGCGACCGCCGCCTCGGCCGCCGCCGCCGCGCCGGCCGCGTCCTGGACCGCCGCGAGCACGCGCGCCACCTCGAGCGACTGGACCTCCTGGACCGTGACGGCCTCGTCCTCCTCGTCGTCCCCCTCTAGGTCGCGCGGGGGCAGGGGCATCACGGGCGGCTCGGGGAAGGCGGGGCCCTCGCCGTCGCCGTCGGCGGCGGCGGCCGGTGGCGTTGGTTGCTGCTGCTGTTGCTGCTGCTGCTGCTGCTGCTGCTGCTGCGCTTGCTGTTTGTCCTCCTGCGCGGGATCCGCGGCGGCCCCGGGAACCTCGAACACGATCACCACGTCGTTGGAAGAGCGCGCGAGTGGCGGCGAGGGCTCGGCGGCATCGGAACCGCCGGCGGCGGCGGCGGCGGCGGCAGGCGGCGGAGAGTGCGAGTCGTCGTCGGCGGGGACAGCAGCAGCATCGGGGGGGTCCTCGGCGGGCGCGGCAGCAGCAGCAGCAGCAGGCTCCGCGCTGCGCTCCTTGTTGGCAGGCGAGCGCGGGCGCTTGCGCGAGGCCGCGGCGGCGGCGGCGGCGAGGTCGGCCTCGGCCGCTGCTGCTGCCGCCGCCGCCGCCGCCGCCGCCGCACGGGCCGCCTCTTCCTGCTGCTCCCGCTCCTGCTGCTGCTGCCGATGCTCCTGCTCCTGCTCCCGCAGCGCGCGCGCGCGGTCGAGGGCCGCGGCCACCGCGATCGCGGCCCGCGCCTCGGCCTCGGCCGCCTCGCGCTCGGCCTCGGCTGCTGCCGCCGCTGCCTCGGCCGCCGCCACCGCCCGCTCGTCATCCTCCGCCGCCGCCGCCTCGCCCCCGCCACCCTCCTGCTCCTGCTCCGCCGCCACGGCCGCGGCCTCGAGCTCGGCGGCCTCAGCGTCGTCCCTCGCGGCCTCGGCGTCCTCTTGGGCGGCACGGGCGAGGGCGGCGGTGGCCTGGACCGCCGCGGCGGCGTCGTCGCCCACAGCCACCCCCTCCGCCTCCTCGCCGTCCTCGTCCTCGTCCTCGTCCTCGTCCTCGTCCTCGTCCTCGTCCTCGTCCTCTTCCTCGCGGCGCCGCGCCTCCTCCAGCGCGGTCAGCGCGGCCGCCCGCGCCGCTGCCCGCTCCTCGCGGGCGGCCGCGCGCGCCGCCGCCGCCCGGCCGTCGCGCGTCGGCGGCGGCGTCAGGCTCGCCAGGCGCAGCGGGGGAGGGCGCTTGGGCTTGGGTTCGGCGGCCTTTCCCGCCTCGTCCTCCTCCTCCTCTGCGTGCGGCGGCGACCCGCCCCTTGCCGACGGCCTCCCCGCGGCCGCCTTCTCCTCCTCCTCCTCGGGTTCCTCCCCGCGCAGCGCCCGCAGCGTCTCGGCGCTCAGCAGGTCCCGCGCGACGATGGGCGGCGGCGGCGGCGAGCCCGAGCAGGCGCGCCGGGGGAACGCGTCTGCGACCGCGTCGCGCGCCGCGCGGCGGGCGGAGGCCTCCCGCTCCGCCGCGCGCAGCAGCGCCTCGGCCGCCGCGCGGCGCTCCTCGCGCGCGGCGCGCGCGGCGGCCAGCGTGGCGGCGGCGGCGGCCTCGGCCGCGGCCTCGGCGGCCAGGCGCTCGGCCTCCTCGCGCTCGCGCGCGACCCACCAGGCGCCCAGCAGCGAGGGCGCCTCGAACGCCAGGCGGCGCCGCTTGCGCCCGTTGCCGCCGCCGCCGCTTCCCTTTGCCGCCGCGGCCGAGCGGGCGCCCGGGTGGTAGCGGCGGTTCCTGTCGGTGGCGTCGTCGTCGAGGCGCGCGAGGAGCGCGGCCGATTCAGCGGCGGCGCGGGGCAGGAGCAGCGCGGCGGCGGGAGAGATGCCGAGGGCCGCGGCGAGCGAGGCGGCGGCGGCGGCGGCCGAAGCCGCGCGGGGCTGCTGCTGCTGCTGCTGAGCAGCGGCGGTGGCGGCGGCGGCAGCCTCCTCCTCGGCCTCTTCGCCCTGGTCGTCGTCGCCGTCGCGCTGGCGCTTGCCGCCGTTGCGGCGATGCTCGCGGCGCTGCTGCTGCCCGCCGCCCTTGCGCCGCCCGCCGCCGCGGTGCTGGTGGCGCCGCCGCCTGCGGGAGCCGTCGCCGCCCCCCCAGTCCTCGTCCGAGGAGCTGGGGACGTCGACGGCGCCGGCGTCGAGGACGTCGTCCTCCTCGTCCTCCTCCTCTTCCTCGTCGTCGCCATCGCTGGCGGCGGCGGCATTTTTGGTTTTGGGGCGAGGGGTGTTCTTCTTGTTGGCCAGCTCGGCGCTGCCGTCGTCGCCATCGCCGCCGGCCTCCGCGGCCTCGTCCTCCTCCTCCTCCTGCCCCTCGCCGGCCTCGCTGCCAGCAGCCTTCTTTTTCTTGCTCTCTCCGGCGGCGGGCTTGCGCGGCTCCGCCCTGCGGCGCGGCGCCGGCCTCTTGTCCTCCTCCTCCTCGTCGAAGCCGCGGAACTTGAGCGGCACCGCGCCGACGACGGCGCCGCGGCGCGCACGCAGGCACGGGCGGCGGCGCGGCCGGCCGTCGCTGTCCTCACTGCTCCCGTCGTCGTCGTCCTCTTCGTCGTTGTCCTCCTTGTCGTCGTTGTCCTCGTCACCGTCCTCCTTCTCGGCAGCATCGCGCTCGGCCGACGGCGGGGACGGGGGGGAGGCAGCAGGAGAGGGGTCGGGGGCGGCGGCGGCGGCAGCGGCGGAGGGGGGCGGCTTGGCGGTCGGGGCGCCCGGCGCCGGCGCCGCGTCCGCCTCGGCCACGACCGCTGCGGGCACGCCGACGCCGTCTGCTGCTGCTGCTTCGGCCGGGCTGTCGTCCTCCTCCTTGTCCTCCTCGGCAGGCGCTGCTGCTGTTTCTGCTGCTGCTGTTGTTGCTGTTGCCGCCGTCCCGGCCCCCGCCTCCTCTCCCTCCTCCTCCTCCTCCTCCACCCACCCGTACGTGACGCGCGAGCGCGGTCGCCGCACGGCCGCCGCCTGCTGCACGAGGTCCTCGATGTCGGGCGCGGCCGCGTGGAAGCCCGAGTGCCCGCCGCCCCCGGCCCCGGCGGCGGCGCCGGCCTCGGCGAGGCGCGCAAAGTAGCGCTGCTGCAGCTGCCAGGGGCGGCCGGCGGCGGCGGCCGCGGCGGCCGCGGCCGCAGCGGTGGCGGCGGCGCCGCCACCCCCTGCCGCCGCCGCCAACGCCGCCGCCAACGCGCCTCCGCCTGCTCCTGCGCCAAAGCCCGCCATCTGCTGCTGGTGCTGCGCCGCCGCAGCCGCCGCCGCCGCGGCCGCGGCCGCCTTGGCCGCGCGCACGGCCGCCAATGCCGCCGCCCACGACCAGCCCCCCGCCACCGCCGCCGCGCCGCCCGCCACGCCCGCCGCCGACTCGGGCCCGGGGGCCTGGCCCCAGATGTTGGCGAACGCGCCGCCGGTTGCTTTCTTGCCAGGGCCTCCCCGACCCGCGTGCACGGGCGCCGGCTGGGCCACGTGGTTGGCCGCCTGACCCAGGCGCCTCCCCCCGCCCCTAGCGTACTCGCACGCGCCCTCGAGCGGGCACGCGCGGCAGTTGGGCGAGCGCTTGGTGCAAAGCACCTTGCCCAGCGTGATCATGTGGTAGTGGAGCTCGTAGAGCGTGGCGTGTCCCGCGGCGCGCTCGAGGCGGCCGCGCAGGTACCTGGAAGTAGTAGAAGGGTTTTTGGGGGGGGGGGCGGGGTGGTCGGAGAGGGGGGGAGCGTGTCAGCCGACGAGAGGCGCCGCCAAGAAAGAACGGCGGGCGGAAGAAGAGACGCGTCGGTATGACGCGGCGGCAGACACACTCTCGCGCCCACCCATCCTCCTGCCTCAACTCCCACCAACTCACCGGTGCACCTCCGGCTCGTGCGGGTAGGCGTCCAGCGCCTCGAGCGCGTCGTCGCTCTCGAGGGGGATCCACCCCAGGCGCGAGGCGATCCTCGCCACGTTGACGTCCACAGGAAACTCCGGGATTAGTAATGTGAGCAACGAGACGCACGCCACGGACTTGCGCCCGAGGCCGGGGACGGAGGTCAGGAAGGTAGCGGCGTCGGTGCGGGGGACGGAGCGGAGCCACTCGAGGGAGAGGCGGCCCGTGGCGGGGGCTTGCGGCGGGGGGATGGGGGCCGGGTTTTGCGCGGGCGTGGCCGGGGCGGCGGCGGCAGCGGCGGCCTCGGCGGCGGCGGGCTCGTTGGGGGCGGCGACGTCGAGGGGCGGGGGCGGGTGGGAGGCGGCCCTCGCGGCCTTGTCGGCGGGGGCCTGGGGGCTGGCGGCAGCGGCGGCGGCGGGGGTGGTGAGGGCCGCGGCGGCGCCAGCGGCGGCGCCGGGCGTCACGGGCGCCGCCGCCTCCTCCTCCTGGCCATCGGCTGCTGCTGCTGCTGCGACGGCGGCGGCGGCGGCCTCGGGGTCGGCCTCGGGGGCGGCATGCTCCGTTGCGACAGCATCAGCATCAGCAGCAGGAGGAGCGGCGGCAGGAGCCGCCTCGCCGCCCTCGCCGCCGCCGCCACCCTCGCCCTCGCCCCCCTCCTGCCCGCCCCCCTCCACCACCACGCTCCGCGGGTCGGCCGCCAGCGACCGCAGGAAGCGCTGCACGTACTCGGTCAGCTTGAAGTGGAGGCCCCGGCAGTGCAGGGCCGCGGCCAGCTGCGCGGGAGGGGCCTCCATGACGGCGCGCCAGTCGACGGCGTCCTCGCCCGGGGCCAGCGCCGAGGCGGCGCGGCGCGCGCGGCGGCGCTCGCGCGGCGACGGCGAGCGCGGCGGCGGCGGCGGGCGGGCGGCGGCGTTGGCGGCGTTGGCGGCGTTGGCGGCGTTGGCGGCAGCAGCAGCATCGCCACCGTCTCCCTCCTCCTCCTCCTCAGCAGCAGCATCGGGGCTGCGCGAGCGACGCGCGCGCTCATTGGCGTTCAGCGGCGGGCGGTCGAGAGGGGCGCTGGCGCTGCCCCAACCGCCGCCGCCCGCGCCCCCCTCCTCCTCCTCCTCCTCCTCCTCCTCCTCCTCCTCCTCGTCTCCGCCGCAGAGAAGCGCCGCGCGCGCCACCTCTTTCGCGCGCGCGCTCGGCCACAGCGCCGCCACGTTCAGGAAAGCCGTCGACGACAGCACGTCCGACACGTTCTGCGTCAAAAAGGCCCCCACCACCGAGTCGAGCACGGACCCCCCCCAAGGGCGGTCGGGCCCCCCGCCGTTCCCGGCCACCCCCAGAAAGGAGCGGTCGCCCAGGACCGACCGCGCGGCCCCGACAAACCCGTGGACGCGCCGCATCCACAGCAGGCGCTCGTCGACACCGTACGTGATGAGCGTGAGCTGGCCGTCGCGCAGCACGCGCGCGCGGCGCTTGCGAAGGGCGTAGTTGAAATAGGGCGAGGCGCCGGCGCCGGCGCCGGCCCCCCCCGCCAACGCGGCCTGCGCCTGCGCGGCCTGCTGCCGCGCGGCGGCGAACGAGGCGGCGGCCTGCGCGGCCTGCTGCGCGGCCGCGGACGAGCGCGCGGCGAGGTCCTCGATCTGCGCGCGGAGGGCGCCGACGCGGAAGCGCACGTCGCTGTCGGCCTTGGCGGCGGCGGCGGCGGCGCGGCGCGCGGCGGCGGCCTCGGCGGCGGCCGTCGTCGGTGTTGCTGTCGTTGTGGCGAGGGCGAGGGCGTCGTCGCTGCTGGCTTCGTCGTCGTCGTCGTCTTCGTCCTCATCTTCCTCGTCCTCCTCGTCAGCAGACTCGTCCGACGAGAGGGCCATGCGGTTGTCCTCATCGTCGTCCTCCTCCTTGTCCCGCGCCCCGGCCGCCGCCGCCGCCGCAGCAGCAGCAGCCGCCGCAGCCTCAGCAGCCTTGGCCTTCTTGGCGGCGACGCCCGCGGCGCCAAAGCTGCGCCAGCGCCGGCGCGACGCCTCCCAGGCGGGCGATCCGGCCACCTTGGTCGGGTCGACGCCAGGGGGCAGGAGGGAAAAGGTGGTTGTCATCGTCGTCGTCGTGGTTGTCGCTGCAGCAGCGGCGTCGCCCTCCCCGCCGCCGCCACCACCACCATCAGCAGGAGCAGAGCTCACGAGCACGAGCTGCGCCAGCCCGGCGATGTTGCGCGGCACCGCCACGCCGAGGAAGCGCGGGCCCGTGTGCGCGGCGCTCGGCGGCGGGGGCGGGGGCACGGCCGCGACCGCCGCGTCGCCGCCGCGCAGCGCCGCGGCCGCGGCCGCCGCGGCCGCCGCCGCGTGCTTGGCCGCCGACGCGGCGGCCGTGATGGCGCCCAGCCGGAGCAGCAGGACCTCGGGCGCGGGCGCCGGGCCCTCGGGTTCGTCCATGAGCGCCGGCATGCGCCCGGCGCGGTCCAGCAGGGCGGCCTCGGCCTCCTCCTCGGCGAGGCGCGCGGCCTGGGCCGCGGCCTCTGCCGCAGCCGCCGCGGCCGCGAGCCGCTGCTTGGCGGTGCCGTTGCTGCCCTGCTGCTGCTTCTTCTTGAGCCAGCGGCGGCGCCGCCGGCGCTCAGCCGCCGCGTCACTGTCGTCCGACAGGGCGCCGTCGTCGTCGTCGAACGAGGAGGAGGAGCCGGAGGAGCCGGAGCCGGAGCCGTCGTCGTCGAGCGAGGACGAGCCGCCGCCCTCGCCGCCGCCCTCACCGCCGCCGCCGCCGCCCCCCCGCCCCGCCCGCTTGAGCAGCCGCCGCTCGAGCGCCGCCTCCCGTCGCGCGCGCCGCGCCTCGGCCGCCTCGACCCGGGCCGCCGCCGCGTCCTCGCGCCGCCGCGAGGGGGCCATCAGACCGCGCGCGGCCAGCCACGCGCCTAGCGCGTCGCCGTCCTCGGCGCCGCCGTCCCCGACGCGGAGCGTGCTGCGCCAGTTCTTGCACCCGCCCGCGCCCGCGTGCTGCTCGAGCCACGAGGGCGACTGCCAGGTGCCGCCGGAGGGGGAATGGCCGTCGCCGTCGCCGAGGCAGGCCTGGCACAGGCAGCGCGCGCGGCCGAGGAGAAAGTCGAACTCTGCCGTCTTGTCGCGGCAGCGGACGACGAGGCGGCCGCTCGGCGGGACGGGGGCGGCGGCGGCGGCGGCGGCGGCGTCTTCGTGGGTTTCTTCTTGGTGTTCTTGATGGTGGTGGCGCGCGAGGTCGCCGCCGCTTTGAGGGTCGGTGGCCATGGTTGCTTCGGGTTGAAAAGTAGGCGGGCGCGCGGAAAGAGGGGAAAGAAAAAAAAAGGCGTGTTGTTGTTTGCGGAAAAAGGTCACCACCGGGTGACTGCGGTCTTCTTTCGATTCGATCGATCGCGAAGAAACGATGCCCGAAACGCAAACCGGAGTCTCTGAGGCGCGGTACTACCGGCCTGCCAGGTCGTCGGGGCCGTCGCAGAGAGGAGAGGAGGGCCGCCGCGAGGACGGGAGTGGGGAGGGAGGAGGCGGGTGTGTGTGGGGGCTGTCGCGCACGCGCCCGCAAGAGAGAGGACAGAAAGGGCTGTGCGCCGCGGTACTAGGAAAAAGTAATGAGATATGCGCGAGGTCTCCCTCTCTCTCTGGACGTGGTGTGTGTGTGCGTGTGTCGGCTCGTTGAAGGGGCGCGGGTTGTTTTGCCTCTGGCGTGTCGGGTGCCGTCCGCGGTCTCGCGCGCACGGCGCGAACGCTCCGTCGCCCCAGAAAAGGGGGCCCCGGACGCGCTCGATCAACACACGCACACGCGTCGTCTCATCAACGTCAACAAGACAGTCTCTCCCCCGACCTCAAATGCTGCGCTTGCTCAGGGCGACCGCTGCAGTCTCCCCACTCGTCTCCCGGCGCCCTTCCACGTCGATCGTCCGCACCCGCCGCGCGATCATGGTGGGTTTTGGTTGCCGCACGCGCGCGACGACGACGACGACCACAGCAGAGCCAGCACCTCTATCGTCGTCCCCTGCGCGCGCGCGGGCTCTACGGCCGCGCGCTCACGACGAAACGCCGCCGCCGCCGAACGCTTGCCCCCCGCTCCCCGAAAAAAACCAAAACAGGCCTCTGCCTCCGCCGCCGCGGCCCCCGAGCCCAAGCACCTGCTGCTCAACTACTCGTACGTCCCGGACATCCTCGAGAAGCGCGGCCCCCACCGCGAGGCCCACCTCGCCGGGGCGCAGAAGAAGCTCGAGGAGGGCAAGCTGATCTGCGCGGGCGCCGTCGGCGCGCCCCCCAAGGGCGCCACCTTTTTCTTCAAGGGCGCCTCCCGCGCCGAGGTCGAGCAGTTTGTCAAGGACGACGCGTACGTGCAGAACGGGCTCGTGACGGCGTGGTCGATCGACCCGTACACGGTCGTCGTCGGGGACCCTTGATGATTGTTGGATAGGGCGGGGCGGCGAGCAAATGCCGTCGCGCGCCGGCGAGTGCTGTAAGAAAGACGCGCCGCGATCGCAGAAACGTTTCTCTCACACGCAGAAACGCGCCGTTGCCTCCAGATCGCAAGCACACGCACTCTTCAAACGCACATCAAGTAGAGCCCCACACCAACACCACCACCACCACTTCCATGGCGCCCGCCGCCCTCGCGGCCCCGGAGTGGCTCGTGGACGAGTGGAAGCACCCGCAGAAGCGCCAGGCCAACCTCAAGCTGCTGCGCGCGCTGGCGGTGTTCGCGGCGGGCGTGGTCGTGGCGCGCAACTTTGGCGAGGCGCTATTCGTGGCGTGAGGAAGAGGAAGGATGGGGCGAAAACGCGCGCCTCTCGCCGCCGCTGCCGCCGTGGCGCCGCCTCCGCCGCCCCCGCAACCCCCTCCTCGCCAACCCGCCAACGCCATCCCGCTCGAGCGCGGCTGGCAGGTCCTCCCGCCCGGCGACGTCCTGGTCGGCTACTTCCCGGACGCACTCACCCGTGAGGAGGCCGACGAGGCCAGGCGGGTGCTGCTGCCGCCCGGCTCCTCCGCCGTCGGCTTTTGCCAACGCTCCGTCCGCGTCTTTGGCCGCGAGCGCCCGCAGCCCCGCCTGGTTTCCTACTGGGCTGACCACGCCGGGCTGTCCTACACGTACAGCGGCCTCACGCTGGAGCCCCGGTGCTGGCACGACGGCGGTGGCGGTGGCGGCGAGGCGGCGCAAGAAGAGGCCGGGCGGGTGCTGCGGCGCCTGCGCGCCGCGGCCGAGCGTTGTTGTCGCCGCTGGGGCGACGCCGACGACGCCGCCGCTGACGCCCCCTCGTCCGGCCGCGCGCTGCTTCCCGCCGAGCTGCTGCTGCCGAGCCTCGGTGACGACGAGAGCGCCGCCCTCCCCGCGCCCTTCTTCAACTCGTGCCTGCTCAACCTGTACCGCGGCGGCGCCGACTCGGTCGGGTGGCACGCCGACAACGAGCGGGCCTTTGGCGCACGGCCCGCGATTGCGAGCGTGTCGCTCGGCGCGCGGCGCGACTTTTTTCTCAAAATGCGGCAGCCGCCGCCGTCGTCGTCCTCCTCCTCTTCCTCTTCCTCATCTCCGCGGCCCCGGTACTGGTGCTCGCTGGGCGGGGACGGCGACGTGCTCGTGATGGCCGGGCGGGCGCAGGAGGCGTACCTTCACTGCGTGCCCGCTCGGCGGGGCGGCGGCGACGCCGACAACGACAACGGCAACGGCGCCTCCGACCCGCGGCGCGTCAGCCTCACGTTTCGCCGGGTGTTGCCGGAGGTCAGCGGCGCGGCGGCGGAGTAGTAGCGGCGTGCGAGCCTCTACGGGATCGATAGGTAGCCCAGGCGCGGGCGGAGTACCACACGAAACGAACGACTCAAAACTTGAAAAAAAAAGCAAGGCTCTCCCTCCCCCCCACCCTCTCTCTCTCAAACGACCTGCTTCGACTCGTTTCTCTCTCTCCCACAGACTCGCTCGCACGCACACACCAAACACCCACAACCCGATTCCACTAGGATCCCCTCTAGCTCGAACGACACCAGCCCACAAGCAGCCAAAGGGCGCGCGGGCGAACAAACACACTCCCGTCAAGAGCGAAAGCAGACGACCGTCCTCCTCCTCCTCCTTCTTGCTTCGAACGGCCAGCGCGCGCCACCACACAGCCTCCCCAAACACTCACTCGAGGAGCGCGGGCGGCCCGTCTGGCAGTGGCCAGCGCGCGCGGAGAGAGAGAGAGAGACAGGAGAGAGAGAGAGGACCAGGAGCGAGGCTCTCCTCCCCCCTCTCCCTCCTCCCCCCTCTCTCTCCTCCTTTGCGGAGGGGGAGAGGCGCCTTCTTTCCTTCGTCCCAGATGAGCGGCAGGACCACGCGGGGCACCAAGCGCAAGCTGGCTGACGTAGTGGTCCCCGCCGCCGAGGCGGCGCCGGCCGCCGCGGCGGCCACGCCGCCCGCGGCGGTCCCGGAGGTCGAGGTGAGAGAGAGAGGGCGGAGGAGGATCAGAGAGAGAGAGAGAGAGAGAGACCCTCCCCTCCTTTCGAAAAGCAACTCAACTTTGTCCGCCCTCCCCCCAAAAACAACGACAGATCAAGCGCCTCGTCGAGGCCCTCATGACCAGCATCAGCCGCCCTGTGCTCAACATCGACCGCGTGGCCGTGCGGCGCCTCGCGCACCAGCTCGCCGAGTACTGCAAGCGCGGTGAGTTTTGAGGAAGGAGAGGAGCGGCGTCGGCGTCGGCGCCGGCGTGTTGTTTTCGTTTTGCTTTGTACGGCGGTCGTTCCTTTTTTTCAACTGGGGTCCTCCTCCTCTCGGTTCGGCCCAGCTGAGGACCCATCCGGGAGGCGCCCCCGAGCTGCGCCCGCGTAAAGCTCAAAACGACCGCGACCTCCTGGCGGAAAGACCGAGGACGAATCGCCGCCGAGAGCAACGACGACGCCAATTCAAACCGCGCGCGCGCGCTCACCCCCCTCCTCCCCCCCCCCCCCCCACCCACCCCCCAAAAACACCAAAAAAACAGACGAGCTCGTCGACCTCGTCGTGCGCAGTGGCGCCGTCGAGGCCGTCGTCCCCCTCCTCTCCCTGGGCGCCGCGCTGCAGATGCAGCGCCAGCGCGACGCCGCCGCCGCGCGCGCCGCCGCGTCGAGCGACCCGCTCGCCGCCGCCGCCGCCGGCCTCCTCCCCGACCAACCCACCGGCGGGCCCTCTGCCGCCCACCCCAACGACCCCAACGCCGCCGTCAACCACCCCAGCAGCAGCAGCGCCCCCCCGGGCCCGGGCGAGATCGGCGGCGCGCTGCTCACGCCCGCCGACATCGTCCGGGGGGAAGGGGTCAGCGCCACGGGGGCCGGGTCGTTTGAGGACGTGGAGAAGGAGGCCTGCTTCATCCTGGGCCTCCTGGCGGTCAAGCCCGAGCAGCAGCAGGCCATCGCGTCCGCGGGGGCTTTGCCGGGGCTGGTGCGCCTGCTGCGCACGCACCGCCCGCCCATCGCGGCGCCCCTGCGGCCGCCCGTGGGCAGCGGGGGCGTCGCGCGCCGCGCGGCCGACGCCGTTACTAATCTGGCGCACGAGAACGTCGAGGTCAAGCACCTCGTGCGCCGCGAGGGCGGGGTCTACCCGCTGATCGCGCTTTTGGGGAGCTGGGACCCGAAAGTGCAGCGCGCGGCCGCGGGCGCGTTGCGCACGCTCGCGTTCAAGAACGAGGAGAACAAGGCCGTCATCGTCGAGGGCGGGGCGTTGGCCCCCTTGGTGCGGATGCTCAAATCCGAGGACGCGGGGGTGCACTACGAGGCCGTGGGCGTGATCGGCAACCTCGTGCACTCCTCGGCGCCCATCAAGCGGCGCGTGCTCGACGAGGGCGCCTTGCAGCCGGTGATCGGGCTGCTCTCCTCGCCCTGCCCCGAGTCGCAGCGCGAGGCCGCGCTGCTGCTGGGGCAGTTTGCCACGGCCGACGCCGACCAAAAGAGCCGAATCGCGCAGCGCGGGGCCGTCGCCCCCCTGGTGCGCATGCTGAGCGCGGGGGACACGGCCCTGCGCGAGATGGCCGCCTTTGCCCTGGGCCGCCTCGCTCAGAGCCCTGACAACCAGGCCGGGATCGTGCAGCAGGGCGGGTTGCCCCCCTTGCTGGAATTGCTGGATTCGCGCCACGTGAATTTGCAGCACAACGCCGCCTTTGCGCTGTACGGCCTCTCGGACAACGAGGACGCCGTGCCCGAGCTCATCCGCGAGGGCGCCCTGCAGCGGCTGCTGGACAGCGTCGACAGGCTCGCGGCGCAGGCGAGCAAGGACTGCGTGGGCAAGACGGTCACGCGGGTGGAGGCGCGGCTGGCGGCGGGCGTCAACAGCAACGGAGGGAACGGCGCGGGGCCGTCGCAGCAGCAGCAGCACAACGGACACCACGGCGGGGGGCGCGCCTTAGGGCACGCGGCCTACATGCTGCGGTCGCCCGACCCCTTGGTCCGGCGGCGCACGGCCGCGGCCCTCGCGCGCCTGGCCCCTGCCTCGGAGCTCAAGGCGCTGTTTGTCGACGCGGGCGGCTTGGAGGTGCTGCTTCGCGTGCTGACGACGGCCAGTGGGCCGGCGACGGGCGCGGGGGGCGCGGCGGGGGCGACGACGCCCGGCGGCGGCGCGGCCAAGGGCAAGGGCAAGGCCGCCGCGGCGGCCGCCGCCGCGACCCAGCAGCAGGAGGGCGAGGGCGAGGCCGACGGCGATGGCGCAGACGGCGCGGACGGCGCGGACGCGGACGCCGCGGCTTCCCCGGGGGACTCGGACGGCAGCGGCGGCGGCAGCGCGGGCGGCGTGCCGCCGGCGCCGCTGATTGGCGACCCGCAGCGCGAGGCGGCAGGGGCGCTGCTGGCGCTGGCGCGCAAGGTGGAGGCGGCCGGGGCGGCGGCGGGGGCGGCGCCCTCCACCGCGGCGACGGGGGCGGCGGGGGCGACGGGGGCGGGCGCGGGGGCGGCGGCGGCGGCCGGCCAGGGGCAGCAGCAGCCGGCGGCCGCCGCCGGCGCGCCCGCGCCCGCGGCCGACGCCGCCGCCGCCGCCAACGCCGACGCCGGCAGCGGCGGCGGCAACGGCACCAGCAACCCGGCCAACCTCGCCCCCTCGCAGCCCTCCCGCACGGTCTACCTCGGCGAGGAGTACGTCAACTCCAAGACCCTCGCCGACGTCACCTTTGTCGTCGAGGGGCGCGAGTTCTACGCCCACCGCATCGCCCTCCTGGCCTCGAGCGACGCCTTTCGCGCCATGTTTGGCGGCGGCTACCGCGAGCGCGACAGCGACGCCAAGGTCGAGATCCCAAACATCGCGTACGGCACCTTCACGGCCATGATGCGCTACATCTACACGGGCAGCTGCGACGCCGACCTGAGCCGCTCCCCCGCACTGGCGAAGGACCTGCTGCGGGCGGCGGACCAGTACCTGCTGGACGGGCTGAAGGCGCTGTGCGAGTCGGCGCTGGCGTCTTGCCTCACGCCGCGCGCGCTGGCGGAGACGTTCGAGCTGAGCGAGGCCTACGCCGCGCCCCAGCTCGCCCGCCGCTGCGCCCTTTTCGCCCTGGAGCAGGCTGACGCCTTGCTGAGGCCCCCCCTGGGCAGCCAGGCGCGGTACGCGGAGCTGATGGCGCGCATGGCGCCCGTGCTGAGGACGGCGCTGGGGGGCGAGCTGGAGAAGCAGCACGCGGCGGCGGTGGCGGCGCGCGGCGGCGGCGGCGGGTCTGGCGGCGCGGGCGGGTCTGGTGGCGCGGGCGGCGGCGGCGGCGCGACCGGGGCTGGCGGGCTTGGCACGCTTGGCGGGCTCGGGGTGCACCAGTGAAGGGATAGAGAGGAAAAGTGACACGCACACGCACGTACGTACGCACCAAGCGCACCGCTTTGCACGCACAAAAAAAACGACGACGACGGAGACCCCCGCCCCCCTTTTTTTTTCTTTCTCTGCACCAACCTTTCGACCCACCCCACTTTTTACCCCCCAGAGAGAACGAAACGAACGAATCAAGGGGGGACGCCCCCTCTAGACCTTTGCATCGCACCGTGTATCGCGCGCACGCACCTTGTGCAAAACAAACAGCAAAAGAAGACGAAGACGCGGGGAGCCTCGGCGGCGGCGCTCGACGGCGCTTTTGTCGGCTGTCGGCGGCGCGCGAACGCTTCTCCCTTCCACTCTTCACTTGGCGCGCGCTCTGCTCCTCGATACCCACACACACAAACGACGGATTCACCACGCTCACACGAGACCTCCCGCTCTATCCCCCAATCAGCCGCGGAGACACGAGAGAGCGCACGCGCGCACACAAAGAAGGCCCCCTCTCGCCAAATTTTAAAATCCCTCGCCTCTTCTCTTCCGCGAGCAAAACAAGGATGGCGTCCGTCAACGCCGAGGCCTTCTTCGTGAGCCGCGGCGAGCTCCTCGGGTGGCTCAACAGCTCCCTCGGCCTGCGCCTCCAAAAGGTCGAGGAGACGGCCAACGGCGCCATCGCGTGCCAGGTGAGCAGGATCTCCTCGTCCACGCGGGAGCAGGCGCCCTCGCCGCGCCACCCCTTCCGCCCCGCCCCGCTCGCTCACGCCTCCCCCCCCCCCGACCCATCCCCCCACCCCCCCCCCCCCCCCCCCCAACTCCCCCCCCCCAAAAAAAACAGCTCCTCGACGCCCTGCACCCGGGCGTCGTCCCCCTCCGCCGCGTCGACTTCAACGCGGCCAGCGAGTACGACGCCATCGCCAACTACAAGGTGCTCCAGGACTGCTTTCTGAAGCTCGGGGTGGAGAAGCCCGTCGACGTGGCGCGCTTGGTTAAAGCCCGCCCGCTGGACAACACCGAGTTCATGCAGTGGTTCAAGGCCTACTGGGACCGGCAGACGGGCGGATGCGGCGTCGTGGAGGGGTACGACGGCCCCGGCAGGCGGGCGGGCGCGAGCAAGACGGGCGACCTCAAGGGCGGGCGCAGCGCGGGCGGGGGCGGCGGGGGAGGCGGGGCGATCCCGGCGGCCGCCCCGTCGGCGTCGGCTGCCGCCCCCAAGGCCGCGCGCGCGGCCCCTGCCGCCGCCGCCGCCGCGTCGACGCGCCGGATAGCCGCCGCCGCCGCCTCGACCGCCGCCGCCCCCTCCTCCTCCTCCTCCCAGCTGCAGCAGCTGCGGCAGGAGGCCGCCGAGAGCGCCGCCAGGGCCGACGCCGCGTCGCGCGAGCGCGACTTCTACTGGTCCAAGCTGCGCGCGATCGAGGTGCTCTGCGGGGCGCCCGGGGCGGGGGGGAGGCACCCCGTGCTGAGGACGGTCGAGGCGATCCTGTACGCGCCGACGGCCGAGGCCGGGGAGGGCGTGCTCGAGGGGGCGCTGGCGGAGCTGGAGCGGGAGGGCGGCGGGGGCGTGGGCGGCGAGGTGGGGGCGGCGGCGTCGGCGGGCGGGGGCGCGGCCTCGGCCGAGCCGCGCGCCCCGTCGCCTCTGCTGGCGGCGCGGGCCGCCGCGGCCGCCACCGCCGAGGCGTCCAGCGGCGGCGGCGGCGGCGTGATGCCCGCCGGCTCGGCCGAGCTCCCCCCGCTCGGCGCGGGGCTGGTGTGCGAGGCGGAGGAGCAGGCACCACTGCCGCTGGCCGGGGAGGAGGGGGCCGCGGCCGCTTCGCCCGTCGGCCTCGCCGTTTGAGAGACAGAGGCAGTTTTTTTTTGAGTGCAGATAGGTTATGTTTAAAAAGCACACGAGCACGCACGCGCGCACGCACAGTAGTAGTAGTAAATGTTAGTACTTTAGGGGCGGGCAGGTCAAGAGAGAGGGGGCGGCGAAGAATTGGTTTCGTGCGGGGGGGAGGGGGGGGGGGGGAGGAGCGGGCGCGGGCGTTTCGCCGCGCCGCGCCGCGCCCGCGCCGGCCGCCGGGAGACAAGGCGGGCGGGAGGAGGGGCGAGCAGGGGGAGGGTGCATGAATGGGGGGCGCGCCAGAAAACAAGTCGGGCCGTGTGGGGTTGTGGGCTCTCTCTCTCGCAGGGTGGGATGGGTGGTTGGGCGGAGCAAGCCGTTATGGGGGGACGGGGGCGGGGGGCGGTGTGGGCGGGGGGGGATCGGGGTAGTTTTTTTGTGGGGGAGGGGCGGATGGTGGGAAGGAGGGTACAAGGAGGGGGCGAAAAAAGGGGGGGGGGCCGGGACGGGCGCAGGGACGGCGCTCGCGGGCTGCAAAGGAAACAAAAGGAAACGACGGCGGCGGGGGGCGGGGGGAAAACCAAGCGGGCACCAAAAAAACAAGGCGAGGGCGGGGGAGGGGGGTTCAGCCCCTCTGCCGGCGTCGCAGTTTTGTTCTGGAAAAAGTTTTGAGCCGCCGATCTCTCTGCGTGGTTCCTTCTCTCGGGGGAGGAGAAGGACCTCCGGCGCTCTTGGGTGTGGATGGTTTCTTTTCTTGCCGCGCTCTTGCCTCGCTCGCCTTTTTTGCCGCCGCGCAACGGGGCGGGAATGGCGCCCCGTGTCGTCGCAAAGAGAGGAGCGGCGAGGGGAAAAAGCCATTGCCATCATCAATGGTTCATCGTCGTCATCATCGGGGGGTTTCGTGTGGAAAGCAGCGAGCTCTATCTCAAGAGCGCAGGTTGAGGGCGGCGAACTGGCTGGCGAACGGCGCGATGACGGGCACAAACACCGTCGCCTCGGCTTCGGCGGGGCGGGAGGACGAAGAAGCAGCGGCAGCAGTGGCGCCGGCCGCTCCCCCTCCTCCTGATCCGCCGCCGAGCACGCCGCCCAGCAGGTGGCCGTGGTGGTCGACCACGCCCGTCACGCGCGCGCCGCCACCCCCTCCATTCGCGGCGCTGGCCGCCACGACAAAGGCCGGGCGGTGCGCCGGCACGCGCGGCGTCATCATCGTCGTCGCCGCCGCCGCCGCCCCCTCGGCCGAGAAGAGCGCCGCGGCCAGGTCGGCGTACGGCGGCCGCGCGGCGGCCCCTGACCGCGCCTTGGCATTCGGCACATAGGCCGGCCGGGGGGACATCGGCGGCGCGAACGCGTGGGCGCCGCTGTTGGGCGCCGAGAGGGACGCGCCGTTGAAGTAGGGCAGCAGCGCCGGCAGCGGCGGCGGGGGAGCGGCCGCCGAGGGGGGAGCGGCGGCGGCGGCGGGGGGCGGGGCCTTGGCGGCGGCGGCGGCGAGGGAGCCGGGCGCGGCGCCGAGGCTGCTGCCGCTGTATCCGCCGCCGCCGCCGCCGCCGCCGCTCGCCCAGAGGGCTGCCGCGGCCGCCGCGGCCGCCGCGGCGGCGGCGGCGGGCGGCGAGCCGCCCAGGGGCGCCGACGAGGGGGGCAAGGAGCGGCGCTGGGGCGGGGGCAGCCGCGCCGCCGCCGCCGCCACCGATGCCGATGCCGATGCCGACGGGCCGACGATGGCGTTGGCGCCGCTGCTGCTGATGGCGGCGACCGCCGCGGCGGCGGCCGCGGCGATGGCGCCGCTGGCGTCGTCGTCCGAGGCGCCGCTGCTGCCGTTGCCATTGCCGCTGCCGGCACCTGCGACGGCCGACGACGCGGCGACCGCGGCCGCCGCGGCCGCCGCCAGCGCCTGCCCCGACCGCTGGTGCCGCTCCTGCGGGGAGGTGCGGTCGCCCTCGTGCAGCTGCTGGTACTGGTAGAGCGTCGAGTAGAGGCGCTCCCAGCGGTCGAGGCCGCCGGAGCAGGAGGCAGAGGTGGGCAGGGCGGCCGAGGGGTGGTTGGCGTTGGCCGCGGCAGCGGCCGAGAGAGGGCAGGCGGGGGCCGGCGGCGACGCCCCGCCGGCGGCCTCGCTGCCGCCGCTGCTGGTCACGGCCGCGATGGCGGCCATGGCCGCGCGGTAGGCCGGGCGCTCCGAGGGGCGCTTGCGACGCGTGCCGGAGCGGCAGCCGCGCGTGCGGTGCCGGATGACGGCGGCGGCAGACGCGGCGGTGGCGGTGGCGCCGGGGGCCGGCGGCGGCGCGGCGGGCCACGGCTGCGGCTGCTCCCGCGGCAGCGGCGGCGGCCCCGCGAAGGCGCTCGCGGCCGACAGCGACCGCACGCCCAGCTGCTGCTGCTCTAGGTAGTGCTGCTGCTGCTGCTGCTGCTGCTGCGGGGGGTAGCGGCCCGCAGGCTGGCCTGGCGCCGCATAGTTTAGGGCGGCGGTGGCGCCGCCGCCGCCCGCGCCGCCGCCGCTGCCCCCGCCGCCCGAGGAGAGCAGTGCGAGCACGTCGGCCGGCAGGCGCGCGGCAGCGCCCGACAGAAAGGCGGCCGGGTCGTCTTCCTCGTCGTCGTCGTCGTAGTAGTAGTCGCGGTCGTAGTGGGCGGGGAGGGCGCAGGGGGCGCTGGCGTGGAGCGGGCCGACGTCGTCGTCGTCGCCGAAGAGGTCGGCGACTCCGACTCCCGCCATATGCGATTTGGTTTTCGGCGCAGCGGGGCGGGGCGCCGGGACGGGGGGGGGGGGGGGCGGCCTTCTCGTCCGTCGGCGCGGCGCGGGCGCCTCGCTCGCTTTTCTCTCCCTCTCGGCGCGCGCGCGCGCGCGGGGGGGACTGGGCTCTGGACGGAGGGACCCGAGTCCGTCGATGGACTCCCGCGGTAGAGAGGGTCTGTGCGGTTGGGCGGCCTGGGGGGGGGGAGGGGCGCGTGCGCGAAAAAAGGGATCGGAGGCTCGGAGGTTTCAACTGTGCGCTCCTTTTTTTTCTCGCGTTTCGGCGGTGGTTTTCCAAAGGGCGGTCTGTTGGCTCTGTGGCGCGCGCGTGTGCAAAAAGGGAACGGGGATTGATTCGGAGGTGCGGGAGCGGAAGAAAAAGCCGGGGGGATGTGTGCGGGGCTGGAGGGAGAAGCTGCGCGATCCCTTGGTGTATGCTGCAACAGCGTCGGCGGGGGAGGAGAGGGAAGCCGACGACGCGGCGCACCCACGCACGCGCGCCGTCCCGGCGCGCGGGCGCGCCTCCGACGCCGCCGTGGGGGGGGCAAGAGTGGTGGTGTGTTTCTATAAAAAGCTCTTCTCTCTTTTTAGTCGGGCGGAGGCCTAGAGGCGGGCCTCCGGGCTATCGCCATGTTTTCGCGCGTCTCGCCCACAGCGCACGGCGGACGAAAGGAGGGCCCGGGGGGGGGGGGGCAAAAAGAGCGGCGAGCGGCGAGCAGCGAGCCCGCCCCCGCTCCGCCCGCCCCCCCCCCAAAAAAAGCTCCCCCTACCCCCTCACAAAAAGCAGAGCAGCGCGTACTCGGCGTAGAACAGCGTCCAGATCCACCGGTAGAACGACACGACCGCCTCGCGCGAGAATGACGCGCGCGCCAGCCGCGCGAACCGCACCCCCAGCACCGCCGCCAGCAGCGCGTGTGCCCCCACCATGACTTTCCCCCCCGCCGCAAACGCCTCGGGCCTCGCCGCTCCCCAGCACGCCGCCCCCACGTAGCCCATCGCCAGAGCGGCCACGCTCGCGCTCGCCACCGCGGGCACCCCCAGCCGGGTGGCAAAGGTGCTGACGCCGTTGGCCCGGTCGCCGTCCACGTCGGGCAAGTCTTTAGTAATCGCGATGACCGTCGCGAAGAGCGTGACAAACGCCGTGATAAAGGCGACGGCGGGCGACCACGCAAACTCCAGCCCCAGCGCCGCGCGGGTGGCGTAGTAGACGCCGAAATTCAGTAAGGCCCCCCGCACGGTGGCGATGATCAGAAAGGCCGGGACGGCGAAGCGCTTGAGGCGGAGGGGGGGCACGGAGTAGATCGTCCCCAAAAACAGGCCCGCGCCGTAGAGCGCCGAAATCAGGGGGCCAAACAGCGACGCCGTCGTCGCACAGCCCGCGGCCGCAAGCCCCGCGCAGAGCGCCCACGCCGCGGCGGGCGTCAACTCCCCCGCGGCCACGGGCAAGAAGGGCTTGTTGATGGCGTCGATGTCGACGTCGTAGATCTGGTTGATGCCGACGATGTAGCCGTTTCCGCAGAGCAGCGCAAACAGCCCCGCGAGCGCCTTCGGTAATAAATTCCAGTCGATCGACCCCGTGGGGGCTTCGAGCAAAGCGCGGGCGGTGAGGGCGGTGGTCCCCAGGATGGTGCCGCGGATGGTGTGGGGCCGGAGGAACTTCCAAAAGGCCGAGAGGAAGGGGCCGAGGCCTTGGGCCGGGGTGTTGCTGTTGCCGTCGCTGTTGCCGGGGAGCGGGGCCGAAGCCGAGGCGCGGGGCGGGGTGGGGAGGGGGCGGCCGTGGCTGCGGCTGTGGCTGCGGTATGAGGCGAGGGCGCGCGCGGCGGCCGGGGCGAGGGCGGCGGCGGCGGCGGCGGCGGCCGGGAGGTTGGGGATGGGGCTGGAGGAGGAGGAGGCGAAAGCGGCCGCGGACGCCGCGGACGCCACGAGCGGCGCCGCTCGCCTCGGTCGCCTTGCCGCCGCTGCAAATGGCGCCGCCGCTTGCCGCCTGTGCTGCTGCTGTAGCATCTGCCGGTGCTGCTGCTGCGAGGCCGCGAGCATGGTTGCTGAGGGGGTCTCTCGCGCTTGAGAGAGAGAGAGAGAGAAAGGAGACGAGGAGGAGCGCGCTCCCCCTTTTTTTCTTTTTCTTTTTGTGGTGGTCCGCTCCGCGGCGCTGGGAACGAGGCGTCCCGATGGGCGGGCGACGCGAGCGCGCGCGTACTAGGAACGGGCCCCGCCAATGGGCGCGCTCGGCGATTGCGATCGAGCCGGGGTTGTGTGTGTGCGGGCGGGGAAGGGGCGTTCAGAGGGAGGGGAAAGTGGTGGTGGAGGACGCGTCTCTCTCGTTTGTGGTGTGTTTTGGCTTTGATGGGGGGAGTGCCGATAGCGCGCGTGACTGTGCTGAGCGTGTGCTTGCGTGTGGTGTGTGCCTTGCGTCGGGAGGGGCGGCGCGGCGCAACTTGAGCGGCCGCGCGGCACCGCCCCACGCGAAACGAGCGGCCGCCGGTGAGCGCGCAACGTCGGCGGCGGTCGAGCAGTCGAGCGGCCGAAGCAGCCGCGATCCTCTGTTGAGCCGGCGCCCGCACGGAGCGCCCCTCTTCCCTCTCACACGCCCACACTGATCCACGGCACACGCGCCACTCTCTCTCTCTCTCTCCACAACCCTTCTCCCCGCCCCCGCCGCGCCCTCCGGTCACTGCGCGCGCGCGCCTCTCCTCCCAACCGCGGGAGCGAGGGGTTGTGTGTTTCGCAAACGCGCCTTCCTTGCGCCCGCGAGACCACGACACTCGACCAAGCAGCAGCAGCAGCAGGAGCACCGCCACCACCCCCACCACCGCCACGCGCGCGCCCGGCCAAGGGATCAGCCACATCCGAACGAGAGCGGCCGCGGCGCGTGCCATCGCGCCGCCGACGCCGCCGGTGCCGCCCCTCGCCCCTCGCACAAAAAAAATGGCCACCAACGACCTGTTCATCGACCGCGCCGTGCGCGACTGGGTCTTCGTGCCGCTGACGATCTTCATCATCCTCATGAAGCTCATCATGCAGTACGTGCACGTGGTGCGTTTGCCCGCCTTGGTCTTCGCCGCCGACGCCGCCGCCGCCGACCCGTCGTCCCCCTCTCGCCCTCGCGGCTGCACCCCCCCCCCCCCCCGCCCCCTCTTCCTCCTCTTTCGCGACGACCGCCGCCCCGCCAACCAACACGCCCACCCCCTCCTCTCATTTTCCAACTCCAAAACACCCCCCTCCAAAAAAAAACCAACCAAACAAAAGATGATGACCGCCGCCCCGGCCCCCGCGGGCGGCGCGCCCAAGCCGCTCTCCGAGGTCCGCGAGGCGGCCGCCGTCGCGCGCTCGGTGCGCCTGCGCACGTGGGGCACGTGGCTCCCTGGCGCGTCCTTCCGCATGCGCAAGCTCTATTTTGTCGGGCCCGACGGCAGTAGCAACAACAACAACAACGACGGCGACGGGGCCAGCAACAACGATAACAACGACGGGGCCGTGGCCGCCGCGGACGGCGACAACCACCAGCAGCAGCAAAAGCCCGGCCTCTTCAACGCCCCCGTTCGCTCCAAGCCCATGCACGAGACGTTCGCGACCGACCCCTCCGTCATGGTCGACATGATGAAGCGCAACCTCACGGGCATCGTCCCCCAGCTCGTCATGGGCGTCGTCGTCTCCTTTTTTTTCAGCGGGTTCGTGATGGGGAAGGTTCCGTTTTCCCTGTCACCCCGCTTCCGGCCGATGGTGCAGCGCGGGGTCGACCTGGCGTCGCTCGACGTCGCCTACTTCACCTCCCTCTCCTACTACATCATGCTCCTGTTCGCCCTGAGGGGGGCCTTCTCGCTCTTCTTCCGCGACGACACGGTCGACGAGACCGAGGCGATCCGGCGGCAGATGAACCCGCTCGCGGGGGCCGGGGGGGGCATGCCGGGCGGGGGCTTTGACGCGGCCGCCTCTTACAAGGCCGAACGGCAGGCGTACGCGTCTTACGAGCACGAGTGGGTGCTCGGCGGGGCGGAGGGGCTGGCGCTGGCGGCGATGCGCGAGGCGCTGAGGGCGCACCGGCAGCAGCGGCGGCGGTAGCGGCAGTAAGTAGCAGGGGAGGAGGAGGTTTTTTTCTTCGTCCCGCTTCCCCCGCTGGGCCCACACGGGCGCAGCCGCCCCGCCCGCCCGCTCTGTGTAAGAAGAAACGACCAAGCGAGAGACGGGCGGAGAGATTCAAGGGGAAAGGGGTGTTTGTGTGTTACAAACAGGACAGGTCCGATTTGTTGTCGGCGTGGTCAAGCGAAACGAAATACAAGACGAAAAAATCAATCAAGCCTCCTCGCCGCCCTCGCCCCAGCCCCCGCCCTTTCGCGCCCTGCGCTCGCGGCGCGCCAGCACGGCCGCGACCGCCTCGGACAGCTGCGCGCGCAGCACGGGCTTGCACAGGTAGGCGTCCATGCCGGCCCTGCGGCACTCGGAGCGGTCGCGGTCCGAGGCGTTGGCCGTCATGGCCACGATCGCGGGGCCCGGCAGCAGCGCCGGGCGGCGGCGGCCGCGGGCGGCGGCAAGGGCGCCGCGCCGCTTGCCGCCCTCGTCCGCTGCCGCCGCCGCAGCAGCAGCAGCAGCGGCGTCGCGGATGCGCCGCGTCGCCTCCAGACCGCCGCACACGGGCATGGACACGTCCATCAGCACCAGATCGAACGGCTCGCCCCTCTCCTCGGCCGCGCGCACGGCGCTCACGGCCTCCACGCCGTTGGCGGCGACGCCCACGGCCGAGCAGCCGAGCGACGCGAGCATCTTGCGCGCGACGGTCTGGTTGATGAGGTTGTCCTCGGCGAGGAGGACGCGGCGGCCGGCGAGCGGGGGGAGGAGGGGCGGGGGGTGATGCTGCTGCTGGTTTGGCTGCTGTTGGGTTGCGGCGGCGGCGGGAGGCGGAGGCGGCGGCTGCGGTGCTGCTGCTGCTGCTGCGGAGGCCGCCGCCGCCACGGCCGCGGCCGCGGCCGCGGCCGTGGCTACTGCTGCCGGCGCGGAGGGCGAGGGGTGGGCGGGCGGGGGCGTCCGCGGCCCGCCCGCCGAGGCTGAGGGAGCAGCAGCAGCGGGAGCGGAAACGGAGGCGGCCACCGCCGCCGCTGCCGCCGGCGCGAGGGTGATGGCGTGGTGGCCCGGCGGGGGGATTGGGACGTAGTCCGGCGCCACCCGCCGCACGCGCAGCTGGATGCTCCCCGTCCGCGTGAACTTGGCCGCGTTCGAGTACAGATTCAGGACGATGCCGCGGATCCGGTCGCCGTCGCAAAGGACGCCGCCGCCGCCATTGCCGCCGCCGCCATTGCCGCCATTGCCGCCGCCCGGGACGCCCGGCCCGATCTCCGGCGCCCTCAGCTTCACGGGCGAGTCGCGCCCGATCATGGCGTCCACAATCACGTGCACGTCCCGCGCCAATGCGTGGAGGTCGGTCCTTCCCCTGACCACGTCCAAGGACCGCCCGGCCTCCATTTTGAAGTAGTCCAAAAAATTCGAGACCGTCGAGAGCAGGATGGCCCCAGAGACGCGGATCGTGCGCGCGAGCTCGCGCTGCTCCGCGCACAGATTCGTCTCCAACAGCATCTCCGCCGAGGCCAGGCACCCGTTTAGGGGGGTGCGCACCTCGTGGCACATGAGGGACATCCACTCGAGGCGCAGGTGGGCGGCGCCCAGCTCGCGCTGGGCGGCCGCGCGCGAGGCGGCGGCGCGGAGCTCGGCGCGGTGCGAGGCCTCGGCCAGGCGCGAGGCGATGAAGGTGGTGCGGCGGTAGCTGTCTCCCAGAAAGGCCATCAGGCCGCCGACGGCCCAGGCAACGAGGACGTGGGTGGCGGCGTCGGGGGGGAGGACCGAGACGAAAAAGGGGGGCGGGGGGTGCTGGTCGGGGGCGAGCAAGCCGCTGCCGCAGGTGTCGGCAGTGGCGTTGTTGCCGCCGCCGCCGCCGCCGCCAAAGCCGACCGCTCCTCCTGCCCCTCCAACGCCCGCCCCTCTGAGCACCCAGCCCAGCACGGGCGCAAGCGCGGCCCGCGCCGCCGCCGCGTAGGGCACGGGCGAGTGCAGGAGCTGCGCCGCCAGCGCGGGCAGCGCGAGCACGGCGGAGCCCACCCACCACCGCAGCTTGAGAAAGGTCGAGACGCAGACGAGGAAGAGGCACAGAAAGACGTAGTCGGCCGCGTTTCCCGCGTGCAGGGAGGCCAGGAGGGCGCACAGGGCGCAGCCCATGGCGGCGGCGAGGAGGAGCTCCTCCTGGGCGGCGGCGGCGCCGGCGGCGGCGGCGGCGGCGGCCGACGGCGACGACGTCGGTGGCGGCGAGGGCGGCGGCGACGAGGCGGCGGCAGCGCGAGACGAGCCGCTGCGCTGGGGCTGCTGCTGCGAGGGCGGGGGCGGCGGCTCCGAGGCGGCGGCGCGCTCGCGGCGGGCGGCCGCGCGGCGCGAGCGCGCGTTGAGCAGCCACAGGGCCGTGTGCAGCGAGGCCATGTTGGCCAGCTGCAGGCCCATCTCGCGCGCGAGCTGCGCGGCAGAGGCGGGCTCGGCCGTCGTTGTTGCTGTCGTTAGGAGGCCGCCGCTGCCGCTGCCGCCGCCGCCGCCGGCCGCTGCCGCCGCCGCCACCGCAGACAGCTGCTGCCGCCGCTCGAGCGCCTTGAGCGCCAGGCGCAGGGCAAAGGCGCACAGGTCAAAGGCCAGGACGAACATGAGGACGGGCTTGCGCCGGCGCGCGACCTCGCTGAGGTAGGCGTCCTCGGCGGCTGTTTGTTTTTTTGTTCGGTGGTGGTGTCGTCGGAGGGCGGGGGGTGAGCGTTTGTGGTGGTCGTCGCTGCGTCGCGCGCGCCCGCGCCGCTGCGCGCGGGCGCGTCTGCTGGGTTCGCTGTGCTGTGGCGCGCGCGCGCGCGCGTGATGCTTCTCTCACCTTCCGACCTGAACCTGAGCAGCAGGCGCTGCATGGCCAGCTCGTCGTGATGCTCGGGCTGCTGCTGATGATTGGGGGGCACGGGCGCGGGAGCGGGGGAGCCCCTCGTTCGCCTCATGTTGCTTCTCCTTGCGGCCCTTCTCTCTCTGCGCCGCGGCCCAGAGGCTCCTCTCGAATCCGGGTACTACAGATGTCTCTGGTGAGGCGCGGATCTATCGCATGGGGTCGGTGGTCTGCGTTCTTGGGCGCGGGCGCGGGGAAGGAAAAAGGGAAGGAGGAGTCTCGGGGTGTGGTGGTGGTGGTGGTGAGGAGGCGCGCGCCCGCTGCGAAAGAACAAAAGGATGGTGGTCGGGCAGAAGCCTTATCGTCGGCGGGTCAACGGCGTGTGTGTGAGATTGGGGCAAAAACGGAGGATGTGTTGTGGGGCTGTGGATGTGGGGGGAGGGGGGAGTGAGGAGCGGCGAGGGCGCTTATGTGGGGTCGGCGGGCGGGGGGGCGCTCTGCGGCCGGCAAGCGCGCGGCGATGGCACAGGCTTGATAGAGGTCGCTCCTTCCGCACCCCCCCATCCCTCTCTCTCTCTCTCAGACCCCAAAGCCCCTCTCTCCTCGAAGACCCCTTTTGAGCGCGGCAGAGCGAGGGAGACACCGCCGTGCGGAGCGCCTCGCTCCCCCCCCCCGCCCCCCCCCCACTCAATGTCCGTCCCACGTCGCACGCTCCGTCAGGTGCGGCGGCCGCAAAAACCACACCCCGCGCGGAACGAACGCGGGCCCCCACGCCTTCTTGCTGATGGCAATAGAGAACACACGCCTGTTTAATTTTCTGGGCTCGGCTCCTGCGGCAAGCCGTGGCCGCCGGGCGGCCAGGGCGGGGAAGGGCCCTGCCGCCCGCGGCCGCCCCCGCCCAACCCACGCGGCGGCCGCGCGCCGCCAACACGCTCTCCCGGGGTCGTCGTCGCCGCCTCTCTTTTCGTGGCCCCCCGCCAGGCCCCCGAGAGACATCGGCATACGCGCACCCTGGAACTCACCAAGCCGCCGAAAAGGACAGCTTGTTTGCCGAGGATTTTGCCCCCCCCCCCCCCCCCCGCATCTCCCCCCTTGCCCAGCACAACCGCCGGCCCCGGCCGAGAGGCGAGAAGACGGCGCCCGGCCGGCGCGCCGTGCGCGCCGCCCTTAACCCAATCCCACCCCCGCCCCTCTTCGCCTCACACATCCTTCTCCCCCCCCCCCGAAAGCCTACACCGCATCGACACTTTTACAGCGCACGCGCGCGCGCCCAACCCCAAAACCCACCTGACCCCCCGTAATTCCTCCCCAGAGACCCGCGACAACAACAAGGCAAGCCCCCCTCGCACCCCCAACCGCGTCGTCTTTCCCCCCCCCCCCTCCTCCCCCTCCTCTTTTTTCTCTCCATTGGCCCCGCCGCCCGCCGTTTGCCCCCCCGCCGCCGCGAAACGCGCCGGCCGGACGGGTACTGAGGGCCGGGAGTGTCCGCGCGCCATTGAGGCCATTGGACCCGGGCCCCGAGCCCCCGAGCGCGCGTCGCGCGACGCCCATCAGCTCTCTCTCTCGCGCCCTCCCCCCCCTGTTCTCACCTCCGAGTGAGCGAGAGAACCCCTCTCCCCGACGGCACACACCCGTCCCCCGCGCGCGCCCCCCCCGCCGCCGCAGCAGCCATGCTGAGCAGCGGGCCGAGCCGCAGCGCATGGACGGAAGCGTGAGTATCCCGGCGGCGCCTGTTTTTCGTTCTAAGAGAGGGGCCGGGCGAGCGAGAGTTGTTCCCCCGGAAGGAGCGTGGAGGCCCCCACAGCGCCCGGGGCCTCGCCCGCCCCCTCTCCCGCTTTTTCCTCGCCCGCCGCCCCGTCTGCCCGCCCGACCGCGCGCGATGCGTGGACGGACCCGCGGCGCGCCATTGGCGCGCGCGCGCGGGCCGGACGGGGGCCTCCCCGCGCGCGCGCGGGGCCCATCTTCTCACCGGCACCGAGGGGGAGGCGAAAAAAAAAATTCGCGCCCTCGCCACGCGCGTGGCCGCTCCTCTCCGGCCGCTCACGCCCCCCCCCCCCCCCCCTGCTCTCCCCCCGAACAAAACAAACAAACGCACAGCGAGGACGCCATGCTGCGCGCGGCCGTCGCGCGCTACGGCGACAAGGCCTGGGCCGCCGTGGCACACGAGGTGCCCGGGCGCTCCAGCAAGTCGTGCAGCGACCGGTGAGTGCTTTTTTTTCGTCGGCCGGCCGCAACTTCTCCGGCCGTGGTGGGGGGGGGCCTCTCGCCCGCTCACCGGCCGGCAGCGAAAAGAGGCCGCCGCCGAGTCACCATCCCTCTCTCTCGGGCCCCTCTCATAATCCCTCCCCGCCGCCCCCCGCCCCTCCTCCTCCCTCCTCACCCCCACCTCCCACCACCGCCCAAAAACAACACCCACAAAACAACCCCTAACCCAACCCCCCAAAAACAAACAAAACCAAATAAAAATCAGCTGGCGCAATTTCCTGTCGCCCGAGATTGACCACCCGCGCAAGAGTCCCTTTGCCGAGTGGGAGGTGGCCGTGGTCGTGCAGGCGCAGCACCGGTACGGCAACAACTGGAAGGCCATCAGCATGCTGCTGCCTGGTAGGACCAACCGCGCCGTGAAGAACCTCTTTGTCGGCAACCTGAAATGGGGCGCGCGCCTCCCGGAGATCAGCAACCGCTACCTCGCGGCGGGCGTCCCGCTAGAGTCGCTGCTGGAGATGCGCGCGGCTGCGGGCGGCGGCGCAAGCGCGGGCCCCGGCTTTGACGGGTGCGGCGTCGGCGGCGGGATGGGCGGCCCTCTGCCGCCGGGCTGCAACAGCGTGGGCGCGGCCATGTCGGCGGGAGCCAACGGCGGCCCCTGCCCGTCGGCGTCGCAGGGCGCGCCGCCGCCGCCGCCGGCGATGATGGCGCCGCCGCCGCGGCCCGTGTCGGCCGGCGCCGCCCCCGCGCCGCGGCCGCGGCCGCCGCGGCCGCGGCCGCCGCGGCCGCGGCCGCCGCGGCCGCCGCGGCCGCCGCCGCCGCCGCCGCCGCCACGGCCCAGCAGCCGCACGGCCCGACCTCGTCGGCCGAGTCGGCCTGGGCGTCGGTCGAGACGAACGAGCAGCCGGGAGGCGGCGGCGGCGCCAACGGGCGGCCGCGCGTGGCGGGCAAGCGCCGCGTCGACGGAGGAGCAGGGGGGGCCGCCGGCCCCCCCTGCGCCCCGCTCGACCTGGCCGCCTGCGGTGGCGCCGCCGGCAGCAAGGCCAACACCCCGCACGGCTCGTCCGGCGACGGCAAGCGCCCGCGCAGCAGCCACAGCGGCGGCGCCGGCGGCGGGGGCGCCGCGACGCCGCCCTCGGCGGCCGCGTCGCCGCACGGCGGCTTCCTACCCCCGCCAAAGACGGTCCCTTCGCCCGGCCGCCAGCAGCAGCAGATGCAGATGCAACAGCCGCCGATGGTGCAGCAGCAGCAGCACGCCTACTACTCCCCCGTCCCGCAGCAGCAGCAGCAGCAGTACTACCAGCAGCAGCAGCAGCAGCAGCAGCAGCACGCGCCGCCGCCGGCCTTTGTGGCGGCCGGCGGCGGCTTTGCGCCGTGCTCGCTCGCGCCGGCGGGCCTGCCCGTCGTCCTCCAGCAGCAGCAGCAGCAGCACTCGGCCGGCAACGTCGTCGCCAGCGACAGCCACGGCACGACGCGCTGGCACCTGCCCAGCCCCGTGCCCGTCGCGTCGGTCCAGCAGCAGCAGCCTGCGCTGCTTCACCCGGCCTCGGCCGCCGCGGCCGCGGCCGCCGCGGCCGCCGCGCACGCGCACGCGTCGGCCGCCCTCGACCACCCCTCGAGCGGCCACGTGTCGCCCCACCAGCAGCACCAGCACCAGCACCAGCACCAGCAGCAGCACTGCATGGGCGGCGGCAGCGCGGGCGGCGCCAACGGCGAGTCGGCGGTGCTGCACCAGATGCTCGAGCAGATGCTCGGGGAGGACGATGACGACGCGCCGATCGGCGGCGGCAACGGCGGCAACGGCAACGGCAACGGCAACGGCAACGGCAACGGCGGCGGCGGCGGCGGCGGCGCGGGCAGCGGCGGCCTCGCCGACCCGGTGGTGATGCGTCAGCTCATCCTCGAGGGCGGGCCGAGCGGCGGCGGCGCACTGCAGCAGCAGCAGCAGCAGCAGCAGCAGCAGCAGCAGCAGCAGCAGCAGCCGCGCCTGGTCGCGGTGGCGGCCCCCCAGCACGGGTGGGCGGCAGGCGCGTCGGCGGCGCCCCCGCCGTTGCAAGCCGTCGTCGTGCTGCCGCCGGGCGTCAGCGCCAGCGGCCTCGCGACGCTCCAGCCCCTCCTGAGCCGGCCGCTGATGCCCCCGCACCACCCGCACCACCAGCACCACCACCACCTCGTCAGCAGCGGCGGCGGGGCCCTGCTCCTCCCCCTGGCGCCCTCGGCGGCCGCCGCGGCCGCGCAGCAGGCGTCGGCGCTGCATCCGGCGTCGCTCGGCGCCGCGCCGCCCGCGGGGCCGGCGGCGGCGGCGGCGGCCGACGACCCGTCGGCGTGGTGGGCGCGCTGCCAGCAGCAGCAGCCGCAGCAGCCTCAGCAGCTGCAGATGCAGCAGACGCAGCCCTCGCTGCAGCTCCTCGGGCCGCAGCCCTCGTTGCAGCTCGCGTCGCAGCTCGCGTCGCTGCCGCAGCAGCAGATGCTGCAGCCTGCGGACGGCAGCGGCAGCGGCGACGGCTCGGCCGGCAGCGGCAGCGGCAGCGCCGGCGGCGGCGCGGCCGCGCCGGGCCTGCTCCACCGCAAGGGGAGCGCCAGCCCGCCCGCGGCCGTCGCCGCGGCGCTGTGCAGCCAGCTGCAGCAGGAGAACCTGCAGCTGCTCGGCAAGGTGCACTCGCTGCAGGGCCAGCTGATGCTCAGCACGGTCCGCAGCGGCGACGCGGCCGACGCGGGCGGCGGCGGCGCGGCCGGGGGCCCCGCGGCCGACGCCGCCGTCCGCATCATCGCGGCCGGCCCGCCGGTCGCCCCCGCCGAGCTGGGCCCGTCGGCGTCGCTGGCCTTTGTGACTTCGGGCCCCCTCGTGGGCATGTGATCGATCCGCGACACTCTCTCGCAGCGGCAACAACAACAACAACAACAACAATGCAGCGACATTGCTTGCTTGCTTTTTTCCCTCCATCTCCCGCCGGCCTCCCCCCCCCCAAAAAAAAGAGGCGGCGGCCCTTCCTCTTTTTTCTCTTTTCTCTCCCGTCCGTTGTACCAGAACCGCCCCCCCCCCAAAAAAAATGTGCTCGACACCAGGCCACTGATTCAACTTTTTTTTGACCCCAGATACACACATACACAACACACCCCACTGCACCATTCCGCGTCCCTCTAAATTGGTGCGCCCCCCCCGAACCCCCCCCCCCCTCCCCGCCGCCCCCAGCGCCGCTGCCGCCGCCGCGCCTCGCGCTGCGGCAAGAGCGAGCGAGCGGGCGCGGCCAGGAAAGGTGGGCTGTGTTTTGCGCGGGGGGCCCGAAAATCCTTTTGGAACAACAAAGCGTGTTTTCTATGCCCTCTTTTTTCTTTTCGGTCGCGCTTTCCCTTTTTTCGGAAACGTCGGCCGCGCCACGCGCCGTGACTTGAGTGCCCGCGAGGGGGGGGGGGGGGGGGGCCAGGGGCAAAAAGGGGGCGGCGGAGGTGTTGCGCGGCCCCGAGCGATCGCTGCAGCACACCCCTCCTCCCCTTTGCCCCCCCCTCCCCCCCTGCCATCTCCACCCCACTCCCTCTTTTGGCCGCGACTAAGTAGCAGCAACTCGAGTGCGGCGGCGGCGAGCGACGTCGGTGTGACCGCCGCGCGAAGCCCCCCGCTCCGCAACCCCCCGCACCCCCCTCCTCTCTCTCTCTCCCAACACGCACAAAACCCCTGCACACATATACCTGGCCTCGTAAACCCGTCGGTGTAATCCGCCTTGTCTCGCCGCCGCTTCGGCGCCTTCGGCCCATTCGGCCCCGCGCAAGCCCCTCTGCGCCAACATACGTGACATGCGCGAAAACTCGGGCTCCAATCTCTCACGAAGGGTTCTTCCACCGAACCCGTTTACGATTCTCAGAGAGGATCCCAAGGCCTGTCTCTTAAACACGATCTCGCGCCGAGGGCTTTTTGTCACACCGCCGAGGCCGCCGGCTCCTCCTTGGCCTCCTGCTTTGGCTGCTGTTTGGCCTTGGGCTGCTTTTGCTGCTTCGGCTGCTTGCCACCACCACCCTCCTTCTTCTTCTCCTGCCCACCTCCACCAACACCGGCCACTTCGGCCACGAACGGCGCCGTGTCGTCGATCCGCAAAAAGACGGGCTCGGGCAGCGCCGTCACGTGGCCCTCGGCGAGCTGCCCCCAGCGTGTGGCGCCCTCCCACGTCGGCCTTTCGCCCCCGCCCCCGCCCGCTGCCGCCCCCCCAACCACCTGAAGCATCGGCCCGGGCGCGTTGAGCTGCCGCCACACGCGCGCCGCCAGCGCCGGGGTCACCGGGTACAGCGCCGCCGCCAGCACGCGCGCCGCCTCGAGCGCCGCCACCAGCGCGCGCCCGGCCTCGCGCTTCTCGTCGTCCGTGCCCTTTTTCAGCGCCGTCCAGGGCGCCGCCTCCTCGAGGAAGCGGTTGCCGCCCGCCGCGGCCGCGAGCACGGCCTCCACCGCCGCGTGAGGGGCCAGGCGCTCGTACGCCTCCGCCGCCTCGGACACGGCGGTTTCGACCAGCTTGCGCAGCTCGGGCGCCAACGTCGGGTCGGCGCTGTCGGCGGGGAGGACGCCCCCCGGATAATACTTGTGCAGCATCCCGAGCGTGCGGTTCAACAGGTTTCCCACCGTGTTTGCCAACCCGGCATTCACGCTGTCGCGGAACGCCGCCTCGCGGAAGTTGCCGTCGCTCCCCAGCGCGACCTCCTTCACGAGCCAGAAGCGCACGGCGTCGGCGCCGTAGGCCGCGGTCAGCGCGGCCGGGTCGAGCGTGTTGCCCAGCGACTTGCCCATCTTGAGGCCGTCCTTGGTGAGGAAGCCGTGGCCCAGGATGCGCCGCGGGGGGTCGAGGCCCGCGGCATAAAGCATGCCCGGCCAGTAGACCGCGTGGAAGCGCAGGATGTCCTTGCCGACGACGTGGACGTCGGCGGGCCACCCTGCTGCGGGGAGCCGGTCCAGCAAGGTGGTCGTGGTGGTGGTGGCGGTGGCGGTGGCATCGCCGTCCTGCGCCACCTCGGCCGCCGCGAGCGTCCCCGTCAGGTACCCGGCCAGGGCGTCGAACCACACGTACGCCGTCTGCGACGGGTCGCGCGGCAAGGGGACGCCCCACTTTACTTTCGCGCGCGAGATGGAAAAGTCGCGCAGGCCCTCTTTGACCCACCCGAGCACCTCGTTGCGGCGCGCTGAGGGCATGACGAACTCAACTTCGGCTTCTGCTTCGGCGGCAGCATCTGTGGGACTGCCGTCCCCTGCTGCTGCTGCTGCTGCTGCCGCAGCAACGCCGCCTCCCCCGCGGGTCAGGAGGGCCTCGATCTCGCGCTGGAACTTGGTCAGCGCGAAGAAGTAGTTGTCCTGGGTTTTTTTGGTGTTTTTTTTGGGGGGGGGGGGGTTGCGGGGTGAGTCGGGGGTGTGGGTGGCGGCGGGGGGTGGGGTGTTGGCGGCGGGGGGCGGGGGGGGGGGAAGCGTTCGACGAGAGGACGCGAGAGGGGGCAAGCGTGCGCCCCTATCTGGGGATGGTGGCAAAGGCGGTCGAACGCCATCCCCAACCCTCCCCCCCCCCCCCCTCCCTCCCTCCCTCCCTCCTCTCCCTCCTCCCTCTCACCTCGTTGCGCTCGAGGCACGGCGCCCGGTGGACCGGGCAGCACGTGGCGCCCGCGGCCGCGTGCTCCCCCTCGGGGATCGCGACCATCTCCGACTCGTCCTTGTACTCCTCGCATCCGACGCAGTAGTAGCCCGAGTAGGCCGCGCGGTAGACGACGGGGGAGGAAGAGGAGGAGGAGGAGGACGGGGCGGCGGCGCTGTCGTTCGCCCCGCCGCCACCGCCGTCAGGCCTCTCGCAGGACCAGGCGCGCTCGAGGAGCTCGCGCACGACGGCCTCGTGCGCGGCGTCGGTCGTGCGCACGAAGGCGTCGTACGAGATGTCGAGCTGTGGTGGGTTGGGTTTTTGTTTTGTTTTGTTTTGTTTCGGCGGGGGGTGGGGGGGTGGGGGGCGCGGCGTGAGGAGGACGGACGAGCAAGAGGCCAGAGAGGGAGGGAGAGAGGTCGCGCGCGACACCCCCCTCAAAAAAACCCGGAAAAAACAAAAGAAAGCACCCACCGCCTCCCACAGCGCCCGGTACTGCGCGGCGACCGCGTCGCAGTGCTGCTGCGGCTCCATCCCCTGCGCCGCCGCCGCCAGCGCGATCTTCTCTCCGTGCTCGTCGGTGCCCGTCACGAAGCGCACGCGCCTCCCCCTCAGGCGCTGGTAGCGCGCGATGACGTCGGCGGCGATGGTCGGGTAGGCGCTGCCCATGTGGGGGGCGGCGTTGACGTAGAAGAGCGGGGTGGTGATGGTGAAGGTGTCGCGGGGCTTGGAGGAGGAGGAGGAAAGGGCGCCGTTGCTGCTGCCAGAAGCGGCGGCCGCGACGGAGGTAGGGCTGCGCGGCGGGCGGCGCGCGAGCGTGGAGGCGCGGCGGCGTGGCGGCGGGTTGATGGTGGTGCCGGCGGCGCTGGTGCTCGTCGCGGAGCCTGACGTCGAGCATGCGCGCGCGCGCAGGGCCATGAGGCCCCCCGGCATCACGCCGCCGCAGTAAGGCGCCAGAGGGCGCGGCGGGAGGACGCGCGGGGAGGACGAGGAGGAGGAGGAGCGCAGGACGCGCCCGCCACTGCTGGGGACGGCGCGGCCCGCGCCGCCGCCGCCCCCACTGGCCGCGAGCTGCTGGCAGCAGCCGCGGACCATCATGAGTAGCTGCCCTGAGGCGCGAATGGGGGCGATTTGGGCGATCGGAAGGGTCGGTGTTCGTCTGTGTGAGGCTCTGGGGAGCGCTTGCTTTTGTCCGATCGCGCGCGCGCGTCGACGAGGGGCGTGTCGATGCGGGAGGCGAGGCGAATGCGTACGTTCGATGGTGAGGACTGGTTTGGGGGCATGAGAGGCGGGAGTGCGAGAGAGGTAGAGGGCGCGCGCCAGGGGAAATTGAGGCGATCACGAAGCGCGCGCTCGCGTTTGCGGTGACGGCGGCGTCGTTGGCGCGGCGCGCGGTGCAGCGGCGGAGCCTCTTTTCGTGGCGCTCTCTCTCTCTCTCTCACGGGCACACACAAACGCGCTCGCGCTCCCTCTTCCCTCTTTCCTTCGCCGTTCACACCACTGGACATCGGATTTTCTGCTCGCACGGGCCGAGAGAAAGGCGCAAGCGAGGAGGCCGAACTGCTCTGCCGAAAGCTTCATCCCCGTCCCGATCGCAGAGCCCCACTTCTCTCCAAAACAGCGCGCGCCACGCCCGCCATGCTGAGACGGTGATCAGCAGCGCTTGCTGCACTCCCGAGGTACCTCGAGTCCTCCTGCTTGCGGCAGAAACAAGGGCGACGCGGCGGCGGCGGCGATGGCGCCGCCCACCGCGCCCCCTCCCCCTCCCCCTCCTCCGCCGGCCGCCGTGCTGCGCGGCCACCGCGCCGACGTCCAGTGCGTGGCCGTGCTGCCGCGGCGGCTGTCGGCGCTGGCGCGGGGAGGGGCCGGCGCCGCGGCGCTCGAGGGGAGCGCCATGGACCTGCTGCTGGCGTCCGGGTGAGTACGTGCACTCGAGAACCGGCGCCCGGCTGCGCCCCGCCTCCCGCCGCTCACGCCCCCCACCCGCCCCCCCCCCAAAAAAAACAAAAACAATCCAGCGACGCCGAGGGCGAGGTACGCATCTGGGACCTGCAGCAGCGCCGCGCCCTCTTCTCGCGCGTGCTGCACGACTCCCAGGCGGGCGTGCTGCACCTTGCGGTCGTGCGGGCGCTCGGCGCGGGCGGGCCTGCGCTGCTTAGGTGAGTGTAGTTGCTGAAGCCCGCAAGCCCTTTTCGGCGGCGCAGGCCCTTCACTCCCACAACAAACAACCCCCGCCCCCCGCTCACCCCCCCCCCAAACCCTCACCATCATCCCCCTAATTAAACAGCCAAGGGCGCGACGGCGTCGTCAAGGCGTGGCCGCTGCTGCTCGGGAAGCAGGAGGAGGCCCTCGGAGCCAATAGCAACACTGCGGCAACAGCAGCCGAAACAGCGTCGGCCGCCGCCGCGCTGCCGGTCGAGCCGGCGATGGAGCTTCGCGGCGGGTGCTACAGTTTCTGCCGCTTCGCGCTGGCGGCCGTCGACCGGGACGCGGACGACGGCGGCGGCAGCGGGACGGAGAGCGAAGAAGAGGGCGAGGAGGAGCAGGACAAAGGGGAGGGCGGCGAAAGCGGGGCGGCGGACGACGAGGACGACGAGGACGACCGCTTCCCGCCGCAGACGCGGGCGGTCGGATTCCGGGCGGTGGCGGCGCCGCCCTCCAGCGCGCAGCAGAGGCAAAAGCAGCAGCCCGAGGAGGAGAATACCCGCGCATTGAGGCCCGGGCTGCTCAAGCTGGCCCTGCGCGAAGAGGAGGAGGAGGACGAAGGGGGGGCGGGGCGAGGCGCGGCGGCGGCGGCGGCCGCCGACGGAGTAGGAGAAGAAGGAGAAGGACAAGGGGACGACCTCACCGAGGCGCAGGAGCTGGCGCTCGTGGAGGGCCGCCCCCTCCCCCGACCGTGCGGCGCAGGAGGCGGCGGCGGCGGCGGCAAGGGGCGGGCAGAGCACTGGCTGGCCATGCCCGCCCCAGACGGCACCTCGCTGGCACTGTGGCGGCTCGGCGGCGGCGATGAGGAAGGGGCGGGCGCCGCCGGCGCCGCCGCCCCGCGCGCGCCCGAGAGGCTGCTGTGCCAGCGCGAGCGCAACGCCCAGGGCGCGCCCCTGCACGGCATGGTCATGGCCGCGGCCCTCCTTCGTCCCTCCTCCTCCTCATTGTCCGGCCGCCGCGGGCGGCGGCTGCACGCGCTCGTCGGGTACGAGGACGGCGTGGTGGGGCTGTGGCGGTGCGGGAGCGGGGACGGGAGCGGCGGCGGAGGCGGCAGAGGCGGCGGCGGCGGCGGCAGCAGCGGAGCAACAGGTAGACGCTCGAGTAGTCGGTCGCGCCTCCTCTCCTCGGCGCGCGTGCACGACGAGCCCGTCATGTGCGTGGCCGTGCTGTCGCCCCTCCCCGCCGCCGCGCCGGCGTCGCGCCCGCTCGCGCCGCCCCGCCCCGCCGCGCCCGAGCTCCGGGCGGGCGTCAGCGGCGCCGCCGACGACCGGCTCGCGGTCTTCACGCTCTCGCTCCTCGGCGGTGGCGGTGCGAGCAAGGCGAAGGCGGGGGGAGAGGGCCCGGCGGCCCACGACGAGGCCGTCGAGCCGGCGCTGCGCCTGCCCATGCCGCGCGGGGGGACGGCGCAGGTGGCGGTGGCGTGGTGGCGGCCGCCTTCGGCCCAGCCAGCCGCCGCCGCCTCGTCTGCCGCGGGCCGCCGCCCCTCCTGCCGCCCGGCCCCCAAGCTCCTGCCCATCGCCGCCGCGGCCGCCTGGGACGGGCGCGTGCGCGTGTGGGCCCTCAGCGGGGGAGGGGGCGGGGGCGGCGCGACCGCCCCTGCCCCGCTGGCCGTGCTGCGCCACCACGGCCCGCCCGCTGCGGCGTCGGCCGTCGCCCTCTTCACGGCGCGCGGGGGGTGCGGCGACGGCGACTTGGAAACGGAGGATGAAGAGGACGAAGAGCAGCACGGCGACGGCGGCGCGCTGTGGCTCGCGAGTGGGGGGCGCGACGGCACGGTGGCGATCTGGGACGCGCTGCTGACACCGCCATCATCATCGTCGTCGTGAGCGTCGTTTTGTTTCTCCTCTTTTTAGCGGGCGGCGGGTTTTACAGTGCGGCCTGTTTTTTTCTCCCAAAAGAACAGAATATGAATGTGTGCGGGCGGCGGCGGTTCGTTGGTTGTTTGGTGGTGGTGGTGGTGATCATTTGAATCAAAGATGGGCGGAGGGGGGAGAGAGAGGAGGCGGCTCGACCGACCGATCGACCGCTCCAATCAAGCGACGAGCAGCTTGCGCGACGGCGCCGCGGGGGCCGCCGCCGCCAGCCCCTCGGTCGCCTTTTTAACGTCCGCCTTCTTCGCCTCGGCCTCCTTCTTCAGGTTCGGCACGACGTCGTCGTCGTCCCCCTCGGGCGCGTACTTCTTGCCCTTGCCGCCGTCCTTGGAGCCGTACGACGACTTCTTGCCCCCCTTGCCCTTGGCGCCCCCCTCGTCGTCGACCGCGGCGTCGTCGTCGTCCTCCTTGCACAGCGGCTGGTCGGCCCCGTCCTCCACGGCCCCGCCGTCGCTCGTGTACCCCTCCGGGCACTTCTTGCACGACCCGAGCTTGTTCACCGCATACCCGGGTTTGCACACCTCGATCTTGCACGCCGAGGGCGTCACGGCCCCCTCGTCCGCGGTGGTCGTCTTCAGTCCGCTGTGCGAGCGCGGGCAGTCGTAGCACCCGTTGCCCAAACGCAGGCCCCCGTCGCTCCACGTGCCCACCTCGCAGATGGCGCAGTTGCCGGCCCCGTCGTCGTCGTCGCCGACCCCGCTCCAGCCGTAGCCGGCCTCGTAGACGTTGCAGTCCTCGACGGACGTAGCCCCGCCCTTTTTGCTGCCGCTGGTCCCCGTGCACTCGGGGCACTTGACGCACTCGGCCGTCTCGGGGTCGCCGCCCTCGCCGAACCAGCCCTTGGGGCAGATCTGGCAGACCTTGCCCGTGCCGTGCTGGGTGGCGTAGGTGCCGTAGCCCGGGGCGCAGTCGCTTTTGTGGGTTTTGTGGGGGTTGGTGTTGTTGTGGGTTTTGGGTTTTGGGTTGGTTTGGGGCGTTGTGAGCGGGAGGGGGCGGGTCGGCGACTCGTCCTCCTCCTGCTCCTCCTCCTTTCTCTCATCTCTCTCTCACCAGAGCTCGGTCAGGTCGTTGTACACAAAGTTGGGGCCCTTGCACTCGGAGCAGACGGGCGTGGCGTCGTCGTCGTCACCGACCTCGGCCTCCTTGCAGCCTGTGTGGTTTGTTGTTGGTGGTGGGTGAGCGACGGCGACTGTGCGCGACAGCGACGGCGGCGCACCTTCCCTCGCTCTCGTTCTCTGTGTTGCATCGATCCGCCCCCGGCTCTCGCTCGCGCCCCGACTAACCGATGATGCCGGCGCCCTTTTTCCTGTGGATATTTGCGGGTAGAGGGGATTGTGCCGCGGGGGCGGAGGAGGCGCGTGAGAGAAGAGAGGGAAGGGGGAGAAAGAAGAGGGGGAAGGAAGGCCCAGCCTTGCTATTTTGGGTTTCGTGGGGGAAAGCTTCCGCCAATGTCTCCCGGGCGCGCATGTGAGGGCCCGCCGGATGGCCAGGGTGCTGGACTAGGTGGTCATCGACACGCCGCCGCATTGGGCGCGCGCGCGCTCTTCATGCCTTGAGCGCGGCGCGCGCTCGAGCTCCAACTGTCGTTTTTTTTGCCGCTCTCCGGAGCCTTCTCCGTTCTCTCTCTGTTCTCCCAATCCGCTGTCCGCCCCCAGCCCGCCAAAACAAGACTCACAGGTACCCCTTGGAGTAGGCCGTGCGTGCCTTGCTCTTCTTGCCCGAGTCGTCGTCGCCGCCGTCGTTCTTGGCGAGGGCGACGGGCGCTGCGGCGGCGGCGAGCAGCACGACCGCCGCCAGCGCGAGGAGCAGCTGCTGCTTGCGCTGCATCTTTCTTTTTTGGGTGGGTTTGTTGTTTTGTTTGTAGATGGGAGGGGGATAGTGTGATGGGTTGCGGAGGGGGTCTCTCCAAGAAGAAGAGAGGGGGTGTGGGTGTGGGCGGAAAGAAGGGCCAGAAGGGCGGATGGCTTTTCTCTCTCCCTCGCGTGCGCGCGGCGCGCCGCCGCCCCGCCCAGCCGCAAAAAAAATTGGTGGCTGCCGAACGACACTCCCGCCGCTTCCCCATCTGCGCTCCCCTGATTCCAAAATTACAGAGGACAAACGCCCTTACCGCCCCCCTCGCGCGTGCGCTTCTTAGTTTTTCAGGGCGCAGCGACCGCCTGGGCCGGCGTCGCCACCGTCGCCATCGTCGCCGCCCCTGCCGCCGCCACACCCCCGCCGCCACCACCCCACCTGGCCCCCCCGGCCCCCCCCACCACCACCCCGCGCGACTTGAACCACCCCTCCATGCGCCGGCCGAACGCCTCGACGACCGAGCGCGTGCTGCTGTCCGGGGTCGCCACGAACGCCTCGCCCCCCTCGGACGAGCCGGCGCTGCCGCCGCCGAGGCTCATCGGGCCGCTGCCACCAGCGCCGCCGCCGCCGCCGCTCTCGCCCCACCGCGCCGCCTCGGCCGCCGCCCAGCGGACCGCCGCGATGCGGCGCCGCCTGCGCTCGGCGCGGAGGGCGCTGGCGCTCCCCTCCCCGCCGCCGTCGCCGCCGCCGCCGCTGCCCTCGCCACCGCCGCTGCCGCGACCGCCGCCGCACGACGACAGGGACAGCGGGCCAAAGGCAGCGCCGCCGCCCGACGAGCCGCCGCGGCCACCGCCGCCACCGCCCGCCGCGGCCGCCGCCGCGGCCGCCGCCGCCATCCGCGCCGTGGCCAGCCACAGGGACGCGCCCGACGTCGCCCCGTGGCTGGGGTCCGTGCAGCGCGGGGCGCGCGCGGCTCGCGCGACGCGCGGGTCGAGCAAGGGGACCGGTGGCGCTGGGGCAGCGGGGGGCGCACGATAGGCCCAGCCGCCCCCGAGGCGGAGGCCGCCGTCGCCGCCATCGCCGCCGTCGCCGCCGCCGCCGCTGCTGCTGCCGTCGCTGTCCCTGTTGCGCCGGGCCGCCTTGCGCCGGCGCCGCTGCTCGGCGGCGGCCTCGCGCGCGGCCTCGGGCACGGGCACGGGCCCGGCCTCGCTCCCGTGCCGATCACAGGCGTCGTGCTGCCGCTCCTGCTGCTGCTGCTGTTGCTCGCCGCCACCGCCGCCGCCGGCCGCCGCCGCCGGCCGCCCCAGCCGCAGCGGCCGGAGGCTCTGCACGCGCGCGAGCGCCAGCTCGTCGTCCGCGAACGAGGCCGCGGCCGCGCTCGAGGGCGTGCGCGGGGTGTCCGGGCACGAGACGGGGAAGGAGGAGGCGGAGGCGGAGGAAGGGGGCGGGGGCGGGTTGCTGGTGGTCGTGGTGGCGTTTGGGGCTGTCGCCGCGAGGACGCTGAGGAGGGTCGCGAGGGTCGCCATCTGCCCTTGCCGCCGCCGCCGCCGCCGCCGCCGCCGCAGCCGCTTTCCCTCTCTCCTTTGGGTCGATGAGGCGCGCTCGCTGGGGGGGCGGGGGTCTGAGCCCGCTATCCGGATGAAGAGATGGTCGCGTGCGAGAGGTCCGGGGTCTAGTACTTGAAAAAGAGAGAGAGAGAGGCGCGGATGCGCGCGCGCGTTCGTGGGAGAAGTAACGGAGAGCCCTCTCTCGGTCGCAGGCCCCCTTGTCCTCCGTCCCGCGTGAGTGAGGGGCAAGAGAGCGAGAGACAAGGGCGCGCGCGCGGCTCAAATCTCGCGTGCCTGCCGATGCAAGGGAAGGAGAAGGAGGAGGCGGGTTTCGTTCGTAACAGAAACAAAAGAGAGGGGCGTTTTTTCAATGTGGAGGGGAGCGTCGTCGCAACTGAGCGGCGGGGGGAAGAGGCGGCGGCGGAGAGAGGGCGAGAGCGCGAAAAGGAGAGAGAGAGAGAGCGAGAAACGCCCGTTCAAACCGCGCCGCCCAACCCCCAAATCAACCTCCTTCAGTAATCACTCCGTCGACACCGTCAGGCTCACGTACGGGTGCGCGTCCACCTCGGACGACGCCAGCCCGCCGAGCCCGGCCAGGCCAGCCGCGCCGCCGCCGCCGTCGTCCTCGCCCGCCGCGCCGCCGCCCCAGAAGCGCGCGTCGGCGCCGCCAAACGCCCCCGCCAGCGCCGCCCGCAGCCGCTGCTCCTGCTTGGGCGCCGGGCGCACGACCGCCGCCAGAAAGGCCGGCGGCAGGCCGTAGCGCAGGATGCTCTCGACGAAGAGGCGCACGACCAGCAAATGAACGAGCGCGGAGAACGCCTCGCCATAGGCGGCGCGGCACCACGAGTCGAGCGCGCGCCGCTTTGCGTCGGCCTCCCGTTTCAGAGCCTCGACCGACAGCCCCTTTGCCTGCTCCGCCGCGGCCGCGGCCGCCGCCGCCTCGGGCGTCCCCTCCGGCGGCGGGGGAGGCGGGGGCACGAAGTCGCGCACCTGATACCCGCGGGCGCGCGCGGCGGCGCGGAACTCGTCCGCGCACCGGCGGAAGAGGACGCAGCGGACGAGGGCGCTCTCGCCGTCCTCGGCCACGACGGCCGACGAGCGGGGGACGACAAACGACGCCAGCGTCTCGTAGCAGCCCTCCCACTCGCGCAGGGCGTGGCGCGGCAGGACGACGAAGGACGTGCAGAGGTTGTCCGTGTCGACCACGTGGCCCTTGGAGGGGTCGACGACGCCGGAGAGGTCGCGGACGGCGAGGCTCCCCGTCGCGCGGCGCGCCGCCTGCGACAGCGCGCCGCGGACGGCGTTTAGCTCGGCCAGCCTCACTTTGAGGTCGTCCTCGACCGCCGACACGGCCTCGGCGACGCGCTCGACCGTCTCGCGCAAGGGCCTGCGGGTGGGGTACTTGGCCTCGTCCCAGCGAAAGCGCTGGAGGTAGGCCTCGGGCGTCTGGCCCTCGATGCGGAGGGGGCCGCCGGAGGACGCGGACGGGGCGGCGCCGGTGCCCGCGGCGGCGGCCGCCGCGGCCGTCTCGGCGACCGTGCGGCGGATCTTGCCGACGACCGCGTCGACCGACTGGCACACGCGCGCGAGCTCGTCGCTCTGCGCCATCAGCGAGTCGATCGTGCCCACGCGCAGCTCGGGCACCTCGAGACGCGCGTTGCTGCTCAGCTGCGCGCCCGAGGCCGAGGTGCGCTCCTGGAGCACGCGCCACGCGCCGTCGCGCCGCCCGCCGCAGCCCGGCGCCGACAGCGGCAGCGAGACGAGCCAGTAGGCCATTTTGGGTGTGGTTGGCTGATCGTGGGTTGTCGAGGGAGAGGATGATGCTCTCTCGCGCGTTGTCTCTCTCTCTTTCCCTGCTGCCGCCGCTTTGTCTGCCTCTGTGCGCGAAGAAGCAAAAAAGACCCGAGGGCGAGCGCGAGCGCGGCTGCGCGGCGGCGATCGGCGGCGCGGCGGTTTTCGATGCCCCCCCCCCTGGGGAGGAAGCGGGGCCTCGCGCGCCTGGGGGCGTCGCACCGCTCGGCGCGCGCGCAGTGAGGGGGCGCCCGCACCGCTCGGTGTGTGTGTTCCGGAGGCAGGTGGCGGCTCGTGCTCTAGGGGGTCTCGCGAGTGAGAAGAGGACGAGGGTTGTCTCGCTCTCTCTCTTTGATGCGAACGCGGACGCGCGCGCGCGAGGAGCAGCAGGAACCCCTTGCTCGTTGTGACGGATGGATGCGTGCGCGTGCGTGTGTGTGTGTTGGTTGAGTGGGTGTCGGGGTGTGTGTGTGTGTGTTGTGTGTTGTGCGGGGTGGCAAGGATGCGCAAGAGTTGTGTCGTTCTGGCTTCTGGAGGGGGGGGCAAGGAGCAGCAGCAGAAGAGGAGGCGCAGTCGACTTTGCGCCCGCACCTCGTCACCTGTTCAGAAACAACACCCCCACACGCCCAATCGTCAATTCTAGGCAGACACACACAGACGCGCGCCCCCGACGACGCACTAGCAACCCACCCAGCCCACCGAGCAAGCCCTCGTCGCAACCGCGCGCGCACACACACGCAAGAGACGACCCACCACCGCCCCGCCCGCCCCCAAGGAGCCCTCTCCAGAGGCCCAGACCGGTCGCGGTGCGAGTGAAAGACCCCACCGGCCCCAGCCAGCGCTTTCGCCGCAGGTACGTCGCGCCCAGGCAGACGACCGGCGGGTCAAAATGCAACGAGTGGGGGGCGAGAGCCACCCTCTTGCCCCTTTGCCCCCTCTCTCCTTTTGCCACCTCCGCCCCCCCGGAACGCAAGCGGCGCGCGCGCCCCCAGGGCCCCTCCCGATCGCGCGGGGCGCTCCGGCTGGGCCCGCGGGACGCTCCCGCGCGGGCGGGGAAGCCCCCGGACGAGACGTGTCCACCAGCGCCGTTGATTTGCCCCCACAAAGGGTAGGCCGGGTCGCGACGACGCTGTGGGTGTGAGAGGAAAAAAAAACCCAGAGGTTCGAGAGAGACCACCGAGCTCAAAACGCAATCGCCCCCTTCAATCCCCCTTCTCCCCCACTCCCAACAGGCCACCCGCACAGGGCGTGTGCTGACCGGCCCCACGCGCGCGCTCTCCCGCCGCGTGCGGAGAGCGTTCCCTCTTTGAGAGAGCAGCAGCGGAGGCCGACGCCGCCGACGCGCGCGCGCCCCCCGCTCAGCCGCCTCCAACGCGCGGCCGCCCGCTCACCCACCAACGCGTGGCCGCTTTGTTCAAAAATGGCGTGCGCCTGCCCCCACCACCACCACTTCAGCAGCAGCAGCGGCGCCTCCCGCCTGGCCTCCTGCCCGGCCTCGGCCGCCCGCGGCCTCCCCTCGCTCGCCCTGACGCCGCCGAGGAGAGCGGCGCTGCTGCCGCCGCGCCCGCGCTTGGCGCCGCCGCCGCTGCGCGCCTCGGCCGCCGCCTCGGCCGCCGCCGCGCCCACCGACGCCGCCTCGGCCGCCGCGCTCGGCGCCTTTGCCGCGCTGCCCACCCAGCAGCAGGCCTCCACCGCCTCCACCGCCTCCGCCCAGGCCCGCATCCCCCCCACAACCTCCTCCTTCTTCCCCACCGCCACCATCACGCGCATCTTCCTCACGGGCACCTCCCCTGGCGGCGCCCTGCGCTCCGCCCTCGGCGGCGCCGCCAACCGCGGCGGCAACCGCTCCGCCGCCCACGGCCCCCTCTCGCTCTTGCTCGTGCTCCTCGCCCTCGCCGCCGCGGCCATCGCCGCCGTGCGCAACGCCGTCGTGCGCCGGGTGCGCGGCTGCGGCACGTGCCGTGGGTTTGGGGTGTGCCGGTGCCGCCTGTGCCAGGGCTCCGGGAGGGTCGACTGGACAGCAAAGCTCTCCCACTACGACGTCTGCCCCCTGTGCATGAACCGCCGCTTCGTCTCCTGCTCGGACTGTGGCGGGGCGCACGGGGGCAGGGCGCTGTTTGCCCACCTGCGCAGGAGGCCCGGGGGCGAGCTGTTCGAGGGGGTGCCCCGGCCGCGCGACGAGCAGGCGGGCGAGGCGGCCGTGGCGGCGAGCGGCAATGGCGGAAGCGGCATCGGCGGAAGCGGCAACGGCAACGGCGGCGCGCCGCTCGTGTCTCCTAACGGCACGCGCGGGCCCGTGCTCGCGTTCGGCGGGGCCGGCTTTGCCCTCGGCTCCGCGCTCGGCTCGCTGTCGGGCTCGATGTCGTCGATGGACGGCGACGCCAGCGATGGCGATGTGCTCGCGCGCCAGCCGACGGGGGCATCGAGCAGCCGCAAGCGCGCGCAGCGCATCCGCGACTCTGCCGGGGGCGCGGCGGCGTTCTCCGTGCCGGCCGACGCGGCGCCGCGCGGCATCGGCAGCGCGATGATGGACTGATTTTTCGGTCGTCGTTTCATATGACGATGCACGAGGCGGGCGGCGGCGGCGGCTGCTCTCGCGGCAGCGCTCCCCCCCCTTCGGTCGTCCTCCTTGCCCCTCCTTGTTCGGTTTTGGTTTTACCGCCCCCCAATGCCCCTCCCCCCCCCCTTTCGTTTTCGGGTTTTTTCGCTGCCGCAGCCTTCGGCGCCCCGACACACGACAGACGACGACCACAACACCACCCCCGCCCCCCCCCCCAACAACAACAAAAACACAACACCCCTTCCTATTTTTTTCCCTGAAACGCGCGTCCTTGCAGGAAGGCCCACTGGCTTCCCCCTATTTTGGCTCCCCCACCCCCCACACGTTTTGTTTCGACTCTCGGTTTTGGTTTTAAGGCGCCCTCTGTTGTGTTACTGAACCTAACCTAACCTTCTTCGCTCGAGTTTCGCGTCTCGCGTCTCGGGGCGGCGGCGGGAAAGAAGGACGACGACGACGGTGGTGATTGCGAGGGTTTACTCAAGAAGGGACGCGGTCTTTCTTCTGCGTACGAACTACTACTGCTACTACTGATGCTGCTGCTGCTTGCCTAACGAAAAACTGCCTAATCCTCAGGGGGTTCGCGCCGCGACCTCAGGGTTCGCGCGCCGGGGGGGGTTCGCGGGCCGCAGGAGACGGGATCGGGGCAAGAGCCGCGCTCACTGCCTTTTTCCCCTCTCTCTCTCCTCTTCATCAATCCTTCCTCTCACTCACTCACTTCCGCGCCTGCTCCTTGTGCTGCTGGTGCTCCCGCAGCACCGCCCACTCACTTCCGCGCCTGCTCCTTGTGCTGCTGGTGCTCCCGCAGCACCGCCACCACGCTCCGGAACGCAAACCACTCGGGGATCTCCTCCCCGCCCCGGAGCATCTGCCTAAATTTCGTCCCGCTGAGCTTTTTGACGTGCAAGTTCTCCCTTTTCGCCACGCCCGCCTCCACGTAGCCCTTCTCCTCCGTAAACACCACGTCCTGCGAGGGCACCGTGCGCATCCCCAATTCTTCCGCGGCCCCTGCGGCGGCCTTTTGCGCGTCGTACATGCCGTAAAAGTCCTCCCCCGAGAGGCTGCTCTTGCTTCCCGCCATGTCGCGGCCGACGATAAAGTGCGTGCAACCATAGTTTTTGCGGATGATCATGTGCTGAATCGCCTCCCTGGGCCCGGCCATGTGCATCGAGTAGGGCAGGTACGCCCACTGGACGCGCGGGTCGGCGATCTCTTTTTTCAGCACCTCGTACGTGTGGTAGCGGACGCCCGCGGGGATGTCGTCGTCCTGCGTGGGCCCCTGAGTCGGGTGCACGAGCACGACGGCGTTGGACTTGGACACGTTGGGGGCGTCCAAGGCGCGCGTGAAGAGCTCGTAGTGCGCGCGGTGGATGGGGTTGCGGCACTGGAAGGCGACGACGTCGACGGGGTCTTTTGCGGCAGAGGAGGATTTCGCTTTCGACGCCGAGAGGAGCGACGCGCGCACCTCGCGAGGCGTCAGGCAGGGGAACGCGCGCTTGGGGAGCTCGAGGCCGTGCAGCTTGCCGCCCACGTACCACTGCCCGCGCTCTGTCGCGATCATCTGCACGCCCGGGTGCTCCAGGGAAGAGGTGCCGTAGCACGATTTCGCCTCGCGCGCCTTGTTGGGGCGCCACGCGCTCTCCACCTCTAAAACCCCCACCTCTTGCCCCTTGAACGTGAGCCTGACGACCGCGCCCACTTTGGCCACCTCCGGGTCGTTGGTGTCGAGGACGATCGGCAGGCCCAACAGGTCGCCCGAGGGGAGGCGCGCGCTCTCGACCACCGACTCGTAGGCCTCCTTGTTGAGGAAGCCCGTGAGGGGCGAAAAAGCGCCGACGCTAAGCAGCTCGACGTCGCACGCGCCCCGCTCGGACAGCTCCTGCGCGGCCGTGCACGAGGCGAGCAGCTGCTTGCGCTTGCTGGCGTCGCGCACGAGGAGGTCGACGAGCTCGCCCGCGGCGCCGTGGGGGCGGGCGAGGCCGTCGGGGCCGCGCGCGACCGGGTGGGTCTGAGGGGGGGCGGCCGCGGCGGCGGAAGAGGCGGAGGCGTCCTCGGTGCGGAGGGCGTCGGCGGCGGCGGCAGAGGCCGCCGACATGCGACACCTCTGCTGTTTTTCGCGGGTCTCTCTCTCTCTCTCTCTCTCTGTGCAGAGGGAGCGTGGTACGGGGTGTGTGCGTGTTCTGTTGTTCGACGTGAAACTCAGTGCAAAGGCGCCTTCATTGGGAGAGGGCGGGCTCTCCTGGCTTTCGACGAGGGAAATTCGAGAGAGAGAGAGAGAGAGCGAGGAGAGAGAGACCCCCTCTTCGACCCTCAAGTCGACGCGCCCGCCCCTTCTCAAACCACATCCACTCGCTCTCTCCGACCCCACAGCCGCAAACCCCACACCCTCGTGATCCCCAGTACCGACCGCACGGAGCTCTTTTTCACCTGCAGCAAGGCCACGCGACAAGAGAGAGAGCGCGACCCACCACCCACCACCACCCCCCGACGAGCACGAGAGAGGGGGGATGCTTCGCGCGCGGGGGACCGGGCCCGCAGCACCGCCGTCGTCCTCCTCGTCAGCAGCAGCCGCGGCAGCAGCCGCAGCCGCCCGCGCCGCGCGCGCCCCTCTGATCAACGCCGGCAGGAGAGGAAGAGGGAGGACGACCATGCCGGCGCCGCCGCCGACGACCACGGCCGCGAGCGCGGGCGCCGCCGCCGCCGCCGCACCTCCCCCCACCGCCGCCGCCGCCCAGCCTCCATCCTCCTCCGGCCCCTTTGCCGACCTCGCGGCCGAGGCCGTCACCTGGGCCTCGCAACACGGCCTCGTCGTGGGCGTCGCCCTGCCCCCTCAACAGCAACAGCAACAGCAGCAAATCCTGCCGCGCTCCGTCCAGACGGGCGCCGCCCTCGTCCACGCCCCCGTCTCGCTCCTGCCCGTCGCCTTCCCGCGCCGCCGCTTCCTGCAGGCGGCCGATGCCCAGCGCGACCTCAACGCCCTCGTGGCGGCCGTGGCGGCCGACGAGGCGTGGCTCGAGCGCACGCTGGCGCCGGCGGCCAGGCACGACGACTTCACGGCGTCGCTGCTGGGCGTCTTGCGGGCGACGCGGCCCGAGAGGGCGGCGCGGCTCGCGGCGGCCAGCAGCGGCGGGAGCGGCGGCAGCAACGGCCAAACCGACGGCGCAAACCAACACCAAGCCCGCGGCGAGGTGCTGCTCGGCGTGCACCGCAGCGACTACATGCTCGACGCGCCCTCCGGGGGGTTCCTGCAGGTGGAGCTCAACACCATCGCGTCCTCGTTCGCGTGCCTGAGCGCGCTGACGGCGGCCATGCACGCGCGCCTGCTGGACGGGCTGGGGGCGTTAAGGGGGCCTCCTCCTCGCTTGGCGGGGGGGGGGGGGGGGGGGGGGGGGATGGCGGGAACGACGGCAACGGCAGCGTCGGCAGCAGGAGGCGTCGACGCGGGCGGCCAGGGCAGCGCCTTTTCCGTCGCCGCGACGGGCTGGCGCGTCGAGCTGCCCGGGGGGCTGCGCGGGGAGCTCCCGGCCAACGCGGCGCCGGCGCGCATCGCCGACGCCATGGCGGCGGCGGTGGCGGCGGCGACGGGGTGGCGAGTTGGGGGGGCGGGCGGCGAGGGCGGCGGCTCCCCGCCGTCGCCCCCCGCTCCGCTCGTCGTCATGGTCGTGCAGCCGGGCGAGCGCAACAGCTACGACCAGCAGTGGCTCGCGCAGGCCCTGTGGGCGCGCCACCGCCTGCGCGTCGCGCGCCTGACGCTCGCGCAGATCTCCGAGCGCGGGTTTTTGGGGGGCGGAGAGAACGCCGCCGCCGGAAACGACGGCAACACCACCACCACCCCCCAACCGCTCGAGCCGGGCGCCCTCTACCTCGGGCCCCCCTCTCCCGCCGCCTCCTCTGCCGCCACCCCGCCCATCCCCCAGCGCGTCGGCCTCGTCTACTTCCGCGCGGGGTACGGGCCGGGGGACTACCCCTCTGGCCCCGGGGGGAGCGAGTGGGGCGCCCGCGTTCTGGTCGAGCGCTCCTCGGCGGCCAAGTGCCCGTCCGTCGCGTACCAGCTGGCCGGGTCGAAGAAGGTGCAGCAGGCCCTGGCGCAGCCCGGGGTGGTCGAGCGGTTTGTGCGCGCGGCGGCCGAGCGCGGGCACGGCGGGGGCGGGGGCGGGGGCGGCGGCAAAGGCGGCGGAAAGGGCGGACAATCAGAGGCCGAGGCCGCGCCGCGCATCCGCAGCCTCTTTGCGGGCCTGTGGTCGCTCGACTCCCCCGCCGCCCAGTCCGCCGCCGCCAATCCCCCGAGCGCCGCCAACGCCAGCAGCGCCTCCGCCGCCGACGACCCCGACGACGCGGCCGCCGCGGCCGCCGCCGCGCGCGACGCCCTGTCTCACCCGGAGCGGTACGTGCTCAAGCCTCAGCGCGAGGGCGGGGGGAACAACCTCTACGGCCCCGACCTGAACAAGCGCTTGCGCGAGGGCGGGGAGGGCCTCGCGGCCTTTGTGCTGATGCAGCGCATCCTCCCGCCCGCGCAGCGCTCCGTGCTGCTGCGCGACGGGCTGGCCGTGGAGGACGACACGCTGAGCGAGCTGGGCGTGTACGGGACGTACGTGGCCGTGCTGCGGGGGGCGGGGGGAGGAGGAGGAGAGGCGAAGGCGGCGACGGCGGGATTGGCTGGCGCTGGCGCCGCCGCCGCGGACGCCGCCGACGACGGCTCGGGCGTGCGCGCCGACGTGCTCGTCAACGAGGTGGCCGGGCACCTGGTGCGCACCAAGTCGTCCGCGTCGGACGAGGGCGGGGTGGCCGCCGGGTTTGCCGTGCTCGACTCGCCGCTGCTGGTGGAGGAGGAGGGGGAGGAGGAGGGCGGAGGGGGAGGGAGCGGCGGAAGCGGCGGCGCGCGGCGCGTTTTGGAGGCGGCGGCGCTGTTGCTGCCATAGGTGTTGTTGTTTTGGAATTAGCCTCGTTCCCGTCTCTTTCGTCTATCTCTTTGATGTAGCCCCCGCCACAACAACCAAGCTATCGGAGACGCGCGCGCGCAAGCGCAATCGATCGATCGATCGGGCGGTCCGATTCAACCCCCTCCTCGTTTCTTTCGACACCACACCGATCGCGCAACGTCACGACTTGCTTCTCCTCCGACGACGTGTGTGGCCCCGGCCGGCCCGCGCTGGTCGGAAGAGGGTGATGCGGGGCCCGCGACCGCGCTCGCGGGGCGCGGCCGCGGTGGTGCCGCTCCTCCTACTCCTCTTGCCCCTCCTCCTCCTTGCGCACGCGCCAGCCCCAGCATCAGCAGCCAAGGACGCCGCCATGCCGTACGCCGCGGACTACGAGGAGGGAGCCGCCGACAAGCAAGAGGCGGGCGGCGACGACCCCAACGGGTACTACGAGGATGGTGCGACTCCTGCATGGCCCATCGACCGCGCGGTGGCGGCGACGCACGCTCACCCCCCCCCCTCCCCCAAAACCCAAAACCCAAAACAAACAACAACAGACGATGCGGCCAACGCCGGCTTTTACGACGAGTACGCGGGCGGCGGCGCAGGAGAAGACTACGCCGCGGAGGACGAACACGACGAGAGCCCCGGCTCCGGCGACTACGCCTCGCTCGTCACGGGCCGCGACGGCGACGGCCGCACGGGGCGCGACAGCGGCCGGCGCGCGCCGCCGCCGCGGGCGGGCGGCGAGGCGGCCGCCGTTTGCAGCGGCGAGGGCCCGCAAAAGCCGTCGCTCGCGCCCGAGCTGCTCGACTGCGACGTGCGCGCCGAGGGGTTCGACGGGGCCGGGAACGGCCGCCTCAGGCGGCTGGGGGGACTGGACGGGGTGTACGCGCTGGCGGGCTGCCACAACGGGCGGCCGCTCTATCGGCGGCAGCGGCGGCGGGAGGCGGCGGAGGAAGAAGGCGGCGAGCGGCGGCGGCAGCGGATGCGGCGGCGAAAGGGGTGGTGGCGGCGGCTGCAAGGGGAGGAGGAGGGGGCAGCAGAAGAGGCTGCCCCCGCGCGCGTGCTGTGGTACTCGGCGGACTTTGGCGACTGGTGCGTCTCCAACGGCACGGAGCCCGCGGAGGCCGACCTCCTCGCGTTTGGAAGAGGAGTGGCAGCAGGGGGAGGAGGAGAGAGCGTCGGCGCGAGCGGCCGCGCCCCCGGCCCCGCCCCCGGCCCGCCAGCGCGGATGCTGCTCCCCCTCTTTGCGGCGCGCTGGCACCTCGGCCTCGACCTCGCCGACCCGGGGTCGCCCGCCGTCCGCGGCGTCCCCGACGACGACCGCCTCGACGACTTTGTGCCGGTGCAGGGGGCGCGGGTCGTCTGCGCGGACGGGCGGACGGCAGAGGGGGCGCTGGCTCTGGTGCGGGCGGCGGCGCGGGGGCCCGCGGCGGCGGCGACGGCGGCGGCCGAGGTCGGCGCCGCCTTTGCCGCCGCCGCCTCCGTCGTCCCGCAGCTCCCCCCGCGCGTGAGCGTGGGCTTCGCCACGTCCCTGCTCGTGGTCGGGGTGCTGGCGGTCGTGGCGCTGCAGGCGTGGGCGTCGGCCCGGCGCACCTCGGGGGCGGCGGCGCGGAGGGCCGGGGGCGCCGTCGCCGCGCGGCCGGGCTCGGCGGCGGCGGCGGCGGCACGCTACTCGGAGCTGCCGACGGCGGACAACGGCGGCGGCGCCGCAGGAGACGTCTCCTTGGTGACGATGTACGACCGCTCGCGCAAGCGCGAGGTGGGGCACGACCTGTAAAACGGAACATGGCAGGCGGAGGGTTTCTTGGTTTTGGTTTTTGCTCGTCGTCCTTTTCGAGGGGGCGGCGGCGGCGAGGGAAAGAACGACGACGGTGGTGGGGGGTTGCTTACAGGAAGCGCGCGGCGCGTGCTGGGGCCTAGTAGTAAGAGAGAGAGAAGTAAGGCGGGGGTCGGTCAAGCAAGAGCAAAGCAACGGGGCGTGCGCTGGGGAGGAGGACGACGAGGGGGGCACGCGGCACGAGAGGGGGGCGGGGGGGGCGAAAGGGCGCCTCCCAGCCCCCCCAAGCCACAAAACCGCCCTCAGTGCTTCCCCATGTTGACCTTGACGTAGCTCCTGAGCGCGTCCCGCACCGACTGGATGCTCCCGCCGCGCCTGAGCGGGCCCGAGTAGTGGCCGGCCCCCGACGGGAAGCGCGCGAGCGGCGGCGGCGGCATTGGGGTGCGCGCCGCGCCGCCGCCGGCAGAGCCGCCGCCGCTTCGCCGCGCCGCGGCCTTGCCGCCGCCCGCCGTCGTCGTCTCCTCGACCGACCATCGCCACAGCTTGTATCCGAGCAGGCAAAAGGCGAACGCGTGCAGGACGATCAGGCACGCCAGGACGGCCTCGTACGCGGAGAGGGCGGAGGCGTGTGTGAGGGGGTGGCCCGGCGGGGGCACTGCCGCTGCTGCAGCGGCGGCGCCGCCATTTCTGAGGTCGGCGGCCCGTCCTCCCGCTGCTGCTGCGGCCGCTCCTCCGCCCGCCTTGCCTTGCCCCCACGACGGCCGGTGCAGGTAGTGGTGCGCGTGCAGCGAGTGCAGGTCGTGCGCGGCCGGCTGCAGCAGCTGGTCCTGCTGCTGCTGCTTGGCCGCCGCGTGGTGCCGCGCGAAGAGGGCTATCCGCATCCTCTCCTCGTATGCTTTGTCAATCGTCCGGGCGGTCGGCGGTGCGCGCGCGAGAGCGGGCGCGGGCCGGCGGCGCCCCTCTGAGCGCGTTCCGCCCCTTTTTCCCGCCCGCTTCTCTTTTCAAGCCGCGGTTGCCACCGAGTCGACGCCCTTGGCTTTGCGGCTTGCACGCGAGCGCGCGCGCCTGCGCGGATGGCCGGCTTAGAGGATGATGGACGATGGGGGGCGCGCGCGAGAGGGGCTTTCGTGTGCGTGAGAGAGGCTCTTCTTGCGCGCGCGCGTGTGGAGAGGTGGGGCGCGTGGGCGAGTTGTCGTGCGAGGAGGGGCGAGAGTGCTGTGTGTTTTGTGTGAGCGCGTTAAAGACGACGAGCCTTTTAGGGGTTGTGCGTGGGAAGCGCGCAGAGACGAACTCGCAGAGAAAAACCCTTCACTTCGGCTCGGCGGCGCGCCACGCCGGCCGCTCGAGCAGCGGCGCCGCCGCCTTTTCCTCCTCCTGCCCCCGCCTCCGCCGCTCCAAGCCCGGCTCGTACAGCATCTGCCGCGCGACGTCCTGCTTGGCGCGCTCGCGGTCGCGCTTGCTCAGCGATGCGTCCGCGTCGAGGGCGGCGAACACGGCCTGCAGGGCGGCGCGCGTCGCCTCCTCGTCGTCAGCGTCGGCGGCGGCGGCGGCGCCGCCGCCGCCGCCCCCGCCCCCCGCCACGGACACCTCGCTCGCCTCCACATCAATGGCCGCCCCCGCCCCCCCGTCCGCATCCTCCTCCCCGTCGAGCCGGGCGGCGAGTTCCTTCCACTCGCTTCCCAGCTCGCCGGCCTCGACGAGTTCCGACAGTCCGCCGTCGTCCTCGTCGTCGTCGTCGTCGTCCGCCGCACGCCGCTTCTTGCCGCCGCCGCCACCGCGCCCCCTTCTTGCCTCGGCCGCCGCAAACGCGCGCGTGGCCTCGGCCGCGCGCCGCTCGGCCTCGCGCCCGGCCTCGCGCGCCGCGGCCTCCTCGATGGCCTCCTCGGCCTCGAGCGCGCCCAATCCCCCGGCCAGCAGCGCGTCCAGCTCCGGGTCCTCGGCCAGCAGCAGCGCCGCGAGCGACGGGTCGGCGGGCGCGGCGGCGGCGGCGCGGGCGGCGAGGTCGGCCCTGCTCATCGCCGGCGTCGCCGCGCGCGCCGGGGCGCGCGCCTGGGCGGCGCCGCCGCCGCCAAAGAGCGCCGCCTCGGCCGCGGCCTCGGCCCGCAGGCCGGCGAGGAAGGCCTCGGTGGTCGGCCGCGCGGCCGCCGCCGCCCGGAGCTGCCTGCCCGCCGCCGCGAGCGCGGCCGCGCGGTCTTGCTCGTCGCCGTTGCCGTCGTCGTCGTCTTCTTCGTCGTCGTCGTCGTCTTCCGCGCCGACGACAAACCCCCCGCCCAACAGGGGGTCGGACACGACGCCGCCCTTGCCCGCGCCGCCGCCGCCACCGTCGCCGCCAAACACGCGCCGGGCGAGGGCGCTCGCGCGGCGCTCGGCCTCCTCGGCGCTGGGGCCCGCGGCGGCGGCGGCGGCGGCGTCTCCGGCGGCGTCTCCAGCGGCGGCGCCGCCATCGCTGATGGTCGAGGCGCGGATGCGGCCGAGCAGGCGCTGGCGCGAGCCGGCGAGGGCGGCGCGGCCGCGCGGGGGCGCCGGGGGCGGAGGCGGCGGTTGCGCTGATGCTGGTGCGGGTGCAGGTGCGGGGGCGGTGGGCGCCTGCTCCGCCGCCTGGCGGGCTGGCGACGAGGGCTGCTGCGGCGCCGGCGCCGGCGACACCGCCGCCGCCTTCGCGGCCGCGCGCTCGCGCTCGCGCCAGCGCTCGCGCGGCTTGCGGCGCTTCTTGGCGCCGGACGCTGCCGCTTGGGCCGTGGCGGTGCGGCGCAGGTCGCTCACGCGCTGCGCGGTGTGGCGCGCGTTGGCCACCCACGAGAACTCGGCGGCTGGGTTGTTTTTATTGGGGGGGTTGGGTGGGCGTGGGGGCGGAGAGCGACGGTGTGTGAGTGTCGGCGTCGGCGTCGGCGAGTCGCGGGAAGACGCGGCGCGCAGCAATCGCAGGGGTCAAAGCAGGCCCCCAAACACCGACGCCCTGTGCAGAGGAGCGCCGTATCTTCCCAGTGGCGCATTGAACCGCGGGCGGAAAAGGGCCAAGGGACGCGAGAGAGAGAGAGAGAGGCGCGCGCCAGCCTCCCGCGAAAAGACACTCACCCGCCTCCTCGTCCTCCTCCTCGTCGTCGTCGCCGTCGTCATCGTCGTCACCGCCCACCTCCTCGTAGCGGAAGTAGACGCCGACGTTCTTCTGCCCGCCGCCGCCCGCGCGCGCGGGCGCGAGCCTGAGGGCCGCGCGCCGCCGAGCGAGGGCGAGGAAGGGGGGGAGGACGACACGACCGGTCGATTGTGGTCGCCGGGGGGCCGCTCGCCTGCACGCGCCGCTCAGGCGCGTCGCGGATGAGAGCATCATGATTAGAGCAGAGTCTCGCGAGAAAGTGATATAACAAATGAAATGGGGTTCTCCGGCAGCCCGAGCGCGCGTCTCGAGCAAAGCAAAAAGAGGAGACGAAGGGTGGCGAGCGCATGACACGAGGCGGCGGCGACAACGACGCGCCCCCCCCCCCTCTCCTCCACCCCCACCAACCAAAATCACAAGCAAACCTCCCCCACGCACGACAGCACCGCGGCCGCACCCAGGGCCAGCGCCGCGGCCGCGCCCGCCACGAACCCCGCCGCCGCGCGGCGCGGGTGCGCGGCGCGCGCCGCGGGCAGCACGCAGCGCAGGGCCGCCGCCGCCGCCATAGCGCCGGCCGCGGCGTCGGCCGCCTGCGACCACCGCAGCGCCGCGGCGGCGGCCGCGGCGGCGTCGGGCGCGGCGGCCCAGGCCGCGGCGCCCAGCGCGGCGGCGAGGGCCAGGGCGCCGGCCAGGAGGGTGGCGGCGGCGGCCGAGGCGGCGACGACGGGCTGGGCGGCGCCGCGGCGCCACAGGGGGGGCGCGGCCGCGCAGGCGGCGGCGGCGCCGAGGGCGGCGGCCGCGAGCGCCGACGAAAAGACGGGGCGGCCAGGGAGGATTGGTTGTGTTGTGGCGGGAGGGGGGGCGTTGTTGTTTTTGGCAGCAGCAGCGGCAGCAAGACCGCCGCCACCACCGAGCGCCACGGCGACGGCGATGACGCCCTCGGCGGCGACGGCCGCGGCGGCGTGCGCGAGCGCCAGGGCGAGCGCGGCGCCGACGCCGGCGGCCGCGGCCCCTCCCGCGGCGGCCGCGCCCGCGCCGCCCCCGCCACCGCCGCCGGCCCCGCCGCCGCTGGCAGCGGGCCCGCCGCTCGCCGCCACAGGCAGGAGGAGGCCCGCGCCGCCGTCCGCGGGGGGGTAGCCAAAGGCCGCGGTGCCGTCGGGCACCCACCCGACAGCGCCGCCGTTGGCCGCGCCGCCGCCGCCGCCCGAGACGACGACGGAGAGGCCGCCGCCCGCCTCGATGCCGCCTCCGTCGCCGCTGTCGCCACGGCTGCCACCACCACCACCACCACCACCGCCCCGACCGTCCTCCTGCTTGGCCTTGAGGGCCCGCCGCCCGCCCACGACAGCGCCGGGCGAGAAGGCCGCGGTCAGACCGGCGCCGCTCGCCAGGGCCGCGCCCACGCGCCAGGCCAGGAGGGCTGCCCCGACGCCGGCCGCCGAGGCCAGCGCCGTCGGCAGCAGCGCGGCGCGGTCGCCGAGGCCGGCCGCCGCGCCGGCCGCGGCAACGGCGGCGGCGACCGCCGTCGGCGCGCCCCTGGCGGCGCCGAGGTTGCGGCCAAAGGCGGCGACGAGGGCCGCGCGGAGCAGCTTGAGGCCGCCGCAGACGACGAGCGCCCCGGCGGCGGCGCCCGCGGCGCGCGGGGGGCCGGCGGCGGCAGAGGAGGAAGACGCCGCGGCGCCGCGCGCCGCGCCGCCGCCCGCGCTCCGCGCCCGGCCTCCGCCGCCCCCTGCCGCCGCCGCCCAGACCGCCCCGGCGCCCGCCGCGGCCGCCGCAGCGAGCGCGAGCGCCTGCGCCCCCAGCAGCCCTGCCGGGGAGAAGCCCGACGTCGACAGGCCTTTGGCGGCGGCTGCTGCTGCTGCCGCTGCTGCTGATGCCCCCGAGGCCGAGCCGCCGCCCGCCGCCGCCGCCGCCGCTCTCCCTCCCCCTCCCCCTCCGCCCCCGCCCCCAAAACCCCCCCGCTGCTGCAGCGCCTCGGCCCACAGCGCCATCGCCTGCAGCGCGCCCGCCGAGAGCGTCGCGGCCGTGGCCACGGCCCGCGCGTCCCCGGAGCACGCCTCCACCGCCTCGGGCGCCAGCTCGGCAAAGACGATCCAGAGCATGCACCCCGCCGCAAAGCCCGTGGCCAGCGGCAGCAGCGCGCGAAAGGCGTCAACAAACAAAAACGCGGGCACGGCGGCCAGGGCCTGGGGAAAGGCGGTGAGGGCGGCCCACAGGGCGGCGCGGGCGGGCGGGGCGCCGCGGCCGGCCATGACGGTGGCGACGGCGAGGCCCTCGGGGATGCTGTTTTGGTTTTTTTGGTGGTGTTGGTGATGTTTTTGGGGGTGGCGGGTTCCGTTTTTTGGGGGGCGGGCGGCGGGGGGGGGAGGGGTGAGCGGGAGGCGGCCCGTTTTGCTCGTGCGCCCGCCCGTGAACGACCAACCCCCCCCCTACACACACGCGCGCGCGCGCGAAAAAAAATCACTCACTTGTGCAGCCCGATCGCCAGCGTCACGAGCGACCCTTTGGCCATCCCGCGGCCGCCCTCGGCCGCGAACGACACGCCCACGCCCCCGCCCTCGCCGACGGCGTGCGCCGCCATCACCGCCAGGAAGAGGGCCGTGCGGCGCGCGTCCGCCCCCTTGAGGCCCTCGAACGCCTCGAGTAAGGGCGGCGCGCCGCCGCCGCTGTCGCAGGTCGCGCCGTCGAGGCCCGAGCCGCCTGATGATCCGCCGCCGCCGCCCTCCAGAAACGCCGCGCTCGCGCGCACGAATCCGGCGCCAAGCGCCACCCCAAGCGCCAGCGCGAGCGGCGCGCCCCCGCCGCCCCCCCCACCCTCGCGCAGGAGCTCAAAGGCCGCGGCCACCATGACGCCCATGGCCACGGCGTTGGTGAGGCCCGCCGCGCGCTTGGGTAAGCCAGGGCGGCCGTGCTGTCCCCCCCCCCGACCCCCCGCGCACAAGAAGAGGTACGGCGCCGCGCCCCCGAGCGCCGACGCGAGGGACATGGCCGTTGTCATCGCCGCCACCGTGAGCACGGGCACGCGCTGCTCTTTCTTCTCTTGCTGCTGCTGCTTGGATGGGTTTGAGGCGGCGGTGGTGACGATTGCTTCATCAGGCACGGGCGGGGGCGCGGCGCCGTGGTCGTTGCCGGCTGTTGTCGTTGCTAGCCGCCGCGCCGCTGCATCGGCGGCGAGCGGCGGCGGCGCCTCGCCGAGCCCCACCGCCTCGGCCTGGCGGTTGGCGGCCTCCGCGGTTGTTGTTGTTGCTGTCGTTGCGGCCGGGGGCACGACGCACAGGGCGAGCAGCAGCGCGGCCCAGGGCAGGAGGAGGAGGGCGAGGGGCGGGCCCGCTCGCCGCCGCCGACGGCGCTGCTGCTGTTGACAGCGCCGCTGCGCCGACGACGCCAACCGCTCTCGACGCGTCGCCGCCATTTGCCGGCGGTTGTTTGCGTGTGCGCCTATGGGCTGTGCGTTGCAGCCCTGACGATGATTATGTTGCGTTCACGCGGCAACGCGCGCTCAGATGCATCGAGAGAGAGAGGAAGAGGGAGCAGAGAGGCGCGCGCGCGCGTGCGGTTGGCGACGTGTCTCCTTGTCCCTCTGTTGGTCCCGCCTCCGTCGCCGCACGCAGGAGGGCAACGCGCCGCGCAATGCACAACCCAAGTCGGCAAGACGCGCGCGCCCAAGCGCTATCCGTCCGCCCGCGCGCGCCTCCGGGATCGGTAAGGTGCGAGGAGGTGAAGAGGGTGAGGGCTGCGGGCCGAGGGGGGGTGCGCCAGCCAAAAAAAGGTCTTTTTCTTCGCGCGCGCGCCCCAGGTCTCGAGAGTCGTCCAATGAGGAGGATGGTGGGCTGTGCTGCGCTTGTTGATGAGGATTCTCAAGCTGCGGCGATACTTGGTGGTTGTAAAACGTGTGCTCCCTTTGACGCCGAAAGGCCGTCGCGGCAAAAAGAGCGCGAGCGCGCCGCGCCCTCTGTCGCCGAGATTTGCGCGCGCGTCTGTCGAGAAAGGTTTTGGTTTTTTTTGCTCTCTACTGCGGGTGTCGTCTCTATGTCTCTATCTCTGAGGCGAAGATAGAAAATGAATACGTGTGTTGCGGGTGTGATGTAGAGAGGATGGGGGCGATGCAACCGAATAAAAAAAAGAAAAGACGCCGAGCGAGCGGGCCGCGCCCCGCTTTGAGCCGCGGGAACAAAAAAGAACCTCCGCGCAGACTGCTTCACTTCACTCGTCCGACTCGTCGTCCTCCTCGTCCTCGTCCTCGTCCTCGTCGTCGTCCGACCCCCCCTCGCTGCTCGTCTCCGCCTCGCGCAGCCACTGCACCACGGGCGCCACCGCCGCGCGCACCGCCGCCCCGCCCTCGGATGGGACTCCGAGCGCCGCGCCCGCGTCGCCGCGGTCGGCCCACGCCAGCACCAAGCTCTCCTCCGCCACCACGTCCTCGTCGTGCAGGGCCTTGAGGGCCGGGGCCGCCTCGCGCATGCGGTCGGGCGCAGAGACGGCGAGGAGGTGCTCGAAGGCGACGAGCTGGGCGAGGGCGCCCGCGGCGCCGCCGAGGGCGCGCGTGGCGGCGCGCAGCAGGGGGGCGAAGCGCGCGACGTCGGCGGCGAGGCGGCCGGGGGACGAGGAGGAGGACGAGGACGCGGCGGCGGCGGCGGCCGCCGCTTTTTTCTCGCCGTCGCCGGCCGCGCTGCCGTTCTCAGCAGCGGCAGCAGCGGGGGCGACGTCGAGGAGGAAGAGCGCCTCGTACAGGGCGCGCGCCTTGCCCGCGGCCCCACCCTCGACCGACAGCGCGCCCTGCAGCAGCTTGACGGCCGCGGCCATGCTCTCCTTGCTGCAGGGGGGCTGTGCCGACGCCGAGGGGGCGCCGTCGGCGTCGGCCGCGCTCATCGCCGCGCGCAGCGCCGCGGCCGCGGCCGCGGGGTCGAGCTTCTCGCCCGACTCGGCGCGCGCCAGGGCGGCGACCGCCTCCTTCTTGGCGGCCTTGGCCAGGCGCTTGCGCTCCTCGGCGGCCTCGGCCTCGAGGTTGCCTTGCATCACGAGCGCGGCCGTCGCCGCGGTGAGCTGCTCGGCCGCGCGCGCGGCGGCAGCGGCGGCAGACGTGTCTGTCATCCAAACCACCTCCTCGCTCTCCTCGTCGTCGTCCTGGTTGCCGTTATCGCCCTCGTTGTCGTCTCCCTCGCCGTTCTCCTCCTCGCCGCCGCCCTCCTCGCCGTCGCCGCCGTCCTGCGTCTTGCCGCTGGCGCTCTTCTTGAGGCTCTTCTTGTCCTTCTTCTTCTTCTTGTCCTTTTTCTTCTCGCCGCCGCCGCTGCCCTCGTCACTGCCGCCGGCCTCGTCGCCCCCGCCCTCGCCCTCGCCCTTGTCCTTCTTCTTGCGCGACCGCCGCTCGCCCTCCCGCGCGTCCCGCACGCGCTCCTCCTCGGCCTTGCGCAGGCGCCGCTCCTCCTTGGACTCCTTGTTGTCCGGCGGGTTCTTCAGAATGAACGTGTTTAGCTTGTGGCGCATGTCTACAGCAGAGACAAACCCGCACGCCTTGCACTTGAGAAAGATGGCCTCGTCTTTGGCCTTCACTTTCACGGTCGTTTCGGGGTTGCCGCACGAGTAGCACTGCACGTACTTCTTGATGAACGACTCGAGGAGCTCGCTGAGCTTCTTGGTGTCGTGCGCGCCGTTGACGATCGACGTGCCCGTGCTCTTGTCGTAGTTGGTCTGCGCGCCGAGCTCGCACCCGTAAAACTTGAGGATGTCTGTTTTTGGGGTTTTGGGTTTTGGGTTTTTGGTTTGGTTTGTTTGTTTGTTTTTGGGGTTGATTTTTGGTGGGTTAATGGGGGAGGGGCAGGGAGAGGTCAGCACGGAGGTGGGTTTGGGGTTTTTTTCGCGGGGCCAAAACGAGCAACCCAGAGCGGGCGGGGGCCGATGGGCGGCGGCGTGGTCGTCCGTCGCTGTCCTCCTCCGGACTCACACTCTGGCGGCCGCTCGAGCGCCTTGGCGATGTCGACGTTGTTGACGACGTTGGTCTTGATGCCGTTGCCGCGCCCCTCGATCTTGCCGACGAGGCGGGGCATCTTGTAGCGGTAGAACGCGTCTCCCGCGTTCTCGCCGCCGATGTTCTGCATGGTGGCTGAGGCGGGGGGGTGGGAGGAGGAGAGGGACGAGGGAAGAGGGAGGAAAGGAGCGGGAGAGGGTGCGGCTGTGCGTGCGCGCTTCGTCTGCGGCTAACTGGGGGAAAGGGAAACGGGAGCGCGGCCGTCTAGGGTCGGGCCGGCATAGGAGGAGATCGATGCCGCGCGCGTTCACGTGCGGTTGCTGTCCTGCTGCTGCTGCTGCTCGAGCGGCTCGACGCGGGCATGAAAAGGGAGGCGGAGGAGGGGGGGTGTGTGTTTTTGGGGGTCGTGGGGGGAGGGAGAGACGCTCTCTCTCTCTCTTGCTTCGCGTGCGTGGGGGTGGGCTTCTGCTTGGCGGCACGGGGGCGTGTGTGCGCGCGCGATGTGTTCTTGTGTGTCGCTGTTTGCGTGTGTGTGTGTCGTTTGCATGGAGCGGCGGCGCCGCCGCTTCTTCTCTTCCCGCCGTCGCTCGCCGCTCGCCGCCCACCTGCCTACCGCCGCCGCGCCATCGCAACCACCAACCCCCCCAACAACAACACCAAAAGCAAGGCCAAAACAACGCGCCCCCTCGCCACCGCCACCCGGAGCACGTCGCGCGCCCCCAGCGGGAACTCGAGCACCACGGCGTTGTTGCGCCGGAACTGCTCGCGCGCCTCGTCGACCACCCGCCGCCGTGCCGCCGCCGGCAGGCGCTGCCCCGCGGCGTCGACGGCGGCGCGAAGCGCGGCGAGCGCGGCCGCGCCGTCGAGGCCCGCGGTCGCGCGCAGGTCGAAGAAGCGCACGCCCGCGGAGGGGAGGGGCGGCAATTGGGGGGGTGACGATGAAGGAGACGACGACGACGGCGGCGGCGCTTGCCCCCCCGGAGGCGGCAGCCCTAATCCCTTGGCGACGCGCCGCCCCATGAAACCGAGCGTGACGGGAACGTAGAGCGACCAGGCGTACGGGATCAGCAGCGCCGGGTCCTCGTCGGCCAGTTCCTCGAGGTGCCGCGCGTACGCCTGCGCGGACGACGATGCCGCGGCCGCCCACCGCCACCCGGCGGCCACGGGGGCGGGCCGGCGCCGCGCGGGCGCGGGCGCGGCGTCCTCGTCCTCCCCGCCTTGGCCGCCCCCGCCGCCTTTGCGGCCTCCCCCCCCCGCCCGCGCCGCGCCCACCGCGGCCTCGGGCCCAGCAGGAACGTCTTCCCCGCCTCCCCCTCCCCCACCTCCCCAACCCGCGAGCAGGAACGCCAGGTCCTCCTCCATCGCCGCCGTGCGCGCGAGCGGCAGTGCGGCGCGCGCCACGGGGCCGAGCAAAGGGTGGGAGGTGTGCAGCTTCAGTAGCCGCTCGAGCGCGCTATAGACCGGGTGGAAGGCCGCGAGGGCGCGGGCGTAGGTGCGGCGGTCGTGCAGCGCCACGGCGAGCTTTGCGAGGATGAGGGCGTTGGCGGCGTGGTGGGCGCGCCGCGTGGCGGCGCGCATCTCTTTCGTCAGAGGAGGGCCGAGGGGGAGGGCGCCCGCGTCTGCTGCGTCGGCCTCGGCCGCGCGCGCGCGGGAGACGGCGCGCGCCATCTCGCTTTCCTCTTCGGCGCGGGACGATTTGGGGACGGGAGGGGAAGGGGGGTTGCTCGCTGTTGTTCCGTGAGGTTGGTTTTTGCCTGGGGCGGATGGGAACCTGGCTTGCGCGCGATGTGCGACAGAGCGGCGCAAGTAGTATTAGAAGTAGGCGAACGTGGGGGAGCTCTCGCGCGCGCGAGAGAAGGGGAGGTCGCGTCGTTTTCAAGAGGGCGAGTGAGCGAGCGGGCGTCGGCGGCGCGCCCAAGCCACCCTTCCATCCTCGTCCATCCGCACAAGAGAAGAAAAAGCCTTCTTACAATTCATCAGGCGCGTTAATCATCACGTGTCCATCACCAGCGCGCGGAGGGCGCGCCGCATCCGGTCGCGGTTGTCGTCGTCCAAGCCCCCCCTCCTCTCGGCGCCGCCGCCGCCGCCGGTGCCCCCGTCGCTGCCCACGGCACCAGCACCGCCACCAAAAGCGGGCGGCGGCAGCGCCGCGCACGCGTTCTGGTGCGTCTTGAGCCACAGCACGCCCGGGTTGTGCCCGGCGGCCGCGAGGCCCACGAGCAGCTGCGCGAGCGGCCGCGCCGACCGCGCCTCAGGCAGCCGCGGCAGCGCGGCCGCGCACAGCGCGCGCAGCGCGGACGCGCCCGCGGGCCCGCGCCCCCACTCGCGCGCGGCCGGGCGCGCCAGGCGCGGGAGGGCCCAGCAGAGGGCCGCGAGGTCGTCGAGGGTGGGGGGTGCGGGTCGGGGGGTGTCGCCGCCACCAGGAGACGAAAAGCCAGAAGAAGGAGAGGAGGAGGCGGGGCAACAGCAGAGCGCCGCCACGCGCCGGCAAACGGCGTCCATCGCGCGCTCCGGCAGCCGCGCGCCCACCTTGGCCAGCCCGCACAGCAGCACCGAAAGCTGGCGCGGGGGCATGGTGGACGCGCGACCCGGGCGGTGGAGGAGGAGTGAAGGGGGGGGCGGGCCGCCTTCTTCGCCTTGGCCTTCCCCGTTGCCGCCGCCACCGCGGCGCGGTCCCCGCTGCTGCCGCCGCCGCCGCCGCCGCGGCCCCGGCGCGAGCGCGAGCGCCAGCCGATCGAGCCAGCGCCGCGGCGGGCGCGCGCGCACGCTGGCCCACGACCACACGAGGCAGGCGAGGTGGTGGTCGGTCATGACGATTATTGGGGCCTGTTGGGGGAGGGAGGAGGAGGGGGGGCTGGCGTTGCCGCCGCCGTCCTCCTCGTCCTCATCCTCTTCCTCTTCCTCCTCGTCCTCATCCGCCGCCGGCGCCGCCGCCAGCACGGGCACCGGCGGCAGCGTCAGGAGCGGGTAGGTCGCGTCCAGCAGCGCCGCGCGCCACCGCGCCGAGGGGAGAAACCCGAGGCGCAGCATCGAGGCCCAGCACGCGTTGGCCAGCTCCGAGGGGAGCAGGCCGCGCAGAGAGGAGGACGAGGGGGAGGCGGGGGGAGGAGAGGCCGGGCCGCCGGCGCCACCGCCAGCGCCGCCGCCGCCGCCGCCGCTGCGCATGCCCGAGAGGAGCGCCGACACGTAGGGGGCGGGCGCGCGGTACTGCAGCTTCCCGAGCGCCCAGAGCATCGTGGCGTGCTGGTGCGGGTTGAGCGGCGGCGGCGGTGGCGGCGGCGGCGAGGATTGCTGCTGCTCTTGTTGTTGGCCGCCGCCGGCCGCCGCCGCCGCCCCCGCCTCATGCTGCTGTTGCTGCTGCTGCTGCTGCTGCTGCTGCTGCTGCTGCTGCTGCTGCTGCTGCTGCTGCTGCTGCTGCTGCTGCTGCTGCTGCGAGAGCAACCGCGCCGCCCGCCGCGGGCCAAACACCGCGGGCGCGGTCGCGGCGCAGAAGTGCGCCAGCCACGCGTCCGATGGGCGCTCGCCCATCACGGCCAGCGACCAGAGGAGGTTTGCGAGGGCGGGGCCGTGGAGCGACGCCAGCGGGGGCGGGGGCGGCGGCGGGGGAGGCGGTTGCTCTTCCTCTTGTTGTTCCTCCTCTTTATTCTCCTTCGTGGCTGCTGCTGCTGCTTCCTCGGACCCCTGCGCTCTTGTTGACGGCGGCCGTGCCTCGGCCGCCGCCCGCGACAGGGCCGCAGCCGCGGCCTCGGCGGCCGTCGGCGGCAGCCCGCCCTCTGGCGACAGCGCGCGCAGGGCGGCGGCGACGAGCGCCGGCTCGCGCCGCCTGAGCTTGGCGCAGCTGTAGAGGATGGTGGTCCAGCGGGCGGGGCGGAGGGCCCGGCCGGCCGCGACGGCCTGCGCCACCAGCGCGCGCCAGGCGTCCTCGTCAAACGGGGGTGGGGGGGATGGGGGGTCACCGCCGTCGCCGCCGCCGTCTGTTCTCCTCCTCGTCCTCCTCTTGCCCCCGGAGGCGTGCATTCGCCGGAGCTTGTCGAAGCGGCCCGAGATATGGCCGGACGCCATCAGGACCAAGGGCGGCGGGGTCGTGGTGGTGGTCAAGTCGCCTGTCGGAAGAGGGGGGGGAGGGGCAGGCGGCGGGCGTGGCAGCAACGGCGCAGGCGCAGGCGCCGCCGCCGTCGGCGGCGGCTGCTCCGCCTCGGGCTTTCTCCTGGGCGCCGGGGGGCGCTGGACGGGCCGCTGCAGCGCCGCGGCCGCGAGCGCGCGCGGGCCCCCGCCTCCTAATCGGGCGAGGGTGGGGGCCGCCGTGGCGCGCGCCGACGCTCCTCCAGCCCCGGCGGAAGACGACGCCATCCTGCGTCCGCCTTTCCCGAGACCCGTCGGCTCTCTCTCTCTCACACGCGGCCGGGCGCGCCGCGCCCGACGCCGCCGCCGCCGCCGCCCGCGCTACTGGAACGCATCGGGGACGCCGCTATAAAGAAGGCTGGATTTGGATTGGCGCGTTGGGCGTGCGCGGGCGCGCGCGGAGCGAAAGAGGGGGGGAGGCGAGAGCGCGCGCGTGATGCGCTTCGCGGCTTTTTCGCGGGGGTGGTGACGGACTTTTGGCCGCGGCTGGTTCTTGATGTGAGCGTGGATGGATTGATGTGAGCGGTGGGGAACGGCCGCTCCCCTCGTCTTCGGGCGGGCCCCCTCAAATGCGACGGCGACGCGCCACCGCCGCGCGCTGCGCCGCCGCCGCTCGACGCCGACGCCGACGCCGCCGACTTTTCTCAGCGCCGCCGCCCATCGCTTTCTATCGCATTCATTCCTTTCGTTTTTTTCAACGCGCAACCCCCGTACAGGTACTAACTGTTGAGCGCTGATCATTACACTAGCTTGGCGCGCGCAACAGAACCCGCAGGCAGAGCGGCTTGCGAGAGACAGGAATGGGCGCGAGGAGGAGAGAGGACGAGCAGGAGGAGGAGGAGGAGGAGAAGCCGTGGGTCAAGCTGCGGCGCCTGAGGGCGGAGCAGGTGAGGATCGCCGGGCAGAGCGTCCGCCCTTCGGCGCCTCCGTCCAAAACGCGACGCGACGCGCGCCCCGGGTGGGGCGACGCCGCCGCCGACGACACCGACGGAAACGCCTCACGCCCGCCCCCCCCCAAAAAACCCAAAATCCAAAACCAAACAGCGCGCGGCAGAGGAGGCAGCAGCAGCAGCAGCAAAAGCATCAGAAGAAGAAGAAGCCGACATCGACCAATTATGGCCGACAGCAGCCCCCCCGCACCAGCAGCGGCTGCCGACCCCGCCGAACGACGACGGCGACGGCGACAGCCCTCCCCCCGCATCAACGAAAAAAGCCTCCACCTCCTCCTCCTCCTCCCCGCTCCTCTGGTGGCAGGCCGAGCTCGTCGAGTGGTACCGCCGCACGTGCCTCGCCGCGGGAGCCGGGCTGGCGGCCAGCGCGTGGCACCAGGCGTCGGGCGCCGCCGCGCGCAAGGAGGTGTTTGAGCCGCCGCGCGCGGCCGCGCTGCCCCCGGCCGTCGTGGAGCAGTGGCGGCGCAACGTGCGCTTCCGCGAGGCCGTGCGCGCGGTGGGGAGGCAGACGGTGGTGGCGGCGGGCGTGGCGGGGCTCTACTTTGGCGCCGAGGCGGGCGTGCGCGTGGCGAGGGCCGGGGGCGCGGCGGGGGCGGCGAGGGCGGCGGCCGAGGCCGAGGCGGCGGCGCGGGCCAGGCAGCAGCGCGAGGCGTTGTCGTCGTCGTCGTCGTCGTCAGCGGCGGTGGTTATGCTGCCGCAGGTGGTCGGGCGCACGGACGGCGTGTCGTCCGGCCTCGCGGGCATGCTGTCCGGCGCGGCTCTGGGCAGGCTGCGTGAGTTTCTTTTTGTTGTTGGTTTTTTTTTGCGCCGGGGGCGGGGGGGCGCTTGCTCGCTCGCTCGCTCGCTCGCTTGCTGACCAGCCTCTTTTCCACAACAACCCCCCTACCACACAACCCCCCCCACCTATTCCAAAACATCCGCAGTGCCGAGCCCTTCCCCGGGGCGCACGACCCTCAGCGGCGCGCTCGTCGGCGGGGTGCTCGGCTATGCCTCGGGGTGGGCGCAGGCCGCGGTCGCGGCGCTCGGCGGCGGCGGCGGGGGCGAGGGCGGTAGTGGCGGCGGCGCGCCTTCGGCGCCGTCGTCGGCTCTCTGATTTAACCAAGCGTTTCGTCTCTGACTCTCGCAGCGGCACACCAAGCGTCTCGTCTCTCTCCTCTCCCTCCTTCGCGAACACATCAGAGCGCATCCGCGAACCACCCAAACACCACACCCCCCTCCCTCCCTCACCCCCAAGCACCATCCAATCGCCGAGCAATCCCCCCGCGACTTTTGATCGGCCGGGCCTCGCGCGCATAGGGTTCGCGACCTCATCGCCTCGTCTGCGAGTCCGCCCGCGCGCGCGCCGATTGGAGAGTGTTTGCAGTCAGTCCCCGCCGCGCTCGTCGCGATCGCGCTCCTCAGACGATGCTCCTGTCCTCGCCCCTCTTGCACCCGCTGCACCACGCCCGGCGAACCCCCTGCGCCGCAGCATCGGCCGGGCAGGCGCCGCAGCACCGGCGTGGCCACAGCGGCGGCGGCGCCCTGCTAGTAGCCCAGCGGCCAGCATCGCCGCTGCAGCAGCAGCGCTCGGCGGCGAGGAGGAGGAGGACGACGACGACGACGCGCGCCGCCGCCGCCGCAGCGCCGCTCGCCACGCTCGCCGCCTCGACCGCCGCCGCCCAACCGCCGATGGTGCTGCTCGCCGCCGCCCTCGGCCTCGCCGCCGCCGCGGCCGCCGTCTGGGCCTGGGCCTGGCTCGACGCCCGCGCCAAGACGGGACCCGTCGAGGTCTTTGCGCCCCAGGAGGAGGAGAAGAACGACAAAGACAACGACAGCCAAAAAAATCAGTGGGCGCGTTTCCACGCGCGCGCCCTGGCGCGCTGCTCCGCGCTGCAGCGGCCCTACAGTCCCGCCCCCCTTTTCACAAACCCGCACGCCGAGACGATCCTCGCGGCCAAGCTGCGCGCGGCGCCCGAGATCGACTACCGGCGCGAGATCCTGCGCGCGTCCGACGGCGGGGCCGTGGCGCTCGACTGGGAGCACTGGGACGCGCCCGCAGAGACGGGACGGGGAGCGGAGGCGGCGGCGGCGGCGGACGCCGAGAGCAGCGGCAACGGCAGCGGCAACGGCGACACTGGAAAAAAAGAGCCCGTCTCGTACGGCCACGACGCCATGGCCGAGCGCGAGGACGCCCGCGCGTCTCGCCACCACCGCCGCCACGACCCTTTACCGGACACGGCGCCATTGCTCATCCTGTTTCCGGGCCTCACGGGCGGCTCCGGCGATTCGTACGTTCGACACGCCGTCGCCTCGGCGCGAAAAAAGGGCGTGCGAGCGGTCGTGTTCAACTCGCGCGGCACGGCCGAGTCCCCCGTCCTGACGCCCCAATTTTACTCGGCGTCCTTCACGCAGGACGCCCGCGAGGTCGTTCAGCACGTGAGGAAGGTTTTCCCACGGGCCGAGGCGGTGTACGCCGTGGGGTGGTCGCTGGGGGGGAACATCCTGCTTAGATACTTGGGCGAGGAGGGGCTTGCCGGGAGGGACCCGGGCGTCCAGGCGGCCGTGTCCCTCTGCAACCCGTTCGACCTCACCCTGTCCAACGCCCACCTGAAAAAGGGGTTCTTCGGACGGCTGTACGACGCCAACCTCGCGTCGTCGCTCCGGCGCATCTTTGCGCGCCACGCGGCGGTGTTCGAGGAGGCGCGAGGCGAGGGGCTCTTGAAGAAGGGGGTGGCGCCGTCGCTGGTGGCGTCGGTGAAGACGATCGCCGACTTTGACGCGTGCATCACCGCCCCGACCTTTGGCTGGCCCTCCGTGGGCGAGTACTACCGAGCGTCGTCTTCGTTTCTGTCGATCGAGAACATCCGCGTGCCGCTCCTGTGCGTGCAGGCGGCGGACGACCCGATCGCGCCCGGGCACGCGATCCCCCGCGCGGCGCTGGCGGCCAACCCGCGGTGCGCGCTTGTCGTGACGCGCACGGGCGGGCACCTGGGGTGGGTGACGGCCGAGGAGGGGGTTAAGGGGAGGCCGTGGACGGACGGGCTCGTGGTGGACTGGCTGGCGGCGGTGCACGAGGCGCTGGGGGCGGACAAGATGCAAAAGGAGGAGGAGAGGGGGTTGGCGGCGGGGGCGGGGGCGGGGGGTGAGGCGGGTCAAGCCGGGGAGTCGGTCGAGGCGACGGCGCGGATTTCGGCGGCGGCGGCGGTGGTGGCGGCCAAGTAGTAGAGTAGGAGCGTGGGCCCCCTTTTTGTGTGTGCAAGCGAAGAACAACCGTCGCGAAACAAGTGGAGGAGGTGGGTCTGCCTCCGGCGACCCAAGGGCCGGCGTCTCTGGCGCCTTAGCGTCGGGCCGCCCCGCCCGCCGGGCCGCGTCTTCGCCGCCGCCCCCGCCGACGACAGCCCAAAATCGCCCCTCCCTCCCCTCCTCCTCGCGCCGCCTCGCGAATCCCTCTATTAAAACGGCGCACGACGCGCCGACTCGCGCACGACGACCCTTATCGCTGCTCCTCTCCAGCCCCATAAACCGCGCGCGCGCGTGCACGAGTCACCACCCCCCTTCCCCCCTCCCCCTCCTCCCTTCCTTCCCGCGCCTTCTCTCGTCGCGCTTGGATTCCGAAACCACGATAATCAGGATGCACGGCGTCGCGCCCTACACCGTGATGGCGCTGCTGCGAGGTGAGAGAGATACGGAGCGCGCGCGCGCAGTCAGAGCGAGAGGGACGCGAGTGCCCCCCCTCTTCTGCCATCGACACCCCGCCCCCGACACCATTTCGCTCGCGCGCCCGCCACGACATCTTCCGCGCCCCTCTCGATGGCGCCACCGCGCGCATCCGGACACTACGCGGCGGACGAACGGGCTCGGCCCATCAGCCGGGCCCCAGCGCCGCTCCATCTTTGTCCCCCAAGCGCGCAGGGTTGCTTCGTCTCCCCCCGCCTCTCTCGCCCCGTGGGCGGCGGCGGCACCACCCCCACCCCCCCGCCTCTTCCCGCTCTCACCGCCTCCGCCCCCCAAAACCAAAACCAAAACCAAAACCAAAACCAAAACCCAGTGGTCGCCTCCCTGGCGCTCGCGTCCTTCTTCGCGTCGCTGCGCCACAGCGCCGGCGTCGCCCTCCGCGCCGCCCGCCTCCTTTTCACCGCCGCGCTCTGGCTCGCGTTCCTGCCCTGGCGCCTCCTCTGCCTCACCGTCGCCGCCGCCGCCGCCTCGGCCGCCGCCTCGGCCGCCGACGGCGCCGGCGGCCGGCGCCGCGGCGGCCTCGCCTTCCTGGCCGGCGGCGCGGGCGGCGACCGCGCCGGCCTGGCCGGGAGCGGCGGCGGGGCCGGGGCGGTCCCCTTGCCCGCCGACGTGCGGCGCGAGCTGCAGCGGCTGCTGGACGCGGCGCTCGAGCAGCCGCACACGCTGCTCTCTCCCGCGGCGCGCAACGCGCGCGCGCTCCAGCGGCTGTCGCACCGCGTGTCGCAGCTGCAGCGCGAGCACGAGGAGCGGCTCAGGCGCGAGCGCGCGGACGAGCGCGCGCGCCTGCACGAGCGGCGGCTGCGCGAGTGGGAGCGCGAGCGCGCGCGCCGGAGGCGGCAGCGCGAGCGCGAGCTGGAGCGGTGGCAGAGGCAGCAGGAGCGGCAGCAGCGGCAGCAGGAACAAGAGGAGGAGCAAGAGCCGCAGCCGCAGCCGCCGAGCGACGAGACCGCACCCGCCACCCAGCAGCAGCAGCAGCACGTCGTCAGCCCCCCTCCACCAGGCCTCGCCCCCATCCGCGCGGCGGCCCCGGCCCCGACGCCCCCCCGGTCCATCCCCCCACCGCCCCCGCCAAGGCCGCGCGCCGCCTCGCCGCCGCCGCCTGAGCTCGAGCCGTCGCCGCCGCCCTCGCCGCCGCCCTCTTCGCCGCACACCCACCGCCTGCCCTGGCAGCTCGTGCTCATCCACCAGCGCCTCGAGGCGGCCGTCGCGTCCATGCCCCCGGACCAGCTGCACGCGCTCTTGGGGGGCGGGAACCCGCAGCCCGCGGCGCTCACCGACGCAGAGGTGCGCCGCCTGCCACGCGTGCCGAGGCCCGCGGCTGCGGGCATGGAGGGCCGCTGCGCCATCTGCCTGTCCGCCTACCGCGGGGCCGACAAGCTGACGGCCCTGCCCGCGTGCGGGCACGCGTTCCACCTGGGGTGCGCGACCAAGTGGCTCGCGCGCCGCGGCGAGTGCCCCGTGTGCCGGTGCCCCGTGCTGGCGCCGCCGCCGGCCAGCCCGAGGGGGGCTGGCGGCGCGGCGGCGGCGGGGGCGGCGGGGGCGGAGCTGGCCCGGGCGCGGGCGCGCGCACACCTGGCGCGCACGCGCCTGTCCTCCGTCGCCGTTTCCATCGACGAGATCGTCGAGGCCGCCGGGGACGACGACGATGATGTGGTGGCGGCGGCGGGGGGCTATGGTGGAGGAGGAGGAGGAGGAGGCGGGCGGGGGCAGGACCAGCAGCAGCAGGAGCAGCAGCAGCATCAGCACCAGCACCAGCAGACGGCGGCGGCGGCGCCTGGTGCGAGGACGACGCGCAAGGCGGCTGCCGCCGCCTCGAGCAGCAGCAGCGGCAGCGCCGCCGCCGGCGGCGCGGGCCCGAGCGGCGGGGTCGCGGCTGGTGGTCCTCGTGCTGGTGGCGCCGCGAGCAGCAGCAGCAGCGGCGCGAGCGGCAGCGCGACAGAGGCGCTCGAGCCGGCGATGACGCTGCAGCGGCGGTCGCGGCGCGCCGGCAGCAGCGAGGCCGAGGGGCCATCGGCTAATGTTGGCGGCAGCGGCAGCGGGTGGTGAAGATTTCGCCTTTCGCCATGAGGAGTGTGCTTGCACTCCTCGTCCCCATTTGCGTCTGTTGTGCCCCCCCTTTTTATTTCTTTCGTTTTTGTTTTTTGTTTTGTGTTTTTTTCCCTCGCGGGAAAGGTCCCCCGCCGGTGTTCGGCCGCCCCCCTCTGAGGCCCTAAAACGCGCGCGCGCCCCTGCCCCATACGCACACACACGGTGCCAGGAGACGCCCGCTCGTGTGCTTGTCCTTTCTCTCTCCGCAGGAATTTTGATCCAAAAAAAACCCGCGCTTTGCCTCTTGGCCTTGTAAAAAATTTGCGACGCTTTGTTTTTCTTTTTTTCGGTTTTGAGGAGCCGTGGGCATTTTTGTTATTACTGGTGTTGCTCCCCAACAAAATCACTCATCCTCCTCTTCCTCCTCTCCCCCCAGCAAGCCCTGCAGCAGCCCCCCGAGCAGGCCCCCGCCCAAGCCCCCGCCCGCGCCGCCGGCGGGCGCCCCGAACCAGACGCGCTCGGCGCGCAGCGCGCACGCCGCGAGCGACGGGTCGGGCGCCGCCAGCGCGGGCGCGTACTTGCTCCGCAGCAGGCGCGCCACCTGCGCGGCCGCGCGCGAGGGCGCGACGCCCGGCTCGGGCGGGGGCTGGTTGGCGAGCAGCTCGACGAACATCCCGGCGAAGCGGCACACGGGCGCGTCCGGGAGGGCGGAGGCGTCGTCGCCGTCGTTGCCGCCGCCACCGTCTTTGCCGCCGCCGCCGCCCCCCGCTTTCCTCCGCGCCGAGGGGTACGCCTGCAGAAAGGCCGCGGCGTGCGCGGCGCGGTCGACGCGGGAGGCGCCCCGCGCGGCGCACGCGAGGGTCTGCAGCGCCGCGCGGGCGGGGAAGAGCGCCTCCTCCTCCTCCCGCTGCGCCTTGCTGCTGCTGCTGCTTTTCGGGGCGGACGCGGCCGCCTGCTGCGCCGCCGCCGCCACGGCCGCCGCAAACGCCGCCGCGTCGCCGCCGCGGCAAAAGTGCGCGGCGGCCGTGCCGAGGCGCCGCCACCCGGCGGCGTGCGTCACGTACCCGGCGTACAGGTCGTGCATGCGCGCGACGGTCGCGGCGCTGACGCGGCGCCTGTTGGTTTTGGGGTTGGGGTTGTTAGTTGTTGGGAGGGGGGGGAAGGTGAGTCGAAGGCGGAAGCGGGCGGCTGGCAGCGCGCGCGGCGGCAAGACAACACAACACAAACAAAAAAACACTCACTTTTGCGCCCACTTGACGGCCTCCATGGCGAACCGCCCGACCTCGTCCACCTGCGCGTCCACCGCCGCCGCGGGCCTGCCCTCGGCGGGCGAAGGCAGCGCGGCAAAGGCCGCCAGCACGCGCGCCAGGCCGTCGGCGGCGGCGGCGGCGTTGTTGTCGTTGCCGCCGCCAACCCCGCCCACGTCCTCCTCTTGCCGCGTGAGCGTGTCCACGAGCATGCGCCCGAGCTCCGTCGCGCACGTGACCTCCCCGCGCCGCAGCATCAGCAGCGCGCCCTCGAGCAGGACGGCCCGCGCCTCGGCGGGCTGCTTACGCGCGGCGAAGCGGTAGTATGCGGTCTTGAGCATCTGGAGGCCCTCGTACGAGGCCGCCGGGTCGAGCGCCTCGACGCGCTCGATCACCTTGGCGCTCATGCTTCTTGAGGTTTGTTTGTGTGGGGGGTTGAGAGCCGTGGCGTGTGCGAAGAGGAGGGAGGTTGGGGGAGGTGGAGGGGGGCGCTCTGCTTTCGAAACTTCTGTCCGCGAGGAGGAGTTTTGATCGGCTGGGGCCGAGGGGACGCGCGCGTGTGTGTGCGTGCGAGGGGAGGCGAGGAACAGTAGTAGTGGCAATGTGATGTTGTGCGGAGGAGGGACGTGAGCGTGCGGGCACGAGAAAGGAGCGCGGTCGTCGGCGAGCGCCGCCATCCGCCAAACCGCCAAACGGCGCGCGTGCGATCCAAAGGTTGGGGCTCGCCCACACGCGCGCGCGAAGGACACCGCACACGCACACACCAACGCACGCACACACACACAGCCACAGAGGCACAGAAAGCGACGCGCCAAAAGAGACGCGCACGCGCGCGCGCACCCCAAAACACACACCCCTCTCTCCCTCGGAAAGAGGGGGGGACACCCGAATCCCACACCCCCTCCCTCCTTCGCAACCGCAAGAACCCCAAAGCCCCCCTCCCCCGCACAACCCCCCCGAGATGCAGGCGCTCCTCGCGGAGCTGCGGCGCGCCGTGGCGGCCGTGTGGGCGCGCGTGCTGGCGCTCCTGCAGAGCCTCTTTGGCGGCACCGCGGCGCCCGGCGCGGCGGGCGGCGGCGCTTTGGGCGCGGGCTCCGGCGGCGGCGCCTCTTGGACCACGGGCGTGCTGGGCCTGGCCGCGCTGCTGGTGGCCGTGCACCACCTGCGCGGGAGCGGCAGCGGGGGCGGCAGCAGCGGAAGGCGGGGGCAGCAGCAGCAAGAGCAGCAGCAGCAAGGGCAGCAGCAGGCCGGGCCCTCGTCGTCGTCGTCGCGGGGGGCCGGGGGCGGCAAGCAGCCCGGCGGCGGCGGCAGCACTCCCGCCTCTGCTGCTGCGCTCGCCGCCGCCCTGTCCGCCTCCCCGCTGGCCCCGGCCGTGCGCGCGCGCCTTCCGGGCGTCCGGCGCGTCTGCATCTCCGTCCCGGGCGTCCTGCTCGTCGAGCGCTCGGCCGCGCGCCTGTCGCGCGCGGGCGCCGCGCGCGCCAGGCCCGGCGCCGCCGCGCTCGTGCGGGCGCTTGCGGCGGTCGCGCGCGAGGGCGTCTACTTGGTGGCGCACGTGGCGGACGACGTCGGGCAGGCGGTGGTTTCGGGCGCGCTCGAGGCGGCCGGGGTGGTCGGGAGCAGCAGGGGCAGGAGTGGTGGGAGTGGGGTTGGGGGGGTTGGCAAGGAAAAGGGGGTGGCGGCGGCGGCGGGTGCGGCGGGGGCGGGGGCGGGCGGCGGGCAAAAGCACCCGACGCCCCCTCCTGCGCCCGTGCCCCTGCACCGGCTGCTGTTCGTCTCGACGCTCGACGGCAAGGCCAGCGTCGTGCGGCAGCTGGAGCCGTGCCTGCACGTGGACGCGCACCCGGCCACCATCGAGGCGCTGCAGCGGTTCATGCCGCGGCTGGTGCTGGTGGCGCCGGGGGACGGGGGCGGCGAGGGCGGCGGCGAGGGCGACGCCGCCGACGACGCGCCCGTCGTGGCGGCCGCGCGCGCCTACGCGTCCGCGGGCCCGCCGCCGCCCAACGTGACGGTGGCGCCGTCTCTGGCGGCCTACCTGGGCCTGAGCGAGGAGGCGATGGCCGAGGCGGCGGCGGTGGTGGTGGTTTGAAGAAGCTAGTCGGTTCGTTTTATCCGGTTTGGCGTCGGCGTCGGCGTCGTCGTCGAACGAATGAAAGGCCGAGCGTCGACCCTGCGTCTCTCTCTCTTCCTCTTTTTTGGACGCAACCGCGAGCGGTTGGGGACGCGCGTCGTTCCGTTCGTTATTTAGCCCGATAGGTAGCCCGATTTTGTTTTTCATTTCTCCTGCAGCACACCCAACCAACCCCCGCGTTTCGAGAAGAGAGACACCACCCACCCTGGTTCAAACAGAACGTCTCTTCCCCCCTTCCCTCCCTCTTGCCCACGATGTTCCCGCGCGACTTTTTGTTCGTCGGCGGCGCCTCCGCGGACATGGCTGGGGACGACGACGACGGCGGCGCCGATTTCACGTCGCCGGGCCCCAGCAACAGCAAGAAGCGCCGCCGCCTCGACCCGCCGCCCTTCTCGCCGCTGCCGCTCGCTGAGTTGCCCGCCGAGTGCCGGTGCTCGCTGCCGCTGCTCCCGACGTCGCCAGGGGACCTCCTCCTCCGGCCCCGCGCCAGCAGCGCCAGCGGCAGCGCCGCGACGCGCTTCTCGGTGGAGGGTGGTGCTGGGATTGGCGGTGGGTCGGGCCGCTTTCACCACCACCACGACCACCTCGGCGGAGGAGGAGGGGGAGGACGGGGGGCGACGGCGTCAGTGTCGCCCCCGCCGCCCCCGCCGCCGACCCACCACCACATCCCGGCCGCCACCGCCACCGGCACAGCCGCCCCGCCTGCCCCCCCACCCCCGGCCCCCGCCATCGGCGTGCCCGTGCTCTTCCCGCCGCTCGCGTCGCTGCCGCCCGCCGTGCGCTCCCGCCTCCTTTTTGGGGCGGCGCAAGTCGCGCCGCCGCCGCCGCCGCCGCCGCCGCCGCCGCTCCCGACCCCGCCCGCCGCTTTGATGATGGCGGGGACGATGATGCCGCCTTCCTCCTCCTGCTGCTGCCACTGGTGGTGGTGGTGCTGGTCGTCGTGGTGCTGCGCCGCTGCCGCTGCCGCCCAACCGCCGCCGCCGCCCATGACGACGACCACGCGCCGCTGAGCCGTTTTTTTTTTCCGCTTCGATGCGCATCCCTCCTTTTCTCTGTCTCTGCCCCACAATGATGATCCCCCCCCTTTTTGGTGATTTCTCCGGTTTTCTTCTTGTGTTACGCGCACCCTCAAGCACTCTCCTTCCAAGAGGCGGCCTCCGTGGTCGGTTGAGGCCCCTCCCCCCCCCCCAGCCCTTCCCCGCCCCTCGCCGCCGCCCCCGCCGCCGCCCCCCTACTGGCTTGGGATTTGGGAGAGAGGAAGCACTAAGCGCGCCCGCCCGATCCCGCCCCCGGCCCTCCTCACACCACGTCCTCGCGCGACTCAACAACCAAGCAAGGTAGGTCCTCGCGCGCCGCCGGATCTCCTCCATCTCGACCGGGGGGCGCGCACTCGAGACCGGGCGCGCGCGCGCTCTCTGTGTGAAGTCGCTCGCTCTCCCCCCAGGTCGACAGACCGGTCGCTCGCTCCTTTTGCCACCCCCCGCGCGCTCCCGCGACCGCCATACCGCCCGCGCGTGATCGCGAGCGGTTGCGCGGGCCGCCCAGATATCGCATCTACGCGCGGGTCGGGGCGGATTGCGCCCGGGGGGCGACACGGGGGCGAAGGAGCGAGAGCGTGTTCGTGCTTTCGTTTTTTTTGGGGGGGGGGGGAAGAGAGTTTTGCTCTCTTCCCCCCGCCCCGATCTCGCCCCCCCCAAGGGCGCGCCTTTCGCTGCTTCGCCTCCGTTTCAGCGCCAGTTGGCGCTTACGCGCCGGGAGCGAGCGAAATGAGCGAGCGGAGGCGGGCGGGAGGGGGCGAGAGAGCGTCTCCTCTCGCCTCGATCTCGCCCCCAACCAAAACCACCGCCCTCTCCCCCCTCCGCCGCGCCGGCGGCGCTTCCGGGCGGCGCTTCTCTTCGCCGTTGGGTTGGGTTGCGCCTCGCCCTCCATCTGACTCTCTGTTTCTTTTTCTCACGACCGACCCCCCCCCCCCCCCCCCGCCGCCAAATTAAAAAACCAACACCACAACAGTCCTCCCCCCCCCTTTTTAGAACCAAAAAACAAAAGAAGAAAATGTCGCTCCAGATGCTCCGCAGCAAGGCGGCCACCTCGGCCGCCGCCCGCCGCCCGGCCGTCGCCGCCCGCGCCGCGCGCGCCGGCAACTGGCTCCCCGGCTCGGACGCGCCCGCCCACCTGGCCAACGCCGACATCGTCGGCAACTACGGCTTCGACCCCCTCAACCTCGCCCGCGAGCCCGCCTCGCTCGCGCGCTTCCGCGAGTCGGAGGTGATCCACGGCCGCTGGGCCATGCTCGGCGTCGCCGGCGCGCTCGCCGTCGAGGTGCTGGGCTTTGGCAACTGGTACGACGCCCCCCTGTGGGCCGTCAACGGCGGCAACGCCACGTGGTTCGGCGTCCCCATCCCCTTTGACCTCAACACCCTCCTCGGCATCGAGTTCGTGGCCATGGCCGCCGCCGAGTCCAAGCGCGGCGAGGCCGACGCCGAGAAGCGCATCTACCCCGGTGGCGCCTTTGACCCCATGGGCATGGGCAGCAAGGGCGACGTCGACACGCTCAAGCTCAAGGAGCTCAAGAACGGCCGCCTGGTGAGTTTTTTTCTTTTTTTGGCTGGGTTGGATTCGTGCGCCAAGAGGGAGGAGAGAAAAAAGAGGCGCTGCCGCTTTTTTTTCTCCCGAGGCGGCCAAAGCGGCGGTGGTGGCCCGTCGATCGCCGATCTCCCAAAGTCCTTCCCCCCCCATGCGCCGGCACGCACATCTCACAGCTCGTGTATCGCCGGCGCCTTGATGCTCACGACCATACCACCCCCCGCCCCAATACGAAAAAAAACAAAAAAACCAACAGGCGATGGTCGCCTTCCTCGGCTTTGTCGCTCAGCACGTCGCGACCGGCCAGACGCCGCTCGAGAACCTCAGTGCGCACCTCGCCTCGCCGTTTGGAGCGAACTTCGGCACGAACCCGATCTCTTTGCCGTTCTAAACGTCTATTGGCAAGCGTTCATTGGTAAGGGTCTGGTCGGCGGCGGCGCCCGGCGGCGGCGGCGGGACGGGGGAGCGTGTCGGTGCCCCCCCCCCACTTCCCCCGCCCGCCCGACGCGCCCGCCCCCGTCCCCCTGCCGCCCGCTCGCCCCCCGCTTCCCCTGCCGGCACATTCTCTAGTACCTCCGAGTCGGCGTGTGTGTAAAAGGGCACCTGATTTAGAGACAGCAAGATGCCGTTGTTGTTGTTTTGTCTGCAAGGCGCACGCGCCGGAAGCAGAATAAAAGAGAACGCGGGCGGAGCGCCTTTTTTCACTCTTGCCGTGCATGCCCCAACGCCCCCCGAGCCCAACGACACGGGCCGGGCGTCGCGCGCCACGGAAACGGCAACGCAAGGGCTCTCGAGCGCGGGACTGGGTGGCCGCTGCGCCGCGCTCGAGCCACCGCCGCCGTTGCCACCTGGCTCAGCCCGCGGGCCTCCGGGGTCACGGCCGCCCGCCAGTGCGCCCTCCTCTCCGCACTCGCTGACCGCCTCGATGGGGCGCGAGCAAGGCATCGCTCCGTCGGCGTCCTTGCCGAGCACGTTCGGGGCGCTCCGTAGCATTACGAGCCGCACCTCTTTTGCCGTTTTTTCGACGCAGCGCGCGCTTCCCAAAAGTTACAACACACAGTTTTGGGGGGGAGGAAAGAGAGAGCAAGAGGAGGCGGCGCAAAAAGCGCCCCCTCGCCCGAGCGCGCCCCTCCCTCTTGTCTAAACAGCGTTTCAACAAAAAGGAAATACGCGGCGCACCACGTTTCGGCGGTGCCGTGTCATCGTTGGCTGGTGTGTCCGCGACGACAACAAGTCCGAAAAGAACAAGCCGCGAAGAAGGGACCGGCGACGACGATGAGGGGACGAACAACCGAGGCCTCAGGGGAGGCCGCACTAGGAACGCCCTCCACACCGCCGCCCTGACACCCTGACAAAAGCAAAATACCGGGGGAGCATCACACCCGCCCGTTCAGACGCTTCTTCTTCTTCTTCTTCGTCATACTACTCCAGCCCATCCTTAGAACAGGAGCACGGCAAGCGCGCCGGCGCCCGCGAGCGCGCCGGCGGCCACGGCCGCGGCCGACGACTTGGCCGCCGCGGGGGCGGTCACGCCGGGGATGTTGACCATCGGCGCGCCGACGGCCTTGGCCGCGGCGTTGGTCGCGTTGACGGCCTTAGTGGTGGCGTTGAGGGCCTTGGTGGCGGCGCCGCCGGTGACCTTGTCGAGGAGGCCGGCGGCCTTGTCGGCCTGCGTCTGCGCGAGGGCAGGGGCGGCTGTTTATGTTTTTGGGGGGGGGCGGGGGGGGGGGGGGGGTGAGCAAGGCAAAGAAGAGGCACGCGGCGAGACGAGAGGCCGAGCTACCGCGCGCGGTCGCGCAGCGTCGTCGCTTTCAACCAAGCGCCGCCGCAGAGGGGAGCGGTCTCGTCGGAGGCGCGCGCGCGCGCGCGAGGGCCGAGGCGGTTTGGCGTTCCCTTTCCCCCCCTCAGAAAAAAAATCAAAAACGAGACATCGGCCTCCCCCCCACGCGCGCGGCTCGCGCGGCCGGACCCCTAACGCGCGCGCGGCCCGCCGCGCAGCGCGGACCCCTGCGCGCGCAATTGCGCCTCTCAGACGGTCACTGCGCTTGACAAAACAACGCACCAAACAGGGCCAGCACGGCGACCAGCAGGACGAGGATGAAGGTGCGCGACGACGACATCTTTGTTCGGGTGATTGGGTTGGGGGTGGTGTTTTCACGAAGAAGAAGAGTTGAGAGGGCGGTCAAAGTTGTCAGGAGTGTAAGGTGAAAGGGGAAAAGCGGGGGCCGGGCGAGAGGCCAAGTTTTATGTGCATTTTTCGCCGGCGGCGGCGCGCCAGCCTGGCGGGGGCAGCCTTCCTCCTCCGCCGGCCAAAGCACTCCCATCCGACCGGCGACGGATGCCGGACGCGGCGGATTGTGATGCTTCAAGGTCTAACGCATCTGGCGCGGGGCGCAGCGGGCCGATTACGCGAGGGTTTCGGAGCGCGCGCACGCGTTCGAGTCTCCGAGCGCGGCGGCGGCTGCCGCGGCGGCGCTCTGCGCTCGTGCTGACCGTGCGAGTGGGCGCACTTTTGGGAAGCGCGCGCTGCGTCGAAAAAACGGCAAAAGAGGTGCGGCTCGTAATGCTACGGAGCGCCCCGAACGTGCTCGGCAAGGACGCCGACGGAGCGATGCCTTGCTCGCGCCCCATCGAGGCGGTCAGCGAGTGCGGAGAGGAGGGCGCACTGGCGGGCGGCCGTGACCCCGGAGGCCCGCGGGCTGAGCCAGGTGGCAACGGCGGCGGTGGCTCGAGCGCGGCGCAGCGGCCACCCAGTCCCGCGCTCGAGAGCCCTTGCGTTGCCGTTTCCGTGGCGCGCGACGCCCGGCCCGTGTCGTTGGGCTCGGGGGGCGTTGGGGCATGCACGGCAAGAGTGAAAAAAGGCGCTCCGCCCGCGTTCTCTTTTATTCTGCTTCCGGCGCGTGCGCCTTGCAGACAAAACAACAACAACGGCATCTTGCTGTCTCTAAATCAGGTGCCCTTTTACACACACGCCGACTCGGAGGTACTAGAGAATGTGCCGGCAGGGGAAGCGGGGGGCGAGCGGGCGGCAGGGGGACGGGGGCGGGCGCGTCGGGCGGGCGGGGGAAGGAGGGGGGGGCACCGACACGCCCCCCCGTCCCGCCGCCGCCGCCGGGCGCCGCCGCCGACCAGACCCTTACCAATGAACGCTTGCCAATAGACGTTTAGAACGGCAAAGAGATCGGGTTCGTGTGAAGTTCGCTCCAAACGGCGAGGCGAGGTGCGCCCTGAGGTTCTCGAGCGGCGTCTGGCCGGTCGCGACGTGCTGAGCGACAAAGCCGAGGAAGGCGACCATCGCCTGTAGGTTTTTTTGTTTTTTTGAAGCCAAGGAAGGCGGGGACGTCGGGGCATTTTTTGCACGAAAATTTAATTAGGAGGCTGCTGCTTGTTGTGTGGTGGGATCAGGACAGAGGAGAGGCAACGCGACACCTCCTCCTCCCGTCCGCTAGAACAGCGGGGAAAAAATTGTGGTGGAACAGACCGAAGAAAACAGAGGGGGGCCGTCGTGAGCGGCGCGGGGCGGCGGCCCAAAAATTTCAGTGCACCCCCGCCGCCGCCGCCGTCTTGAGCGCCAGCCGCGGCGAGTCGATCGCGGCCGAGTCATCGCTCGCCTGCGGCAGCGGCGCCGCTTCGTCCTCGCCGCCGGCGCCGCCACTTGCCGCCGCCGCCACCGCCGCCGCCATGCTGGCGGCGCCGAGGCTGGCGCGCAGGCCGCCCCCGCCGCCCTTGCCGCTGCCCGCCTTGAGCAACGGGGACGACCGCGCCGGGGACTGCGACGCCGCGCGCGCGCCGTTGCTGCTGCTGGTCACGGCATCGGCGGCTTCGGCGGCGGGGCCAAGGGTGGTGGCGGTGGCGCTCGGGGAGGGGGGTGCAGGGGCGGCGGCGGCGGCGGGAGCGGCAGCGGCGGGGGCTTCAGTCGGCGACGGCACCGGCGGCCGCTCCTCCTTCTCCTCCCCCTCGCTCGTCAGCAGCGGCTCGTCCGGCCCGTCCACGCGGTCCGGGTCGGTGTCGCGGCGCAAGACGCGGCCCTTCCGGACCCGTAGCAGCAGCAGGAAGGCCCCCGCCGTCGCCGCGGTCGTCAGGGCCAGCGCCGCCGCGACGGGCGGGATGCCGCCGCCGCCCTCGCCGCCCGCCGCCGAAAACGACGCCCCCTCCTCCTGGGCGCCCTGCCGCTGCTGCAGCAAGCCCCTGCTGGGCAGCGCGCCGCCCGGGATCGCGCCCTTGAAGTACGAGGGGCGCGCCGACGGGTCGTTGAGCGGGTGCTTCCAGTACAGGCGCGAGGCGTGGTCTTGCGAGGCGGCCGAGGCCGAGGCGGAGGCGGCCGACAAGCGGGCGCGCCGCTGCTGCTGCTCCTCCTTTGTCTCCTCCCACGCGGGCGAGTCCCAGCCGGGCGACGGGCGGCGCTGCTGCTGCTGCCAGGCGGCGAGGCCCGCCGGGTAGGCCGAGGACAGGGCGAGCGCCGCAGCCAGGGCGGCCGCCTCGTCGCCGGCGAGCGGGATGGGCGTCTTCGGCGCCCGAAACGGGGCGTCTTCGGCGGCATTGGCGGCGGCGGCGGCGTCACCGGCGCGCGCCTCGTCCTGCTGCTGCTCAATGGCGGGCGTGTCGAACGCGTCGCCCGGCATGCGCGCGCCCGCCTGCTGCGCGGCCGCGTAGCCGGCCTCGTACGCCATCGCGAGGGCCTCGGCCGCGCGCTGCAGCGCCGCGTCGTCCTCGCCGGCGTCCTCGCCGCCCTCCTCGCCGCCGCCGCCCTCTCCGCTCGCGCACTGCTCCCCCCCGTCGCCTCCTCGCTCGCTCGGGCAGTCGTCGGCGCCCTCGGCGGCCGCGAGGAAGTCCGAGGCGTCGCGCACGGCCTCGGCGTCGGCGGCGGGCGTGGCGCCCGTGAGCGTCAGGGGGGCGAGCGGCGGCGGCGGCGCGGCCTCGGCCTCCCCCTCCCCCTCTGCCTCCTCCCCCTCCCCCACAGCTGCTCCTCCTGCCCCCACCCGCGGGTCGAGCCACCCGCCCTCCTGGTATAGGTTGGTCCGGGCCGGCAGGAGCGCGCACGCCGCCGCCGTCGACGCGTCCGCGCCCGCGGCCTCGCAGTCGAGGGCCACACGCGCGAGCACGGCCGCCTCGGCGTTGGCGTCGGGGTGGGGGTGGGGGAGTTGTTTCCGCCGCTGCTCCTGCTGCCACCGCCGCTGCCGCGCCGCCGCCGAGGCCGCGCGCCGCAGCGCCCGCGCTGCCGCCTGCGACGCCTCGGAGCCGTGCTCGGCCGCCGTTTCGGGCACGGGGGCGCCCATGGGGGCCTCGTCGCCCCAGAAGGCATGGGCCGCGGCAGCGGTCGCAGCGGTTGCGGCGGCCGCATCGGCATCGCCGTCGCCTAGCGCCGTCGGCGGCGGCGGAAGCAGGGCGGCCATGCGCGGGTCCAGGTCGTACGAGTCCCCCGCGACGCGGCGGCCGCCGCCGCCGTAGCGCGCGCCTACGTCGCGCCGCACGCGGGGAAGGCGCGAGAGGTCGGCAGCCGCGCGCGTGTCGGCCGCGAGCGCCGCGAGCTCCGCGGGCGGCGACGGCTGCGGGGCGGCTCCAGCGACGGCGGCGGCGCCGCCGATGCTGCGTGAGACCGGCACGACGACGACGACGCCCGAGCGCACGAGCAGCCAGCAGGCGGCGCCGCCGAGGAGCAAGAAGGAGACGGCCATGATGACCGCGATTGTTGGCCCTGGCCGCCGCGCGCGGGCCGCCGCCGGGCCAACAACAGGCGCTGCTGCTGCTGCCGCTGCCATTGTCGTCGCCGCCGCTGCCGTTGCTGCCACCACCGCTCCCTCTCCTGCTAACGCCCCCTCCTGCAGCGAGAGCGTCGACGACGACGACGTGCGCCGCAGCAGATGCTGCATGGCCGGTTGGTGCAGCATCAGCTGCTCCGCCGCCTGCGCGTGGAGCGAGTGGCCGCTTGCTGCTGCTGCTGCTGCTGTCGCTTGCCCCGATGCCGCCGACGCCCCCGCCGCCGCCCCGCCGCCGCCAAGGCCCGCCACCTCGGCGCTGCTCTGCCGCCGCGACGGGGAGGGCGTCGCGTGAGCCGACGAGCCGCCGATCCACGCGGCCAGGCCGCCAAAGAGGGACGAGTGAGCCGGCGGGTGGTGGTGGTGGTGGTGGTGGTGGTGGTGGTGGTGGTGGTGGTGCTGCTCTTGGGGGGTCGCCGTTGCAGCCGTCGCCGTTGCCGCCGCCGTTGCCGGCACCTGGTCGCGCCCGCGTGCGGAGGGGGGCGCGGCGCCGCCGCCCGAGATGCGGAGGCGGAGGCCCGAGACCCACGAGGACGACGACGGGGCGGAGGAAGAGGAGGAAGGGACGGGTGGGCGGGCGGCGGCGGCGGCGGCGGGAGTCGGGGCAGCGCGAGGCGAGGCGGCCGCAGGGGGCACGGCGGCGGCGGCGGCGTTGTTGCTGCCGCCACCACCCCGCGCGCCGCCCGCACGCCTCGCGCGCGACGTCTTGGCGCCGTCGCCCGCGCCGGCCTTGTCGCGCACGGCGTCCTGCGACGGCCGCCGCTGCGGGGGAGGCTGGGGGGCGGCGGTGGTGGCGGTGGTGGCGGCGGTGGCGGGGGCGGCCGCCTCCTCTCCCGCCGCCGCGGGGGCAGGAGGAGGAGGAGGAGGCGCCATCGCGCTGTTGCTGCTGCTGCTGCTGCTGGCTGTGTGTTTCAGTGTCGCGGGCCTCTGATGTGCTCCCTCTTCGTCCTGTGGCGGTGGTTCAATAAGGGGCGGGGAGGAAGAAAGGAGTGAGTGAGAGAGAGAGAAGGTGCCTGCGTGCGCGCGTCAGCGGCGTCGACGACGACGACGGCGGCGGCGACGGCGACGGCGTTGCTCTTCTTCCCCTTTCTCGCGCTCGCGTCCCCCGCGCGCGCGTGGGGCAATCGCGTCCCGTGCGCGGTCTGCGCGAGTCCAGGAGAGCGAGCAACCGCCTGGCCCAAGCGCGATGCTCAACGAGGAGGCGCTCGCGCAAGGGGGCAAAAAGAGGTCGCGCGGTGTTGCTTTTTTCGTCGTTCGCCGAGCCTCGAAGCCCCGCCCTCGCCGTATTCCGGGCCCGCGACCAAGGGGGACGGATGCGATGGGGATGGAGGGGTTCGGACGGCCTTGTGCTGCGCCAGGGGGCCGCGCTCAGAGCGGGGGGCGACGACCTACGTGTTGTTTTGACGAGACGAGGTTGGTTGGGGGCCTCTATCTCTCTTTCTCCTCCGTCGACTTGCTCTATCTCTCTCGCGCGCGCGCGCGACGCCAAAAGGGGCTGCCTGATGCAACTCGGACTGCGTGTGTGCTGCTTCTGCTGCGTGTGTAACAATTGAGAGGAGATAGTGCTGCAGCAGCACTGTGCTGCTTTTGTGTTTGTTTTTGTTTGCTCTTTCTGTTCGCCGCCGCTTGCCCGCGCAGGCGGAGGAAGAAGACAAGCCGCGCCGTTCCGCCGGCGTCGGGGGCGGAAGCCGCTCGACTTCCGTTCCTCCTTTGCAACCCCAACCCCCCGCCTCATCATCTCATCTCACCCCGCCTTGCCCGCGGTCCCAGCGGCAGCAACGGTGGTGTACCCCCCCAGGCCGCAAAGCACCGCCAGCGCCGGCGGCGCCGCCTCGCCCTCGGCCGCCGCCGACGCGCACTCGTCGGCCGTCGGCGCGGCCGCGCGCGCGGCGGCCGCACCCCAGTCGACCGCCCCCAGGTCCGCCTCCTGCCACGCCGGGGCCTGCAGGCCCAGGAAGCGCAGGAGCTCGGAGGTGTCCGGGGGTCCCTGCGGCAAGGCGCTGAGGGCGAGGAGCTCCGGGCTGCCGAGCGCGAGGGGCGGGCGGCGGGCGAGGGGGTTCTTGTTGGTGTTGGTCGCTGAAAGGCGGTCGGCAGCCACCGAGAGCGCCGAGGCGGAAGCAGCGGCGGCGGCGGCGGCGGTGGCGGCGGCGGACGAGGCGGCGAGCGGCGGCGGCGGCGCCGTGCGCAGGAGCAGCGCGCCCGTGCAGAGGACGACGATGAGGGCGGCGGCGGCGCCCGCGGCGCCCAGGGCCGCGGCGAGGCGGCGGGTCGACGAGAGCAAGGGGCGCAGCGGGCGGAGGAGGAGGGGGCGGAGGAGGCGGCGGGCGAGGCGGCGGGGGAGGAGGAGGGTTGCGGCGGAAGTGGCGGTGGCGGCGCTGGTTGCGGTGGTGGCCGGGCGGTCCGAGTCGGGACCGAGCTGCATCGAGGAGGCGGAGGGAAGCACGCCGATCTCGAGGCTGCTGCCGCCGCCGCCGCCGCCGCCCGCGCCCGAGTCGGAAAAGCCGCCACCACCGCCAGAGGAGGACCGGCCGCCGCGCGTGCCGCCGCGGCGCCGCACGACGGCCGCGGGGGGCACAAAGGGGGGGGGGGACGACGAGGAGGGGGGGAGAAAGGGCTCGGGGGCTGCTGCGGCAGTGGTTGCGGTGGCGGCCGCAGCTGCTGCGTCTCCGGACCGGCCGCCGCCGTCGTCCCCGCCCGCGCAGGAAGAGGTGCGCGGCAACACGGCGGCGGCCGCCGCGGCCGCCGACGCCTCGACGGCCGCCGCGAGCGCGCGGCCCACGCCGCCGTCGTCGCCCTCCCCCTGTTCCTCCTCGTGGTGGTGGTGGTAGTGGTGGTTGTCGTGCTGGTACTGCCGCGACGGCCTCGGGGCCGCGGGCGGCCGCCGCCGGTCGCCGCCCTTGGCGCCGTCCTCGTCGTCGTCGTCGTCGCTGGTGTTGTTGTTGCCGGGCGGCAGCGGGCGCGTCCCTGCTCCCCCCTCTTCCGCCTCCGCCTCCGCCTCCTCTTCGTCCGAAGACGCGGGGCCCAGGCCCGCCGGCATGGGGCTCGGGGGCACGCTGCCGGCGGCGCGGCTGCGCGGGCGCGTCTGGTCGAGCGCCGGGGGGCGCGGGGAGGCGGCGGCGGCGGCGGCTGTGGCGGCCGCGGCGGTGGTTGCGGGGCCGGCGCGGCAGCGGCAGCGGCCCGCCGCCGCCCCCGCGATGCCTCCGTCGCGCCCGGGCCGCAAAAGGCGGCCCGCCGAGGGCGGCCGGCGGGCGAGGCCGGGCGGAGCGGGGCGGCGGCCCCGGCGGCGGCCGCGCGCGAGCGGAACGCCGCCGCCGGGCCGAGCCCGGACGGCGAGGGCGAGCGCGGGGTCGCCGCCGCCGCCGCCGCCGGCCGCCGCCGGCCGCCGCCAGCCGCCAGCGGGCCGCCGCCCTTGGCGCGCCGGAGCTGCTGCTGCTGCTGCTGCGAGGGCGGGGGGAGGGCGGCGGCGACGGCTGCTGCTGCCACGGCGCCCGGGCCGGCCGCGAGAGGCGGCGTGGGCGAGCGCGGGCGGGCGTCGTCGTCGTGGTGGTGGCGGTGGTCCATCTTTGGGGCGGCTTCTATTTTCGGGGTTCGGGGCAGCGGCGGCGGCGAGGGCGAGGGCGCGTGCGTGTGAGCGCGGCGGGGCCACGCTAGGCGGGCGGGCGGCGGCGTCGGCGCGGGCGGGGCTTCTTGCGCGCGATGCTTGGTGATGCGGGCGGCGGCGGCAGTGCGCGCGCTTGTGGGTTTGTGGGTTTTGGGAGCTTCGGGCAAGAGAGAGAGGGCGGGCGGGCGCGGGCGCGCGTGCGACGAGGCCTCCTCCCTCGCTCTCTCGTCGCCCGCTTGTGCGCGCGAGGGCGTCGCTCTCTCCCGCGCGCGCTTCTTGTGGGCGGGCGGGACGCCTCTGCGATAGCTTCCCGGGATGTTTGCGATCGAATCCGACTCACGGAGAGGAGCGAGCAAGATAACGACCGGCAGCTGTCGTTTTTTGGCGAATCGCGATGATGGCGATGATGGGTGCGCCCCCAAGAGCCCACACAGGCGCGCGCGCGCGCGGGCCAATCTCGAGTGAGTGAGAGTGAGAGCTTATGCGTGTGTGTGGTTTGAAAGGGGAGAGGCAGGGGCGTGTGCGCACGCAGCTGTTCAAGGGGCCGGTGCGGCGGCGTCGCGTCGCGTTGGCGTCGGCGGCGGCGGCGACGGTGCGCAAGCCGCCGCCTGTTTTTCCCCGGCTCTCTCTCTCTCTCTTCCCCCCCCGCTCTCCCAACGCATCACAGGTACACCCTCTTAGTACTACTACTACTACCCATAGGCCCGATGAAGAACGACGACCAACCGCATCCAAACCAAGAGGCAGCAGCAGGAGGAGGAGGAGGAGGAGGAGGCGGAGCGCCGATACCCCCTCCCTCCTCCGCCTCCTCCGTCATCGCGCAGCTCGAGCGCCGAGGCCTCCCCGCCGAGGTCATCGAGAGCCTCCGCGCCCTGCCCCCCGACCAGCTCTCCGCCATCCTCCCCGCCCTCCTCCAGGCTGTCGAGCTCGAGGTGCGCCCGCTGAGCGCCGCCGACGCCGCGGTTGTCGTCGCGGACCCGCGGCGCTTTGGCCTGCTCGAGGCCGACGTCCGGGGGGAGCTGGCCGAGGCGCGCAGGTGGAACCACGGCGGCGGGCCCGTGGCCTTGGGGGCGTTCGACGTCAGGGAACAAGAAGAGGCGGGAGAAAACGGACAACAACAACAACAACAACGACAACAACAACAACAACAGCAACAACAACAACAACTCGTCGGGTTTGTGGTGGCGCGCGTCGAGGCGTCGCCCGCGGCCGCCGCCGAGGCGCTGGCGGCGTCCGCGCCCGACCCGGCCGCGGCGGCGCCCCTGCTGCAGCGGGCGCTCAAAGGTACCGGCGTTCCCCTGGCGTGCGTGGCGCTGCTGGGCGTCGACTACGAGCTGCGCGGGCAGGGCGTCGGCTCGGCGCTGCTGGGGGCGGTCGAGGACGTGGCGGCGGCGGTGGCGGGGGAGCTCGCGGGGGCCAAGGGGCGAGGGGGCGGCGGGGGCAAAAAAAAGGGGGCCGGCGGCGGCGCGGTGGCGCTGGTGGCGCCCGAGGATGGCGAGGAGGGGGAGGAGGAGGAGGAGGGGCAGCCGCGGGGCGGGCCCGCGCGCTTCTACGCCGGGCGCGGGTACCGCCGCGCGGCCGAGGGGGAGGCGGGCGAGGCGCTGTCGCGGGCGCTCGAGGCCGGGGGGGGCGAGGAGGAGGAGGGGGAGGGGCAGGATGGGGGCGGCAAGCGGCGGCGGCGCCGGCGGTTTGGCCTGTGGGTCAAGCGCGTGGGCGCGGCGGCGGCGGCGGAAGGAGCTGCAGGAGCGCCCAAGCAGCAGCAGCAGCAGCGGCGGAGACAGCAGCAGCAGCAGCGAGGGGGGGGCAAGGGCGGCTTTGCGTCGCCGCCCTCCTCGGGCTCGGGCGGCGGCGGCGGGCGGCGGGGCGCCTCGTCGGTGGCGACCGCGCTCGCTTGCCACCCGCCGTCGTCGTCGTCAAGGCGCCTCCCGCCGCCGCCGCCCCGCCGAAATGTGCGGCCGACGCTCCCGGCGGTGCCAATGAGGCCAGCGCGGCTGTGCGTTTGGGGGGCTTGAAGATGAAAGACCTTTTTTTTAAAATTCTGTCGCTCGCTCCCTCCGTCGCTCGCCGCACTAAATCGAGCGTCCCGAGCTGATCATCACGTCACACACACACTCTGCACATCTTTCGTGAAACCCACACAAACCAAACACACACAAACAGCGCCAAAATGGCCCGCTTCGCCGCCCTCCTCATCGCCCTCGTGGCCCTCCTGGCGCTCTTTGGTGAGTGAGGGGAAAGAAGGTTGGGGCGGGAGAGCCTTCCCCCCCTTCAACGGGTCTCTCCCCTGATTTTTCATCGCAAGCCCACCCCCGCCCTCCCGCTCCGGCGCGACAGGGGGCCGGCGATGCGCCTAGGCCGCTCGTATGGCGATGATGTGACCCCACCCGCCAATCGCCGCGCACTGATTGCAAAGATTCTCCTCGGATCGGCGAGCGCCCGCGGGCGCTGCAACGCTCCTCCTCCTCCCCCTCTCTCACCTGAACCCCTCCCTCCCTCGAAAAAAAAAACGACACACAGCCGCCCCCGCCCAGGCCCAGGTCCCGGCCGCCGTCAAGGCCAACGTGACCGCCGCCGTCGCCAACGTCACCAAGGCCGCCAAGGCCAAGGTGGCCGCCGCCGCCGCGCCCGCCGCCGACGGCATCGAGGAGGTCTCCGCGCCCCCTCCGGAGCCCGTCACCGGCGTCCCGTCGTCGGCCGCCGCCTTCGTGGCGTCGGGCGCGATCGCCGGTGCCGCCGCGTTCGCCGTGCTGCTGGCGTAAAGCGCGACTCGAAAAGGACCGCCACTGCAAAGAGGGTGTTGAAGGGTGAGGGTGGGGGGCCTTTTGGGGCCCCGCTGATTGTTTCTTTTCGGCGGCCGCCCCAGGACATGGCGCTCCTCCTCCCCCGCCCTTTTTTCTTTTGCAGAGACGTCGTTTTGGAGAGAAAACAAAAGAGAGAGAGAGAGAGTAGCGCGTCGTGGGGCGCTGGACAGCGTCGGACCCGGGGGGCGCCGGGGATGGGGATGTGATCCACGCGCGTGCGCGCGCATCCTCTTGCCTGGCCCTTCTTTTTCGCGGCAGCGACCCCTCCTGCGCGCGCGGTCTCGCTCGATCTCTCGTCTTTTTTCTTTTCTTCGCGGCCGCCGCCGCGGCCGCCTTCCTTGTCCCTCTTTTTGGTTTGCGCGCGCCACATGCCGCCGCCGACGCCGCCTTCTGTTGAGGCGGCGCTGGTCGGTGTGGTGTTTGGTGCGACAGAGAGAAGCGCGGGCGACAGAGCGGCGGCGGGCGCAAGGCGCACACGAGGTCGGGGTTTTTTGGGGGGGAGGTGAACAAGGCGGGGGAGCGCCACAAAACGCGCCCCCCCTTTTTTTTGCTCTCCGGCCCCTCTGCTGACCTCTTCTGCGCGTTGCGTTTTGTGTAAGGGAAAAGAAAGAGCAAGGCGTTGTTGTTGTTGGCGGGGGGGGGGGAGGGGTGCTCGACGCAACCATGGCGTCAGGCACGCTTACGCCCACACACACGACGAGGATGCCTCTGCCGAGGCGGTGCCGCCGCCGCCACCCCGAATTATTGGTGTTTTTGCCGCCGCCGGCTCGGGCGCGCGCGCCGGCGTTCGAGCCGGCTCTAGCGCTCTCCCCCCCCCCGCCGCCGCCCGCGCGCGCGCGCGCGTCCCGGGGCGATTCGGGGCAGCCTAGGCTCGCGGCCCGGCCCCTCCTTGCCTTGGGGATTCGATTTGGCGCGACGGAGCCCGGGAGGGGTTGAGCGCGAGTCGCCGACTCACAGAACCCCATCGGCCCCTCGAAATTTTAGTGGAGACCCTTGGCAGTCCCCATCAAACCCAAAAGGCCGCGCCCGCTTCGCCGTGCCATCCCCCGCACACAACAGAAGCACACACATCGTCGTGCGCCCCGCCGCACACTGCACGAACCAGCCTCGACCTCTTCGGACAGGTCTGAGCGCGCCCCCTCGCTCGTTTTCGATTCGACCGCACGGAGCAAGAAGCCAACCCAGCCTCGGCTTCATCCGCGTGCTCCCCCGCGTCCAATCACGCCCCGCCGCCGCCCGGTTTTTGACGAGCAGCTGTGGTCGCCATGGTGAGTCATGCTTGCAGGGACCGTCACCGAAGACGCGCGGCGATTGGGTGGACCCTCGGGCCGCGCGGCGGGTTGATTCCTTCGCCTCGAGGCGGCGCAGTGTGTATGGGGGCGGGGGGAGAGATGCTCTTTAGGGCTCTCGCGGCCTTTCCATTCCTTTTCCCAACCCGCCCCAACCCGCCCGCGCGCGCGCCTGAGTTTGAGTGAGGGGGGTTGCGGCGCGCACGCGCGCCCTTTGTTTTATTAGGACGGGTCGCGGCGGGCGGCGGCGCCCCGATTATAAACGGGAAGGCGCATGCTCATCATCGTCGTCCGCTCCTGTTCGCGCGCGCGCTCCGCATCGCGCGTGCGCCGCCGCCGACGCGCGCGCCTTTTTCTCTCTCTTGCTCTCTTTGCTCACTCGAAAAAAAAACCAACACACACACACACACACACACACACACACACACACACACACACACCACACCCAAAAAAACAAAAATACACCTCCAGGACCCCGCCATGCCTCAGTACCTGTGGCTGGTCGTTGTCGGCGTCTTTGCCGCCTTTGCCTTTGGCTACGGCACGGGCTCCAACGATGTCGCCAACGCCTTTGCCACCTCGGTCGGCGCCAAGACGCTCACGCTCAAGCAGGCCGTCCTCATCGCCATCGTCTTCGAGTTCGTCGGCGCCCTCGTCCTCGGACGAGTCGTCACGTCCGTGATCGCAGGCTCGATCGCAAGACCAGAGGTCTTCAACTCGGAGCCCGAGATCTACGCCTACGGCATGGTCGTCGCGCTCGCGGTCGGGTTCTTCTGGCAGATCGCCGCCTCGTACCTGGGCTACAACGTGAGCGCCACGCACTCGATCATCGGCGCCATCATGGGCTTCGCGCTCGCCTACGGCGGCGTCAACGCCGTCAACTGGGCGAAGCCCGAGCCCAAGAACATTCCGCCCTTCACGGGCGTCGTGCCGATCGTGCTCGCGTGGTTTGTCGCGCCCGTCCTCACGGCGGCCGGGTCGATCATCATCTTCCTGATCGTGCGCACGTGCGTGCTGCGCCGCAAGAACGCGCTCACCCTCTCCTACTGGGCCCTCCCGCCCTTTGTCTTCCTCACCATCTTCGTCAACATCTACTTCGTGTTCACCAAGGGCGCGGCCAAGGCGCTCTCGGCCACCGACGGCTGGACCGACCAGAAGGCGGCGCTGATTGCTTTGGGCGCTGCGGGCGGGGCCGCCTTTTTGGTGATCGTCGTCGTGCTGCCCATCCTCCGCCGCATGGCGGCCAAGCACTGGGCCGGCGAGGCCGCCAAGGAGGCCAAGGTCAAGGCCGACGCCGAGGCCGCGGCCGCCGAGGCCGCCGCCAACCCCGAGGCCGCCGCCGAGGCGGCCGCCGCCCGCGACCTCGCGTCCATCGACGCCGAGAAGGCCGGCGTCAACGGCGCCAACGGCAGCAAGAAGGCCGGCTTTGGCGCCTCGGTCAAGAAGTTCTACTCGACCACCAAGGAGCTCGCGCTCCGCGGCGTCAACACCGACATCCACGACGTCGTCGAGGACGACCCCTTCATCGCCGCGCTCCACGCGCGCGCCGAGAAGTTCGACCCCCGCGTCGAGCACGTCTTTGGCTACCTCCAGGTCTTCTCGGCCATCTGCGTCATCTTCTCGCACGGCGCGGGCGAGGTCGGCTACATGGCCGGGCCTTTGGCGACCGTTTGGGAGGTCTACAAGACGGGCACGCTGCCCAGCAAGGTCTCGGCGCCCATTTGGATCGTTGTCATCGGCGCCTTGGGTCTGGTGTTCGGCCTCGCCACCTACGGGTACAACGTGTGCCGCACTATGGGCACGGCCATGGCCAAGCTCTCCCCCTCGCGCGGCTTCTCCGCCGAGCTGTCGACGGCCCTCATCATCATGGTCGCCGCCCAGGCGGGGCTCCCCACGTCGTCGTCGCAGTGCATCACCGGCGCCATCCTCGGCGTCGGCATGCTCGAGGGCGTCCGCCACGGCGTCAACTGGAAGCTGTTCGCGCGCCAGTTCGGCTCGTGGGTGCTGACGCTGGTCGCGGTCGCCGCCATCACCGCCGCCATCTTTGCGCAGGGCATCTACACGCCCTCCAAGATCAGCGGCAAGCAGGTCGAGCAGTACAAGGTCATCATGGCGCGCAGCACGCTGTCGATGGTCCACAACTACAACAAGACGCTCCAAGAGGCGTACCCGCTCTCGCAGATCACCCCGCCGCCGATCGAGGGCCTGGACTCGGCCGCGTGGTTCGATCAGAACTACACGGTGGCCGATCTGGCGAACAGGGCGGGCGATCTGTTCGACCCCACGCGCCCGCAGTCGACGGCGGTCGACCCGGAGACCGTCGGCAACCTGCTCAACGAGGCCATCACGATGAACACCAACCACTCGATCTTCACGCTGTGGCAGCCGACCGTGCAGCCCGGCGCGCGCCTCTGCGCGCCCACGGACAAGAAGCTTCTGGTCGCGCCCAACGGCAAGGTCAAGTGCCCGCCGATCGTGTACGAGCCCAACCCCAACTTCAACGACACGCGCATCATGTGGGGCCGGTACTAGGCACGAACACAAATGAAAAAAAGGGGGGGGCGCGCGGTCTCGCGCTCGTCCCTTTTTGTTTGTTTTTGTTCGGCGCCAAGTGAAGCGTGTTTGTGTGCGTGTGTCCGCGCGCTTCCCTCTGCATTCTTTTCCCCTCTCTAAGGCGCCCTGAATCCAACCCCCCCTCTTTTTTTTCTCTTTTCCTCCCCCCCCCCCCCCCCCCCCGAACCCTTCGCCCCCCAACCATCTGACCATCCCGCCCGCCCGAGAAGATGGGCGCGCCCCGCCCGCCCCTCTCCTCCGCGCCCCGGCCCCGATTTGTGCTCTTGCTGTGGGCTCTTGGTCGAGAGGACAGGAGCACGTCTTGCCCCCCCCCTCGCGCGCGATCGCGCGCACACAATACTAATACGACCCCTCCCCCCCTCTTTCTTTCGAGCGAGAAGAGGCTCTAGAGATACAGGGAGCAGTACGCAGCCGTCGTCTTCCTGTAAGCTTTTGTCCGCCTGGTGTATAGCAACCAAGCTTCCGTTTTGTCTTGTTTTTGTCTGGGCGTCGTCGAGCAGGCAGCGTGCGGGGGGCACGCGGCCGCGGGCGGGCCCCGCTCCCCCCCCGCTACTGGTGTGGGGCTCTCCCGCCTTGGGGCTCTCGGTTGGATGCGGCGCGCGCGAGGGCGCGCGTGGGGCTAGGGGGCGGGGGCGCGCCGCCTGGCGGCGGTGCCCCGCTCGGCCGGCGCCTTTGTGCCTTTCTTTTCTCCTTCCCCTTGGGAGGGAAGGGCGCCGAGACCGAGGGGGGAAGACTCCGCGCGCCGGTGCGCTCGGCCGTTTGTGTGTGTGTTTTTGGCGCCAAGCGAAGCGTGTGTGTGAGTGTGTGCGCGCCCGCGCGCGTGCCTCCCTCTGTGTTTGCGTTTTTTTCTTCTCGGTGCCGTCCTCGAGCGGGGTGGTTTGTCTGCATGGGGCGTCACCTTTGGGGCAAGGGGGGGGGGGGGGGGGGGGGGCGCAGCGGAAGGCGTCACCCGAGCCTCCGGCGCGCCCGTCACCAGAGCCGCCGTCGCATTCCAGGAGGAATCTCCAGTATCGATTCCCCCCCTCCTCCACCCCCCTAAAAAGCCGCGCGCGCGTGGACGTCCGTCCCATCACAACCCATCACGCTCCCACTATCACCTGCCTTTTTTGCTTGCAGAGCCTCGACGCTCTCGCAAAACAACTCCCTCTCTCTTTTCACCTCGACAAAAATGAAGGCTGTCGCCCTTGCCCTCCTGGCGCTCTTCGCCATGGCCGCCGTCGCGCGCGGTAAGTAGCATTGATTCGAGCGTCGATACTGAGGCGGGCGCCTAGTACCCGCGCGGGTCGTCGACGACGACGGGCGTTCGCGGGATGGGAGGGGGGCGCGCGCGCGATGCGAATGCGCGGGCTTGGAAAAAAGGGCATCGGGTGTCCTTTGTTTTAAAAAACGATGGGCATCTTCGCGCCGCCTTTTTTCACCGGGGAGACGGGAGCACCTTGTCCCTCTCTCGCGCGGAAAGGCTTGCGCAGCACTTTTGTGCTCTCATCAAGCCAACGCCCTGCGCTCGAGCCGGGCGTTCCGCACGCGCCGGCTCCGTTCGTTGGTGTCTTGACTAAAAAAACCCTGCCCTCGCCCCCCCCCCCCCCCCCCCTCCCCCCGCCCCCCCCCAAAAAAACCCACAGCCGACATCGTCCACGTCTCGTGCTACGTCGCTCAGGACGACTGCGCGGACAAGGACGCCATCTTCAAGGCGTGCAAGTCCAAGCTGACGGCCAAGAGCTGTGAGTTGCTTTTTTTTTGGAAGAAGCCCCCCCGGTCTCGTCAGAGGAAGAGGCCGCCGTGCCGCCCTGCCGAAACAACTCACAACCCGCACACCCAACCCCTTTTTCCATCTCGCCTTTCTCCCAACACAACAACAGTCGGTCAGGTGTGGGGCTGCGCATGCACCGTGGTGTACTCGACGTCGACCCAGGCCGACATGGATGCCGCCCAGACGTGCGAGAAGAAGGGCGCGGGCGCGTCGATCTATGGCCGCATGAAGAGCAAGCAGCTGCCGTCTGTGATTCCCAAGGAGTGGGAGACCGCCGCCAAGGGTTCCGCCTCCATCAAGGAGACGTACGCCCGTTTCGCGCGCGCCGGTTAAAAGCTTACTTTTTGCCGCGGCAGCGCAGTCGCTTATTACGCGGCTATCCCGCGCCGCGCCCCCTTCTCCCCCCTTCCTTAGCAGAACGCGCATCTCCCTTCGACTGATACGTCTTGAGACACAGCGTTCGTGTCGTAGAAAAAAGACTCCCGGGCCGTGTTTGTAATACCTCCCGCGTCGAGGGCTTTGTTTGTGTTAAGGGGAAACAGCGGGCGGCGCGGGGGCAGCGGCGATTCAACAAACTTCGCGCATTTACAGAGCGAAAGGACAAGTGAGAGGCGGCGGCGGCGGGGTTCCGACCCCCCCCACCTTGACCCCCCTCGTTTGTTGAGGATGCAACAAATTTTTGCAAAAGACGCATCCTAGCTTCATCACGTCCCCGTGGCCATCCGGCGCGCGATGGGCGCGACAGCCACGCCACTGGGCGCGCGCAGCAGCGCGAGCCACGCGGCGGGCACGTCGCCGGGCAGAGCGGGGGACGGCGCTGATGCCTCCGCCCCCCAAGCCGCCTCGGCGCAGGAAGGCAGCCCCGGCCCGAGGCCCGTCTCGTGCAAAAACAGGTCCGACAAGGAGGCGGCCGCAGCATCATCATCAGCAGCAGCGTCCGCGGGAGACGCGGAGCGCGAGCCGCCGCCGCCGCATGCCCCCCGCCCACGCCCTATGGACGCGCCATCGCCCGCCGCCATCACCACCACACCACCCACCCCCACCCCCACCGCCACCCCGCCCGCCACCGCCTCACCCGGCCGCAGCAGCCACCGGCCGCCGAGCTCGCCCCGCTCCCAGCGCCGCGCGAGCGCGTCGAGCGCGGGCACCTCGGCGTCGACCACGATAGCCCATCGCGCGCCGCGGCAGCGCGGCTCGGCCAGCACGCAGCGCGCGCAGAGGGGGCTGGGCGGCGGCGGCGGCGGCGGCGGCGGCGGCGAAGCGTGCGGCTGCTCCTCCTCCTCCTCCTCCTGCTCCTCCTCCTGCAACGCGTACGGCGCACCGTCGTCTATTTGCCCCATCGCCACCACGCCAAAGCACGCCGAGCCGCACCGAGCGCACGCGGGCGAGGGCTGCGCCGGCGCGCACTTGTCCTCCGCCGCTTCTGCGGCCGCCAACAACGCCGCCGCAGCCGCCGCCCCTCCCTCGCCCCCCGCCACCACCTCGGCCATGCCGCGCGCCTCGGCCTCGGCGCGCGCGGCGCGCAGGCGGCGCATCATGCGCAGGAAGCAGCGCGCGGCCGACCAGGCGGCCGACTGGGGCACGAGCAGCGGCGGGGTGGCGGGCGAGGGGGCGGAGCAGCTGCCACCACCGCCGCCCTCGCCGCCTTCCAGCGCCGGCGACGGCACCACGACCGGCCGCGGGTCGAGCGGGTGCGGCGGCAGCCCCTCCTGCTCCCGCCCCTCCTCCCCCGCCTCGGCCACCCCGCCCACCACCCGCTCGTACGCCTCGACCTCCCGCGCGATCCTCCGCGCCTCCCGCGCGAGCATGCGCTCGTGGGGGAGGATCGCCGCGCGCCCGAGCCGCCGCCCGGCGAGTTCAGCCGCGCCCTCGGCCCACGCGTGCCAGTCGCGCGTGCAAAAGTTGACCGCCTCGCCCACGTTGAGGCCGTGCGAGAACCCGCCGTGGTAGGCGCGGGGAAACGTGACGATGAACTCGCCCGCGCGGTGGACCGCGCGGCACACGCGCACGCCCGCGGCGCGCAGGCGCACGGGGCACGCGAGGGTGGTCTTGGTGGCGAGCGCGGCGGCCGAGGCATCGGCGACGGCGCGCAGGGCGACGGCGTCGGCGGCGGCGCGGGGCAGGCCCGCGGCGGCGGCCGCGGCGCGCGCGCGCGACATGAGGGCGGCGGCGGCCGGGGCGTAGGGGGCGGCGGGGTCGTGGATGGCGGCGGTGGTGGTGGTGGCGGCCGCTCCCGTGGCAGCCGCTCCCCTTCCTCCCCCCGCTCCTCCTCCAACCAACCCGGCCACGGCGCGCTCGAGCAGCTCGGCGTCCGCCGCGGGCGCGCCGTACCACGTCTTGGGCGCGCCAAAGTGGTGGTAGTTGATCGAGTACAGCCACTGGTCCTCGACGTGCCAGGCAAAGGACGCGAGCGCCATGCCCACGTAGAGCATGGGGCGGTTGACACCGGGGACGACCGAGGGGCCGAGCAAGGCGAGCGGCGACCCTGTGGCGCGCGCCAGGTGGTTCAAATTCCACGCCGAGCGCGCCAGCGGGTCCCCGGGCGCGTCGCTGAAGGCGGTGCCCTCGACGTCGTTGCCGTAGTGGACGAGGACCGGCTGGGGGAGGGGGCCCGGGCGGCGCGAGGACGAGGAGGTGGTGGTGGCGGTGGCGAGGATGGTCGAGGTAGAGGGGGGAGGAGGAGGAGGAGCCGGGGGCTGGGGCGGCGGCGGCGGCTGTAGGGCCGCAGGAGCAGGAGGAGGGGCCTCTTCTTGCTGCTGCTGCTGCTGCTGGTCGTGCTGGTCGTCCGCGGGGCGCTTGCGCTTGGCGTTCCCCGTTCCCCCGGCGTCGTCGCCTTCCCCCCCGCCTCGCCGCGCGGCGTCCCGCTGCGGCGTCACGTATGCAGCGGCCACCGCTTGCGCCGCCTCCGCTTCCTCCTCCACCTCGCCCCCATCCTCCGCCGGCTCCTTGCCGCCGCCGGCCTGCGCCGCCCCCATCCGCCAGTACTCGACGGGCTTCTGGCGCGGGCGCGGGCCGGACAGCATCAGCGCCTCCCGGGCGCGCGCGTCGCGGATCAGCCCGGCCGCCTCGCGCGGGAGCGGGAGCGTGGGCGGCGGCGGCAGCGACGCCGAGCGCCGGGGGCGGTGGTGGCCCTCGCCGCCGCCGTTGCCGTTGCCGTTGCCGTCGTTGTTGTTGTTGTCGCCACCGCTCCTGCCGCTGCTGCTGCCCGCGCCGGCGCGCCGGTCCGAGAGCCCCGCCGCCTCTGGGGCCGCCGGTGGGAGGGGCAGGGGAGGCGACGGCGCCCGCTGCTCCTGCTGCTGCTGCTCCTGCTCCTGCTGCTCCTGCTGCTCGTGCTCCTGCTGCTGCTCGGCCGGAGGGGGCGGGGCCGCGGCGGCGCCGCTGCCGCCCTCCCCCGCCAGTCGCCGCTTCTTGCCGCTGCTCGTCGGCCGCAGCGGCCCCCGCCGCCGCTCTCGCCTCGCCGCCGCCGCCGCCTCTGCCGCCACGCCCGCCGCCACCGCCGAGGCGGGCACGGCCGCCGCGCGCGCCCGCCGCCCCTCCTCGTGCACGCGCCAGTACTCGGCCTCAACCTGCAGGGGGGGAAGGGGGGCCGACGTGCCCAGGGCGCGTCCCGCGGCCTCGGCTGCGAGCGCCTCGAACGACTGGAGCGTGAAGGTGCTGTGTTTTTTGTGTTTTTTTGTTTTGTCGGGGGGGGGGGGGGTGAGCGAGCCGTCGGGGCGAGAGAGAGAAGGCCGCGCGGCGGAAACAAAAAAAAAACTCACCCAGGGTGCTGCACAAACGTGCGCGCCTCGAGGAACGAGCGCCACGGCGCCGCGGCCGCCACAAGGTCCTGCGTGCGCACCGTGAAGCGCACGGGTCCGGGCCGGCGCGCCGCGGCCGCCTCGGCCGCCTCGGCCGCGCCGCGCCGGCCGCTTGCGCCGGCCGCCCCGGCCCACGCTGCCTGGGCGCGCGCCGTCTCGCCCGCCGCGCAGGCGGCCAGGACCGCCGCCGCGGGCACCGCCGCGCCGACGGGCGGGATGATGCGGCAGATGCCGTACTCGGGCGCCACCAGCGGCTGGATCTTGCGGATGTAGGCGATGGGGTCGCGGAACTCCTCGGCCGTCGGGCGGAAGGCGGGCGCGTCGGGCACGCTCGCCCGGAGCGACAGGGCGCGGCGCGCGCGCTCGTCGACCGTGGCCTGGTGGCGCTGTTTTTTGTGGTTGTTTGTTTGTGGTTGTTGTTAGGGGGGGTTCGTCGGTGGTAGGGGGTGGGGGGGTCGTGAGCAGGAAGAGGAGGGAGGGAGTCGGAGGAGGATGCGACGAAGAGAGAGAGAGAGGCGAAAGCGGGGCGAGCGATGTCGCACGCCACGTCCCGCCGCCGCCGACGCCGCCGCCGACGCCGCCCCGCCGTGCCCTCTGCTGCGCGTGTCAGGGGCCTCTCGCGCGCGCCGTGTGGAGAGGCAGGGCGAGCGCGCGCGCCTTTCAGTGCCGAGTACGCGTGTTTGTCCTGCGGCCGAGCGCAGGGCGCGCGCGCACGCGCGCGCGCGCCCCCTTGTTCCTCCTCCTCTCCGGAAGCCCTCGACTGAAACGCACCTCGAGCTCCAGCGGCCGCAAGGAGGGCCGCCCCTCCTTGCTCTGCCGCCCCTCCTTCATGGTGCGGCGCGGCGGAAAGAGGGCGCGCGCAGAGGGCGCGCACGCGCGATCAAGCGACGATGATGGGTCGGGAGGGGGGGCGCAAGCAAGCGCGACGACGACAAAAGGAACGAGGATCGCGGTACTGTTTGTTCGAAAAAGAGAGGAGAGACTGAGAGAGAGAAGAGAGAGAACAAGACGTGTGTGTGGTTTTGCTTTGCACGACGCCGCCGAAAGGACAACAATCAGCCGACTGATGAGTGCCACACGACGGCGCGCGCGCCAAACGGCCGCACGCACCATCGCGCGCCGCACAGCCGTCAAACCAAAAGCCTCCTCCCTCCATCTCACAGCGCCCCGTCGCCCAGCGCCTGCCGGCTCGTGTCCCCCGACGCCCACGCGTCGTAGTCCCGCCGCAGCTGCGCCAGGAACCGCGGCACCATGAGCGCGAGCGTGGCCGCCATCACGCGGCTCCCCGCCGCCTCAACGCCCGACACGGGCACGGCGAGCCAGGGCGGCACGGAGACCGCCACCTCGACGGCCACGTCGCTGAGGATGGCGGCGGCCGGGGGGGCGGCGGCGGGGGATGCTGATGCCTGGTTGTTCTCGTCCGCCGCCGCCGTCGTTTCTCCCGCCGCCGCCGCCGCCCCCTCTTCTCCCGCACCGAGCGCCCGCCACGTCACCCGGTTGGCCATGGCCGCCTCGAACTGCCCGCCCGCCCGCTCGACCGCGGGCGACCCGCGCAGCTCGCACCCGAGCAGGGCGATCGTGCACCCGAGGGGGCCCGTCTCGACCGAGACCGTCAGCACGGGCTCGACGGCAAAGCCCAAGAAAGCGAGGCGGCCGACGTGGCAGCGGAAGCGGTCGTCGCCGAGGCGCTCGATCTTGCGCGCGTCGAGCACTGAGTACTGCGAGGCCGGGAGGGCCATGTAGGCGGCTGTTTTTGTTGTTTTGGTTTTGTGGGTTGGTTGGTTGGTTGGTGGTTATGGGGGTTGGGGGGGGGGGGGCCGCGAGAGGTTTTTTTGTCCCGGCCGGAGACCCAACCAAAAACAAAAACAACAAAAAACCAACTCGAATCTCACCGAGCGGCTTCTCGCGCTCCTCGACAATGATCTCGGCGCGCTTCTCGGCGCGGAAGCGGGCGATGCGCGTGCCGTCGGGGAGGCGCGCGCGGAGGGCGCCGAGCGCGTCCGCGCTGCCGGCTCCCGGCGCGGCGGCGGCGGCGGCGGGGCGGCCGCTGGCGCTGGCGCCGGCGCTGGCGGAGGGAGGAGAAGCAGGAGGCTCGGCAGCCGCGGCCGCGGCCACGGTGGTGGTGGCTGTAGCAGGCGCGTCGGCGGTCGCGGCCGCGGCGCGGCGGGGGGTCGCCGGACTCCTCCTCCTCTGCTGCTGCTGAACAGCGGCGCCGGCCGCGGCCGCGGTGGCGGTGGCGGACGCGGTCCCGGCGCGGCGCTGCGCCGCCGGCGTCCTCCTCCACTGCTGAGCGCCTGCGCGCGCCGACGCCCGCGGGTGGTGGTGCTGGATCATGGCCGTGGGATCGGTCTGCTGATGTTGTTGTTGATGTTAGCGAAGGGAGGGGGGCGGGAAGGGGCGCGCTCCTCCGGATTGTGACGAGTGGTGGTGGGTGGTGGTGGGGACGAAGAAGTGCGAGAGAGATATGGAAAGATGGGTTGTTGACGCGCGCGCTCGAGAGGTTTGGATTAGGAGAGGCGGACGGGTGGTTAGGTGCTAACGTGCGCGAGAGAGGACGCAAGATGGACGGTGTATGTGTAAAGATTGGTTTGCGGCGGTTCTCGATGAGAAGGAGAGGGTCTTGAGGGAGGGGTGGTGGCGACGGCGAGAGATGGGCGGCGGCGGGCGGCGGCACGTCTTCTTGTCGTGGGGCGGCGGAAATGATGCTTCAAACGCGCGCGCGTTCTGGTGTTGTGTCTCCGACTGTTGCGTTGTTGTTGTTGCTGGTTTTGCTGCTGCTCTTACGCGCTCGTCCCGCCCCCTCCTCCTTCAGCTGCTGCTGCCGCCGGCCGCCCCGCCGCTGCCGCTCTCGCCACCCTCCTCGTCGCTGTCGCCGCTGTCCTCCGTCCCCTCCCCGGGCGCCCTCAGCGCCTCCTCCAGCTCGCGCACGCGCCGCTCGCGCACCTGCACGCCCTCCTCGACCGCCCTCACGTCCTGAAAGTCGAACGCCAGCTTCACGATCGCCTCGTGCATCTGCCAGGGCGGGGGGTCATGCGGGCGCGCGGCCACCCGGCGCTCTAGGCGCACGCCTTGGCGCGCGGCGATCGGCAGGACGATGGAGGCGTAACAAGGCTTTACGGGAGCGCCCGCCGACAGGAGCTCGCGGACCACGTCCTGGCACAACTCTTCTGTCAATTCTGGTTCAAAAAACTCGACGAGAAGGTCAATCGCGCTGTCCCCGTGCTTCTCGACGGCGCGCCGCGTCTCGCGGGACGACGCGCGCAACAGCGCCGGCGCGGCCTCCAGGGCGACGACGCAGGCGTGCATGAGGGGGGTCATCTGCCTGTCGTTTACCACGTCAGCCGACGCGCCGAGCGAGAGCAGGCGAGGCGCCAACGAGGCGCCCTGTTTGAGGGCCTCGTAGATCGGCGTCCGCCCCTCGTCATCAAGTGACTCGAGGTCGGCCCCTAGCGACACGAGCGCGTCGACCATCTGCTCATCGTGGCTTGGTGGCGCCGCATAGACGGCCCAGCGCAGCGGTGTAAGACCATGCCACTCTCGGGCGTTGGCGTCGGCGCCGAACTCGCGCACGAGGACCTCGAGGGCGTCGATCCGCGGCCGAATGGCGGCAACGTGCACAGGAGAGCAGAAAAAGTCGACGGCCTCGGATTCCGCGATGGTGTAGACGGGGTTGTGTCCGGAGACGCCAACGTACCGCAGCGTCTCGTCTTCTTTGTGCCGCCCGCTGCGCAGGAGCGCGCGCAGCGTCTCTATCTGGTCGTGGTGGATCGCCAGCGCCAAGGCGTTGCATCTGGGGCCAAAGACCTTGGCGTCCGCCCCGGCCTCGAGCAAAACGCCCACGAGGTCCCCGCGCCGCAAGCGCTCGTGCGCGGCCTCGAGCGGCGTCTCGTTTTCGTTCGCGCTGCTCATGTAGTTGGCGGCCGCCCAGCACCGCTTCAAGTACTCCCTTGACGAGCTCGCGTGCGCCCCTCCCGCAGATGCGTACTGCTCGATGATCCAGCCCACGCGCGCGGCCGTCTCGCCTGCGCGGACGGCGAAGTAGACGCTGCTGACGTCGTCCCCGCCCCCGTTTTGACCGCTGCCTCCTCCTGCTTGCGCCATTTTGTTGGGTTGTTGGTGGTAGTGCTGTTGTTGGTCGAGCTCCGCTGCGTGGCGTCCACGTGAGAGAGAGTGAGAGAGTTTCTTGCGCAGGAGAGAGAGGAGGGGAGAAGCAAGAAGAAGAAGAAGAAGAAGAACGCGTTTTCGCCGCCCCCCCCCCCTTTCGCCGCCCGCTCGCCGCTCCTCCGCCAAACAAAATCCAATTTCACACACAAAGCTAACGAATAAACGTCGCCGTGCGGTTGCCCGAGCGCGGCATGACCGCCCCGCGTTTCCCGCCCTTCATCAGCAGCTCGTCAGGGATGTCGTACGGGTTGACGGGCGCCGCAAAGCCGCCGCCGCCGCCGCGCCCGCCGCCGCGCCCGCCCCGCCCGCCACCCCCACCCCGCCCGCCACCCCCGCCGAGGCCCCCTCCCGCCGCCTGCCGCGCGCGCACGTCTGCGAGGCTGCGCGCGCCCCCGCCCCCGGCCGTGCCCAAGTACCCGCCACCGCCGCCGCGCCCGCCGCGCCCGCCGCGCCCGCCGCGCCGGGGGGCAGGGGGCAGCAGCGACGGGCCGCCGCGGCGGGGGGCGCTGGTGGGGCCAGCGGCGGTAGCGGCGGCGGCCGCGCCGCCCTTGGCCCTTTTGCCGCGCGGCTGCTGCTGCTGCACCTTCTTCTGTTGCTGCTGCATCTGTTCTTCGGAAGCGAGGCCTGCCGAGGCCGCGGCCGCGCGCAGGCGCCGCTCCTCGTCGTCGAGCGGGGGGGCCGCCGCCGCCGCGCCCCGGCCTCCTCCTCGCTTGCCGCCGCCGCCGCCAACGCCGCCGCCGCCGACAGCGCCTCCCAGAGCTCCGCCTTCTTGCCTCCGCCGCTCCTCGCGGCGCTGGCGCTTGAACTCGCGCGCGCGTTCCGACAGCGGCAGAGGCACGAAGTCCTCGCTGTCTTGCTCGTCGTCCTGGTGGGTGGCCGGCGGCGGCCGCTTCAGGGGCGGCTGCTGCTGCTGCTGCTGCTGCTGCTCACCGCCTGCCGCCCCCGCCTCTTTATAATCGCCCTCCTCCTCCACTTCCTCCCCACCTCCATCCCTCAGCGCCTCGGCCGCCGCGCGCACGTCGCTCGACGACGCGCGCTGAAGCGGCGCCGGCTGCTGCTGCTGCTGCTCGTCCTCCTCCTTCTCCTCCGCCGCTGGCGGCGCCGACCCATTCGCCACCGCTGCTGCCGCTCCCGCTGCGCCCGCCGCCGGCACCGTCGCCGCAAACGGCATCGCAAACGACTGGCGCAGGCGCTGCGCGGCCGCGTGGTCGGCGGCGGCCGCTGATGGCGCGGCATCGGCCGCTGCGGGCGCAAAGGCGGCCGGCGCTACCGCGCCGACCCCGGCCATGGCGAGCGCAAAGCCGCCCACGCCGCCGCCGCGCGCGGGACCGGCGACGACCACCATGGGCGGGAGGTCGGCGCGCGGCGCAAAGGCGGCGACTGGGGGTGCATGGACGTCAGGGCCGCCCGATACTGATCCTTCCTGCTGCCGCCTCATCTCGTTTGGGGGGGGGCGTTTGTGTGTCGACGTTTTCGCTTCCACCGCCGCCTCTGCTCGAGTTGCCTCTCGTCTCTCGTCCCTCGTCTGTGGGTGGATGTGGGAGATGCGCGCGCGCGCGGAGCAAAAGTACTACTGGCTTGTGGATGCGTCGGTGCTAGTGGGAGGTCAAGAGAGAGAGAGAGAGAGAGAGAGAGAGAGCGCGCGTTGCTTGCTTTTGGGCGAGAGAGCGCGCGAACCGGAAAGCTGCTCGGCGTCGCTCGCCACTCGTCGGCGCTCGGCGTCCATCTTTTGCTCTCTCGTCTCCCCCTCACAGCGGCCCCCAAGCCACAACCAGACTAGGGGCCCTCTGCCCCTCCCTCCAACCTTGGCGACCCACAAAACACACAAACCCGCCGCCGCAGAAGAAGAACAACAACAGACTTGGGGCCGTCGGCTGATCCCGCTCCCCATCTCGCAACCGACAGATCCCCGCGCGCCCGTGTCTTCGCGCCCCACGCCCCCCACGCCGATGATGCTGCTCCAGCAGCGGGCGAGCGCGCGCTCTCGCGCCCCCGCGGCGGCAGCGGCCTCGTCACCCTCATCATCATCATCACCATCGTCGTCGCCGTCGCCGCCGTCATCCAAGGGCGCCGCCGCCGCCGCCTCCAAGCCCCGCCGCCGCTCCGCCAAGGACCCCACCAAGTTTGCATCGTACGACGCCATCCGCGCGCACCTGCACCGCGAAGACGACAAGGAGGGCGGCGGCGGCTTCATCGCGGGCCTGCTCAACGGCCTGAGCGACCGCGCCTTCGGCTACGGCGGCGGCGGCGGCCTCGCGGCGCGGCTCTACCGCCGCCTCGTGTCCTCCTCCTCGTCCTCCTCCTCGAGCCGCGGCGCCGCGACCGCCTCCCCGCCCTCGCTGATCGACACGGCCGGCGCCCGCCCCACCGAGCAGTCGGACGCGCTGGCGGCCCTGCTGATGATCTCGCGCACGCGCGCCGCCGCGCTCGCGCGCCGCTTCCCGGCGCTGCTGGCCGTGCCGCCGGGCGAGCTGGGCAGGCGCGTGCTGGCGCTGAAAGGGGCGCTGCCCGGGTGCGACGTGGCGGCGCTCGTCGAGTCGCGGCCGGACCTGTACTTGCTGGACGGACGAGGGGGAGGAGGAGGAGGGGGGGGAGCGGCAGAGGAGGAGGAGGAGGGGGAGAAGGAGGAGGGGGGTGGGAACGCGACCACGCCCGCAGCCGCCCAACGGCGCCGACAACAGCCAGACGCGCCGCCGCCCACTGCCGCCGCCACCGCGGGCCGCGCCCTGGCCGCCCTGCGCGACGGCCTCCCCGGCGCCGACGTGGAGATGGTCGCGTTCGAGGACCCGGCCCTGCTGTTCCACCCGCCGCGCAAGCTGGCGCGCGGCCTGAGGCGGCTGCGCGCCCTGTGGCCGTCGGCCGACGCGCAGGCGCTGGCGGCGTCGGAGCCGCGGCACCTGGCGCTGGCGGTGCGCGCGCTGGGCGAGGGCGAGGGCGACGATGACGGCGACGACGACGGTCGCGACGATCAGGAGGACGATCGAGCGACGGAAGGAAGGAGGATAGAATAAAACGCGCGCCGACGCCTTTTTTAAATTGTGTACCAACAGCAACACCAATTACAGGCGGATTGTCTCTCACCGCCCGTCGCGGTCCGACCAGAGCGGCAGCCCCTCCTCGGCCATGCGCCGGATCGCCAGCGACTCGAGCGCGCGCGCGGCGCCCTTGCCGCCGCCGCCGCCTTCAGAGGAGAGCCCCCAGACGGGCACGTACGCCGCCTCGAGCCACGCGCCCGCGCCGCCCCCGCCGCCGACCTTGCTCGCGGCGCGGCGCGCGCGGTGCTCCTGCAGGCGCGCGGCGAGGCGCTCCGTCTCGCCGCAGTAGAACCAGCCGTCGTGCCAGCGCACGACGTAGACCACAGGGAAGGCGGCCGAGTGGGCGGGGGGCGGGGCCATCCCCCGGCGGACGACCACGAGGGGGGCGCCACCGGGGGGGAGCACGTCGCGCGCGGCGGCAAGCAGCAGTGCGGCGCCGTCGTCGATGGTGGAGGCCGGGACGTGGGGGTGGAGGAGGGGGAGGTCTGAGGAGGGAGGGGGGGGCGTCGGCGTCGGGGGCGCCAGAGCGGCGGCGGCGTCCTCGTCCTCTTCCGGGGGAGCAGCAGCAGCAGGAGCAGGAGCAGGAGCAGCAGCAGCAGCCGCTGCCTCTGCGCGGCGCCCGCGCCCGGGCGTCGCCGCCCGGCCGCGGCCGCGCCCCGCCGGCGCTCCCTTGGCTCCTCTTGTTGCCGCCGCTGCAGCAGCCGACGCCGCTGCCGCCGCCGCCCCCTCGGCCGCCCGCCGCGCCAGCGCGCCGTCGACCAGCGGCAGCAGCTCGGCCGCGCGCCCGACGACGCCGGGCGGCATGCCGGCGTCCGCCGCCACCTCGAACGCCAGCGACTCGTCGCACCACCCGGGCCTGAGGCGCCACGTCGGCGCTCGCGCGTCGGCGGCGAGGGGCGGCGCGACGCCGCCGCCCTGCTCTTCTGCCACTCCTGCCGCCGCCGCCCCCCCTCCTCGAGAAGGGGGCCCGACCTCCATGTGCCAGTGGCTCAGGCGGCCACCGTCCCCCTGCCCCTCAGGCACGAGCGTCCGCAGCGCGTGCAGGTGCGTCGCAAAGACGCCCTTACAGCCGGGCGCCCGGCAGAGGCGCTCGAGCACGGCCGCGGCCAGCGCCGTGCCCTTCCGGACCTCGGTGCCTTTGCCCAGCTCGTCGATCAGCACCAGGGCGCCACGGGTCGAGCGGGGGGGCACGTCGCCCCCCCCCGCTTGCGCCGCCGCCGCCGGCCCCGCCTCGGCCGCACTTTCGACCTCCAGCGCGCCCAGCGTGTAGGCCGTGTCCTCGCACTCGACCGCGAACGCCGACTTGCCCTCGGCCGGGGCGTCGCCCGAGAAGCTGCGCAGCGCAAAGAGGCGCAGCGGGGGCACGTCGGCGTGGTCGCAGGGCGCCAGCAGGCCCGCGTTGGCGAGCAGGCAGGCCGCGGCCACGGAGCGCAGCACGGTGGACTTGCCCGCCATGTTGGGGCCCGTGAGCGCCATGATGCCGTCGAGCGTCACGTCGTTGGGGACGGTCCTGCGTCCGGCGCCTGGCGAGTCCATCCAGTAGGGCCAAAGACCGCGCAGGCGGATGGGCCCGTCGGGGCGCAGCGATAGGAGGGGGGCGGGGGCCGGCTCCGCGCTGGCGCCGCCCCGCTGCTGCTGCTGCTCCCGCCCCTCCCGCATTCCCTGCTCCTCGTTCCTCAGCACCAGCGGCTCGGGCACGGCCCACCCGCGCGCCGTGCCGGCGTGCGCGGCGTGGTACCCCAGGGCGAGGGCCGCCACGCTAAAGTGGCACGCGGCCACGAGGGCGAGGCCCTCGCGCTCGAGCTCGGCCGAGCACGCCCGCAGGCGCGCGTCGGCCGCAAGCTCGGCGCGCTCGAGCGCGCGCCGGTACTGCGCGAGCGCCGCGTCCAGCGCGTCGGTGGACAGGTGGTGCCGCGCGCGCACGCCGCGGCCGTGACGGTCGACGGGGGCGCGGAAGATGTCGGCGCGGCGGCTGGACAGGTGCTTGACGGCGGCGGCCGAAGAGGAGGACGAGGACGATGAGGACGACGAGGACGACGAGGGGGAGGCGCGGGCCCCGCCGCCGCCCGGCGCCGCCGCCGCCGCCGCCGGGGGCGGCCGCTCGACGACGGCCAGCCACACCGACGCGTTGAGGTCGTCGTACTCGGACGCCACGAGCCAGGAGGAGGAGGACCGCCGGGCGGCGGCAGAGGACGCCCCTGCCCCCGCCGCTGCCGCCGCCGCCGTCGCCTCGGCTTCGGCATCGGCCTCGGCCGCGCCCTCGGCCAGCGCGCGCACCACAGACAGGCGCGCCGCGGCCACCTCGCGCATCTCCTGCTCGATGAGTTCTTCCCGCACGCGCCCCAGCAAGGGGGCCTCGCGCGCGAGCGCCATGGCCAGCAGGCCGTCGGGGAGGGCGGCTGGAGACGCCGAAGGGGAGGAGGGGCGGCCGTCGCTTTCGTCGCCCTCGTCGAGGGCCGCGGCGGTGATTGTGGTGGTGGTGGTAGCAGGGCTGCTGCTGCTGCCGCTCCTGTTGCCCCGGGCACGGCCGCGAGCGCTGCCGCCAACCTTGCTCTTCTCACCGCCGCCCCCGCCAAAGCCGGCCAAGGCCTCTGCAAACGTCGCCTCGACCGCCGCCGCCGTGGCCGTGCGCGCGGCCTCAAAGCTGACGCTCGCGGCGCGATCGGGGTCGTTGTCTGCATCGGGGACGCCCGGAACCACGCGCGCGATCGAGTCGACGGCCGACGCGCAGCCGCGGGCGAGCAAGCCCGCTGTGAGCGCCCCCTCGACGCCCGACTCGCGCGCGACAACGGGAAGCAGGCCCTCGACCAAGGTCTCGAGCTCGGGCGCCGCCAGCGCCGCGGCTACGCGCCCGAGCATGGCCGAGAGCGAGCGCAGGGCGTCGGCGCCGGCCTCGCGGGCGCGCAGGAGGGTCATCAGCTTGGTCGGGGAGACGCTCGCGCTGAAGGAGCGGGCGCGCGGCGCCGGCAGGAGGAGGTGGGAGGAAGAGGAGGAGGAGGAGGAGGAGGAGGAGGCACCGTCGCCGTCGCTGCTGCTGCTGCCAACAAAAGCCGACACCGTCCCGCCCGCCCCGCGAAAGTCCGGCAGCGGGGCATTCCCCTGGAGCAGCGCGACCACGGCCGCGCGCACTCCGTCCGCCACCGCCGGGGGAGGCGGCCTGAGCAGCAGCCGCCGCACAAAGTCGCGGCAGGGGCGCGGCGCCGAGCCGGGCAGCGCGGCGTCGAGCAGCGACGGCACGCCCTCGGCCGCGGGCGCGAGGCCCAGCTGCCGCGCCGTCGACATGAAGGGTGGGCACGGCTCGGCGTGGGGGCTGTCTTCGTCGTGCTGCCAGTGGGATCCGTCGCTGCTTCTTCCTCCTCCGCCCATGCGCACGGCGATGGGCTCGTCCGGCGAGAGGCCGAGCGCGCGGCGCGCCAGGGCCTCAAACCCCGCGAGCGCGTCGGGGTGCTCGAAGCGGCGCACGAGCCCCGCCTGCGAGGAGGAGGAAAAGGAGGAGGAGAGGAGGAGGAGGAGGAGGCACCGTCGCCGTCGCTGCTGCTGCTGCCAACAAAAGCCGACACCGTCCCGCCCGCCCCGCGAAAGTCCGGCAGCGGGGCATTCCCCTGGAGCAGCGCGACCACGGCCGCGCGCACTCCGTCCGCCACCGCCGGGGGAGGCGGCCTGAGCAGCAGCCGCCGCACAAAGTCGCGGCAGGGGCGCGGCGCCGAGCCGGGCAGCGCGGCGTCGAGCAGCGACGGCACGCCCTCGGCCGCGGGCGCGAGGCCCAGCTGCCGCGCCGTCGACATGAAGGGTGGGCACGGCTCGGCGTGGGGGCTGTCTTCGTCGTGCTGCCAGTGGGATCCGTCGCTGCTTCTTCCTCCTCCGCCCATGCGCACGGCGATGGGCTCGTCCGGCGAGAGGCCGAGCGCGCGGCGCGCCAGGGCCTCAAACCCCGCGAGCGCGTCGGGGTGCTCGAAGCGGCGCACGAGCCCCGCCTGCGAGGAGGAGGAAAAGGAGGAGGAGGAGGAGGAGGAAGAGGCAGAACCCCTACCGCCCTGGCCCTGGTGGCGGTCGAGCACCTCGGCCACGCGCCGCTGCCAGCGCTGCGCCGACGCGAGTGCCGTGGCCGCGGTCGAGGACGCGGCCGAGGAGGAGGGCGACGAGGACGCGCCGCCGCCGCCGCTGCCGGCGCCGCCCGTGTGCAGCAAGAAGGGCGGGCAGAGGCTCGTCTCGTTGATGGCGGCCCAGAGCGACTCCTCGGTCATGTTTTCCGTGACGGTAAGGACGGGGCGCACGACGGGGGAGGAGGACGAGGACGAGGAGGAAGACGAGGTGGACGCAGCCACGCCGACGACGTCGAGCCGGAAGAGCGTGCACCCGCGCGCGTTGAGCGAGGCACCCAGCAGCGGGCGTGCGCGGGCGCTCGCGAGCGACTCGCTGGGGGCCGAAGCGCCCGAGGAGGAGGAGGAGGACCCCAGGCCGTAGACGTACTCCTGCTGGGCGGGGGAGACCACCCCGCCGAGCACCCGGGCCTTGCGCCCCGCGGCGTCAAAGTCGCGCGTCTCCTCATAGACGGCCTGTTTTTTGTGTTTGTTTTTTAGGGGGGGGGGGGGGGGGGCGTGTTGGGGGAAGAGCGAGCAGGGCTTGGATTGTGAGATCAGCGGCCGGGCTTTGCGTCGTCGTCGTCGCCCCGTCATTGAAAAAATTAAATTAAAAACCACAAAAAAAACTCACCACCGACAGGCCGGCCTCGTCCGTGAGGCGCCGGAGCATCGCGCGGAGGTTGGCCTTGGGGAAGCCCGCCCGGGGCGCCCTGTGCTCGGACGTGCTGCCCATGGGGTTGAGCGCGAGGTGCTCGACGAGGAGGACCGCGTCGAAGCCCACGCTCTCGTAAAAGTCGCCGCACTTGACGAGCAGGAGGCGCGGGCCCTGGTCGCGGCGGAAGCGCCGCACGAGGGCCTCAAGCAGGACACCGCGCTGGCGCTGCGACGGAACCAAGGGCAGCAGCCCCAGCTCGTCCCCCGTGGGGTCGACAAAGGGCCTGAGGCGCTGGGCGGCGGGGCTGCGCAGGGACGCGAGGGAGGCCTCCATCCACTGGCGGACCTCTTCCGTGGGCGGGCGCGGGGCGGCGTCCGAGGAGGAGGTGGAGGAGGGCGAGGCGCGCGGCGAGGCGCGGGAGCGCGCGCGCGGGGGCGGCGCGAGCTGCTGCTCCTCCGCCTCCTCTGCTTGGGGGGCGGCCGCGGAGCTGGCCGCCGTGCGGCGGGTGGTGGTGGTCGTCGTTGTTGCTGTCGCGGTTTTGGCGGCGGCCAGGGTGGCAAAGGGATCGCCGCGGCGCCGCTGGTTCTGCGACGCCAGGAGGAGCAGGAGGGGCGAGCGCGGCGCTCCCGGCGGCGGCGGGGGGAGCGCCCGCGGCAGTGGCGCGGCGACGGCGGTCGCGGCGGCCGCGCTGGCCGCGCTGGCCGGGAGGCGGCGGGGGTGGGGGTGCTGCATCGTGAGCTGCTGCCGCAAGTACCGCCACGTCGCTGCTGCTGCTGCTGCTGCCGCGCCTGCAGCAGGGCGCATAAGGCGGAGTGTGATTGAGGAGGGGCTGGGTTTGATTTTTGCTCGGGAGCTGCGCGTTTGGGGTCTGGGCGGTGGATCGGCTAATCTAGCAGAGCGTGGGGGGGCGCGCGCTCTCTGCAGCGCGACCTAGTAGAAGTGGAGAGGGAGGCGCAGGCGGCAGGAGCGGGGAGGGCGCTCCCCTTAAATCGAGGACGGCGGCGGCGGTTCAAACGCCCGGCGAGCGAGCGGCACCGCGCCGTTCGCCCAACACACACAAACGCCCAATCCCCCTCGTGTTGCTCCCGCTTTCGCGTTTACAATCGTGTGCGCGCCTCTCTGTGCGGCGCCTCTGTCTGCAGTGAATAGGTATGTGGTATAGGTACAAAAAAAGGGGGTGGCAACATCAAGCAGGCGCGACCGACGACGACGGCGCCTGCGCCGCCTCCGCCACCTCCGCAACCCCCTCGCCCCCGCCGCTGTGCGCGAGCTTCTTGCCGTAGATGAACCGGCTGATCATGTACAGCAGGGGCTCGGGCTGGTCGCGGGGCGCCATGTGCCCGGCGTCGAAGATGCGCACAAAGGTGAGCGGCCCGCTCGACGCCACCGACCCCGCCGCCGCCGCGCCCGCCCCCTCGTCCCCGCCCCCCACGCCCCAGTCCTCGTCCTTGGCCTGCGCCCAGGCCGCCTGCCCGGACCACTCGAGCGCGTCGACCCAGCGCCGGTTGCCGACGTGGTTGCAGATGAGGTCCTTGTCGCCCGCGTAGATCATCACGGGCACGCTGTCCTCCAGCAGCGGCACGAGCTTGGACGACGCGTCGCGCATAAAGTCGCCTTTTTTTTGCGGGTTTTTGTTTTTTTGTGGTTTTTTGTTTTGGTTTTGTGGTGTGTCAGCTTTCTGATTGCCACCAGCAACAACAACAACAACAACAACAACAACAACAACAACAACAACAACAACAACAACAACAACCCAACCCCCAACCCTTTCGAAACTTTCTCACCCGTGAAGTCGGCGTGCACGCCCATGTTGCACTCGCTCCACTCGACGCTCTCGGGCACGCCCAGCGCTTGCCTGACGGCCTTGGAGTTGAGGAAGGCGTCGGCGTCGCTAAAGTCGTAGCAGAGGGGGCCCTCGCACTGCTTGCGGATGTCGTAGACGTTGATGCCCGGGTTGGCCGCGAGCACGCGCGCAAAGATGAACGTCTGGCAGTAGTAGAGCGACAGGCCGCACACCCACCCCCACCGGGTGCGCTCGCACTGGCGCGCGCCCCACGAGCACAGGGGCATGAACCACTGGATGGAGTCGCGGTACTGTTTTGTTTTGTTTTGTTTTGTTTTGTTTTGTTTTGTTTTGTTTTGTTTTGTTTTGTTTTGTTTTGTTTTGTTTTGTTTTGTTTTGTTTTGTTTTGTTTTGTTTTGTTTTGTTTTGTTTTGTTTTGTTTTGTTTTGTTTTGTTTTGTTTGTTTTGTTTTGTTTTGTTTTGTTTTGTTTTGTTTTGTTTTGTTTTGTTTTGTTTTGTTTTGTTTTGTTTTGTTTTGTTTTGTTTTGTTTTGTTTTGTTTTGTTTTGTTTTGTTTTGTTTTGTTTTGTTTTGTTTTGTTTTGTTTTGTTTTGTTTTGTTTTGTTTTGTTTTGTTTTGTTTTGTTTTGTTTTGTTTTGTTTTGTTTTGTTTTGTTTTGTTTTGTTTTGTTTTGTTTTGTTTTGTTTTGTTTTGTTTTGTTTTGTTTTGTTTTGTTTTGTTTTGTTTTGTTTTGTTTTGTTTTGTTTGTTTTGATTTGTTTTGTTTTGTTTTGTTTTGATTTGTTTTGTTTTGTTTTGATTTGTTTTGTTTTGTTTTGGTTTGATTTGTTTTGTTTTGATTTGTTTTGTTTTGTTTTGTTTTGATTTGTTTTGGTTGGTGGTGGTGGTGATGGTGAGGGGGTTGGGTTTGTGGGTGTCGAGAGAGAGAAAGGCGGGTACGGGGGCGGTCAGCAGGCGGGGGAAGAGAAAGAGAGAGAGAAAGGGGAGAGCGCGTTGGGGGGGCGGGGGGCGCGGGCGGCGCGACAACACAAAAACAGCAACAACACCCCCAACAACGCAACGCAAAAAAAAGAACTCACCCCCTTGGAGATCAGGCCCTCCTGCAGCGCAAAGTCGGCGTACGCGCCAAACTGCACCCCGGGCACCGTCAGCCCGTTGCCGATCGCCACGCCGGCCACCCGCACGGCCACGTCCCCCTCCCCCAGGTGCGCCGCCCGCCACAGCCGCTCCGCCACCGAGGGGACGTACTTCCCGGCGTAAGACTCGCCCGTGATGAACGTGTCTTTGGATGCCAGCTCCGGGTGGGCCGTGTAAAAAGCCTGGAAAAAGTCGAGCATGTCGTCTGCCACCTGCCGCTCGCGGTAGACGCGGTCGCGCGGGTCGTCCGAGTAGCTGAAGCCCGTGTTCACCGGCTGGTCGACGTAGACGACGTGGGCGGGGGACGCGTCCCATCCAAAGGGGTTGTCGACGAGGGTGAGGTTGTGCGCGAGGGTGTAGGGGCCGTTCTCTGTGTGTGTGGGGGGGGTGTTTTTGAGGGGGGGGGGGGGGGGGGGAGCGTTTTTGGCGGGCGCGGTTTTTTGAGAGGGGAGGAGGAGCGGCGGCGGCGGCGGGGCCGCCGACGGGACTCCAGCCAGTTCGAGCAGCCGCTAACGCACCATACAGCACGGCGATCTCGCTCGAGCACCCGGGACCCCCGGTCATCCAGAGCACGACGGGCGCGTCCGCCTTCTCGGACGCCGTCAGCGGGCGGCGGCGCGCGCGCGCGCCGGCCTTGTTGTCGTTGTCGTTGTTGCTGTTGGCGGGGCGGGCGCCGTGGCGGGGCGCGTAGTACAGGTAGAACATGTGGGCGTCGTAGGTGCGGTTGAGCTGGAAGTAGCCCGCGATGCTGTGTGCGGTTTGTTTGTTTGTTTGTTTGTTTGTTTGTTTGTTTGTTTGTTTGTTTGTTTGTTTGTTTGTTTGTTTGTTTGTTTGTTTGGGGTTGGGGTTGGTGTTGTTGGGGGTGGGGCGGGGCGGTGCGTTGGCGGGCGTTCGAGGCGGCGAGAGCGCGCGCGCGCGCGGGTGTGGCGTGGAGAGCCGACGCCGGCGCGCGCGTGTTGGCCACCACTTGACCATGAACGGGGATGGGCAGGAAGACCAACGCACCGTTCCGGCGGGTCCACGACGGGCAGGCCCTCGCCCCCCTCGCCCCCGTGGCGCTCGGCCGTGAGCGCCCCGGGGAAGACGAGCGGCTTCTCGACCAGGCGCGGGCCCACGCGCACGGCCCCCGCTCCTCCTTCGAGCATCGAGGGGGCGTCCTTCTTCGCCTGCTGCTCGGCGATGACGCCCGCCGACGCCTGCCGCTGCGGGGCGCTCGCGGCGCCCGCGCACGTCGTGGCCATCAGCGCGGCTGCCAGCAGCAGCAGCAGCGTGGCCGCGGCCGCGCGGAGCGCGGAGCGCATCTTTTCGGATGCGTGTTTTTTCGGAACCGCGCGAGGGGTTGGTTCGGTGGCTGTTTCGTTTGGGGAGGAGGGGGAGGCGCCGCGCGTGCGTACTTTGTGGTAGCTGATCTTTGTGAGAAAGACGACGTCTCGGGCGAGTGTGCGTCACGGGTTACAAACGGGGGCGGCGAAGCGGCGCGCGGCGGGTGTGGCGGCGACGGCGACGGCGACGAGGCAAAAGGAAGGTCGGCGCGGTGGCGGGCAGCAAACCGCGCCCGGAACCTCTCCGTCGCGGGCGCGTCACCGCAGGGATTCTCACCCGCCGCCGCGCGGGCGCGACCGCCGGCCGCGTGGCTTTGGCGCTCTCGCCGCTGTTTTTGCTGCCGCCGCCGCCGCCGCCGCAGCGCCCTCGTCTCCCTCTCCTCCCTCCTCCTCCTCCTCCAGCGCCGCGTCCAACAGCGCCTCCATCGCGCGCCGCTCCTCCTCCTCCTCCTCCTCCTCCTCGTGTCCGTCCTGAGCAGGCGCGCGCCGGGAAGCAGCGGCCTTGCGGGCGGCGGCGCGCGCCTTTGCCGGCGGCGGCGCCGCCGCCCGCCGCTTCTTGGTGGCTGCCGCCGCCGGGGCTGCCGGCCGCTGCTCGCCTTCTCCCTCTACCTCCTCACGCGCGCCGAGCAAGAGAGGCCGCGGCGCCTCCTGACGCTGCCCCTGCTCCTGCTCCTGCTTATGGCGCCTCCGAAGCAGCAGCAGCCGCTGCAGCTCCTGCTCCCGCCCGGGCAGCAGCTCCCCCGCCACCCTGCGGCCGTGCTCGCGCGCCAGGGCGCGCGCGGCGGCGTCGAGGCGCCAGGGCCGGGGCTGGGGGGGAAGAGCCGCGGCCGCCGCCGTGGTCGTCGTCGTCGCCGGCAGGCCCAGGGCGGCGGCGCGCGCGGCGTCGTAGCGCTCGAGCATGGGGCCCAGGGGCTGGGCGCGGCACTGCTGTTGCCTCTGCGCACCGCCGCCGTCCTCCTCGCTCCCCTCCTCCTCCTCCACCTCCTCCTCCTCCTCCTCCTCCTCCTCCTCCTCATCCTCATCATCCGCCTCCCTCGCGCCACCCTCCTCAAATCCGGCCTCGAGCGCCCCCAAGGTCCCGCGCAGGTGCGCGACCACCTCGCGCTGCAGGGCGCGCTCGGCCGCCTGCCTGGCCGCCGCCGCCGCCGCCGCCCCCGCCGCCGCCGCGCTCGGCCCCCCGACTGCGGCCGCCGCCGCGCGCGTGCCCGCCCCCAGGCGCCGCCCGACCTCCTTGGCCGACAGCAGCGGCCGGCCCGCGGGCCGGCGCAGCGCGCCCACCAGCAGCGCGCCCCGAGAACGCAGGGAGCAGAGGGCGGCGACGGCGTCGGACGCCCCCGCCGCCGCCAGAGCGCGCGCCGAGGCCGCCAGCAGGGGCACGAGGGCTAGAGGGACGTACACAGCCGCGGGCGGGGGCGCGGCTTCCGGGCCCGCCACGGCCGCGGCCGTGACGCTGGGCTGCGTCTCGTACAGGCAGTAGAGGCAGAGGGCGACGGCCGCGGCGACGGCCGGGTCGGACGCGCACGAGAGGTCGAGTTGTTGTGGTGGTGGTGGTTGCTGGCCCGGCGGCGGCCGCGGCGGGAGAAGAGGCAAAGGCCGCGCGCTGCCGCCGCCGCTGCCGCCGCGGCGTCGTCCCCCACCCCCGCCGCCGCCAAGCCCCTCGAGCAGGCGGTCAAGCACCTCCTCGGGGGGCGCGTCTGGAGGGGGAGGGGCTGGGAGGGGGTGTTGTTGGGGGGGTCGGGGGGCGAGTGGGGCTGCTGCTGCTGTTGGTGCTGCTGGTGCCGCTGCCGCTGCCGTCGCCGCTTCCGCCGGCGCCGTCGCCGGTGCCGCCACTAGCGGGCTCGGGTGTTCGAGCCGGTCGAGCACCGTCGCGAACAGCAGCTGCGTGTAGTCGACGCTGCGCTCGACGCCCGGGTAGGCCTGGTGGATGAAGGAGAAGGCGCGCGCGCGCCACAGGCGCTTGAAGGCCTCGAGCGAGAGCGGGGGAGGGGGAGGGTTGGCGCGGCCGCCGTTGGCGCCGCCGCCGCCGTTCGGCGCGCCGCCCTCGTCATCTCCGGCGTCGCGCTCGGCCTCGGCGCGCGCCTGCGCGATGAAGTCGTCCAGCAAGGCGTGGATGTCGCGCTCGAAGCCCGCGAGCAGGAGCGGGGTGTCGAAGGTTGACGGGGGCGCGAGGAGCAGGGTGTGTGGGGACATGGTTTCGTGTTTCGTGGTGTCGCGGCGGAGCGCTGAGCGCGCGCGGGCGGTTTATGGGTAAGGCATCGTGGGGGGTCGATGATTTTGTTGTCGTCAAGTGGGGCGCGCAAAACAATTGGGCGATGGAAAGAGGGAGGGGGAGTGTGCGTGCTGCGAAGGAAAAGGGGGCGCTGCGCCGCCTGGCGTCCGCGCGCGCGTCGTGGCGAAGAGACAAGCCGCCTCGCACGCACGCACGCACACACGCTCAATCAAAAACACGACCCACCTAGGCGTAGCGCAGCAACCTCACTTGGCGATCATCACCCACCATCGACACCCCCCTTGAATCAGGCACAGCGCGCTCGCGGGGAAAAAGGCGAGCCCCACCACCTGTCGCAGGAAGGAGCAGCTGTCGTCGTCGCGATGGACGAGGCCGACGAGGGACCGCAGCAGCAGCAGCAGCAGCAGCCCAGCATCATGAGGCGGATCGTCGGGTACGTCGGCGGCGGCGCGGCATCGGGAGGCGCGCGAGCAAAGCGAGGAGGAGGAGGAGGAGGAGGAGGAGGAGGAGGAGGAGGAGGAGGAGGAGGAGGAGGAGGAGGAGGCGCGTCGTCGGGCGGCGCCGCTGCCGCCGCTGCCGCTCCTCCCTCGCGCCACGGCGGCCTCGCGCTCGCGCCGACCAGCAAGGCCGCGCGCCCGCTGCAGGACCCGCAGCCGCAAATGCAGCCCAAGCAGAAGAAGCAGAAGCAGCACTCGGGGCGCGGCAGGCCGCCGCCGGCGCCGCTGCCGCCGAGCATCCGGCCCGCTGCTGCCGCTCCTCCTCCTCCTCCTCCTCCTCCTCCTCCTCCTGTGCTCAAGACCAAGCGCCCCGAGGACCTCACGAGCCAGGACGTGCTCTTCACGGCCGAGCCGATCGAGGCCGAGTCGTCGCCCGAGGGGGTGGCGGCCGCGGCCGCCGTCGTGGCCGCCGCTGCTGCTGCGCCACTGCCGCCGACGCGCGAGGAGGACGAGGGCAAGGAGCAGGAGGAGCAGGAGGCGCCAAGGCCGCGCTCGTTCCGTGCCAGGAGGAAGAGGCCGGCGGTGCGGGCGCCGGGGCACGCCATGCTGATGACGCAGGAGGCGTGGGCGGCGGCGGCGGCGGCGGCGGGGGGGGGGCAAGAAGATGATGAGGGCGAGGGCGAGGACGAAGAGGCGGCGGCGGCGGGGGCAGGGGCGCGGCGCGAGGAGGAGCAGGAGCAGGCAGAGGAGGAGGACAGCCATCACCACCGCGAGCAGCAGCAGCAGCAGAAGCAGGCGCCTCCGCCGCCACGCCGCCGGCGCCGCCCCCGCCCCGCGTCCTTTGAGGAGGAGGACGAGCAGGACGAGGAGGGGGGGCGCGCGTTCCGCAGCGCCGAGGACGGGGAGGGGGCTGCGGGCGCGGGCACGGCGGGCGCGGGGTCGGCTGGCGCGGAGGACCCCTTTGTTCCGGCGACGATGCTCACGGCGCACCACCCGGGGCAGGACGAGGAGGCTCAGGAGGAGCGGGGCGAGGCGGAGGAGGAGGAGGGCGGCGGCGGCGGCGGCGGCGGCGGCGGCGGCGGCGGCGGCGGCAACGAGGGCGAGGAGGATGACGACGACGTGCCCGTGGCGATGATCGACGGCACGCTCAACGAGGAGGGGATTTTCGACATGTCGGAGGGCGACGGCGGCGGCGGCGCTGGCGCCGTCGTCGTGGACACGACCGAGGTCCTCGAGGAGGAGGAGCAGGAGGAGCAGGAGGAGCGGCCGGGCGAGGAGGAGGTGGGGGGTGGCGGTGCCGGCGGCAAGGAGAGCGGCGCGCGCGCGGCGGCGGCAGCGGCGGCGCGCCCCTGCCGGCCCTCGCGGCCGTTCCCGCTGTCCGAGCTCTACTACTTCGCCGGAGGCGGCGGTGCCGGCGGCGGCGGACAGCAGCAGGTCCCCGAGGCCGCGGCGCCCGTGGCGGTGCCGGCCGTCGCTGCCGTGCCCCCCACCACCGCTCCCCCGCCCGCGCCGCCGCCAGCCGCCCCCGCACCCCCCCCGCCGCCTCCGTCGCCCGAAGACCCCCGCGCCGCCGTCGCGCGCCGCTGGCTGGGCCTGTCCAAGGTGCCGCCCGTCTTCAACAGCTGGGCCGAGCGCCGCGACGCGCTGCGCGCCAAGGGCGCGACCGACGCCCTGATCGCGCGGCTCATCGGGGCGGGCCCTTGACGCGGCGGCGATCGGCGGCGCTTCTTTTGGGGGGACACGCACATGCGCACCCACACACAGACACACGCATAGACGCATCACCTCTTCAACCACAAGAGCACACGCACGCCCACCATCGTCATCACGACAACAACAACCACCCATCGGCGCTTGCGAAAACCACCGAGAAGACTCACGAGAGAGTTCGAACACCTTGGCCCTTTCTCTCGCTCGCTCACTTTTGCGGCGCGCGCGCAGACCCGCCACGCATCGCCGACGCGCTCCTCCCTGTGGCCTAGCTAGGCTCCAGCCGGGCGGCGTCCCGTACACAGGGCGCGCGCCAAAGGAACGAAAGACAAAGCGGCAAAACCGACACCCCCTCGTCACCGTCCGAAAGGCTCACGCCCCCGCGTCCGTCCGGGACTCTCTCTCTCGCGAGCGCGAGTGAGAGAGAGAGACAGCTCGACTGAGCGCGCGCCTTGAACCCAGCATCAACAAACCCCCAACAACCAAACCAAAAAAATGTCTGCTCACGTCGCCGGCACGCGCATGGGCGCCTCGGGCGCCTTTGACCCCACCCTCTCGGACGTGAGCCTCGGCACGACCATCGTCGCCGTCTCCTACGCCGGGGGCGTGATCCTGGGCGCCGACTCGCGCACCAGCACGGGCAGCTACGTCGCCAACCGCGCTCAGGACAAGATCACCCCCTTGACCGACCGGGTCTATCTGTGCCGCAGCGGTAGCGCCTCGGACACGCAGGCCATCGCCGCATACGTGCAGCACTACCTGTCGAGCATGCAGGCGGAGCGCGCCGGGAGGAAGCTCAAGGACGGCACGACCAGCGCCGAGTCCCCCTCGGTGCGGGCGGCGGCCAACCTGTGCATGCAGATGGCTTACGGCAACAAAAACGCGCTGCAGGCCGGGCTGATCGTCGCAGGGTTCGACGCCGACTTGGGGGAGGGCAGCGTGTACGCCATCCCGCTTGGGGGCACCCTGCTGCGCGTGCCCTACGCGATCGGGGGCTCCGGGTCGGCGTACATCACGGGCTTTTGCGACGTCTTGAGAGGATGGGTTTTTTTCTGGCGGTGTGGTTTTTCGGCGGCGTTTTTTTTTTTGCATTTTGGGGGAGCGGGCGCTTTTTGTTTTTAAAGAACGAGACCCGCCCCTCTCTCTCATCATCTTCAATCTTCCTCCATCTCCGTGCCGCCGCCGCCGCCTCCGCCGGCCGCCGCCGCTGCTGCCGCCGCCGCGTCGGCCAGCGCCCCTGCCAGGCCGCCGCCGCCGTCGCCGCTGCGGTCGTCGTCGTCGTCGTCGTCGCCGCTGTCGTCGTCCTCGTCCTCGTCGTCGTCCGTGCTGCTGCCCCCGCCACCAGCCGAGCCGGGCCCCGCCGCCCCGGCGGCGGCCGCGCCCCGGCCGCGGCCCCTGCCCCTACCGCGCCCCCGGCCCCGCCCAGTGCCTTCGACGACTGCGCCAGCCGCCGCCGATCCCCTGCCGCGCCCGCGCCCACGGCCCCGCCCGCCGCCGCCGCCGCTGCCTCCGCCTCCGCCCGTGCGTCCGCCGCCGCCGCCCCCAGCGCCGCCGTCGCCCGCCGCCAGCTCGATGCCCGACTTGTGGTCGACCAGGTACTTGGCGAGGAACTCGAGCGGGTCGTCCGGCCGCCGCAGGCACACCTCCTGCAGCCCGTTCATGAGCACAGGCACGACGGTCGCTTCCTGTGTTTGTTTTTGGTTTTGGGGGGGAGCGGGGGTTGGGGGTCAGGGCGGCGGTGGGGGGGTGGGGATATGGGGGGGGCGTGAGGACGGGCGGGCTGCTGTTTCGGCGCCGGGGGCGACTGAAAGACGCGCTGATCCTCACCAGGTACTGCCGCACGGGCATGAACTGCATCCTCTTGGCGCGCTTGGCCTTGCCCTCGTCGTCGGCGCCGGGCGTCGGCCCTCCGCCTGCGCCCGCGCCGCCGCCGACAGCGCCGGCACTGCCGACGGCGCCACCGCCGCCGCCGCCCTCGCCGCTGCCGCTGCCGCCGGCCTCCTCCGGTCCTGGCGACGCCTCGCCGCCTGCTTGTTGGTGTGTGGTGTGGGTGTGGGCGTGTGGGGCGTTCGAGCTTGTTCGTGAGTGGGGGGTTAGTTTGGTGGCGCGCGCGCACTTCGAGAACGAGCGAACGAAAACGAGCGAGCGCGATGAACTCGAACGCACCTCCCGACTTGGGGGCTTCCTCCTCCGGCGGCATCAGCTGCTGCTGGTGATGTTTGTGGTGGTGCTGGTGATGCTGCTGCTGCGTGTTGATGATGACGCGCGAACGCGAACGATCAATCGGGCGACACACACCAGCAGGCTTTTGCGCGCGCGCGCGCGTGCGTCTATAGTCGCGTGCTCGGTGCTTTGTGCGCTGGCGAGAGGCTGCGTTGATCCAGCCAGAGTAGTGGTGCGGGGTTTTTGTGCGCGAGCGTGTTTCCGGTGGTGCCTTTTGGGACGCCCATCGTGCGGTGGCGCGATCGTTTTGAGCGGCGCGCGTCGACGGGGCGAGAGCGCGAGCGAGCGAGGCGGAGGCCGAGGCAAAAAAGAGCGGGCGCGCGGAACGTTTCTTACTCTCTCGTCGTCGACGGTTCGTTGGGTGTTGTTTTTGTTTTAGGAAAAGGCAAACGCACGGACGGGAAAACGGAAGTCTGGGTCACGCGTGTAAGGTTTTCGGGGCCGGGGGATGGGGGGGAGAGAGGAGGGGGGCGACGGAGAGCGCTGCCGCTGCCCCGCCCTCTTCTTCTTCTCCCTCCGTCCCGCGCGGCCGGTCAAGGGTGGGTTCGTTGGGAAGGGGGGGGGGTTGAGGGGATCGAGAGAGGTAAAAAAGGAGGCTGTCGTGTCATCGTCGCACCAGGAACACACGCGGAAGCAAAAAGAGAGAGAAGGGGGGGGATGGGGGGGATGGGGGGGGGGCGGCAGCTGCGTCGGAGGGGGGCGGGGCGAGAGGGGACAAGGAGCGAGAGACGGGGGGCAGTTTCCTCTCTCTGAGTCTCTCTCTCTTTACGCCTCCTCCTCGGCGTAGTCGGCCTCCTCCTCGGCGCTGGCGTCCTGGTACTGCTGGTACTCGCTGACGAGGTCGTTCTGTGGTTGTTTTGGTATTGGGGGGGTGAGAGTGAAGAGCCGGCGACAGGTGAGAGCGCGCGCGAGAGCGGGGGGAGCAACGCGTGCGACCAGACATCTCAGAGGGTCTTAAGGCCATCACCACCCACCATGTTGGACTCGGCCTCCGTGAACTCCATCTCGTCCATGCCCTCGCCCGTGTACCAGTGCAGGAAGGCCTTGCGGCGGAACATGGCCGTGAACTGCTCGCTCACGCGCTTGAACATCTCCTGCACGGCCGTCGAGTTGCCGACAAAGGTGGCGCTCATTTTCAGGCCCTTGGGGGGGATGTCGCAGACGGAGGACTTGACGTTGTTGGGGATCCACTCGACGAAGTAGGACGAGTTCTTGTTCTGCACATTGAGCATCTGCTCGTCCACCTCCTTGGTCGACATGCGCCCGCGGAACACGGCCGACGCCGTCAGGTAGCGGCCGTGGCGGGGGTCGGCCGCGCACATCATGTTCTTGGCGTCCCACTGTTGGTTTGTTTTGGGTTTGGTTTGGTTTGGTTTGGTGTTGGTGGTGGTGGGTGGGTGGGGGGGGGGGTTGTGAAAAGGGGGGGAAAGGAGGGGTTAGAGGGGCGGAGGATCGGTGGAAAAAAGGAAGCGGAAAGCGCGGCGGCGCCCGAACGCAAAAAGGCGCCTTGGAACAAAAAAACAATGCCAAAACGCACCATCTGCTGCGTGAGCTCCGGCACGGTGAGGGCGCGGTACTGCTGCGAGCCGCGCGACGTGAGGGGCGCGAAGCCGACCATGAAGAAGTGCAGGCGCGGGAAGGGGATCAGGTTGACGGCCAGCTTGCGCAGGTCGCTGTTGAGCTGCCCAGGGAAGCGCAGGCAGCACGTGACGCCGCTCATTACGGCCGAGATGAGGTGGTTGAGGTCGCCGAAGGTCGGGGTGGTGAGCTTGAGGGTGCGGAAGCAGATGTCGTACAGCGCCTCGTTGTCCAGGATCATGCACTCGTCCGCGTTCTCCACCAGCTGGTGCACCGAGAGCGTGGCGTTGTACGGCTCGACGACCGTGTCGCTCACTTTGGGGGAAGGGACGACGGAGAAGGTCATCATCATGCGGTCGGGGTACTCCTCGCGGATCTTGCTGATGAGGAGGGTGCCCATGCCGGAGCCCGTGCCGCCGCCGAGCGAGTGCGTGAACTGGAAGCCTGTTTGGTTTTTTGGGTTGTTGGGTTTTGTGGGGGGGTGGCGTTGCGGCGGGATATTTTTCTTGAGTTGCGTGTTTTTTTTCTTCGGGGGCCGGCGCGAGGCATTGTTGTTTCCACACCAGAACCAAAACAACTTACCCTGCAGGCAGTCGCACGACTCGGCCTCCTTGCGCACGACGTCCAGCACGCTGTCGATCATCTCGGCGCCCTCGGTGTAGTGCCCCTTGGCCCAGTTGTTGCCCGCGCCGCTCTGGCCAAACACAAAGTTGTCCGGGCGGAAGACCTGGCCGTAGGGCCCGCTGCGCACGCTGTCCATGGTGCCCGGCTCGAGGTCCATGAGGATGGCGCGGGGGACGTAGCGGCCTGTTTTGGGGGTTTGGTTTGGTTTGGTTTTTAGGCGGGGGGGGCGTGTTGGTCTTGGGCCAAAACGAGGGACGACGAGCGAGCGAGCGAGCGGGGTCGTCGGCGTCGGCGCCCTGCGCGAATGTGCCGAACAACGCACCGCCGGTCGCCTCGTTGAAGTAGACGTTGATGCGCTCGAGCTGCAGGTCCGAGTCGCCGGCGTAGGTGCCGGTCGGGTCGACGCCGTGCTCATCGCAGATGACCTGTTGGTGTTTGTTTGTGGTGGCGGGGGTGTTGGGGGGGGGGGGGGGCGTCAGCGGCGGTCAAGCGTGTGTCCCGAGCGACGCGCCGTTTGGTTTCGAGGAGCGTCGCGCTGCCTCTCTTGTGCGGCGGCGGCCTCTCTTGCGGGTCGGGTCGTTGCGCGGAGCGCTCACACGGCCGCACGCGCCGCTCATCACGGCGCGCGCGCCGCGCCGGGGGTCGCGGGATGGCGCGCGGGAGGCACAAGGCCTCGTTCGCCACCACGAGGAAGGGAGGGAGGGAGGGGAGCAGCTGTCTCCCTCCTCCTCCTCCTCCTTCGACCGCCCCTGTGAGCGACCCGCGCGCCCGCCCTGCTCCGCCCACGCCCACAGACGGGTTGCTAGCGCCCATACGTACCTCCCAGAACTTGGCGCCTGTGTGTTTTGGAAGGGGGGGGAGGGGGGGGGAGGGAGGGGGAAGGGTCAAGGAGGGGCGAAGTTTGAAAAAAATTGGCCTCGGACTTGCCCGCCCGTCGCCGCTTCGCCCCCCAAACGCCGCAGGACGCCAAACGCACCGATCTGGTTTCCACACTGGCCTGCCTGCAGCTCGTTTGGAGGGTTAAAGGTTTAAAGGGAGGAGTTGAGGGGGGCGGGTCAGAGAAGGGAGACAGACGAGAGAGAAAACTGAAACGCCTGCACACAACTCACCTGCACGGACACGATCTCGCGCATGGTTGCTGCTTGCGGTTGTTGTTGGGGAGACGAGGAGAGAGATGCGGTCTGGGAGGGGTCGGACAAGAAGGCGGAGGAAGAGGGCGCGTTTGGTTTGTGATGGACGAGCGTGCGCGGCGCCGCCGCCGTTTTGTGCGCCGCCGCTCGCTCGCTCGCGCGCCGCCCTCCCGCTTTTTCCTGGGCATCTTTTCTCTTCAACCGCGAGCGCGCGCGCGTCCAAAACTTCAACAGCACGCGACCCCAACAGCACTGCCTCCCACCGTCCACCACCGCTTTCTCGGCGAACCCTTCCGCAAAGACCAAATCAACCACCACCGCCGAAACACACAACACACCCGAAACACCTCTCGTTTGCCCTCCCGCTCTCCCTCTCTCTCTCTCTCTCCGTCAGCCACCCACAGGATGAGCACCGACGAGGGCGCCGCCCGCAAGATCGGCGTGCTCATGGTGGGCGCCGGAGAGTACACGGCAGGGTGAGACTTGGCCGCCAAAGCCTCCCCGATCCCGCAGACGCCAACGCCGCCACTGCCGCCGGTGGTGGCGGTTTGAGCGCGCGCCCCTCCCTTGGCTCGCCCCCTTCGCTCGCTCACCACCACCCAATCGCCCCCCAAACACAACCAAAAACAACCCCACCCAAAGCTTCGTCCAAACCTCCCACGGCGCCGCCTCGGACAAGCCCGCGGGCGTCGTCGCCCTCTCGTGCCTCGAGCTGCGCCGCCAGGGCCGCGTCGGCCGCCTCGTGCTGTGCGACCGCAGCGGCGCGCGCATGCCCCTCGTGCGCGCCACGCTGCAGAAAAACATCGGTGACGCCTACGTGGGCCTGGACCCGTCCGCGATCGAGACGGTCCCGGCGGACGACGTGCAGGACGACCCCGAGGCCTACTTAAAAGCTATCGCCCTCATGCGCCCGGGCGACGCCTGCATCATCTTCACGCCCGACGACACGCACTTTGCCATCGCGGCGGCGGCCTTGAAGGCGCAGCTGCACGTGCTCGTCGCCAAGCCCGCGGTGCGCACGCTGCGCGAGCACCGCGCGCTGGCGCGCCTGGCCAGGCGCGGCGGGCAGGGGGGCGTGGGGTTGGACGACGAGGGTCTGGGCGCGGAGGACGAGGGGGCGATGGTGGACGAGCAGGGCGCTGCTGCCACTGGCGCCGACGCCAACGGCAACGCCGGAAACGGCGACGCCGGAAACGGCGGCCCGTCCTCCTCCTCCCCTTTAATCCTGGCCACCGAGTACCACAAGCGCTTCGACCCGATCTACAGCGACGCCAAAGCCCGCGCCTCGAAATTAGGTCCCTTCAGCTACTACTACAGCTACATGGCCCAGCCAAAGCAGCAGATCGACACGTTCAAGTCGTGGGCGGGCAAGTCGAGCGACATCTCCTTTTATCTCAACTCGCACCACGTCGACGTGCACTGCTGGCTGGTCGGGGGGAAGGCGCGGCCTTTGAAGGTGACGGCGGCGGCGAGCGAGCGCGCGTACGCGGCCGCGCGGCTCGGGAGGGACTGCGAGGACACGATCACGCTGACGGCCACGTGGGAGAACGAGAAGGGCGGCGGCGAGGGCGAGGGGGAGGAAGAAGGGGGCGACGAGGCGGCGGCGGCTGCAGAGGCCCGCGCTCCTCACCCATCGACCGGCGTGGCCGTCTACACCGCGTCGTGGGTGGCGCCCAAGGGCGAGTGCCACACGCGCCAGCACTTTCACTACATCGGGCGCAAGGGGGAGCTGCACGCGGACCAGGCGCACCGGGGGTACTCGACGGCGACGGACGCCGCCGGGTTTGCGTCGCTCAACCCGCTTTACATGAGGTGAGAGGAGAGGAGGAAAGAGAAGCGCGCGCGCCGACGAGAGGCCGACGCTGCCGACGACGCTCAAAACAAACCGAAAACCAAAAACAAACTCACGAAACCCCAAAAAAACACCAGGTACACCCCGGACGCGCGCGGGCGCTTCGCGGGACAGTCCGGCTACGGCTTCCAGTCGATCGCGCGCTTCGTCAACGCGGCCGCGCAGGTCGCCGCGGGGGAGCTCTCGGTGGCCGACGTGCGCGAGGAGGGCGCGCTGGCGCTGCTGGACGCGCCCGGCAGCGCGGCGGTGACGGCCATCCTGCAGGCCGGGCGGCTGAGCCTGAACAACGGCGGGCGCGGGGTGGCGATCCGGTACGATGACGGGGGCGAGCCCGTGGGCGTGGAGCTCGAGTAGTAGTGGTAGTGTGTCGAAGGGCGGGGGGGAAGGACGAGGCGGCGTCGGCGTTGCGCGCGGCCGCCTCTCGAGAGGCGCGTGTCGGCGCGTTGTTTTGGGGCCCAGAGCGACGCGGGGCGCGCGCGCACACACGCCAACGCCGATAGTAATAGATCATCGTGGGGATACAAAATGTGCGTCCTGTTTACACGCACCGAAGCGAAAGGAACCCAACAAAAACAAAAAATTCCTCAAATTCCGGCGACCCCGCTCGCCAGCGCGCCGCCGCCACCGCCACCTCCACCCTCCAAACCCCCACTACTAAGCAGCCCAGCCGCCTCCCCGCCGTCCTCGCCGTCGACGCCCACCGCCGCCCCGCCCTCGCCGACCACAGCCCGTACGCCACCAGCGCCGCCTTGAGCGCGGGCGTCAGCCGCCCGCGCGCCAGTACCTCGGCGGCCGCGCCGCGCGCGCGCTCCATGCTCCCCGGGTCGGCGCGCAGCAGGGCGATGGCGACGGGCGAGAGCACGCCCGCCCGTCCGCTCTGCTTTGTTCCAAACAGGTCGCCGGGACCGCGGATCTTGAGGTCGGCCTCGGCGATGTCCAGGCCGCAGTGCGAGCGTTCGAGCACGCCCAGGCGCTCGGCCGCGCGCTCGGCGGCGCCCGTCCCGCGCGGAGGGGCCATCAGAAAGCACGTGCTGCGGCGGCTGCCGCGGCCGACGCGGCCCCTGAGCTGGTGGAGCTGGGCCAAGCCAAACCGGTCGGCGTGCTCGACGATCATCACCGACGCCTCGGGGCAGTCGATCCCGACCTCGACGACCGTGCTGGCGATGAGGACGGGGGTCGCGCCGCTGGAAAAGTCGGCGAGGGCGCGGGCCTTGTCCTCGGGCGGCATCTTGCCGTGCAGCAGCGCGGCGGTGGGGGCCATCCTGCAGGCCGGGCGGCTGAGCCTGAACAACGGCGGGCGCGGGGTGGCGATCCGGTACGATGACGGGGGCGAGCCCGTGGGCGTGGAGCTCGAGTAGTAGTGGTAGTGTGTCGAAGGGCGGGGGGGAAGGACGAGGCGGCGTCGGCGTTGCGCGCGGCCGCCTCTCGAGAGGCGCGTGTCGGCGCGTTGTTTTGGGGCCCAGAGCGACGCGGGGCGCGCGCGCACACACGCCAACGCCGATAGTAATAGATCATCGTGGGGATACAAAATGTGCGTCCTGTTTACACGCACCGAAGCGAAAGGAACCCAACAAAAACAAAAAATTCCTCAAATTCCGGCGACCCCGCTCGCCAGCGCGCCGCCGCCACCGCCACCTCCACCCTCCAAACCCCCACTACTAAGCAGCCCAGCCGCCTCCCCGCCGTCCTCGCCGTCGACGCCCACCGCCGCCCCGCCCTCGCCGACCACAGCCCGTACGCCACCAGCGCCGCCTTGAGCGCGGGCGTCAGCCGCCCGCGCGCCAGTACCTCGGCGGCCGCGCCGCGCGCGCGCTCCATGCTCCCCGGGTCGGCGCGCAGCAGGGCGATGGCGACGGGCGAGAGCACGCCCGCCCGTCCGCTCTGCTTTGTTCCAAACAGGTCGCCGGGACCGCGGATCTTGAGGTCGGCCTCGGCGATGTCCAGGCCGCAGTGCGAGCGTTCGAGCACGCCCAGGCGCTCGGCCGCGCGCTCGGCGGCGCCCGTCCCGCGCGGAGGGGCCATCAGAAAGCACGTGCTGCGGCGGCTGCCGCGGCCGACGCGGCCCCTGAGCTGGTGGAGCTGGGCCAAGCCAAACCGGTCGGCGTGCTCGACGATCATCACCGACGCCTCGGGGCAGTCGATCCCGACCTCGACGACCGTGCTGGCGATGAGGACGGGGGTCGCGCCGCTGGAAAAGTCGGCGAGGGCGCGGGCCTTGTCCTCGGGCGGCATCTTGCCGTGCAGCAGCGCGGCGCGGTGGGGGCCGAATGCGCCGGCCGCTGTCAGGCGGCGGTGCTCGTCCTCGGCCGCGCGCACGCCCTCCATGGCGTCCGTCTCGCTGACGAGCGGGCAGACGATGTAGACGCGCCCGCCCGAGCCGAGCTCACGGCGGACTGCGCGGTGGACGTCGGCGCGGCTGGAGTACTTGGCGGTCTTGCTGCCGCCGCCGTTCTTGTTGCCGCTGTGGCCAAACGGCGACGGCGGCGCCCCCGCCTCGTCCCCCTCGTGCTGCTCCCCTCCCTCGTCCGGCACGACGTGCGTCTCGACGGGCGAGCGGCCCGGCGGGAGCTCGTCGATGGTCGACAGCACGGCCGCACCGTACTGCGCGAGCGCGAGCGTGCGCGGGATGGGCGTCGCCGTCATGAGCAGCGTGTGCGGCGGGCCGCAGCCGCCGGCGGGGGCGGCCGGGGACGACGACGCCGCGCCGCCGTCGTCGCTTGCGTCGTCGGACGAGTAAGAAGAAGAGGCGGCAGCAGCAGCGCCTCCCGCGGACGCGTGCCGCACGAGCCGCTCGCGCTGCTTGACCCCGAACCGATGCTGCTCGTCGATCACTACCAGTCCCAGCCTCGCCCACGCCGGCTGGTGCAGCAGCGCGTGCGTCCCGACCACCAGCCCCGCCGACCCGCGCGCGACGGCGTCGCGCACGAGCCGCCGCTCGCGCGCGCCCTTCATCGCGCCCTGCGTCATCAGAACGCACGTGGGCACCTTGCTGGTGCTGCTGCTGCTGGTCGTGTCGCTCCCGCTCGTACTGCTCCTCCTCCCCTCCTCCATGCGCGCCAGCAGCCCCGTAAGCGTGCGGTGGTGCTGCTCTGCCAGCAGCTCGGTCGGGCAGAGCAGCGCCGCCTGGTACCCCGACCCCGCGGCCGCGAGCATCGAGAGCAGCGCCACGGCCGTCTTGCCGGAGCCCACGTCGCCCGTGAGCAGGCGCAGCATGGCGGCGCCGCCGTTGCCGCTGTCGCTGCCGGCGAGGGCAGCCTCTGCTCCTCCTGCCCCGCCGCTACTGCTGCTCTTCTTGCCCGCCTTGCCTCCCGCCCTGGCGGCCGCCTTGGCGGCGAGGCCGAGGCGCGCGCCGGCCGTCGGCGCCTCGGCGTCGGCGCCGCCGGCGGCGGGCGGCAGTGAGGAGGCGCCCATGTCGCGCAGGACCTCGCGGAGGGCGCGCTCCTGCGCGCGCGTGAGGGAGAAGGGGAGGTGCGCGCGCGCCTCGTCCACCAGCGTGAGGTCGGCGACGCGGACGGCGGCGGATTCGGCGGCAGCAGCCGCGGCATCGGGGGACGACGACGACGGCGACGAGGACGACGAAGAGGACGACCCGCCTCCAACAACCGCCCCGCTCGTCAGCCGGTGCCGCTCCAGCAGCTGCGCCAGCTGCACCATGAACATCTCCTGGAACGCCACGCGCCGCCTCCCGGCCTCCAGCTCCGCGGGAGACCTGGGCGCGTGCATCGCGCGCAGCGCCGCGCGCCACCCGAGCAGGCCCTCCCCTTGGACGACAAAGTGAGGCAGCGGCTCGGTCGGGTCCTCGTGCTCCTCGTCCTGCCCCTCCTCGCCTTGGCCCGGCGTCGGCTGCTTGGCGGCCGCGGCGGCCAGCTGCTGCATCTGGCGCGCCGCGCCCGAGTAGCGCAGGGCGCGGTCGGCGGCGGCGTCGGAGGAGGCGACGGGGGAAGCGGCGGCCGCGGGCGTAGCAGCAGCAGAAGAAGAAGGCGCAAGCGAGGCGGCGTCCAGCGCGTCCAAGGCGCGCGCCATGGCGCCGGGCCTGCCCGGCGTGCCCGCAAAGTCGGCGGGGGCCATGGGCGAGCGCGCCGGGTAGACCGGGATCATCACGCGCTCGCGCGCGGCGTCCTCGGCCGCCAGAGCGGCGGCGGCGGCGGCGGCGGCCGGGTCCAGCAGCTCCGGGCCCGCCCCCGTGCCCGCCCCCGCGGCCAGCAGCAGCTCGGCGCGCCGCGCGTGCGCGTCGCGCAGGCGCCGGCCCTCGGCCTCGACCTCGGCGAGGTCCTCGGGCGCCAGGTCGACGAGCTCGGCGCCGGCCATGGCCTGGAAGGTGGGCGGGAGGGTAGGAGGAGATGCAGCAGCCGAAGCGGCACAACCAGCAGCACCAACACCACCGCCGCCGAGCGGCGACAGGCGCGACGGCGGCGGCGGCGCCGACGGCCGCACGCGCCCGCGCAGCAGCATGGGCCTGCCCTGCGCGCACGCGTCCGCGACGACGCGCTGGACGCCGCGCATGGCCTTGTTGGCGAAGAAGAAGCGGCCGTGCTGGAACATGGCCACCTCGACCACGGCGCCGCCCTGGGTGGCCGTGGCGCCACCGTTGGCGTTGCTGGTGTTGCCGCCGCCGCCGTCGCCGCCCTCGGGCGCTAGCCGCCCGCCGCGCGCAGTCACGCGCGCGAGCGGCTGCGCGACGGGGGGGTCCAGGCGGTCCGCGGGGACCTCGACCAGCACCGTGAAGTAGGCCCCGCGCGCAAAGTCGCGCACGGCGGAGACGTGCAGCACGCGCGCGGGCAGCGCGACCAGCTGCCTGCCGTCACCCGCCACCCCGGCCTCGTCGCCCCCCGCCGCGGCCGCCGCCGCCTCGTCGTCGGGAGCAGCAGCAGCGGCGCCGTCGGAAGCCGCCTTGCTCGGCGACGACTCGTCCAGGGACCCCAGCATGGGCGGCAGCGAGAGCTCGCCCGCGCCTCCCTCCTCCTCCGCCACCCGCAGGGAGGGGGCGTAGCTCAGCACCGCCCGGGGCGCGTGCAGCAGCAGCGAGAGCAGCGTGGGGAAGCCCGCGTCGGCCGTCAGGCGGCGCTGGCGGTCGGTGAAGTGGCTGGGCATGTCGGCGGGGGCGGCCGTGAGCGGGAGCCACGACGCCGCGAGGGCGGCGGCCTCGCCCGTGCCCGCGGCACCGCCGAAGGCGAGGTCCGAGGGGCGCAGGGCGGCCGTGGCGCGGGCGACGAGCGCGGCGTCGGCAGCCTCGAGCTCGGGGCGGGCCGCGATGGCGGTGGCGGTGGCGGTGTCGACAGCCGGCGCCAACGACAAAGGGGGCGCGGCGGATGGGGGTGCGGGCGGTGGTGGCGGGGGCGGCGGCGGTGGCACAGGAGGACGCTGCCGCTGCTGTTGAGGCGGCGGCGGCGGCGGCGGCGGCGGCGGCTTGTGCACTGCCGCCGCAGCGGGCGACACCGCCGCCGCCGCAACGGGCGCCGCCGCTGCCGCCGCTCCCGCGCCCACCCCCCCGGGCGCGAGGCTCCTCGACGACCACGGCACGAGCCACGACGCCCCCGTCCGCTCGGCCAAGCGGAAGACGTCAACCGCGGACGGCACGGGCAACGCGCGCAGCGCCGCCGCGCGCGCCGCGTCGCAACCGCCGAGCGCCAGGCCCAAGCCGCGGCCGCCGGCCGAGGGCGGCGAGGCCGCCGACGCCGCCGACGCTGCCAGCACGCGGTAGATCTGATCGAGGGCCAGCACGTCGTACGTGGCGCGGTGCGCCTGGCCGCCGGCGGGCAGCAGGTCTGCCACGCCGAGCTCCCGCGCGAGGTCCATCAGACCGTTGGGCGCGGGCTGCACCGCCGAGCCGTTGCCGCCGGCGCCGCCGCCGTACAAGCGCCCGCCCCAACCCCCCCCCCCACCCCCGCTCTCACGCAGCGAGCGCGCGAGTGTGAGCGTGTCGAGGATGCGCCAGGTCGGGGGGACCGTGAAGCCCGCGGCCGCCAGCCACAGGCCCAGGCGCGGCGCGTCGAACGAGGCCCCGTTGTGCGCGACAAAGATGGGCGCGATGGTCGGCGGCGCAGCAGAGGCAGCCTCGGAGCCCTCGCCCGCGCCCGCGCCTGCTCCGCCTCGCAAGCAGAGCTCGTGCTGCGCGTGGCGGCAGTGGTCGCGCACCCACCGCAGCATGCGAAGCGCCGCCACGGCAAAGGGCGGCGTGTCGGCGGCGAAGAGCTCGCGCTCGGGGATCTGGTGCACCTCGGACCCGCGCGCGTCGAGCGTCCGCGCCAGCGGGCGCGCGAGCGAGTGGAAGCCGCGCGCGGGCGGGGGAGGGAGGCGCGCGGCGGCGGCGGCGGCGTGGGCGCGGGCCGAGGCGTCGCCCTCGACCGAGACGTACATCTCGAGGATGTCGCGGCCCTTGCCGCGGCCGTCGGTCTCGAGGTCGAAGAAGAAGAGGAGCGGGTGTTGCGCGCCTGCTGCAACCCCTGCGCCTGCCGCCGCCGCCGCCGACACCGGCGCGCCGCCGCCTCTGCCGCCGCCACCACCCCCGACTGTCAGGGCGTCAAGCTCGGGCTGGAGGCTCCCGCTGATCTCGCGCATGGCGTCCAACCACGCGCGGCCCATGGCCTCGTCCCCGGCGTGCCCGTCCGCCGCGACCAGCCGTTCGATCCTGGGCAGGAGGAGCGAGGGGGAGGAGGACGAGGACGACGAGGACGACGAGACCTGCGGCGTCAGGAGCCCTCGCGCCGCCAGCGCCTGCCGGAGGGCGCCCGGCCACTCGCCGGCGTCCAGAGGGGACCAGGGGAGCGGCGTGGCGCGCGGCTTGCTCTCTGACGCCGCCGCCGCAGGCCCTGTTGCGCCCCTCGGGAGGGCGGGGGACGGCGGCGGCGGCGCCTCGTTGGCCGTGCGCAGCGCGTGCTGCTGCCCGTACGTGCGCCGCAGCAGCTCGATGCGCGCGGCCGGGGGCATGGCGCGTAGCTGCGGGGCGGAGCCGGTGCCCAGGAGCGACGACGACGACGACGAGGAGGACGACGGTGCGGCATCGAAAGGCAAGGCGGGCGGCTGCTGGGGAGGAGGGGGCGGGGGCGCGGCAGGGGTGGCTGCGGGAGCGGCGGGCGCACGGGAGGGTGTCGGCGGCGGTGGCTGGTGGGCCGCCGCCGCTGGTCGCCATGGCTGCTGCTGCTGCTGCTGCGGCTGCTGCGACGGCTGTAGTTGCGGCTGCGGCGGCGGCGGGCGATGCGCTGCCGCCTGCTGCTGCTGCTGCTGCTGCTGCTGCAGCGACGGCGGCCGCGGCGGCTGTTGTCGCTGCTGCCACTGCTGCTGCTGCTGGACCTCCCGCAGCAGAGTGCGCACCGTCGGTCGCCGCTTGTGGAAGCGCATCGGGTGCTGCGGCTGCTGCTGCAACACGGGCGTGCGGGCGGCCACCGCCGGTGGCGGCGGTGGCGGCGTTGGCGGTTCTGTCGGCGGCGGCTCTTGCGGGGCCGCGGGCGGCGGCGGCGGCGGCGGCGGCGGAAGCGGCACGCGCGGCATCGCCGCCGCTGCGCCCACGGCGGCGGCGGCCGCCACATCCGCCGCGGTCGCGTAGCGCTGCTGCCGTGCGGGGTTCGGCGGGGTCGTGATGGTCGTGGTGGTCGTCGTGGTCACTGCTGCTGCATCGCCGTCGCCGCCTCTTGCCACCGCGCGGCCGCTGCCACCCGCGCCCGACGGCGCGGCACCGGCGGGCGGCAGATCGCCCCGCCGCGCCGCCGCGCCCGACGGGCGCCCGCTCCACCAGGCCTGTTTGTGTGTGTTGTCGTTTGTGCGCGGTTTCGGGTTGCGTGAGCGTGGAGAGCCCCACATCACACTCACTCTGTCGATAAAAAGGATTGCGGTTGGAGAGGGGGGCTTGATGGCATGCCTCCCCCAACCCTTTGCCCCAAACAAAACGCACCCTCGCGAGCGCCAGGGCCGGGAGGCGCGGCGGCCCCCGCATGCTGGAGGACGCGCCGCCGGTGCTTCCGTTGCCAGTAAACGTCGAGGGGGACGAAGAAGAGGAATACGAAGAGGGCGGCGGGCGCCCAAACACCATCTGGTTTTTGAAAATTGCAGCTGAGGAGAGGAGGGTAAAGCCTCTCTCTTTTGCTCTCCGCCCCGACGCTTGCTTCAGGTGTGATGCATGTGGGAGAGAAGAAAGTGTGGGGCTTAAGAGGGGGGTTGGCGATCCATGAGAGACGTTGCGTTGAAGAAGAAGAAGTGCGTGTGCCTTGGTTGCTGCGCGCTCGCCGCTTCTTTGTCGCCCGCCAGCCGCCGCTCTTGCGCGCGCGCTCTCGTTTGCTCGCTCGCTCTCCGCCACCCGCTCCCGCCTCGCTGCTCCTGCTGCTGCTGTGCGATTTACACGTTGGAGGGCGGAGGGTCAAACTTTCATCACCTCAGCGCCAAGTGCGCCGCCTCCTGGTGCTCGTCGGCCCACCCCCAAACCTCAACCCCCTCGGCAGCCGCCAGCGCCGCGCTCCTTGCCTCCTCCTCGCGCTGCACGTGCTCGAGCGGGAAGCGCGGCGGCGACACGGCCACGAGCTCGCCGTACAGCGCGTACGCGTGCGCGTGGTCGATGCGCACGTGCACGATCTGCCCGCGCAGCGCCGCTCCGTCCGCGTCAAAGTAGACGAGCTTGTTGTGGCGCGAGCGCCCGACCGCTGTCGCCGGCAGCTGCTCCTCCGGCTCGGCCTGTGCCCGGCCCCCGAGCGCCGCCGGCTTGGGCTTTGGCCGCGGGTTGGCCCCCTCGACCAGCACCTGGAGCGTGCGCCCCAGGAACCGCTGCGACCGCTCGGTCGCGACCTCTTTCACCACGGCGTTGAGGCGGTTGAGACGGTCCGCCTTGATCAGGTCGGCGACCTGCTCCTCCCACTCGGCCGCGGGCGTGTTGGGCCGCGGCGAGTAGGCGGCCGTGTTGACGCGGTCAAACCCGACCACCCGCACGAGGCGCTCCGTGCGCAGGTACTGCTCCTCCGTCTCTCCCGGGAAGCCCACGATCGCGTCGCCGCTGATGGACGCGTCGGGCGAGTGCCGCCGGATGTTGTCGGCGATCGACCGGTAGCGCGCGGCGGTGTAGCCCCGCTTCATCCTCCTCAGCACGTCGTCGTCGCCGCTCTGGAAGGGGACGTGGTAAAACTCGCACACCTTGGGCAGCTCGGCGCACGCGCGCACGAGGCGGTCCGTGAAGTAGCGCGGGTGCGAAGTGGCGAAGCGCACGCGCTCGATGCCGGGGGCCGTGTGGACGAGCCTCAGCAGATCGGTGAGCGTGTGCGCGCGCCGGCCGCTGCCGTCCTCGGCAAAGCCCGGCAGGTCGCGCCCGTACGCGTCGATGTTTTGCCCCAGCAGCGTCACCTCCTTGTACCCCGCTTCGCCCAAGGCGGTCACCTCGCGCAGGATGTCCTCGGGCTTGCGCGACTGCTCGGACCCGCGCGTGTGGGGGACGACGCAGTAGGTGCAGCTCTCGTCGCAGCCGAAAATCACGTTGACCCACGCGGTGAGGTCGGAATCGCGCCGGGGTGTGGCGACGTCCTCGGTGACCTCGGCGCGGTCGGTCGCGCACACCTGGGCGTTCGTAGCGTCGACGCGCTCGAGCAAAGCGCCCAGGCGGTTGGCGTGTTGCGGGCCCAGCACCAGGTCGAGCTCGGGCACGCGGCGCAGCAAGGCCTCGCCCTCCTGCTGGGCGACGCAGCCCGCGACGACGAGCGTGAGGTCGCGCATGCGGTCGCGCTTGCGCTTGGCCTGGATGCCCAGGGCGGAGTAGACCTTGGTCTCGGCCTTCTCGCGGATGCTGCACGTGTTGAGCACGATCACCGACGCCTGGGACGGGTCCTCCGTGCACGCATAGCCCTCGGCCTCGAGCGCGCCGGCCATGCGCTCGCTGTCGGCGAGGTTCATCTGTTTTTTTGTTTATTTTGTTTTTCGGGTTGTTGGGGGGGTGTTTTGGGGGGGGGGGGGGGATGATGAGGATAGGCGGCGGGTATTTTTTGGGGGGGGGGGGGGGGGGGGGGGACGAGGAGAGGCAGGCGAGCGAGAGAGGGCGGGGCGTCGGCGTCGGCGTCGGCGTCAGCGGTGCGCGCTCGCTCGCGTCTGCGGCGCCGCTCGCAGTCTCGCACCTGGCAGCCAAACGTGTGGATGTGGTACTTCTTGCCGTTGCCGCCCTTGGGCGCCGGGCGCGAGAGGACCGTGCCTGTTGGGGATTGGGATTGGGGGAATGGGGGATGGGTGGGATGGGGGGCGTGTGAGGACGGACGGACGCTGAGCGACCACCAATCAATCGCCTCTGGTGGTACATCCCCCTTTTCTCACCTTCCGTGCCGCAGTGCCCCGACTCCTCGAGCTCGTCGAGCTCCTGCTTGAGGTGCGCGGGCAGGTCCGGGATGGCGAGGGTGCTGGGGACGCCGAGCGCAGAGGAAGAGGACGAGTGGCGAGCAGGGGGAAGAGGGCGGCGCGTGGGACCTCGGCGCGCGCGCGTGGCCGCGCGGGCCGCCGATGGCGCCGCCGACGACGGCGACAGCAGGAGGTGCATCGCGTCTTTGACGAGGAGATTGAGTGGGGGGAGGAGAGCGGGAGGGCGTGTGTGTCTGAGGTCGAAGGAACGGCAGCGGGACGCGCACATGTGCGGCGGCGCGCGCGCCGGCGGCGGCGCCGATGCCGCCCGCCGGCCGACAGCTGCGCACGCGCGGGGCCTTGCTCCACGCTCTCTCTTCCCTCCTGAAACCCCCCGAAACCTCAAGACCCACAACAACAAACGCGTAGAGGCGAATCACACAAGCGCGATCATTCCCCTTTCGCGCGCGCGCGCGCTCCCCCTGCATACTCCTACGTCGCGCGGCACCGAAATCCAAAAAAAACGAGGCCCTTCCGCATCACGCCCTCCCCGCCCCCGCACATCTCCCCTTGCCACTGTGCAACGTCCACGATATCGATGCGCGGCTGACCTCGGCACCGACCCTTTTAGCGCGCATCCGCGTTCCCAAGCGCGGGCCGCAGCAGAGGCGCGCGCACGCTCCCCCAAAAACACACAGCGAGCGCGACAGACGGGGGAGAGAACGAGCGAGCACACACGCACGCGCGCGCACCCCGCAAAAGAGACAACAATGGACGACGACGACGGCAATCCGCAGCCGCCCGGCGGCGGCGAGATGGTCGTCCTCGCCGCGGCCGCCGCCCTCGCGGCCAAGCAACACCCCCCGTCGCAGGCGCAGGCGGTCCCGGCCGACGCGCTCTCGCAGCACGCGCGCCACTTGTCGCGCCGCGCGGCGGCGCTGGCGGCAGCAGGAGGAGGAGGCGCGACAGCTGCGTCCTCCTCCTCCCCGACCCCTGTGCTGCTGCTGCCGGACCTGTTCACGGCCGAGGGCCTGCCGCTGTGCTGGGAGGACCTCGTCGGCGCGGGGGGGCTCGCGCCCGCGGCCGCGGCGGCGCTGCGCCAGGCGGCCGGGCGCGAGCTCGCGGCGCTGCTGGAGCGGCAGGAAGGGCGGGCAGCAGCAACAGCGGGCTCTTCCGCCCTCCCGGCCGTGGTCGACTCGCCCGTCGTGCGCATGGCGCTGGCGGTGCTGGCGGCCGGGGCGGGCCTCCACGCGCAGGTGACGGCCTCGGGCGGCGGCGGCGGCGGCAACGGCAGCGGGCGTGGGGCCGGCCGCAGGCGGAGCAGCAGCACCAGCAACCCCAACGAGCATCACCAGCAGCAACCGCAACCACCACCACCCCACGACGACGACCCCGACCACGACCAGCGCGTCGGCGAGGCGGCCGCGCACCTGGCCGAGCTGCTCGAGCGCGGGCTCGCCCCCCTCGCGCCCGCGTCTCCGCTCGTGGCGGACGGCGCGCTCGCGGCCGCGCGCGTCGGCCCCGCCCTCGCCGCGCTGCTGCACGGGCGCGCCCTGCCCGCGCTCGCCGGGCGCAGGCGCGCGGTCTCGCCCGCCCTGCGCGTCGTCGCCGCCCTGGCCGCCTGCCCGTGCCTGCTGCAGGCCGTCCTGGACGCCCCGGGGCGCTGCGGCGGCGAGAGGCCCGCGACGGCGCGCGAGGCGCTGGCGGCGCTCTGGGGGGATGGAGCGGGCGGGATGGTGATGATGGCGGCGGGGCCTGGCGCTGCCGCCGCTGCTGCTGCTCCCAGCGCCGACGACCTGGCCGCCCTGACGACCGAGCTGCGCGTGCTGCAGGGCCTCGTGGCCGCGGGGGACCACGAGGCTGCGTCGGCGGCGGGGGGCGTGTCAGCGACCGCCGCCGCGGCCGCGGCGGGCCAGGCGCGCGGCGGCGGCAGCGCGGGCGGCAACCGGCCCTACTGCAAGCGGCCGGCCAGCACCGACCCGGGGGCCTTGGCCGACATGGACGGCGCTGCTGCTGCGGCGGCGGCGGCGGCCCTGGCGGCAGGAGGAGGAGGAGGACCGGGCACCGCGTTTGCTCTGGCGGTGGACGCGACGGCGGCGGCGGCGATGAGGGCAGAGGAGCAGCAGCAGCAGCAAGAGGGCAGCGTCGGCGGCGAACTGCAGCTCCAGCAGCAGCAGCAGCAGCAGCAGCCTCCTCCCTGCGGAGGCGGCGCTCCATCCGCAGCCGCCCTCCCGCCCTCGGCCACGGGCCGCCCCGTCGCCGGCAGCCGCGCCGCGCCGCGCCCGCGCCCCTCGGCGGCGGCGGCGGCAGCGGCGGTGCTGCCGCTGGCGGTGGCTGTGCTCGAGTCGGCGCAGCGGCTGTCGGCCGCGCTGCACGTGTCGCCCACGGCAGCGGCGGCGGCGGCGGTGGCCGCGACGGCCGCCGCGGCCAACCCGGCGGACCCGCCGCAGCACCTGGCGCTGCTCGGCAGCCCTGGCGGGCTGGTCGAGGCGGGCGGCGCCGCGGCTGCTGCTCCTGCTGCTGCTGCTGCTGTCGCCGGGTCGCCTCCTGCGGCAGCGGCGGCCGCCCTGCACCACAACTACCACCACCAGCAGTGCCCGGTGGCGCCCGGATCCGGCGGCCGCCTCGTCGCCATGGTGGCCGCCAACGCCGCCAACGCTGCCGGCCGCACCAACAACAACAACCAGCAGCAGCCCGCCACCACCTGGGGCACGCCCAGCACCACGCGCCCGGCCTCGCCCTCGCCCTCGCCGGAGAACTCGACGTGGGGCAGCCCGCCGCCGCCGCCGCCGCCCCCTTGCGCCGCGCCGGCCGCAGGGCCCGCCGCCGACGGCCCCGCCCGCGACGAGCCGATGGTGGCGGCAGCGGCGGCGGCGCGCGTCTCCCCCTGCAGCGTCGGCGGGCGCGGCCCGGCGGCGGCCGCCGCAGCCGGGTCTCCTGCTGCCGCCGCCGCCGCCGCCGCCGTGCCCCCCTCGCCCCTCGGCCGCCGGCCGGGCGCCGAGTCGGGCGCCACGCCCGCGGCCGGGGACCTGTCCGCGGGGGCCAGCAGCCCCATGCGCGCCCTGCGCCTGCGCGAGGCCTCGGCCACCGTGGGCAGCGGGCGGCTCTCGATCGCAGCGGCAGCGGCGGCAGCGGCGGCAGCGGCCGCCGCCGCTGCTGCTGCTGGCGCCACTGGCTGGGCTGGCGGAGGTGGCGGCGGCAGCGCTGCCCCGGCCGCGGCCACGGGGGCGGGCGGCAACCTCTCCAACGCAGGGTCGGGCGTCATCTTCATGGACCCGTCGCTCCTGTGCCCGCTCTCCCCCATGCAGGAGGCGGCGGCGGCGGCGGCAACGGGCGCGGGCGCCAACAACAACAACAACAACAGCAACCGCGCCCACCCGGCGCCTGGCGCTGCCGCGGCCATCGTCAGCGGCAGCGACCACAGCAGCGGCGGCGCGGCCGCGCGCATGGACGAGGACGGCGAGCGGCGGCGGCAAGGCCAAGGCGTGGAGGACGACGAGGACGACGACGACGAGGACGACGAGGGCAGCGGCCCGACGCTCCGCCTCAACGCCGCCATCATCTCGGCGCACGAGCGCTCGGGCGGCCCCGCCCAGGCGCCCGCACCCTTCAGCATGCCGTCACCCGCGGCCGGACTGCCGGCCGAGGCCGGCGGGGGCGGCGGCGCGACGGCGGGCGCGGCGTTCGAGGCGGCGATGATGGCGACGGCCGAGGGGCCGTGGCAGTCGCCAGCGTCGGCGGCGGCGGGGGGGGAGCGGGAGGAGGAGGAAACGGGGGCGGGCGGCGGCGGCGACGAAAACGCCCCAGCTGCCCCCGCCGCCACCGTGCCCCCGCTGCTTCCGGCCGACACGGCGCAGCAGCCCGACAGCCACCGCCCCCTGACGGCGCGCGGGGGCGGCGGCGGCGCTGGCGGCGGCGCCGGCGCCGCGCGCCCGGCGGGCCCGCGCCGCTCGTCGGTCGGGATGGGCGTCGACGGCGCGCCCGTGCTGGGCGGGGGGGCCGACGACGGCCGCGCGGACGCGCCCGAGCCGCGCGCGCGCCGACGCACGAGCAACGCGGCTGCGCTGCTTCCGATGTCGGGGGCGGCCGTCGCGCCGACGCCCGGCGGGGGCGGCGCGGCGCGGCCGCTCACGGCGGGCGGCTCCCTGCGGCGCGCGGCGTGGGCCGAGGGCGGCGGGGGGGAGGGCCAGGACAGCGGCGGCGACGAGGGCATGATGGCCGTGGAGGACGACGACGATGACGACGACCACGACGAGGCCGCCGCTTACCGGCAGCAGCAGCACCACCAGCAGCACCAGCAGCAGCACCAGGAGCAGGAGCAGATGCGCCGGCAGACGGCCGAGGCCGCCGCCGCGGCCGCCGCCCTCGGTAGCGTCGGAGCGGGAGGAGCGGGGGACGACGCCGCGGCCCCGGGCCTGTGGGGCTGCTCGCAGCCGGAGCCCATCGCCGGCGCTGCTGGATCGCAGCACCACCACGGCCTGCGCGTGGCGCTGCACCAGCACCTGGCGGGAGGAGGAGCAGGAGCAGCAGCAGGAAGCGGCGGGGCGGTGGCGGGCCGCGCCAGCGAGGACGGCGCCAGCGGCTGGGGGTCGGCCGGCGCATCGCCGCGCGTCCCACCAACCCACCACAACCACCACCACCTCAACGAGGCCGTCCCTGCCGGTGCGGTGCAGAGCCGCCTGGGACGCCTGGCCGCGCCGCCGCCGCTCGCGGTCGAGGCGTCGACGATGATGATGATGGAGGGGGAGGAGCAGGAGATGGAGGCAGCGGCGGCGGCGACGGGGGCGGGGGCGGGGCCTCCCGCCGCCACCGCCACGACGCCCGGCTCGGTCGGCGACGGGTGGGATGACGCCGCGCCCGCCGCCCGCCCCGTCATGCCCCCGCGCGGCCTGCCCTTGCGCATCGGCGCCTTTTGCACCGAGGGAGGCGGGGGGCAAGCAGGGGGAGGAGGGGGCGGGGGAGGCGGAGGCGAGCAGCCGAGCCCGACTGCGGCGGCGGCAGAGGCGGCGGCCGCCGCAGCCGCCGCGCGCTTTGCCCCGCCGGGGTCCTCCAACCTGCGCCTGTCCCCGGGGCCCAGCAACGGCGCCTGCGGCGGCAGCCTGTCGGCCACCTCGAGCGGCGTGCTCGGCCTGCTGACGGCCGCGGCGGGCGCGGGCGGGGGAGGCGGCGGCTCTGTGGCCGGCGACGGCGGCGCGCTCGGCTCGTCGCTCGGCGCCGTCACGAGCGGCGGTGGCGGCCCCCCGCCCCCCCGCGCCCCGCCCCTCCCGCACCCGGCCTCCGCCGCCGCCCGCCCCCTGCACCGGCTCGCCAACCAGGCGGGCGCATTTGCCGACGACAACGGGCACCTGCATGCGGCCGCGGCCGCCGCGGCCAGCGGCGGCGGCTGGGCGGCCGACGCCGCGGGGCTGACGGCCGACGGCGACCTGGCCGACGGCGGAGCCGTGGTGATGGCGGCGGCGCCGGTGCCGGCGGCGGCGGCTGCGGCGGGCAGGCCGGAGGGGGCGGCGGCCGAGGGAGGAGGAGGGGGGGACGTGCTGCTGGTGCTGATGGACGAGGACGCGGACGGGCAGCCGGGCGGAGGAGCGGACGCCGGCCCGGACACGCGGCGGTCCACGGGCGGGGGGCTGGTCGGCGCGCGGCGCGGCGGCGGCAGAGGCGGCAGTGGCAGCGGCAGCGGCGCGGGCCCTCCTGCCCCTGGCCTCCTCACGCGCAGCCTGTCTGCGCGCCACGCCGGCGCGCCGACGCCCCACCACCACGGCCGCCGCTCTCACGCCGCTGCCCCTCCGCCGCCGCCGCCGCCCCCGCTGGTCGGGCCGCCCGAGCCGCTCCCGGCCCTCGCGCAGCGCGCGGTGGCGGCCCTCGCGCGCTCCTCCGCGGCCGCGTCGTCCGCGCTCGCCTACGCCCTGTCCGAGGGGCTCGTCGCGCTGTCGGCCGCCTTTTCGACCACCGCGGGGGGCGGCGGCGCCGGCATTGGCCCTTCTTCTTCCTCTTCTTCCTCGGCTGCCGCCGCCGCCGCCGCCGCCGCCGCCCCGGTCCGCGCCTACCGCCGCGTGGCCGGCGACGGCTCGTGCTTCTACCGCGCCCTGGCGTTCGGCGTCCTCGAGGCGCTGGCGCTGGCGCCCGTGGCCGGCGGCGCGGCAAGGGGGTGCCTGCGCGCGCGGCTCGAGGGCGCGTGGGCGGCGGCCGAGGCCACGTTTGCGGGCCTGACGCCCGGCGGCGGCGGCGGCGAGGGTGGCGGCGGCGGCGAGGGCGGCCATGACTGCGATGGGAGGAGCGACGTGGCCCGCCCGGCGTCTGGCGGGAGCGGGAGCGACGGGTGGGACGACGATGATGGCGATGGCGGGCCGGACGCGGGCAGAGGAGGCGGCCGCAGCGGTGGCGGCGGCCGCCGCTGCGGCGCGGCCGCCCCGCGCCTCCACCCGCTCGAGCAGGGGCGGCGCGGCGCGCTGCTGCTGATGCGCCTGCTGGACCGCATCTGGTACGCGCCCGGGGCGGCGACGGACGGCGGCGAGGAGGGCGTTGCCGGCGCGGCCGGCGCTTTCGAGCCCGAGGCGGCGGCGGCGGCGGCTTCTTCGCCCGACGGCAGCGCCGGCGGCGCCGCCGCCGACGCCGACGACGACCCGGCCGGCCCGCTCTTCCTGCCGGACGTCGAGCGCGTGCTGCTCGCCTCCGGGTCCGCCGCCTCCCGCGCCCGCTTCAACGCCGTCGTGCGCTGCATGCGCCTGCTCACGTCGTGGGAGCTGCGCGCGCGCGCGGCCGAGTACGGGCCCTTTGTGGCCGCGCTCGGCGCCGAGGCCGGGGTGGTGGCGGGGGCGGGAGCGGGCGCGGGCGTGGGCGCCACCGCGACGGCCGCCTTTTTCTCGTCGGGCCTGACGGTCCCGGCCTTTTGCGCGCGGCGCGTCGAGCCCATGTCGGCCGACGCGGACAACGTGCAGATCGCCGCCGCCGCGCGCGCGCTCGGCGTGGACGTGGCCGTGGTGGACGCGGCGAGCGTGGCGGCGGCGGCGGCGGGCTCGTCGGTCGGCGGCGGGGTTGGCGGCATCGGCGGCGAGGGCGGCGGCGTGCTGACGCTGCACCCGGGCGGCGAGGCCGGGCCGTCGCTCCTGCGGGTGTGGCTCGTGCGCCTGCCGGGGCACTACGAGCTGCTGACCGCCCTGGACCCCTTGGCGGCGGCTGTTGGCGCGGGAGGAGGAGGAGGAAACGGAGGAGGGGTCGCCGCTGCGGCTGAGCTTGGTGGCGGCGGCGGCGGCGCTGCTGCTCCGAGGCGCGTGACGACGGCGATGATGATGGAGGAGGACGCCGACGACGTCTGAGAGAGAGGAGAACGTGAGGCCTCGTTGACCGGCTTGCTTGCTTTTTCGCTCCGTGGTGTTAAGTAGAAGGGCTCGCGACTTTTTGGAGGGTTACCCCCGTTTCAGCCGTGCCGTTGACAGAGGAGAGGGCTGCGAGCGCCAACGCTTCAGACGCAAACGATGGCAGCATTCGTCCCCCGTCAGGCAGAGAGGCCAGCTACCTGCGCCCCCGCAAGTCCAACGCAAGCCCTCACACACTCCAATACCGCCCAACACACAGCCAGAGATCACGCCAAATCGACCTGCTCGACCCGATTTACATTTTCGCAGCCTTTTCGGCCTGTTTTTTTTTCTTCATTCCGCCAGCGGCCCCCGCCGCGTCGACGGCCGAGCCGCAAAAACAAAACCCACACAAAACCCGAAAACACAATCACGGCACCCGCCGCACCTGCACGCTCCGGATGATATTGTCCTGCTCCGGCCGCAGGTCGCTCACGACCACGACCAGGTCGCCGCTCGACAGCAACCCCCGCGACCGCAGAGCCTCGAACGAGCGCCGGATGTTGGCCTCGGGGTCGTCCTCGAAGCGCATCAGCAAGGGGACCACCCCCCACCGCACGGCCAGGCGCCGCCGCACCTCGGCCGCGTCCGTAAAGGCGTAGATCGGCGGGTCCGGGCGGCAGCGCGACAAAAAGGAGGCCATGTACCCGCGGCGCGTGTAGACAAAGATGGCGGCCGCGCGCAGCGAGTTGGCCATGAGCGCGGCGCTGGCGCACAGCTCCTCCGAGACGCGGCCGTCCGAGGTGGCGCCGATCTGCGGCAGGGCGGGGGCGCCGAGGACGCCCTTGTCGGCCGCCACGCGCGCCTCCATGCGCCGGGCGACCCCCCTCAGCACGCCCAGGGCTTTGGGCCCATAGATTCCCACGGCCGACTCGCCCGAGAGCATCAGGGCGTCGGCGCGCTGCCGCACGACGTCGGCGACGTCGGCGACCTCGGCACGTGTCGGAACAGGCAAAGTGATCATCGACCGGAGCAGATCGTGCGCGACGATGCAGGGCTTGCCCAGCTGCCGCGACCGCAGCACGATGGCCTTTTGCACCGCGGGGACGTCCTCGACGCTGATCTGCGCCCCCAGGTCCCCCCGCGCGACCATGACGCCGTCCGACGCCGCGATGACCTGGTCGAGGTTGCGCAGGCAGTCGAGCGCCTCGACCTTGGCGATGAGCTCCGGCGGGTGGGTGCCCAGGGCGGCGCACCGCGCGGACGCGTAGGAGCGCAGCGACTGGAGCACGTCGGCCGACCGCACGAACGAGACGGCGATAAAGTCGACGCCCGCGGACAGGGCAAAGTCGATGTCCGCCCAGTCTTTCGAGGTGATGACGGGGAGCAGGTCGCTGCGGCCGCGGATGAGCTCGCCCCCCCTGCGGAACGTGAGGCCCGCGCGCGACAGGATGAGCCCCCGCTCCAGGGCGGTGCAGCGCACGTCGGGCCCCGCGCGCGCCTCGACGACCAGCTCGACCATCCCGCCGTCCACCACGACCGAGTCGCCCGGGAGCAGCTCGTCGACCAGCGTCTCGTAGCGGCTGACGGGGATGACGGGGGCGCCGTCGAGCAAAGCGGGCGCCGGCTGCCGCACGGTCAGGCACACGGCCGCGCCCTCTTCGACCTCGATCGGCGTCGCGAGCTCGCCCGTGTGGATCTCGCTCCCCTCGGTGTCGACCATGATGGCCACGGAGGTGCCGAGGTCGCGGTTGACGCGGCGCACGGCGTCGATCGCGGCCGAGTGCCAGGCGGCGTCGCCGTGGCACATGTTGAGGCGCGCGACCGACATGCCGCCCTCGGCGAGGCGCGCGAGCGCCTCGTAGGCGCACGAGGCCGGACCGATCGTGCAGACCAGTTTGGTCTTGCGGACGAGGGCGCTGCTGTTGGTGGCGTTGTTGGCGTTGTTGGCGCGCTCGTTGTTGTCGTCCGCTTGGTCGTCGTCGTCCTCCTCCTCGCTGCTGCGCGCCGAGGTCTGCGCGACGGCCGCCAACTCGCGCTCGAGCACGCTGTCGATTTCGAGCTCTAGGACGCTGTAGGGCGCGGGCGGTTGCGGTGCCAGGGGCGGGGAGGAGGAGGACGACGAGGCGGCAGAGGGCGCGGCGTCGTTCGCGCGTGCGACGCGGGCGGCGACGATGCGGCGGCGGTGGCGGTGGCGCGGGGCTGGTGTTGTTGTTGTTGTTGCTGCTGCTGCTGCTGCTGCCACGCTGCTCCTCGCGCCGCTGCACGGCGCTGCCGACGCTGCGGACGCGCAGGAGGAGGCAAGGTGGCAGCGCATCGTGAAAAGGGGGGGCGTTTCGGGGGCTATTGCTTTTCCGGGTGTTTGGGGATCGCGTGGACGGGCGCGCGCGGGATTAGACGGTACTAGGGGTCGCGGCGCATGTAGTAGGATGACGACGTGACGACGACGACGACGACGACGACGAGGCGAGGGCGCGGGTTGGAGGGGGGGACGAAGAGAGAGGAGGGCTCTGCTCCCAGCAAAAATCCACTCGAACAATAAACGCCGATCCCCTCTCTCCCTCGAGCGCCCGATCACTTGCGCGCGCCGCGGGGCGACTCCTTTTTGCGTTCTCGATCCGTGTTGTGCGCCCCACGCGCGCGCGTGTGCAAAAAAGCAACACAATCACCTCTCTCTCCTCCTCCTTCCCGACACGCCCCACCTCGCCCGCCCCCCCTTCTTCAAATGACGCGGCGCGACGACCACCACCACCACAATCAGCAGCTCGCGCTGCGCGCGGCGTCGGCGGCGCGCGAGTTCCGCGCGGCGGCCGAGGCGCTCGGGCGCGACCTCGCCGATGGCGGCGGCCATGGCGGCGGCGGCAACGGCGCGCGCTCCTCCTCCTCTTCGTCCTCGGCCGCCGCCGCCGTGGCGCGGCTGCGCACGCTGCTGGACGCCCAGCGCGCGCTGGTGGCGGCGCTCGAGGGCGTCGGCGCTCGCAAGGACCGTAAGGAGGAGCAGGACGACGACGACGACGATGGTGCCGGTGCCGCCACAGCAACAGCAGCAGAAGCAGCAGCAGCAGCGGCGGCGGCCTCAGCAGCAGCGACGGCCGCCGCGCTGCGTGGCTTGACGCGGTCGCTCGACGCGCGCGCGCTCGCGCTGCGCGACGCGCTCGACGGCGCGTACGACCTGCTGCCGGACGAGGCCGACGACAACGGTGTGCCGTCCACAACCACCACCACAACCACCACAACCACCCCGCAGCACCTGGCCGCGTACGCGCACCTGCTGCGCCACGCCTACGCGCCGCTCGGCGCCACGGCGGGGCTGCCACAGGCGCCGCCAGCGCCGCAGACGTGGGACATGGTGGCGTCGGCGCTGAGCGCGTTCAACCGTCAGCACGAGGAGGCGGCGCGGCTGCTCAAGCAGCGGCGGCAGCAGCAGGAGGAGCAGGAGCAGCGGCTCGGCGAGGCAGCGGCGGGAGGTGGAGCAGCAGCTGCAGGCGTCAAAGCGACGGGCGCCGTCGACGCCGACGAGCTGGCGGCCGCCATGCCCGAGGGGTGGCGGCCGGGCGACCCGCTGCCGGAGGCGCTGCTGGCCAAGCTGGCGGGCGCCGGGGTGGTGCCTCCGTTGCCGCCCGCCGGGGGCGAGGAGGCGGGAGGATCAGGAGGAGGAGGAGGGGCGCCTGCTGCTGCTGCGGCGGCAGCAGCAGCGGGAGCGGCGGCGGCGGCAGCAGCCGCGCCCCCCCCGCCTCCAATGCCGGCCGCCAACGTGTTTGCGCTCAACGCCGATCTCGCGCTGGGCGAGGAGGTCGAGGAGGAGTTCAGCGAGGACGAGGAGTTTAGTGATGATTGATTTGTTTTGCGCCAGCCCGCCGCCGCCGCGTGAAACAAGACACGAGTAATTCTAAAACGATTCAGGGGTCATATGTGGAGCTAATCGTTTTCATCGAAAGGAGACGCGCGGCCGAGCAAGGCAGGCGCCTTCCTTCAGTTTCTCCCCCGCCGTTTGGAGCCTTCACGGCTTGAGGTCCAGCTCCTGCACCTTCTCCCACGTGAAGTCGGCGTCCTCGCGGCCAAAGTGGCCGTACGCGGCCGTCTTCTGGTAGCGGTTCTTGCCGCCGCGCATCAGGTCGAGGTTCTTGGCGATCATGCCCGGGCGGAAGTCGAACGCCTTCTTCACGGCCGCCAGGATCTCCTTGTCCGACTTCTTGCCCGTGCCGTACGTGTCGACAAAGACCGAGAGCGGCTCGGGCACGCCGATGGCGTACGAGACCTGCACGAGGCAGCGGTTGGCGAGGCCGGCGGCCACGACCGACTTAGCAGCCTGGCGCGCGATGTAGGCGCCCGAGCGGTCGACCTTGGTCGGATCCTTGCCGGAGAAGGCCCCGCCGCCGTGCGCGCCCCACCCGCCGTACGTGTCGATGATGATCTTGCGGCCCGTGAGGCCCGCGTCGCCGTGGGGCCCGCCGATGACGAAGCGGCCCGAGGGGTTGAGGTGGAAGATGGTGTCGTCGTCCAAGTACTTGGCGGGCACGACGGGCTTGATGACGTGCTCCATCAGGTCCTTGTGGATCTGCTCGTTGGTCACGTCGGGCGAGTGCTGCGTCGAGATGAGGATCGTGTGCACGCGCAGGGGCGTGACGGCGCCGTTGGCCTCCTTGCGGTACTCGACGGTGACCTGCGTCTTGCCGTCCGGGCGCAGCCACGCGCAGGTGCCGTCCTTGCGCACCTGCGTGAGGCGGTAGCCGATCTGCGTGGCCAGCACGTGCGTCAGCGGCATGAGCTCGGGGGTCTGTTGTTGTCGGGTTGTCGCGGCATTTTTTTTTTGGCCGAGGGGCAGGTGGGTGAGTTTTGTTGCGTTCGTCGTGGTTGTTTTTGTTTTTGTTGTTGAACAGACATCGCCTTCTTTGCGGCGGGCAAGGCGCCCGCGATGGTCGGCTGACCGACGTCTGTTTCCCGCGAGCAAAGAGAACAAACGGGCAAAAAGGGCCGCCTGCGCCGCCTTCGGCCGACGAGAAAGAAAACGCGCTCTCTCCTCCCAAACCCTCTTCTCACCTCGTCCGTGGCGTAGCCAAACATGTGGCCCTGGTCGCCGGCGCCGATCTCCTCCAGCGTCTTGGTGCCCATGCCGTGCACGCCCTGCCCGATGTCCGGCGACTGCTCCTCGATGTGCACCATCACCTTGCACGTGTCGGCGTTGAGCCCGACGTCCTCGGCGGTGAAGCCAATCTCCTTGCACGTCTTGCGCACGACGGCCTCGTAGTCGACCTTGGCCTTGGTCGTGATCTCGCCGAAGACCATGACCATGCCCGTCTTGGTGGCCGTCTCGCAGGCGACCTAATTTTTTGGGTTTGTGTTTTTCGGGGGTGGTGGTGTGGGGTGAGAACTAGCGCCGAGTGGCGCGCGGCGCAGCGGCGTGCTGAGCGGCGGCGGGCGCGCCGGCGCGCGCGCAGAGCGAGGTGGGAGAAGGGGGCATCTTCTCACCTTGGAGGCCGGGTCCTGCTCGAGGCACGCGTCCAGGATGGCGTCGGAGACCTGTTGGTTTCAGCACGAGGGGTGGGGGGGGAGAGGGGGGTTTCGTGAGCACCTTGGCGGGCGGAGGAGGGAAAAGGGGGGCCGTCCGCTTTGATTGTCGGTTGTGGGGGCCGGGGAGGGCTGCTCCTCCTCCTCCCGCCGCCACCGGGCCAGGCGGGCGCCCCAACGCCGCCCGCAAGGACAGCCGCGGGGAGCCTAGGCGACTGCGCGCTCAAGTCGCGCCGCGCGCGCCCCCCTCGCGAGCCCAAGGGAGCGCGCGGCCGGGCGTGCTGTGGTTTGAGAGAGAGAGAGAGAGCAAGGGGGGGAAGGGCGGCTCCCCCCTTTTCCTCTCTGTCTCCTTCGCGCCGCCGAATTGGAGCCAGGGGGCCGCGCTCGGCCCCGGCCCCCGCGCGCGCGCGCTGCGCACCTGGTCGCAAAGCTTGTCCGGGTGGCCCTCGTTGACCGACTCGGACGTGAAGAGGAAGGTGTCGAGGGCGGCCATGTTTGCTGCTTGCTTTTGGGTCTGAGGGGGTGGTTGCGTCGGGAAGGGTCGGTTGTTCAAGGTGCCTTTCGAGGGCGGAGAAGCGAGAACCAGAAGGCGGCTCAAGCTGACGAATGAGAGGGTGTGGTTGTGCCGTCTGCGGGGCGAGCGGGCTCAGTCTTGAGGACGAACGACCCCTCCTTCTCTCGCCCCCAAAAGCCATAATGGCTGCGCATCAAGCGCGATTCTAAACGCCGCCGTACAACCGCAGCACACGCCTAGACCCCATCACTACATACAATCATCGTAATATCGATCACTCGAGCAAAAATCCGAGCTCTAGAAGGCCGTGAACCCCTCGGACGAAATGACGGGCAAATTCAAATAGTTTTGGCTCTGGACGCGGCCTCTACTTGTGTGGTCGACGCTCCGAATGCCGAGTTCCGATGGCTTGTGACAGTCTGTGCCTGTGTATGTTCAAGTGCCATCTTGTGCGAGGTAAGCCGCTCGCGATTGGGGGCGGAAGCCGTCTCCAGTGCCACAAGAGACTGACGAGCGCCCGCCCTTCCGCCCGCCCGTCGACAGCTTTTCGCAGCGGCGTTGAGGAGCATTTCGCGATTGAGCTGCACTACCGCGCGAATCAATATCATCTGATGCTCGACCACAGCCTGGGCGGGACTTACGCGTTCATGGAATGGCAGGGCGAGCAGATTTACTACCAGTGAGTATTCTTTCCTTGGCCCCGTCGCGGGCTCGCCGCCTCGCCGCCGTCTCACACGCCTCTTCTTCTCGCTGTTTGCTCCAGGTGTGATGCGGACGACGTGAAAACGATTGTCGACCACGTGATCAAAATAAAAAAGCTTGAAGGATTCGTCGCGCAAGAGGCCCTGCCCGCAGCTCCGAGCACATTCGAGGCCCCGCAAACTCCTGCTGATATCTGCCGCGCTCTCGAGCGCGTCGTCAACTTGCCAGCGCCGGATGCCGCTCGCGAGCTGGGCTTTTCGCTGAGGGCCTTTAAAAGGCAACTCCGAGCGGTTGGGATTGATTATTGGCCCGGGCGCATGGCCCGCGGACTGACAACATGAATCATTTACTAGGCATCTCGTCGCTATGCATCCACCGCAGCTTGTCGTCGCGCGTCTTCTTCTTGGCCGCGGCGTAGGCGTCCGACCCGCCGCCGCCCTGCGCGTGTGAGTAGACGGGGTAGGCGGCCAGCGCGGCGGCGACGCCAAAGATGGCCAGCACGCGCCACTGGGGCGTCGCGGTGCGCACCTCCTTGAAGAACATCATCGGCCGAGCTGCTCCTACTTTTCAAAAGAATATCCGCGCGAGAGAGGAGGAGGAGGAGGGCGCCGCCGGGGGGGAGAAAGAAGAGGGAGAGGCAACGCGAGAAGCGGCGACGCGCCCACGACACGTCCCGGGCGCAGCGCTCGGTCGCGGTAGGCCTCCTGCTGCTGCGCGCCGACTCCCTCGAATCGCGGGCGGCGCCGCAAGAGTGCTACTGCAGAGGCCGCGACCGAGCGTATTTGTGTCTCGGAGAAGGGGGGAGCGGCGGATCCCGAGAAGAGGGCGCGCGCGACGGGCGCGGAAGAGAGCCAAGTCTGAGGTGCGTCTGAGCGCCCACAGCGCGCGCTGTTTTCTCTTGATCGGGGTGGTGGTGGTATGTGTTACGTGTCGTGTCGTCGCTGCGAGTGTGTGTTTTGTTCGACCGGTGGTGGGTGGCGGGCGGGGAAGAAGAGGAAGAAGAGCGGGTGCCGGTGCTGCGTGCGTGGCGGCGGCGGCGGCGCGCGCCCGCCGGCTGTGCGAGCGCGCGCCCTCGCTCTTTCTTCTTCGCCTGCCCCCTCCCTCCGCCGCCGACACAACAACCCCACTTTGGAGACAACCAACGAAACTCAACCACGCACACCCAAATCTCCCCGCGTCCCTTGATCGCGGCTGAGCGAAAGAACAAGGAAGAGAAAAGGAGGAGGAGAGAGAGAGGGGGAGAGGCAATAGAGAGAGAGACCCCCAGCATGGTTGACGGCGCTTGCTTGAGGTGAGACGGGATCCAGAGAGGAAGAGAGGACCTAGGAGCAGATCGTCGGGCCGTCCGAGCGCCCGCCCGCCCGGACGAGAGATCACGCGGGCCTGGAGAGAGAAACGCATCGACGCGCCGCACCGCCGCCGCTGCGCCGTCGCCGTTGCCGCCGCCGCGCCCAACCAACCCCGCAACGAAAAAAAAACCAACACACACAGGTGCGGCGAGCCCGCCAAGCTGCAGTGCCCCAAGTGCGTGCAGCTCGAGCTGCCCAAGGCGCCGTACTGCTCGCAGGACTGCTTCAAGGTGCGCGGGCGCCGTGTTGATGGGTTTGGCGGGCTCCGGCGCCGCCCGCGCGTGCCCCCCCCCTCACTGCCCCCCCACCACCCACGCCCCCCAAACCAACCCCAAAATCCCCCCAAAACCCCAGGCTGCCTGGGCCGAGCACAAGCAGGTGCACGCGCCGGGGCGGGCGGCAGACGGGGCGGCCGGCGCCCAAGGCGAGCAGCAGCAGCAGCAGCAGCAGCCGTGGCTGTACTGCACGCACCGCGGCCGCGGCCGCAGCCCGGCGATGCCCTCCTTCCCGTGGACGGGGCCGCTGCGGCCCCAGGTGATCGCGCCGCCCCGCCAGGTGCCGCCGCACATCCCGCGCCCGGACTACTCCGAGACGGGCTACCCCGAGTCCGAGGTCGAGAGCAAGCAGCAGCGGTCGAGTGAGTTTAGGAGGAAGCTCCTCCTCTCTCCCGCCCCGCTCCTCCGCACCCCCGCCCCTCTTCCCCCTCCTCACGTGTCCTCCCTCTCCCCCCCCCCCCCCAAAAAAAAACCACCACCGCCACCAAAAACAACAACAACAACCCCCGCAGTCCCCATCCGCACGCCCAGCGAGATCGAGGGCATCCGCGCCGCGTGCCAGCTCGCGCGCCGCGCGCTCGACGCCGCGCACGCGGCGGTGCGGCCGGGCGTCACAACGGACGAGCTCGACCGCATCGTGCACGAAGCGATCGTCGAGGGGGGCGGGTACCCGTCGCCCCTCAACTACTTCAACTTCCCCAAGTCGGTGTGCACGAGCGTGAACGAGGTGAGGCCGCGTTTTTTTGTGGCGGCGGGGGGGGGGGTCCCGCGCTCTCTCTCTCTCGGAGCGCCACGGTGCCGCCGCCGCTTTTTTTTTTCCAACGTACACCCTCACAAAACAAAACAAAACCAAACACACACGACGACGACCACCAACCGCGCGCGCACAACCAACAGATCATCTGCCACGGCATCCCCGACGCGCGCGAGCTGCAGGACGGCGACATCGTCAACGTGGACGTGACGGCCTACCTCGGGGGGTTCCACGGCGACCTCAACGAGACCTTCACGGTCGGGGCCGTGGACGAGGCCGGGCGCACGCTGGTGCGCGCCGCGCACGACGCGCTCGCCAAGGCGATCGAGGCCGTGCGGCCGGGCGTGCGCTTCCGCGACATCGGCGACATCATCAGCAAGCACGTGCACCAGCTCGGCCTGTCGGTGGTCAAGACCTACTGCGGCCACGGCATCGGCGACCTGTTCCACTGCGCGCCCAGCATCCCGCACTACACGCACAACAAGGCGGTCGGCGTCATGAAGGAGGGGCAGGTGAGACATGGGGGCTGTTTGTGTGTTGCGCGCCGGTCGGGTTGGTTGATTGGGGGAAAAAGGCGGCGGCGGCCTTTTGTTGCCGATCGGTTGGCCGGCCGATCGGCCGATCGGTCGGTCGATCGGCCGATCGATCGGGGTTGGCCGTCATTTCCGTCAAAAAAATCGAGTCGGCCCTCGACCCCCCCCGCCCCACGGCACCCTCGTCTCACCCCCCAACGCCGCTCGTCGCGCCACCTCTCGCCTCGCCCTCGACAAACACACAGGTCTTCACGATCGAGCCGATGATCAACGCCGGCAGCTGGCGCGACGTCACCTGGCCCGACGGCTGGACCGCGGCGACCTCGGACGGGAAGCGCTCCGCGCAGTTCGAGCACCAGCTCGTCGTCACGAGCACGGGCTGCGAGGTGCTGACCGCGCGCCTGCCGACGTCCCCGCCGCTTTGGTGGGAATAGGCTCTAACAACGAGACATCAGATCTATGTGTAAATTCGCCTAGCGCATCCGAGGATCTTTCCCACGACCGCGCCCGCGCCCCACCCCGCGCCCGGCATTCCCCGGGGAACGTCCAAAATCGCCCCTCGCGAGGGGGCTGAGCGGCTCGGGGGGATCGAAGCGCTCGAACAGGTCGTGGAGAACGTCTGCCGCGCCCGCGAACACGGCGTCCGCCCGCTGGAACTCGCGCCGCAGCAAGTGCGCCCCGTCCGGGCCGACCGTGCGGCCGAGGTCGTGCGCGTGCTCGAACGGGTCCTCGATGCAGAACAAGTGGCGCTCCGTGCCAACGCGTTGGGTCCTGTTGTTGTTGCTCGTTGGATCGATGTTTTGTTGTTAGCCAGGAATGCTTACGCCTTCAACACCAAGTCGATCGAGCAACGACACAACGAAAAAAGGAACTCACCAGCCCTTGTCGGCTTTCACCATCTCCTCGCGCTGGCGGATGGTCACGACCTCGTTGCGGTAGTCGTGCTGGCGAGCCCAGTAGTGAAAGAAGGACGCGAGCAGGTCCGCGAGCGTCTCGGTGTTGGCCGCGCCAAATCCCTTGAGCTCCGCGACGCGATCGTAGTACTCGCACGTCCAGCCACCTGAGTGTTTTCAGTGAACATTGGAAGGAAAGTGAGTCGATCGATAGGACCCTAGTTAGACAGCTCGATCGATCGATCGATCGGTCGATCGGTCGATCGGTCGAGAATCGATCGACACGCGGACTGATCGATCGGTCGATCGGTCGATCGAGAACCGATCGACACGCGGACGATCGATCGGTCGATCGATCGGTCGGCCGAGAATCGGCCGACACGCGGACTGATCGATCGGTCGATCGGCCGGTCGGCTGCCGATCGGTCGGTCTGTCGATGGGCAGGTCTACAGTATATCATTTCGCCGATCGATTGGTTGAATATTCTCACCGTGCTCGAGCCGGAACGTCTTGGGCTCCATCGCCTGCAGCACGGGCAGCACGGGCGGGCTGCGCCGCTGCAGGTGCGAGATGCACATGAGCACGTAGGCGTACGACGAGAGCGTGCCGATGTAGGCGTCGTTGACGCGGCGCGACTTGGCCCACAGCTTGACGGCGAGCGCGAGCTGCCGCAGGCGCGGGTCGACCGCCGAGTAGTCGCGCAGCAGCTTGGTGTTGGCGAGCGCGAGGCGGTTGTTGACGGTGACGTCGGCGTGGATGCCCGTGGCCGCGTGCACGAACTTGACGACGGGCATGCGCGCGGTCGGGATGGCCTTGACCTCGGCGAACACGGGCTTGGGGTCCCAGACGGGCAGGCCGCGCGCCGGCCCGGCCGCCTGCTGTTGCTGCTCCGGCGCGTCCTCGTACATGGCCTCCTCGAGCAGGCGCCCGACCTCCTCGATGACGGCGCCTGGTGGTGTGGGGTCGGTGGTTGATGTTGTTGGTGTTGTTGGTGTTGTTGGGGGGGGGGGGGGGGGGGAGAAGGGGGCGCGTCGACGACGAGGAGGAGGAGTGGAGTGAACGTGAGCGTGAGCGCGGGCGACGACGACGGCCACGGCGCCACAACGCAACGCAACCGAAATCGCCCCCCCAAATACCAAAACCCACCCTTGCCCTCCTTGGTGTCCTCGACGCCGTCCAGCTCCAGGCACACGTCGATGTCGTTGGACCCGGAGAGCGCCAGCCCGTTGGCCGCCGAGCCGAACAGCCGCAGGCGCGCCCCGGGCCACCGCCCCAGCAGCGTGCGCTCGACCGCCTCGAACGCGTCGCGCAGCCGCCCGACCTCGTGTGCGCTGGGCGTCTTGGACGCGAGCAGGTCGAGCAGGCGGGCGTTGAGGGCGTCGGCGTCGGAGCGGCGCGGGGGCGGCGGGGGGGTGGGCACGACCCTGCGCGCGGCGGCCAGGGGCCGCGGCGGGGGCGGGGGCGTGCGCTGCTGCTGCTCCTCTTGCTCCAGCTGCTGCTCCTCTTGCTCCAGCTGCTGCTGCTGCTGCTGCTGCTGCCGTTGCCGCCGCCGCTGCTGCTCGTCGTCCTCGTCGTCCTGCCGCTGCTGCTGCTGCCGCCGCCGCTGCTGCTCGATCTGCTCAAGGACCATCGACTGGAACACCTGAGGGTCGATGCCGCGCGCCTGCGCCTGCTCCATGAGCTCGCGCGGGATGGCGGCCAGCAGCGCCGACGACGAGAGCCCCCCCGCAGGCGTGGGAGGCGGCGGCGCGGGTGCGGGCGGCAGCGGCGGCGGCGGCGGCGCGCCGAAGGCAGACGCGGTGCCGTTGATGAGGCTGCCACCGCCACCGCCGCCGCCGCCGCCAGCGCCCGCCCCCGCGCGCAGCATGCGCAGCAGGTCCTGGCCGGCGTCCGGGCGCATCTGAGGACGAGGAGGATGCTGCTGCTGGTGGTGGTGGAGCGGCTGCGGCTGCTGGAGGTAGGGCGGCGGCGGCTGATGCTGCTGCTGCTGCGGCGGCGGGCCCACGTCGGCCGCCAGCCCCGCCGCCCACGCCGGCAGCACGCCGCCGCCGCCGCCGCTGCTCATTTGCAGCCCAGACAGGGAGAGCTGCTGCGGCTGCTGCTGCTGCTGCTGCTGCTGCCCGCCGCCAAAGTAGGAGGGGAGGTGCTGCTGCTGCTGCTGTTGTTGGTGCTGGTGCTGGTGCTGCTGAGGAGGAGGAGGAGGGTAGAGCGGCGGCGGCACCGGCACCGGCGGCGGCATCGGCGCGGCGCCGTACGCGAGGCCGCCGCCGCCGCCGCCGAGCAGGCTCGCCCCTGGCCCTCCTCCGCCTCCGTACCCGCCCAAGTCCGGGAGCCCGCCCAGGCCGTACTGCGGTTGTCGCTGCTGCTGCTGCTGCGGCGGCGGCGGCTCGAAGAGCAGCGAGCCGAGCAGGTGCTGCTGCTGCTGCTGGGGTTCGACGAGACCTTGCTGCTGCTGAGGGTGCAGGCCGAGCGCCCGCAGCTGGCGCTCGAGCGCTTCGTCCATCGTCTTTTGTTGGTGTGTGTTATGTGTGTGCGTGTGGTCTTGGCCACGAAGGAGGGAAGATATCTCGGATGAAGGGGGAGAGAGCGCGCGCGCCGCCGTCGGCGTTGGCGGCGTTGGCGGATGCGCCGACTCGGCGCCCGCGGCCGGTTGATCATGATGATGCGGCCGCTCGGCCACAGTGCACACACACACACACAGCGACGCACACGCACACAGCGACACACGCTCCACCACCAACCGACGCAGAGATCCCCCTAGCTCAAGCGCGCGAACAAAGCACAGAGCGCTCTCCTCTCCCTCTTTCTCAAACCCGACCCGTCGAGCAGCAAAGATGATGTTCACTAGCCTCCTGGTGCGTTCACGCTTGAGCAGGAGGGGTCGTGATCCTGCCCTGCGTGGGGTCGCCGGGCGCCGAAAGATCGTGAAGCGGGAGCGCGCGCGACGCAAAGGGACGAGCAGGAGGGTTTGCCTGCTCTCTCTCTCTCTCTCCGCCCGCGCCGGTCGGTTTGCGACCCCTTTCGGGCGCTGGCTGACTCGCGCGCTCCCTCCATCGCTCTCTCTCTGCCCACGCGGCGCGCGCGCGCCCAGCCCGCGCGAGCGGAGATGAGGGCGCCTTCCTTCGTCGGTGCAACCACCTCGTCGCGCCGACTCGCGCGCGCGCGCGACGCCGCCACGCCGCTCAGCTCACACGCCCCCTCCCCCAATAACCCCGACCATGAACAAAAAAACCACACAACACAGCGCGCCGGCGCCCACCACGGCCCGGTCACCTTTGTGCACATGAGCAAGGCGTGAGTGAATCGAGGATCTGGCGACACACACACACACACGCACCCAAACGCACGGCAGTCTGCGCGCACGCCGTCGGCTCACCTCCTCTCTCCCCCCTCACGCCGCCGGCCCTCTCTCTCTCTCCGCCGCCAAACCGCAACACCGCCAAACCGCAACACCGCCAAACCGCAAAAACCCCACAGCAACGACACGATCTTCAGCCGCCTGGTGCCGACCGTTCTCGGCCTGGGCGCCGTCAGCTCGGTCTTCTTCGGCGCCAAGTCGCTCCTCTTTGACGAGTCGGGCAACTAAAGACGCGAAGGCGCGTGTGCTGCGCTTTGTAATAACACCAACTTTTGCTCATCTCTCGTCATCTCTCTCACCATCTCTCTCACTACTCTCAACCCGCCGCCGCGCCCCGCGCCGGGTCGAACGGCGCAAAGCTCGTCTTGAACGCCGCGACCGCCGCCGCCTCGCCGTCGGGCCCGTCGCCGACGGGCAGCACGCACGCCTGCCACTCGGCGCGCTCGGGCGCGCCCAGCAGCTCGGCGAGCGCCGCGCGGCCCAGGTTCATGGGCACGCGCTCGCCCGGGGCCACGGGGCGCACGAGCCCGGAGCCGTCGGGCAGCAGCGCGAGGAAGTACTCGCGGCGCGGGTTGCCGCCGACCGCCTCGAGCAGCGCGCGCGGGCAGGGCGCGCCCGCGGCGGCGCCCTCGCCCGCGGGCACGGGGCGCCAGCCAAAGCGCGGGCGGGGGCGGCGCGCAGCCGGGGCCGCGGCTGTGGCGGCGGTGGCGGCATCTTGGCCAGGCGGAGCAGCAGCGGCAGCGGCGCCATCGGCAGCAGCGCCACCCTCCTCTCCAGCCGCCGCCGCCGCCGGCACCGCCGCCCCCTTGCCCTCGTCCTCCTGCTCCTCCCCCTCGGCCGCCGGCGGCGCGGGCGTCTCGCGCGGCAGGCCCATCTGCTCCGCCAGCGACATGAACACCTCGGCCGCGCGCTCGGCCCGGCCCCGCGGCACGCTCACCGCGTTGATGTGGCAGTGGTTGCCGCCGCGCCCGCGCAGCGTCACAAAGCGCTCAAACCCGACGAGGCAGCGCGCCTCCGCGCCGCCGCCGCCGCCAGCCTCGCCCCCGCCGCCGGCCTCGCCCCCGATCGCCTCGGCGCGCCGGCGCAGGGCCGCCAGGAAGCGCGCGGCCTCGGCCGCCGCGGCCGCCGGCATGCTCGCGAGCGACGCGTAGTGCTCGATCGGCACGACGAGCGCGTGGTCGCCCAGCCCCTGGGGCGGCGGGGGAGGGACGGGCCCCTTGTCGAGCGCCACGTAGGCCTCCTCGCCCACGCTGGCGACGAGGGAGGGGTCGGCGCGGTCGGACGACAGGCAGAACCAGCAGTCGGCGACGGGCTGGCCCGAGAGCGGCGGGGCGTGGCGCGGGTGCTGGTGCTGGTGCTGGTGCTGGTTCTGGTGCTGCTGGCGGCGGGGCGCCCCCGCTGCCGCTCCTGCCCCCGGGCCCGTCGCCGCGGCCGGGCGCGGCTGGTTGGCCTGCTCGACGCCCAGCTCGCGCCCGCCCAGCTGCTGGCCGGCCAGGCCGAGCGCGGCGGCGGCGCCCTCGCGCGTGGCCATCTGCACGTGCGCCCAGCTGTGCAGGCGCGCGTTGGCGTTGTTGCCGCCGCCGCCGCCGCCGCCGCCGCCGCTTCCGCCCTCCCCGCCACCTCCAGCGGGCTGCTGCTGCTGCTGCAGGAACCGCCGGATGTCCTCGACGGGCACGCCCGTGCCGGACGCGAAGAAGGCCTCGACCTCGGCGTACGTGACGTTCGCGGGCAGGTTGCGCACGAACACGGTGCGCGACGGGTCCTTGACGACGCCCGCGGCGCCCCACGGCACGACGGCCGCGCCGGGGCCGGCGCCGTCGGCGGGCCCGCGCGCGCGCTTGTTGGTGTTGCCCGCCCCACCGACGCCGCGCTGCTGCCAGCGCCACGCGCTGCCGTCGGCGCCCCCCCCCTCGGCGCCCCCCCCCGCGTCCGACTCGTCCCCGGCCGCCGGCCGCTTCGTCCCCCTCCCCTGCTGCTGATGCTGCTGGTGTTGCTGCAGCAGCTCGTACGGCGACGGCGTGGCGCCCTGCGGCACGGCCGACAGCTGCTCGGGCGGCAGCGCGCCCGCGGGGACGAGCGCGAGCGCGTGCAAAAACTTGGCCTTGGACGGGTTGCCCACGGGGGCGAGCGCGACGAAGCGCGTGGCGCGGGCGCCGGCGCCCAGGTCGCGCGAGGCGTAGGGCGGGCGCGCGTACCAGAGCCCGCGCGCGGCCGCGGCCGACGCGTCGCCGCCGATGCCGCCGCCGCCGTTGGCCAGGCGCAGCGCTGCGGCGTCGCCCGGCACGACGTGGTAGCGCGGGCGCGCGAGGTCGGCGAGCTGGGCGGGGCCGGGGCTGCCGACGGCCGGGCCCGTGCCGCGGAAGGCGGCCTCGGCGGCGGCGGCGATAGCCGGGGGCAGGTCGCCCGTTGCCGTTGGCGCCGCCGCCGGAGCAGGAGCGGCCGCGGCAGCCTCGCCCGCGTCGCTTCCTGCTCCTGCTGCCGCTGCTGCCGCCGGCGGCGGGAGGCCCAGCAGCACGCCCGCGGGCCACTCGCACGTGAGCAGCAGGTCCACCTCGCCCTCGTGGGCCTCGACGGCCGCGCGCGCCGCCGCGGCCGCGGCGGCGGCCGCCTCGTCGGCGGCGACGGCGGCTGCGCCCGTGGCGCCGCCGGGCGGCGCGCCCGCGCGCGCCAGAAACGCGACCGACAGCCCCGCCACGTCGGCGACGCCGCCTCCTTCGCCGCCGCTGCCCAGGTACCTCAGCGGCGCGCCGGGTCCGGCCGCCTGGATCGCGGCCAGCGTGGCGGCCGCGCCGCGGCCCGTGGGCGGCGAGCAAAAGGCGATGAGCGGGGGCAAGTTGGGCGGCAAGGCGGCTGCGGCGGTGGCATCGGCGTCGCCGCCCTGCTGCTGCTGCTGCTGCCCCCGCGCGAGCAACGCCTTCAGCTCGGCGGGCACGGCGGCGCCGCCGTCGTCGCCTCCCTCCTCGCCCTGCTCGCCGCCCGCAGGGGCGAAGAACTCGCCCACGCACAGCAGCGCGTCAAAGGCCGGGCCGCCGCCACCGCTCTCGCCGCCGCTCGCGCCGCCGGCCTTGGTGGCGACGGCCGAGACGCGCTTGAGCAGCGCGCCAAAGGCGCCGCGCACGGGGCCCGCGAGGAGCAGGCGCACGGGGGCGCGCGGCGCGGGCTCGGCCATGATCTGCGGGTTTTGCGTGAGAGAGAGAGTTGGAGTCGTGACACTTGGCGTGTGCGATCGCGCGCGCGAAAGCGACAGAGGCGGCTGTTTGGTGTTTTTGCGCGCGCCGCGAAACGAAACAGCAGGCCGCTCTCCCCGGCTTCGAGGAGGGGGTTGAGAGAGAGAGAGAGAAAGGAGCCCCGCGAGTAAGTAGTTTGGTCGGGTGAGCAATAACGCGCGCGCTTGCGTACGAGTATGGGGCGACACCTTTCGCAGTGACGCGCGCGCGCTGTGATGTTGCCGACGCCGCCTGTGCCGCCGCCGCCGCCACTACTCGCGCCGCAGACCGGCCGCCCGAACCAACACGACGGCAAGGGCGTTACCCTTTTCGTCGTCGTCGTCGTTGTTGTCGTCGTCGTTGCAAAAAAAATCAGAGCCAACACTGGCTACTCTATAGCGAATAAGAATCGATCTAATAAAAAGTCCCGTCGGCGCCGGCGGCGCCGTCTCCTCGTCCCGCTTCACACCCCCAGCGCCTTGGCCACCGCCAGGCCCGCGGCCGTGCCCAAGCCGTAGCCCGCTGCGCCGCACAGCAGCGCGGGCTGCACCAAATCGCCCCAGCCGCGAGCCCCGGCCATCCCCGCGGCCGTCGCTGGCCCCCCGACGAGCGCGTTGCTCGCCACCAGCAGCGCCCGCGTCGGCAGCCGCAGCAACCCCCCTCCGACGAGCGCGAGCGCCACCCAGTGGACCGAGACCATCACCAGCACAAACGCGGCCGTGGGGGCCAGCGCGCCGGCCAGGCTGCCGCCGCCCGCACCAGCACCAGCACCACCACCACTAGCCGCCTGAAGGAGCGCCGAGCCGGCCGAGGCGCCGATGCCGGCGAAAAACACGCCGATCGCGGCGGTGCCGAGCGCCGAGGCGCCCGCAAAGGGGCGGGGGGCAAAGCTGAGGGCGGCGGCGGCGCGCGCCCCGGCCCCGGCCGCGGCCTCGGCGGGCAGCGACGCGAGCGCCGCCTCCACGTCGGCCGAGCCGCGGGCGGCGCGCGCCCCGGCCGCCGCCACGGCCAGCGCGGCCAGCGACGCGAACGCGAGCCCGAGCCCGGGCGCGCCGATGGCGCGCGCGCACGCGCTGCCGACCGAGCAGGCGCCGACAGCGGCCGCGACCGACAGCGCCAGCGACTCGGCCGTCACGGCCTGCAGGCGCGAGCGCGACGAGGCCGAGGCCGACTCGCGCACGGCGGCGGCGGCGGCCGCGGCGGCGTCGGCGGCCGCGTCGGCCGCCGCCACGGCCACGGCCTTGGCGCGCGCGAGGTCCCGGCTGTACTGCTTCTGCTGCTGCTGCTGCTGCCGCTGCTGCTCCTTGCGCTGGCGCCGCCTCTCCTCCGGGGTGGTGGCGGGCCCGTCCGAGTCGTCGCTGCTGCTGCTGCTGTCCTCGCCGCCACCGTCGGCGGCGGCGGCGGCGGATGAGGAGGAGGGCGCTGCCGCCGTCGCCGTCGCCGTCGCCGTCGCCGCCGCCGCTGCCGCGGTCGCCGCTGCCGCTGCCGCTGCCGCCGCTGCCGCGCTCTTCTTCTTCTGCTTGTCGCTGCTGGCGAGGCGCTCGGCCACGTCGGCCGGGCTCAGGCGCGGCGGCAGGACCATGCACGACAGCCCGTCGACGGGCCACGAGTCGTCGTCGCTGCTGCTGCCGCTGCTGGGGCTCAAGCTGCGCTCGCCGGCGCCGGCGCCTGCGGCCGAGGCGACGGCCGCGCCCGCGGCCGAGGGAGGCATGAGCGGCACCGCGGGGCCCGCGGCGACCGCGGCCACGGGCGAGACCTTGCTGCCGCGCTTGCTGGCGGTGGCGACGGCCGCCAGGAAGCTGTCTGCCGCGGGCTCGCTGAGGGTCGGGGTGCCGTCGAGCGCGATCGAGGGCAGGGACGCGGCAGCGGCCATGGCGCGCTCGGCGGCGGCGGCGGCCGCCGCCGCGGCCGCCGCCGCGGGGCCCGCGCCCTCTGGGGTCGCCGGCGCCGCGGCGAGCAGGCTCAGGGGAGGGCGGCTGCTGGGCGTGTTGGCCGCGGCCACGGCCGCCTGGAAGCTCGAGATGGCCGACTCGTCCGTGAGCAGCGGGGCGCCGTCGAGCGCGAGCGGGCCGCCGGCGCTCGGCGAGGGCGGGCGACGCTGGAGCTGGGGCAGCGGCGGGGGTGGGGGGGGTTGCGGTGCTGTTGCTGCTGCTGCTGCTGCAGGCTGCTGCTGCTGCTGCTGGCCGCGCGCCTCCGTCTCCTCCACCACCTCCCCGGGCTGCTGCTGCTTGTTGGTCGTCGCCGCCTTGGCCGTCGCCTCGACCGAGACGGCAGCCGCCGCGGCCGCCGCGGCCGCCGCAACCGCGGCCGCCGCGCCTTGGCCGCCCTCGCCGCCGCCGTCGTCGGCGCGCGCGGGGAACACGGTGAGCGCCCCGAGCAGGGGCGCCATGGTGGCGTTGTCGGCCGCGGCCAGGACAGGGACCGTCGCGGGCGCCAGGTGCACGGCGGTCGCCACCGCCGCAAAGTTGGCCGCGCCGCCGATGTACGAGGCGCACAGGCACGCGGCCGCCTTGGCCGCGGCCGCCTGGCCCGCCGCCGCGGCTCCTCCTCCGCCGCCGAGCGCGGCGCCCAGCGCGGACGACAGCCAGGGCCCGACGGCCGCCCAGGCCGCGAACGCACCCGCCACCATGGCCGCAGCGCCCACCAAAAACCCGGCCAGCACGGGCCCGCCCGTCGTCAGCAGCTCGACGGGGTCGTGCTCGAGCGTGAAGAGCGCCGCGGCCGCGGGCGCGAGCGCCGACCAAGTGCCCTCGGCCGCGGCGACGGCGCTGGCCGGCAGCGCGCCCGTGGCGGCGAGCGCGGCGCCGCCGCCCATGGCGAGCAGGGGGAACGAGATGGCGCGGCCCCACGTCGTGCGGCGCTCGATCGCCTGCGCGAGGGCCGAGCAGGCGGCCAGGGACGCGAGCGCCGTGGCGGCGGCGGCGGCCGGGTCGACCGCTGCTGCTGCTGCAGCGGCGGCGATGGGGGCGGCCGCCATCGGCGGCGGCGGCGCGGCGCGCGCGCGCCGGCGGCCGCGGTGCAGCGATGGCAGCGGCGGCGCGGCAGCGGCGTTGGCGAGCCAGGAGGGCCGCGCGCCGCAGCTCGCGCCGCGGGCGTGGGACCGCTGACCGGCGGCGGCCCCGGCCGCGGGCGGCGCCCGCTGGAGCATGGCTCGCTCTCTGTGGTGGTGGTGTTGCTGGCGCGCGGGGGCGGGAGAGAGAGACTGAGGGGTGCTGAGGTGGCGTGTGTGCTTTTTGGCAACGGGGCGGGACGCGTTCAGGGGACCCTTTGTCGGTTGTTGGCAGTACTGAAGAGAGCTAGAGATGCGCGATCTGAGTGTGTGTGTGGTGTCTGGCGAGGGAGGACGCGGGGGGCGTGCTTGTTTGAGCAAGCGATGATCAGCGGAGAACGCCCATCAAGTTCGAAACACGCCCCCTTTTTGCGCAAAGCCCCTATTTCGCGGCGATGTCAGAGTCCTCTTCGCGCGATCAAAGCAACCAGATAGGCCTAGTAAACCACCTCGCACGACTCAAGCGCAGCACAGGGCGCGCGGCAACGAAACGGCAAAGCAAAACAGCCCCCCAACGCAAAAAGAAGGGGGCAGGCCGAGGTCTGTGAAAACCGAGACACACGATGCCGCCGCGTCCGCAGCAGCCCCGGCAGCAGCAGCAGCGGCAGCCCGTCGGAAGTGCCACGTCATGGCCTCCCTCGCGGCCAGGCTGCCGGCGGCGATCAGCCACCCAGGGGCCGCCGCCGATCGCCCCCGCCGCCAAAGCCGCCGCCGCCGCTGCGCCGCCATCGCCGCCCCCGTCGCGCCGACCAATCCTGCGCTGCGACGCCCTCCCGTCCTCACCCCCCTCCTCCTCCCTGGCCTCCCCGCCGCCGGCCCCGCCGCCCGTGCCCCCGCTCCTCGACGCCATGCCCCCGGTCGCCACCCCGCTGGGCGCGCGCGCCGCGGCCGTCGCCGAGGAGCGCCTGCGGCGGTGGGCGCTCGCCGAGGCAGCGGCCTGGCCCCCGCAGTCGCCGCCGGACGTCCACACGTTTGAGCTGGCCGTCTCGGGCACGTCCTCCCCGCTCGCGGTGTCGTGCTGCGTCCTGGTGCAGCAGCAGGCGGCCGGGGACGACGACGACGACCCCAAACAGCAGCGAGCCCCGCCAGTCCTTGGCGTGTCTTTTGCCCTTTCGGAGGACGCGCTCGCCGACAACGGCGAGCCCCCGGACACGCTCGTGCTGCGGTGGGGCGCGGCCGCGCGGCCGTCTGCGCCCCTTCTGGCGACGCTGTCGTCGTCGGACGACGACGACGAGTACGGCGACGACGAACAAGGCAACGGGGGGGCGCCCCCCCGCCTGCACGCGCCGCGCGCCTTCTCCTGCCCGCTCGACCCGGCCGTCCACAGCTGGGGCGCGGGGGGCGGCGCAATCGAGACCACCTTTGGCGCGGTCTTCCCCCCGCCCTGCAACGTAGGCACCGAGTCTGGAAAATCAGCACGCGGCGGTGGTCCGCCGCTGGGCGTGCCCGCGTCCAACGCCGGCGCGCGCGTGCACGCGCTGCTGCTGCGTTTTCCCCTAACCGGGTCGGGCGGCAACGCGGCGCTCTGCAAGGGCGGCCTGGCCTTCGTGCTCAAGACGGCCACGCGCGTGTGGCTCTCGTATGACGGCCTGGATGCCGCGGCGGGCGTGCGCGGGGGGCACTTCTTTGTGCCGACGGCAGCGTTTGCGCAGCTGGCGGGGGTCGAGGCGTGGGGGGCCGCGGAGGAGGAGGAGTTGTTGATCGAGGACAACGGCGAAAAGGACGACGGCGAGGTGAAAGAGGGCGAGCGAGGCGCTGTTTCTTCTTCCTCCCCCGCCGCCGCCGAGGCACCGGCCTCTCCAGCGTCAGCAGCAGCGGCGGCGGCAAGGGCGGCGGCGGCGGCATCGCCCTCGCCAGACCCGGCCGACGCGGTCGCGGCGGCCGCATCCGCGGCCATCGCCGCCTTCGTTTCGGCGAGCAGCGGTAGCGGCGGCAGCAGCGGCAGCGGCAGCAGCGGCAGCAGCAGCGGCGGCGAGGAGGAGGAGGCGCCCTCCGTTTCGGCCGGCAGAGCACCAACAACAGCACCAACAGCGGCACCAGAACCGGCACCAGCCCAGCCAGCAGCAGCGTCAGCAGGCCCGCCGCCGCCACCATCGCTCCCGCCGATGCCGGCCGCCCGCACCGCGCGCGTGCTCGAGGCCCTCGCCGCGCGCCCGGCCGACCCGCCGCTCGTCGCGTCCCTGGTGCGCGGGTCGGCCCCGCCTTCGCGCCTCGCCGGCGGCGGCTCCTCTTCCGTTTCCCCCGAGGGCGCGCCCGTGCCCCCCTGCGACTGGGCCGTCGCGCGCATTGCGACGGAGGAGCCGGGCGCCGAGCGCTCGCTCATGCACCGCTTCCGCGCGGCCGAGCGCCTGCTCGCCGACGCCGAGCGCGAACGGGGCAGCGACGGCCCCCGAGCGGCGCTCGCGGTGGCCGCCTGGCTGCGCTTCAGCGCCGCGCGCCACCTCGTTTGGGTAAGGTTTTGATTTGTTTTTTGATTTGTCGCCCGCGCGCAAAGAAAACGGGCGCTGCTCATTTTCGCCGCCCTTCGCCCCCCCAAAAAAACAAACAAAACAGAACAAAAACTACAACGTCAAGCCGCGCGAGATCGCCGCCGCGCAGGAGCAGCTCACGCAGCGCCTGCTCCGCTGGCACGCGCTCCACCCGTGGCTGCGCGCGGCATTGCTCGGCGTCGCCCTGCCCGCCGTGGGCCGCGGCGGCGGGTCGCGCGACGACGGCGACCAGGGCGGGCTTGGGCAGCGCGTGCGCGACGAAATTTTGGCTGTGCAGCACGCGCACCCGCGGTGCCGGGGGGGCATCTGGGAACAATGGCATCAGAAGCTCCACAACAACACGAGCGCCGACGACGTGGCGATCTGCCGCGCGCTGATCGCGTACGTCGAGGTGGAGGAGGGCAATGGGCCGGCCGCGCGCGTTGCCGCCTACTGGCGCTCCTTGGCGGAGCAGGGCGTGACGCGCGAGCGCCTCGCGTCGTTCGACCGCGCCATCACGCACGAGCCGGCGCTGGCCCCCGAGCAGCGGCGGACGGGGGACACGGACGCGACGCTCGCCGACGACCTGCGCGCTTACCTCAAGACGCTCGTGGCCGTCCACGGCGGCGGCGACCTGTCGAGCGCGGCCGCGGCCGTGCTGGGCTTTGAGCTGCCGAAGCCCTCGGGCGGCAAGGCGCGCGCGATCCGCGTCCCGCCGGTGCCCGGGTTTGGCGAGGGCGAGGCCGGGCGGCGGCTGAAGGCGGCCATCGACGCCGTGCTCGCGGCGCAGGCGGCGCTCGGGCCGAGCGCCGCTTTTTCGGCGGACGCCGCCGCTGCTGCTTCCCTCGCCGGCCCGCGCGACCTCGCCCTCGCCCACGCGCGCGCGGCCGCACTGGCGGTCGAGGCGCGCCTGCTGCTGGAGCCCGCCCTTGTCGCTGTCGCTTCTGCTGATCCTTCTGGCGGCGGCGGCGGCGGCGGCGACGCGGCGGCGCGCGTGAAGGACGTCGTCTTCCTCGACCAGGCGCTCGACCTGGCCGCGCGCACGGCGCTCGAGGGCGGCGTGCACCACGCGCGGCGCGCGGCCAAGGAGGCGGCGGTAGCGGCGGCCAACGCCAACGCCAACGACGCCGATGACGACCCGCTCTCGTGGCTGCTCGACGTGGTGGGGCCCGCCGTCGAGAACGCGGCGCTGAGCTCGGCGCCGCCCGGGCACCTGTCGGACGCGGCGGCCGCCGCCCTGCACTCGGCGGCCGAGGCGGCGAGCCTGGCCGAGTGGCGCGCGGCGGCGCCCATGGGCGAGGGAGGGGGGGGGGGCAGCGGCGCCACAGGCGGCGGCGACGACGACCCTCACCATCCCCCCCACCACCCCTACCACCACCCCCACCACGCCAAGAACGAGCTCGCGCTGTGCCTCCGCCACCTGCACGCCATCCGGCGGCTCCCCCGCTCCTCCACTGCCTCCAACGCCCGCGCCCTGCACGCCGTGGCCGCGCTCGAGCGCGCGCGCCGCGTGGTCGCCGACGGCGGGGCCGCCCTGTACGCGTGGCTCCAGCCCACGGCCGAGGCGCTGGGCCGGTCGGCCCTGCCGCAGGTGCCGGAGCAGGTCGTGGCCATGTTTGGCGAAGAGTGTGTGCGCGGCACGGCGGCTTCGTGCCTGGCGCAGATCCTAGCGGTCGCCGAGCCGCTCGCGCGCGCGCTTGCCGGCGAGCGGAGCGGGTGGCAAGTGATCTCGCGGGCGCCCGGCGCCGTCGTCGCCGGGCGCCTCGCCCGCGCCGCCTGCCTGGCGGACGTCCAGCACGCCAGCTACGCGCACCCGACAGTGCTGGTCGTCTCGAGCCCCGTGCGCGGGGAGGAGGACGTGCCCAGGGGGGTGGTCGCGGTGCTGGTGGTCGTGGCGGCCGAGGAACAACAAGGGGCGGCGCCGGGATCGTCGTCGTCGTCATCGTGGGGCGGCCTCGACGTGCTGTGCCACGCAGCCATCCGCGCGCGCAACTCGGGGGCGCTCTTGGCCTGCTGCCTCGACGAGGACGTGGCGGCAAAGACGCTCGCGGCGATCGACGCGGCGGCGGCGGCGGCTGTTGCAGGATCGTCCGACATCTCTTTCGCGGTCGAGCCGTTTGTGGCGGTCGAGCTCGCGAGCGACGACGAGGTGCGCGTGCGCGCGGCCACCGAGGCCGAGGTCGAAAGCAGCAGCAGCAGCAGCGGCGGCGGCGGCCAAAGCCCCCCCGCGTTGGCGGCGCCCCCTCCTCCACCACCGTCCGACGAAGCAGCAGCAGCAACCCCCCCGCCGCCGCGCGACCGCCTGTCCCTGCTGGCCGCGCACGACTTTGCCCCGGGCCTCGTGGGCGCCAAGGCCCTCAACACGGCCGCGCTCTCCGGCAGTCGCGACCTGCCGCCCTGGGTCGCCCTCCCGCCCTGGTCCCTGGCCCTCCCGGCCGGCGCCTTTGAGGCCGCGCTCGCCGACCCGCCCGAAAACGCGCCCCTCGCCGAGGCCGTGCGCGAGCTCTCGGCCGCGGCCGACGCCGCGCTCGAGGCCGGAGACGCCGAGGCTGCCGCGTCGGCGCTCGCGCTCGCGCGGGGGGCCGTGCTGCGCATGCGCGCCCCCGAGGCGCTGGCCCGCGCCTTTTCCGCGGCCGTCGCCGAGGCCTCGTGGGAGGAGCACGTGCAGCGGCGCGAGCGGCGGCGGCGGGCGGCGTTGGCGGCGGCGGCAGCAGCCGCGTCGCCGAGCGCCCGTCTCGCCGCCACCCAGACGGGCGACGAGACGGACGAGGGCCTGCTTGCCGGCGCGGGCGCGGCGGCCTTCTCGCCGCTGTCGCAGCAGCCCAGCGTGGCATCGTGGGCCGCCACGGCGGGCGACGCCGCCTGGTCGAGCGCGTGGCCGGCCGTGCGGCGCGTGTGGGCCTCGCAGTTCAACCTGCGGGCGCGCGTGGCGCTGCGCAACGCCTCCCTGGCGAGCGAGGGCGCCATCTCGCCGGGCTCTCTGCGCATGGCCGTCCTGCTCCAGCCGCTTCTGCCGGCCAGCCGCGCCTTTGTGGCGCACACGCGCTCGCCGCTGGGGGGCGCTGCTGGGGGGGGCGGCGGCGGCGGCGGCGGCGGCGACGGCGGCGGCGGTGCTGACAAAAAAGAACACGACGTCAAAAAGGACCACGACGACGACGACGACGACGAGGAGGTCTACGTGGAGGCCGTGCAGGGCTTGGGGGAGACGCTCGTGGGGGCGCACCCGGGCCGGGCCTTGGGCGGCGTGGTGCGGCGGTCGGCGCTGCGGGCGCCGGCGGCCTCGGGCGGGGGGCTTTTGCGCGGGGGCACGCGCCCGCCGCCCGCGCCCTCGTCCCCGGCGGAGCTGGCGCGCGCCGTGCGCGTGCTTTCCGTGCCGAGCAAGTCGATCGTGCTGCGCGCGCCGGGGCTGCTGGCGGCGAAGGCCACGGCCGGCAGCAGCGACGATGACGACCACGACCACGAGGACGACGAGCGCGCCGGGCAGCTCGCCCTCGCCGCGGCCGCGCGCCTGATCGCGCGCTCCGACAGCAACTGCGAGGACCTGAGCGGCTTTGCCGGGGCGGGGCTGTTTGACTCGCACCCGAGTCGCCCGGCCGTCGCGGCCCTCGCAGACCCCGCCGCCGACCCGCTGCTGTTTCCCGCTTCCGGGGGGGAGGATGGCTGCGGCAATGGCGGCGGCGGCGGCGACGACGACGACGACGGGCTCCACGCCGCGCGCATCTTGCTTTGGGACCTGGCCGCTGCCTCGCTGGCCGTCGAAGACGTGCTCGCGGCGGGGACAGCGGCGGGAGCGGCGGCGGCGCAGGACGTCGAGGGCGCCGTCGTGGGCGCCGGGGGGGCGTCTGGCAATGGCGGGCGCGTCTACGTCGTGCAGGCGCGCCCGCAGGTGTAATAGACGGAGAGAGGAGGAGAGAGACGATGAGATAACCCATGTATCCTTTACACATCATCATCATCGAGGCCGCGGGGCGCGCGCGCGAGAGAGAGAGAAAAAGAGGGAAGAGAGGGGGAGACCCCCTGCTTGCCGCCCGCCCCGCCCATCAACACGCCGCCGCCCCCGGCCCCCCCCCAAAAAAAACATTCGTCCTACGCCAAATCCTTACGCCGACGCGGCCACGCGGGGCTCCGCCTGCGTGCCCTCGCGGAAGCCGTTCTTGAACCGGCGGGGCAGGTCCTTGAGGTGGCGCATGCGCCCCGTCCCCGTGGTGCGGCGCTTGATCGACTTCTGGCCCCACTGGTAGGTGCGCTTGCGCGCGGCGGGGTAGCCGCACGACGAGCAGGTCGTCTTCTGGACGTGGTACGAGCGCCGGCCGCAGCGGCGGCACAGCGTGTGGGTCTTGTCGTTCCGGCGACCTGTGTTTTTTTGTTTTGGGGGGTTGGGTGGGGTTCGTGTGTGAGCGCGGCGGGGGGGCGGGGCTCGACGGCGAACGACAGCGGCGGCGACGGCGACGGCGACGGCGGCGTGAAAAGCTCGCCGCTCTCTCTGTTTTCGACTTACCGAACGAGCCGGTACCCTTGCCGCACTTGCCCATGGCTGCTGTTTGTTTGGTAGCAGCTCAGTAACGCTGTGGGCGTTGTTGGTTGTGTTGGGGGAGGGAAAGGGGGGTGTCGCGGATCGGGTGAGTGAGAGGGGATGGCGCCGCCTGGAGGGGGCGAAAATGCTGCAGCTCTGGATGGGGGACGCCCTTCGCTCAAGACGTTGTGGGGCCTGCGCGATCGGCCGGCGACGGCGCACACAGATGCAGCTCCGGGGTCCAAGAAGGATCCTGGGCGCTCGGGCGGGGTCAAGGCCGGCCGAGGGGAGGGAGACGGCGGCGGCCGGAGGAGGAGAGAGGAGAGAGGGCGAGCCTCCTGCTCTCCTCCTCCCCCTTCGCCGGCTGATGGGGGGGCTGCTGCCTGGCCCCGTGCCCGCGCGCCGCGCCGCCACTATCGGCAAGCGATGCTTGATCCGCGCGAGAGAGGGACGAACGGGACGCGCGCGCGCCTCTCTGTCCGCGGGAGGGGCGCGGGTGCAGCCGTCGAGAAAGGGGACAACAACGCCCGCCCGCGACGGGCGCTGCTGGTGGCGGCGGTGCTGTGCTTGGGCTGCTTGGCCGCGGATCGCGCTGTAGGCGGGAGAGAAAAGGGGGACGCACGTACCTTCGTCTGATTCGACGAAAGGAAAGAGGGAGAGGCGAGGCGAGGGCGAGGGGGGGCAGGGGTCTTCAAGGAGGGGGAGAGGGGGGGGGGGGCGAGGAGGAGGAGAGAGGAAGAGCAGGCCCCACCGACGAACAACTTGCCCCCAGAACTCTTCACGGCGCCCCCCGATCAACACGCGCTCGCACTACTACTACCGCGGCGCCCCCTCTCCGCAGAGTCCTCACACAGGCATACGGCGCGCGCCTCTCAAAACGAGAGAGAGACGAAAGAAAGAAGGAGAAAGAAGGAGACCCTCCCTCACACCAGGTCACGACACACAACGTGCGCACGCCACGTCGCCGTTGGGCGCCAACCCGGCCGGCGTAGACGATGCGCACGGTCGCTGCCGCGCTGTCCTCCTCACCGTCGTCGTCGCGCCAACAACACTTGAAGAAGAACAACAACAACAACAACCGCCCCCGCCACCGCCGCACCGCCATCGCGCCAACGCCGACGCCGTGCCCCGTCGTCACTCGCCGTTTCAACCACGACCCCCCAGCAGCAGCAGCAGCAGCAGGCACCACCATGCCCTCCCCCGACAACAACGACAACACCGCGCAGCCCTTCCGCGCGGCCGCGGAGCAGTGGCTGCGCATCGACCCGGACCCGCAATCGCGCGCCGAGGTCCAGGCGCTGCTCGCCCGCGCGGATGGCGCCGCCGACAACGCCCCCGCCGCCGAAAACGCCGTCCCCGCCCTCGCCCTCGCCGAGCTCCGCGACCGCTTCTCCGGCCCGCTCGAGTTTGGCACGGCGGGCCTGCGCGCCAAGATGGGCCCGGGCCCCGCGCGCATGAACCGCGTCACCGTGCAGCAGGCCACCCAGGGCCTCGCCAACTTTCTGCTCGACGAGACCCCGGGGACCGGCGGCGCGGCCCTCCTCCTCGCCGCCGCCGCGCCCTCGCTCTCGGCCGCCGACGCCGTGCGCCGCGCCGGCGTCGTCATCGGCCACGACGCGCGCCGCGGCTCCGCCCACTTCGCGCGCGTGGCCGCCGCCGTCCTCGCCTCCAAGGGCATCCGCATCTTCTTGTTCGGCACGATCGTCCCCACGCCCTTTGTGGCCGCGGGCGTCGCTTACTTGAGCGCGGCCGCGGGCATCATGGTGACGGCCAGCCACAACACAAAAGAGTACAACGGCTACAAGGTCTACTGGTCCGGGGGGTCGCAGATCGTGCCGCCCATCGACCTGGGCATCGCGCGGGCCATCCGGGAGAGCGAGGAAAAAGAGGGCCTGTGGGAGCTCCCGGAGGAGCTGCTGCTGGCGGACGGCGCAGCGCCGGCAGAGGCCACGACGACGGAGGCGGGAGCGGCGGCAGCAGCAGCAACCACCACCGCCACCGCCACCGCCACCCCGCCAACCCCACTACCACTGATCACCGACCCGACCGACGCCGTGGTCCCCCTCTACTACCGCCGCCTCGTCGAGGGCCTGCGCTTCCGATCCCCCGAGGCCAACGCGCGCGCCAAACCCGTCGTCTACACCCCGCTCCACGGCGTGGGCCTCGCGGCCGTGGAGCGCGCCTTTGCCGCCTTTGCGCTGCCCCCGCCGATCGTCGTCGCTGCGCAGGCGCAGCCCGACCCGGACTTTCCCACGGTGGTCTTTCCCAACCCGGAGGAGGGGGCGGGCACGTGGGACCTCGCGTTCGCCGCCGGGCGGGAGCACGGCGCGCGGCTCGTGCTGGCCAACGACCCGGACGCCGACCGGCTCGCGGCCGCCGAGCGCGACGCCGCGTCTCCCGGCGGCTACCGCGCCTTTAGCGGCAACGAGATCGGCCTCTTGCTGGCCGACTGGGTCTGGCGCAACCGCGGCGACCGCTCCAAGAGGCAGGCAATGCTGGCCTCGGCCGTGTCGAGCCGGGCGCTCGCGAGCGTGGCCGAGCGCGAGGGATTCACGTTTGAGCAGACGCTCACGGGGTTTAAATGGCTGGGCACGGTGGCGCGGCGGATGATGGTCGAGGAGCGGGGGGGGAGCGGCGAGGGCGGGGGAGCCACCGCTGCCGCCGCCAACGACCCCCTCCCTCGCGTCGACGAGGTGCTCTTTGCGTTCGAGGAGGCGATCGGGTTCATGTTCCCGGGCACGGGCGTGCTCGACAAGGACGGCGTGGCCGGCGCGTGCGCCTTTGCCGAGATGGCGGCCGAGCGGTACGCGGGCGAGGAAGGGGGCGGCGAGCGAAACGACGGGGGCGCCGACCCCGCAAGCCAAACGCTCGCGGGGCGGCTCGACGAGCTGTACGCGCGCTACGGCCGCTTCTGCTCGCGCTCGGGCTACTTCGTCGCCGACCCGCCCTCCAAGGCCGCGGCCGTGTTTGACGAGTGGCGGCGGCGGCCGGGCGGCGAGGCAAAAGGCCTCGGCCACGGCCGAAGCTACCCCGCGTCCGTGGGCGGGCTGAGGGTGGCGAGCGTGCGCGACCTCGGCGTGGGCTTGGATACGGCGCGGGGGGGCGCCGAGGGCAAGCCCTCGCTGCCGTGGTCGCCGGGGGACATGATGGTCACGTTTGAGCTCGAGGACCCGGCGCGGGGCCTGAGGGGGGCGCTGACGGTGCGGGGGAGCGGCACGGAGCCCAAGCTCAAGTACTACGCCGAGGTGTGGACGGTTGGGGGGGCGGGTGGAGAGGGGGGAGAGGGAGGAGAGGCGGGAGAGGCGGGGACTGGCGCGGCCGACGCTGCGGCGGCCGAGGCGGCCGAGGCGGCCGTGGCCGCCGTCGCCAAGGCGGTGGCGGACGACCTGGTGCGGCCCGAGGAGCGCGGCCTGAAGCGGCAGGGAGGATGATGACGCTCAGGCGTGAAAAAAGTTACACAAGTGTTTTTTTGTGGACGAACGGCGGCGACGAACAAAACACCAGAGCCGCGCGGCGGCTTGGGGGGGGGGGGGGGGGGGGGCGAGGAGGAAACAGAGCCCGAAACGGATCTCTCCAGAGAAAATGCGGAGGGGGGAGCCCGGCGACGCCTCTCGACGTCATCGGTGTCGTCGTCGTCGTCAAGAGGGAAAGCGCGGGCCGCGCGGCAGGCGGGCGGGACAAAAACCGTTGGCGTTGTTTTGGGGCAGGTTTTTGTCCGCCGCTTGTCGGCGCCTCGCGCGGGGCATATAGATTGTGAGGGGGAAAAAACCAGACAGACTGCTTGCGTTTGAGTCGGAGAAGAGAGAGATGGGCGGGGAAGGGGGGGAAGGAACAGGGGTATGGGCGCGGCGACCCGGCGAGCACAGAGTTTGTGGTCGCAATGGGGGGGCGAGAGACGACGGCGGGAGGGAAAATGTGGCTCGCGGGCGCGCGCTCGGCGTCAGTTTTGGGGGGGCTGTTTTGCTGGTCTGTCGTTCATCGTGTGAAAAAGCGGGGGACGGAGGAAGGAGGCTTGCACGAAAGGAGGGGGGGGGGGGGCGCGAGGTCGGGGGGCGGGAGAATGTGGGCCCCAGCCGCGGCGCGCCTGTTGGAAGGGGGTCGCGCGCTTCTCTCTCCCTCTTTGCGCACATGCTCTCTCTCTCTCTTCCGTCTTCTTCTTCTTTCGTTCTTCTTCTGGCGAATCGTCGTCACTCTCGCAAAGCAGGGGGGGAGCGGGGGGGGGGGGGGCGCCACAAAGCTCGCGCAGCAAGGCACTCACTCACGCGCCGGCCGGCATCGACACGGACACGGGTGACACGGTGTTGTTGGTGGCGCTGCCGTTGTTGGCGTTGTTGAGGTGTTGGGGGGGCGCCGCGCGCGTCGGCGGCGGGGGCATGGGCGGCCACTGGGGGGCGGCCACGGCGGCCCCAGCCCCGGCGAGCGCGCGCTGCATCTGCTCCACGGCGGCCTTGAGCGCCTGCACCTCCCCGCGCAGCTGCCGGTTCTCGTGCTCCAGCGCGCGCACGTAGACGTTCTTGCGCTGGCGCGAGCGCTGCGCGCTCTGCCGGCGCTTCTCGCGGATGCGCTCGATCGCCTCTTCCACCTCCTCGGGCGTGCGGCCCTGCTTGGCGGCGTTGGTCTTGGCGTAAGCCAGCCATGCGCCGTCGCCCGCTTTGGCGCGGCGGGCCGAGGGCTCGTCCGGGTGCGAGCCGCCGCTGCTGGCCTTGCGGCCGAGCTGGCGCCGCAGCTGCTGCTCCTCGTCGGCGTCGCCCTCGGACGACGGGTGGTCGTCGTCGTCGTCGTCGTCGTCGTCGTCGTCGTCGTGGCCGTGGTGGTGGTCAAAGCCGTCGTTGTGGGCGGCGGCCTTGGCCTGGGCGGCGGCCGGGACCCGGCGGCGCGGCGCCCGGCTGGCGCCGCCCTTGCCGGCGGGCGGCATGGCGGCGGCGACCTGTTGCTGCTGCGGCGGCGCAAACGGCGTGGCCGAGTGCTGCTGCTGCTGCTGCTGCTGCTGCGCGGCCAGCGCCATCTGCTGCGCCTGCGCCTGCGCGGTGGCCGTGGCCGCCGCCGCTGCCGCCGCCATCATCATCGCGGCGTGCTGCGCCTGCGCCTGCTGGTACGACGCGGCCGCCAGCTGCATCTGCTGCTGCTGCTGCTGCTGCTGCTGCTGGTCATGCTGCTGCTGCTGCTGCGCGGCCAGGTAGGCAGCCTGCTGCTGCGCCTGCTGCTGCGCGAGGAGAAGCATGCGCTGGTGGCGCGCGGCCTCGCCGTCGTCAAAGGCGGGCGGGGCGGCCGCGGCGGTGGCGGCGGCGGTGGTGGTGGTCGGCGGGAGGGGGACCGCCACGGCCGTCTGGTCGGCTGCGGTCGTTGTTGTTGGTGGTGGATTGGGGTTGGTGTTGTCGTGCGGGGGGTGAGTTGTTTGTTGGTTTGGGTGCGAGTCGTCGTCAGGCGAGAAGCGGATGACGACTCGAGCGCGCGGCGCCGGCCGCGAAATCTTTTTCGGCGCAAGAGATTCGGCCCCGCCCGCGCGCGCGCCCCAAGAGGCGCGCGCCGGATCGCCGAGCGGCCCAAATAAGCGTCATTGGGCGTCGTGGTACCGAACGGCGAGGTCGCAAGGGCGTTTTTGAAGCGCGGCGGGCGAGAAGGGTTTGGGCGGGGGCGGGGCGGGGAGGAAGGGGGAGGAAGAGCCCTCCCCCGGCTCGTCATCCTCCCTTCTCGCCCGCCGCGCTTCCCGGCTCGTCATCCCCGTGCCTCGGGCGCGGATGTGCGATACTCACCGCTCTCGGCCTTGACGGCGGCGAGGCCCACGACGTCCCCCTCGAGCCCGTAGAGCTCAAAATCGTCGAGCAGAGCGCCGAACGGGTCGTCCTCCTGCTCGGGCGCCTGCTGGGCCCCGAAGGCGCTCGCGGTGTTCTTCGTGTATGCGCGGCACATGGTTGCTTCCTGCCGGGGGATGGCGCGGGAGGGGCTTGGGCGCAAGGGCGTCGGCTTGGACGGGTCGGCGCGCGCGCGCGGCGGGTCGGGGGGGGGTCGAGGGGCGCTCCTCGGTTTCTGCGAACAAGGTCTGGAAAGGCCTTTTTCTTTTGTCGACGTCACTGTTTTGCGGTTTCGCTTTGGGGCGGTCTGGTTGGTGTCTGGGGGCGCGGGGCGGTGCTTTTTGGGTGTGGAAGGCTGTTGCGCGAGAGGGGGGGCGGTGAAGGGGGGCAAGGGAGAGAGTTGGGGTTGGCAGCTTTCGGCCAAGGGCGCCGCCGTCCCCGCCCCGGTAGTGCCTCGTCAGCCAAGACATCCCTCCCCCAAAACAAGAGAGGGGGGTGGCGCTAGGGAGGGGGTCAGGCGCTTTTACACCATTGCAATTAGGTCGCGGCATCGTCTTGGGGACGCGCTATGACGACGACGACGGCTCGGCGGCCGCTCCTCCTCCTCCCTCTCCCGCCGCCGCCGCCACTCCTGCCGCCGCCGCCGCCTCTCGCCGCCGCGCCTCCTGCAGCAGGGGCGCCAGGCGCGCGAGCTCCTCGTCCGTCGGCTGCCACCGCCACACGCGCTTGGCGCGGCCCGGGATGCGGCGCGCGGCGGCGGCGGCTGTTGCTGCTGTTGCTGCTGCTGCTGCTGCTGTTTTCGCCTCTGCTGCTGCTGTGCCCGCTGCCGCCGACAACGACGCCGATGCCGCGTCCTTGCGCCTGCCTTCCTCGCGCACGCCGCGCCACACTCGCACGCCCCACGCCTTGCCGGCCGTGCCGTCCTGTTGTTGTTGTTGTTGTTGTGGGTTTGTGAGAACGCGTGATGAGGGCTTCGGTTCTAGAGCGCTGCCCGCCGACGGCCGACCCCGGCCAAAAAAAACAAAAGAAACTTGCCTCCCCGCGCGGCTTGACGGCCGTGACCTCCCAGTAGCTATTGCCGTACGGTTCCCACGACGAGCGCGTCACGCGCGCGCCTACGCCCCCGTTGGGCAGCCGCGACAGGACATCGATGACTGTGTTTCGTGTTGTTTTGCGAGGGGGGCGCGGAGAGGCGTGAGACGACAACGGCGGCGGCGCGAACGAGAGAGCGGCGGCTGCAAGAAGGGAGCAGAAAGAGCGGCGCGATCGACGCGCGCGCCTGTGTCCCCACCGGATCGACGCGCTGCTGGTGGAGGGGTAGCGCGAAGAGCCACGGGGCGGCGCGCGCGCGTGTGCGGACGACCTGACCCCCCCCCTTCAACAGAGAAACACCAAACGTACGGCTCCTGCCCTTGGGCTTGAGCAGCAGCTGCAGGAAGCTCATGGCTTGCTGCTGCTGCGGCTGCTGCTGCTGATGGTGGTGATGTGTCGGTAAGAGAATGGTTTGGGAGAGAGAGAGAGGTGGGGGACAAGGGAGAGAGGGGTGTCGTTTTGGCTCTTGCTCTGTTTGCTGCCTCCCCTCCTCTCATGTTTCTCTCATGTACCGCCGCGTGCGGGGGCTCCCCCTCGAACCCCGGAACCGCGGTACTACTAAAATCCACGACCAAGCGCACCCGCGCAACCCCTCGGCCGCATCCAAAACGAAAAACACGCGCCAAACGATCATTCCCCTCCTCCAAAAAGCACCAGCTCCGTCCGTCCCTCTCTCTCTCCGCCCCAAAAACGATGGGCGCGTCGCAGCAGCCGAGCGCCGCGCAGAGTGAGCAGGACCTGTCCGAGGCGCTCGACGTCGACCCGGACGAGTACGAATGGGTGCGGGGCCAGCTAGAGAGCGCAGGCATCCAGCTCACGAGCGCGCGGCTCGACGACGCCGCGGACGACGACGATGGCGACGGCGAGAGCGGCGAAGACGACGGCGAGAACGGCCCAGACAACGCCGGCGCGTGGAAAGACCCGAGCGAGGGCGGCGCGCTCGGCGAGCTGCTGCGCGCGCTTGAGGACGACGGCGGCGGCGGCGGCGGCGGTGACGGCGATGACGACGACGACGACGGCGAGCAAGCCCTGCTCGACCGGGTCGAGGCCCTGCTGGCGCGCCTCGAGGCGCCCGAAATCTCGCTCCCGGGCCCCGACGGCGACGCGCCGCTCCACCTGGCCGCGCTGTACGGCCTCGAAAAAGTGGCCGCGCGCCTGCTCGAGGCCGGGGCCGACCCGTCCGTCGAGAACCCGGAGGACAAGACGCTCGCGCTGCACGACGCGGCCGCGGGCGGGTACGACGGCATCGTCGATTTGCTTCTGGGGGCGTCGCCGAAAACAGCGGTCGACGCGCACGACGAGGACGGCGACACGCCCCTGCACTGCGCGGCGCGGGGCGGGCACCTGTCGACCGTGCTGCGCCTGCTGAAGGCGGGCGCGGACCCGACCGCGGCCAACGAGAAGGGGTGCACGCCGCGCGACGAGTCGGACGACGAGAAGGTGCGGGCTCTGCTCGAGCGCGTGGCCGAGAGGAAGGGGGAGGACGAGGCGGGGGGCGGGGGCGGGGGAGACAAAGCAGCAACAACAACTTGACGATGAAGGCGATCCAAATAGCTCGATCAAACTGTTTACACACACGAACAAAGGAGGGAAAGAAATAGCTCGTTTTCTTTTTTTGCTTGCTTTTTGCTCTTTTGTTTGGTGTGGAGGGCGGGTGCCGGGGCGGAGGAGGAGGAGGCGGCGCGCGCGCGCGCTCTCTCTGGACGAGCAAGGCGAGAAAATCAAATCGTCTTGCCGGCGGCGTCTTGGGTTCGAATCAAATCAGAAAAGGAGGGGCGGGGGGGGGACAAACATCCTTCATCCTAAAACTGCTCCGCCTCGGTGCTGCCCACGAGCGCGCACGTCGACGCCGCGCCGTCCGCGATGCGCTGCGTGATCTCGTCGAAGTAGCCCGTGCCGACAAAGGCCTGGTGGCGCGTGGCGGCGTAGCCCTGCTTCTCGGCGGCAAACTCCTTCTCCTGGAGGTCGGCGTACGCGGCCATGCCGCGCTTGGCGTAGCCCTTGGCGAGGTCAAACATGGCAAAGTTGAGCGCGTGGAAGCCGGCGAGCGTGACGAACTGGAACTTGAAGCCCATCTTGCCGAGCTCCTGCTGGAAGGTGGCGATGGTGGCGTCGTCGAGCGTCTTTTTCCAGTTGAACGAGGGCGAGCAGTTGTACGCGAGGAGCTTGCCCGGGAACTTGGCGTGCACGGCCTCGGCGAACAGCTTGGCCTGCTCGAGCGACGGCTTGTTGCACTCGTACCAGATGACGTCGGCGTAGGGCGCGTAGGCGAGGGCGCGCGCGATCGTCGCGTCGATGCCCCCTGCATACTTGAAAAAGCCCTCGGCCGTGCGCTCGCCCGTGCAAAAGGGCTTGTCGCGGTCGTCGACGTCCGAGGTGAGCAAGAAGGCGTCGAGGGCGTCCGTGCGCGCGATCAGCACCGTCGGCACGTCCATCACGTCGGCGGCCAGGCGCGCGGCCTGCAGCTTGGCGCAAAACTCGCTCGTGGGCACGAGCACCTTGCCGCCCATGTGGCCGCACTTTTTCGCAGACGCGAGCTGGTCCTCAAAGTGCACGCCCGCGGCCCCCGCCTTGATCATGGCCTTCATGAGCTCGAACGCGTTGAGGTTGCCGCCAAACCCGGCCTCGGCGTCGGCGACGATGGGCAGCCAGTAGTCGGTCGCGTCCTCCCCCGCGCTCTTGCCTGCGGCGTGCTGGATCTGGTCGGCGCGCTGGAGCGCGTTGTTGAGGCGCTCGACGACTTTCGGGACCGAGTCGGCCGGGTAGAGCGACTGGTCCGGGTAGGTCTGGCCGGCTGTTTGTTTTGGTTTTGGGGGTTTGGGTGGATTGGTTTTGGTTGAAGGGGTCGTGAGCTGTTTTTCGTCGCCTTTTTCGTCTTTTTTTGTTTCCGGCGGGGGCCGGGACAAACAAGCAGACGCGACAAGGGTGCTCACCCGTGTTGGCGTCGGCGGCCACCTGCCAGCCCGACAGGTAGATAGCCTTGAGGCCCGCGGCCGCCATCTGCACGGCCTGCTGCCCCGTGAGGGCGCCCAGCGCGTGCACGTAGGGCTCGCTGTGCATGGCCTGCCAGAGCTTCTCCGCGCCCATGCGCGCGAGCGTGTGCTCCACCTTGACGGTGCCGCGCAGCTTCTCGACGTCGGCCTTGCTGTACACGCGCTGGATGCCCGCGAAGCGGTCGGGCGCGGACGACATGGTTGGCTTTTGGGCTTGCTGTTGGCTTGGTTGGTTGGTTGGTTGGGCTGGGGGCGCTGTTGTTGTTTTTGGGTTGGAGCGGAAAGAAAATGACGAGGGGGGGGCGATGGTGAGCGCGCGTCGTCGTCGGTTTTGCTGACGGGGCCAAACTGCCGGCGACCGAGGAGGGGGGAAGAGAGAAAAAGTCGCGCCCGCCCGTTTCTGGGCCGACCGGCGCCGCGCGCCAATCGGCACTCGGCGCCGCCGGGCAATCAAGGCCCCGCGCTCGCCGTAGGCGCGCGGCGCGGGGGCGGAAGGAGAGGCGGGAGGGGGGGCGAGGGGCGCGATTGGGGGGAGGTTTGGTCTCCTCTCCCCTCCTCCCCCCCTTCCCCCGAAACACTTTTCGCCAAACACCCGGTTGGCACGCAAAACGGCGGACGGAAATGCCAATGAGGCGACGGACTAACCTTGCTTGTGTGTGTGTGTGTGTGCTGTCTCGCGTTTGTGCGAGAGAGAGCGCGCCGATTGAGGGAATGTGTGTGTGTGTTGGCGATGGGGGGAGAGAGAGCCTTCCTTTTGGCTTGTCGTGTTTGCCCTCCCCCCCCTTTCCCCCGCCGCCAGCTGGAGACTCAACGGCAACGGACTGGGCCACCTCATTGGCCCACAACGGGCTTCGCAGCTCGCCCTCCCACACAACCATCGAATCGACGCCCCTCACTCAAGGGCGGAATCGGCCGCGCGCGGCAAGGGTTTAGGACAGGGCACGACGCGTCGCGCGCGCGCGACGTCGTCGTCCGCCGGCGGCGTGCCCCGTCACCGCGCCAAAACCAAACCACCGAAGCATTTGTGTAACACCGCCCGCGCCCTCGACACGTTTACCCGCCACCACCACCCGCCGCCAGCAGGACCTCGAGCGCCCCGGACGCGGCGCGCTCCTCGTGCGCCTCCAGCACGGAGCGCTTGGACTCGAGCATGGCCGCGGCGTCGCGGGCGAGCGCGCGCCGGGCGGCGGCGGCAGAGGCGGCAGAGGCGCCCGGCGCCACGTCGCCGCCAACAGCAACAGCAGCGCCGTCCACAGATGACGACGACGACAGGACCCGGGAGGTCGCGGCCAGCGCGTCCAGCACGCGCACCAGCTCGGGCGCGTTCATGACGGGCAGCTTGTGCGACGCCTCGGTGCACCAGGCCTCGAGCCACGCGTGCGAGAGCGGGCCGTTGTCGCTGTTGTTGTCGTCGCCCCCGCCCCCGCCGCCGCCGCCGCTTTCGCCTCCCCCCTGATCCCGACCACCAGCCAGCAGCCACACGGCCAGGGCGCTCGCCTGCAGCCCGGCCAGGTCGCCCGCGCCGAAGCGGCGCAGCTTCTCCTGGGCCTCGCGCAGCAGGAGGGGCAGGGCGCGCGCGGCGGCGCGGCGCGCGGTCGCCGCCGCGTCCTCGCCGCCGTCCTCGTCGCCGCCGTTCGCCGGCAGCAGCCCCGCCAAGCCCCGCAGCAGGCTCGCGAGCTCGCGCGCGCCGAGCTGCGGCATCTGCGCCTCGACCGCGGTCAGGACGGCAGCCAGCCACTCTCCCAGGCCCTCCGGTATGTCCTGCTGTTTTTGCTTTCGCTGCTGCTGCTGCTGCTGCTGCTGTCCTCCTGTTGCCACCGCCGCCAATGCGAGCACGCTCCCCCCGTCCTCCTCCTCGTCCTTCCCCGCCGCCGCCGCCCCCGTCCTCTCCATCGCCGCCAGCTGCCCGAGCGCCTCCAGGCACACCGCCGCCTGCCAGGGCGCAAAGCCCGCCGCCGCGGGGCGCGTGGCCCGCGCGAACGCGGCCAGCCACGCCCGCCCGGGCGGCAGCCGCACGCGCGCGAGCGCCGCCAGCAGCGCGCTCAGGGCGGGCGCGCCGAGCGCCGCGAGCCGCCCGCCGGACGCCAGCGCGTCGAGCAGGGCGCGCGGCCAGAGCGCCGACGCCACGGCCGCCGGCACGCCCGCGGGGCCGCCCACGAAGAAGCCGGGCGCGGGGAAGGAGGCGGGCGGCGCCACGAAGCGTGCCTCGGCCAACGCCTCGGCCAGCAGCGCCAGCGCTTGGGCCTGCGCCGCGGCCGCGCCCCCGCCCTCGCCTTGCTGCTGCTGCTCTTGCCGCTCGTCGACGAGGGCCGTGACCATGAGCATGGGCACGACGGCCGACCAGTAGGCGCCCATCCACGACGCGCTCGGGCGCACGCCCAGCCGCGCGAGGCCCCAGAGGCAGCGCGCGGCGTCGCCGACCGCCGAGGCCGCCGCCGCCGCCGCCGACGCCCCGCCGCCGCCAAACCCTCCGCCTCCTCCGGCGGTGGCGGCCAGCGTCGCCGCAGCCGCCGCCATGTAGGCTGCCAGCCACCCTGGGGCCGGGCGGGCCGCGGGAGGGCCCGCGCCCATCGACCCCCCTGCGGCCGACGCGGCCGACGCGGCCGACGCAGTCGAGGAGGCGGGCCCGCCGCCCCTCTCCCCTCCCCCTCCGAGGTAGAGCCCTCCGCCGCCGAGCGCCGCCGCGAGGCGGCCGAGCTCCCGCGCGCGCATGCCGCGCAGCAGGGGGCGCGAGGCCTCGGCCAGGGCGGCCAGCGCGTCCGGCTCGGTGTACTTGAGCGCGGCCAGCGCCGTGAGCCCGCGCGCAAACTCGCGCGGCGACCACGAGGCGGCGCCGGCCGCGGAGGCTCGGCCTCCGGCAGACGGCGAGCGGCCGCGGCCGCGGCTGCCGCTGCTGCTGCTGCTGTTTTGCTGCTGCCTCCGCCCCTGCCGCTCGCCGGAGCCGCCGCCGCCCTCGCTGTCCGACGACGATGACGCGGAAGGCGACGACGGCGACGGCGACGGCGACGGCGGCCCGGCGGCGGCCTCCCCCCCGTCGTCCAGCGGCGGCGGCAGGACGCCCGCGTGCCGGCGCGCGAGCGCGTAGAGCAGCGGCAGCGCGAGCTGCAGCGCGCGCGCCTCGGTGAAGGCGGCCGAGGGGGAGAGGGAGGGGCCGGCAGCGGCCTCGGCCACGCGCCACAGGGCGTCGGCCGAGGTGCGCGGGTCGAGCAGCAGCGCGTCAAAGTTGTCCTCGACAAAGGTGGCGAGGGCGCGCACGCTGCCGCCGCTGCTGCCGCCGCTGGCCGCCTCGCGGAGAGCGAGCGCGAGCGGCGGCAGAGGCGGCGGCGAGGCGCGCCCCCCGCCGGTGCCGCCTCTTCCTCCTCGTCCGCGGCCTCCTCCTCGTCCCCTGGATGGTCCCCTGTTGGTCGTCGTCGTCGTCGCCATCGGGTCGGCGGGCGGCGCGCGTCCTCGCCTCTTGTCGCCTCCGGAGGCTGGGGCAGAAGAAGAAGAAGGGGAGGAGCGCGAGGGCGCCGCGCCGCTAATCGGGTGCGTGCGCGCGCGGGCCAGCGCGGGTACTGGCGAGGCGAGACCCGCGCTGCCCGCTGTGCATTGGCGCACGGGCCTCCGGGGCGCCGACAGGACGCCCGGAGGGCGCGGATGCATCTTTGCTTTTCGCTGTGGTTCTCCTGATTTGAGCCTTCTTGCCGCGCGCGCGGGAGAGGAGGAAACGAAGGTCTATCGCATGGTTAAAGAGAGAAGGAACGCCTCTACAGAGATTGCTGCAGTGTCAAGGTTCGAGAGCAAGAGGGCTCCGCGTTCGAAGAAGGAGAAGGAAGGAACAAGGCGCCCGCTTGCCGCCGCCCGCCGTCGGCGGCAAGCGGCCCGCTCAAAACGGCCCGCTCAAAACGCCACCGGCCCGCTGAAAACGCCACCGGCCCGCTCAAAACGCCCACTCGCCGTCGACGGCCCGCACGGCCCGATCCCGCGCGGGGGCGGGCAGCGGGGCCAGCGCGCCGACGACGCGCGAGCGGGGCAGGGCCCGGGCCAGGGCGCCGAACAGCTCGGCCAGCCCGCCGCCGCCGTCCCACGCCGACGCCCACGCCTCGCGCGCCATTGCCACCGCCACGGGCAGCGCGTGGCGCGCCACCAAGGACGCCACCAGCACCGCGGAGGGGGGCTCGGCGGGGTACGAGGCCAGCAGCGACGATGAAGAGGACAACAACGAGGCCCCGGAGGCGGCGGCGGCGACGACGGCGTCGACGGCCGCGGCCAGCGGCGCCGCCGCGGCCAGGCGCGGCGGGCGGCCCGAGCTCGAGCCGCCCATCGCCGCCGCGGCCAGCACCGGGAGCACCGCGCGCGCGGCCGCCTCGGCGTTGTTGCCGCCGCCCGCGGTGGCGCGCGCCACGAGCGCGTCGAGCGCGGCCGCGGCCGCGGCGCGCGCGGCCGACTGCGGCGGCGCCGTCCCCGCCCCTGCGCTGGCGGCGACCGCGAGCGCCTGCACGACCCCCCCCGCGGGGCCGGCCGCGGCGGCCAAGGCAACGCGGCGCGAGCGCGCGCACGCTCCGGCAAAGGCCTGGTGTTTGTGGGTTTTTTTGTAGGGGAAGCGGGGTGCTTTGAGTGAGCGGTGTGAGCTGTCCAGCCTTGTATATCTGTCCGCCATCGAAGAGTTTAAGGGCGGCCAGGTAAGTTAAAGGCCAAAGAACGATGTTGCGACAGGGCGCCCCCACGAACCACTGAAGAAAGGGGGGCGCGCAACAGAGCCACCAGCTTACGGGCATGGGAGGAGGCCCGGCGGCGGAAGACGAAGCTGCGCGTGTGTTCGTTTGTTTGTTTGTGTGTGTCCACAAAAAAATGGGCCCTGTTTCTCTCACCTGCGAGGCCGCGGCCGACACGCGCGCATTGGCGTCGCGCACGCGATCGGCGAGCTGGTCGAGCGCGCGGCTCAAGGGCGGGCCCGGGGGCAGCGCCGGCAGCAGGACCGCCGCCAGCTCCTCCGCCGCGGCCAGGCGCGCGCGCCAGTCCTGGGCCTCGAGGCGCGGGGCGAGCGCGTCGAGCGCCGCGTGGGCCTGCTGCGGGGGCAGCATCGCGAGGGGGGGAGGAGGGGCGGCGGCGCCTGCGTCGGGCGGCGCGAGGGCGGGGGCGGGGGCGGAGGCGGGGGCAGCCGCGTCGGGCCGCCGCCGCCGCGGCTGCGCGAGCGAGACGGGCGCCGACACGGGCCGAGCGGCGGTCGAGGGCCTGCGCGCGCGTTGGATCGTTGTTGTTGTCGTCGATGATGATGATGATGACGCTGTCGAGGCTGCAGAGGGGTTTTTTTGGGGAGGGGGGGGGGGCGAGTTGAGTGAGAGAACGGCCGTCGCATCTTTCGCGCGAAAAACACGACGGGAAAATCGTCGGGATATCGGGGGTGCGTGGCTCAGGTGAAGAAATTCAACCTTGATTGTCTAAGTATCGGCACGGAGCCTAAATAAGCTCTTGGAAGCGCGGATAAAACAATCATCATTGCCGTGGTTGGGAGGAGGAGGGCGGATGCGGGCGCGCGCGCTTCGTTCGCTGCTCACCTCGTGTCGTCGTCGTCGTCGTCGCAGCCGCCCCGGCCCCCAAGAAACCCGCCCCGCCCTCGAGCTCCGACAGCAGCGCGGCCAGGGCCGGAGGAGGGGACAGGGAGAGGCCGCCGCCGCCGTCGGCGGCCCACGCGAGCGTCTCCACCGCGCGCGCACGCAGGGCCTCGGGCCGCAGGGCCGCGAGCAGCCGCCGCTGCTGCTGCGCGGAGGAGGGGGTTGCGCCTGAGCCGCCGGCGCCGCCGGCCACGGCGCACAGCAGCCGCCGCCCGTGCGCGCGCGCCTCGGCCGAGGCGTCGGCGCAGAGGGCCGCCGCCGCGGCGAAGAGGCGCGCCTGCAGCTGCTTGTCGCCTAAGAAAAGGGGGCCGCCACCGCCCCGGCCGCCGCACGACCAAACCGTCACCAGCGCGTCCAAATGGAGGGCCGCCTTGGCGCGCACGGCCGGCGCGTGGCTGCCGACGCCCGCCGGCGACAGGAGCGCCGCGGCCGCGCGCGCCGGGGAGAGCCCTCCGGCCATGCACGCGGCCGCGAGCGCGGCGTCGGCGTCGCGCGAGAGGAAGGCATCGCGCAGCGCCAGGGGGAGCAGCGCCGCGACGATCGCGGGGGCGTCGGCGTCGAGCAAAGGGCGCGGCGGCGGCCGGCTTGATGGGTGGTGGGGGGCGGGGAGCAGGAGCGCCTCGTGGCAGAGGGCCGCGGCCAGGCGCGCGGTGGCGCTGCGCAGGGCGCCGAGGGCGGGCAGGGCCGCCAGGACGACCTCGCGCAGCAGGGGGAGCTGCTGCTGCACTTCTTGCTGCTGGTGCTGATGCTGGTGCTGCGACGGCTGGTGTTGCGATCGCTGAAGGGCGGCGGCGGCGGCGGCGACGACCCACCGTCGCGCTTCGTTGAGGGCGGCGTCCTGCTGCCGAAAGTCCAGGCCGGTGCGCGAGGCGACGTTGCACTCCTGGAGGACCGCCAGAACGCGCCTCAGGTCGGGCGCGGGCGATGATGAGGTGGAGGAGGAAGACGACGACGGCGGGAGGGGGCGCCGGGGAATGGCAACAAGGCCGCCTCCTCTTCCTCCGCCGCCCGCGCTCGAGAGCGCGCGCCGGATCGGTGCTGCGGCGGAGGAGGGTCGCGCGGCGCCATCCTCGTAGAACGCGCCGGGCCCGGAGAAGGAGGAGGGGACGTAGGAGGACGTCGACGGCGCTGCGCGATGTTTTTGTTTCGGCGAATGGGAGCGGGCGCGCCGCCCCGATCGGAGTTATTTGGGGGGGGTCGTTTGTGTGAGATCGTTGCGCGTGAGATCTCTTATTTGATGGAGAAAAGGGAGTGGGTGAGAAGGACGGGAGGAGCGCGCGAGGCGAGATCAGGAGAAAAAGCGGCCGCCGGCCGCCGTTGGCCGCCGGCCGCCGCAACCACACTCACCGCCTCCCCGCCCTCCGAGCCCCGAAAAAGAGCCACCGGCGCCCAGGAAGCTGCTGCTGCTGCTGCTGCGCGCGGGGCTGCCGGGCACCGGCCACTGCGGCTGATGCTGCTGCTGCTGCTGCTCAGACTGCATGCCCCCGGCCGCGCCGTACCACCCCGCCGGCGACGACAGCGGCGACGGCGCCCACCCGGGGGGCACCGTCGCCGACGACGGCAGCGGCGGCGGCGCCCACAGCAGCTGCGGCAGCGGCGGGGCTGCCGAGGTCGTCGAGGATGCCCAGGGGCTGCCGCCGCCGCCGGATCGATCGAGGCCGGCGGCAGAAGAAGAGGCGTCGTCGTCGGCCTCTTGCCCGCGCCCGCCGCCGCCGCCGATGGTCGCCCCGCTGCTGCTGCTGCCGCCGCCACCGCTGCTGCTCGACTGCTTGCTGTCGCTGCGGCGGAGCTTGAGCATGGCGACCGCGCGTTGCAGGTGTAGCTGCTTCTGTTGCTGCTTCTGCAGTTGCTGCTGCTCGAGTGATGGGGGCGCCTCGCCGCCGCCGCCGCCGCTGCTGAAGCCCGCACCTGCTGGCGCGGCCGGCTTGATGCTGCTGCTGCCGCCCCCGCTGCTAACGAACCCGTCCATTTTGCGCGCCGAGGGCCGCTGCCCGCCCGTGTGTGTGTGTGTGTGTGCTCTGCCGTGAGTCCAGGGGGGCACAGGGGTGGGGGGGCTTGTGCGTGTGCAGATCGCTTGCACGCCCGGCGGCGACGCGAGTTTGACCGGGGGGGGGGCGGGCGGCGGCGAACGGAGAGCGAGAGGGGGCGGCCGGGCTCCTTGTCCGATGCGCGTGCGCGTACGCGCCCTCGATTCCAGGTGTGTGGTGATGCCGGGGTCGTGGCGGCCACGAGCTCTATCCGTCTCTTGCGTCGTCCTCGGGGGTCGGGCGAACAAGAGAGAGAGAGAGGCTGCGGTCCCCTCTCGTCGTGCCGCCCGCCCGCCCGCCGCCTGCCGCCGCCGCCGCCGCCGCACCCTCCTCAAGACCCCCTCTCGCCTCCTTCGACCTTGTTTCTCCCTCTCTCGCACACATCTCTGTGCGCTTCTTTAGGTGCGAGACATCGCAACAGCGCGCCACACAGCGCTGACGCAGCCTCCCCCCCGCGCGCGCGCGCGGATCGATCAACCACACCAGCGGCGCGTACCCCCAATGAAAGCTGCGACCTCTTCCTTCCGTCCGCCGGCACTCGCGATCGCGCGCCCTCTGGCGGTCGCGGTGCCGCAGACAGAGCTACTGTCCCAGGATCGGCGCGGCCGCGCGGTGGCGGCGGTCCCAGGGACATCAAAAGGGCTCGGGGGAGGGCTCCGGCGGCACGAGGAGGAGAGAGGCAAAAAAGCCGGCCTCGCTCCTCGCACTCTCCTTCCCGCCCGCGCCCCGCCGGTAATCCGGCCGGACGGCGCGAGATGACCTCGCGGGCGCGTTCGGACGGACGCCACTGGCTAGATTGGCCCTCTCTCGGACCCGGCCCTGGCTGTCGGCGGCGTACTCGGCCGTGGCGAAGAGGCGGGAGAGAGGGGGGGGGGCTACTGCCGCCCTCTCTCCCTCTCGTCTCTCTCAAGGCCCGCGCCGGCCGCTGCGCCGCGCTTCTTCCGCCCCCGCGCCGAGTGATCACTTGCACTGCGGATCAACGCGGGGCGTCGTCCGGGGCAGGCGCTCTCGCCCGCCTCGCATCCCCACGCGCGGCGCGGGAGAGAGAGAGGCAGAGACGTATCGGGGGCGGCGCGGGCGGCGACGGCGGCGGCGACGGCGGCTGCTGCCGTCGAGCCGGGGCGGCGGCGGCAGCGAAAAGCCCCCCCCGCCCCATCGCACACACACATCGAGCGCGCGCGCTTCGGCCCGAGGCGCCCGCCCCTGCCTTTTTGTGTGGCCTTCTCGGCCCCGAGCGAACGCGCCGTCTTTTGCTCGTCCTCCCCCAACCAACCGCCCCTCCCGACCGCGCGCGTGCTGACGCCCCCCCCGCCCCACCAAACCCAACCCCCAAAAAAACCAATAACCAAAAAACAGACCCCGCCGGGGACAGAAAAAACCACCCAAAGGAAGGGAGCAGCAAAGATGGTCAAGCACAACAACGTCATCCCCAACCAGCACTTCAAGAAGAAGTGGCAGTTCCGCGTGCGCACGTGGTTCAACCAGCCCGCGCGCAAGGTCCGCCGCCGCTCGGCGCGCGCGGCCAAGGCCGCCGCCGCCTTCCCGCGCCCGGCCGCCGGCGCTCTGCGCCCCGTCGTGCACGGCCAGACCACCCGCTACAACGCCAAGACGCGCCTCGGCCGCGGCTTCACGCCCGCCGAGCTCAAGGAGGCCGGGATCCCGGTCGGCCTCGCGCCCACCATCGGCGTCGCCGTCGACAAGCGGCGCGTCAACCGCTCGCTCGAGGGCAAGCAGGAGAACGTGGCGCGCCTCAAGGCCTACCGCGCGTCGCTGGTGCTGTTCCCGACCAAGGCCAAGGCGGCGCCCAAGGCCGGCGAGACGGCGCGCGGCGAGGCCGTCGAGCAGTACAGCGGCAAGGTGGTGCTGCCGCTGGTGCGCAGCAAGCCCGCGCTCGAGACGGCGGCGGTGACGGCCGAGATGAAGGCGGTCAAGGCGTACGCGACCATCCGCATGGAGCGCATGAACCGCCGCATGACGGGCATCCGCGAGAAGCGCGCGCGCGAGGCGGCCGCCGAGGAGAAGAAGGAGTAGAAGAAGAAGAAGAAGGAGGGAAAGAAGAAGGCCCCCCTTTTTCTTCCTGGGCCCGCAAGGCGAGGGGGGGGAGAGAAGGACGGCGACGCCGTTTTTCTTTTGGCCCCCTCGTTTGTGTGTAAGAGAACGGAAGGATGCATCAAAACAAAAGGCTCTCCTTTTTTTACATTGGCTCTACATCACTGCTGCTGCGACGGCCGGCGGCGCGGCTTGCGACCGCTGCTCCCGCGCTTGAAGTCGTCGGGGCCGAAGAGGCCCGACGGCGCCGCCCCCTCCTCTTGCGGCGGCTGCTGCCGCTGCTGCCGCTGCCGCTGCTGCTGCTGCTGCTGCTGCTGCTGCTGCTGCTGCCGCTGCTGCTGCTGCTGCTGCTGCTGCAGGGACCGCCGGACCGACGCCTCCTCGACCGCCGCCTCGGCCAGCTCCTCGGCGAGCTCGAGCTCCTGGTCGAGGCCCGACGGCGCGCGCATCGGGTCCATGCCGACGCGCGGCGCCGCGCCCACGCCCGCGCCGATGCCGGCGTACGGGTCGGCGTCGTTGCCGCCGCCGCCGCCGTTGCCTCGCGCCCCCGTCTCCTCCTCCTCCCCCTCCTCCCCGCCCGCGCCGTCCTCGAACGGCCAGACGCCGCGCGCCGTCGCGGCCGAGGCGCGGGGCCGGCGGCGCCTCTGGCTCAGCGAGGACGGCGGGCCGCCGCCGCCGTCCGAGTCGTCGGACGCGACCGCGCTGCCGCCGAACAAGCTGCTTCCATCTTCCGTCACCTCGTCGTCGTTCTCGTCCTCTAGCGTGGCTGCTTCCGGCGCGAGCAACGGCCAGTCGCTGTTCTCCCCGCCCACGTAGACGGTCCTGAGCGCGGCGACGTCGCGGCTGAGGCCGACGAGGGCGTTGATCAGCACGTCGAGGGCGAGCTCGTCGGCCGTGCCCATGTCCACGCTGCGTTTTAGGTGTTTTTTGGGGGGGTTTGTTTGTGTTTTTTTTGCGTTGGCGGGGGGGGGGGCGGAGGCGGCAAGGAGGGACGACGCGGCATGGCCCCCGCCCGGCCCCAAATCCCCCCGATAAAAAAGAGGGCAACGAAAAAGAAGAAGAGCAAGAACAAGACACACTCACTTGACGCGCGCCCACGCCCCGCGCACCTCGAGCGGGCCCATCCCGTGCATGGCCGCCGAAAGGCCGCCGCCGCCGCCGCCCGGTGTCGCCCCATACCCGCCCACCTTGGCCCTGGCCGCGGGCTGCTCGTAGTCGAGGAAGCTCACGTCGCCCGCCGCCGCCTGCGATGCCTGGAGGTTGCCGCTGTCGAACCCGCCCATCTTGCCGAGCACGAACCACGCGCGCAGCAGCGCGTCGAGCGCGTCGCGCTCGCGCGGCGTGACGGCGGCGGCGGCCGAGGTGGAGGAGGCAGAGGCAGAGGCTGCCGCCGCCGCCGCGCGCCTCGGCCCGCCCGTCGAGGGGTCGGCAAACTCAAACCACAGCCACAGGTCAAAGGTGTCCACGTCGCGGAAGACCACGGTCGGCGGGGCCTCGCACCCGAGCGGCGGGGCCCCGCCCACGAGCGCCGAGGGGTCGGTCGGGTCGCCCGTCGAACCGCCGCCGCCGCCGCCGCCCTCCTCCATCCCCGGGGGCGTGCGCGGCGGCCGCGCGAGCGCCTCGGCCATGCGCCTGCGGATGAGCTCCGGGTCGCCGTCGGCGCCCTCGAGCAGGGCCGCGACGTCCTCGTCCACGTCGGCGTCGGCCTCGAGCATGCGCACCCACTCGGGGCGCTGCTGCTGCTGTTGCTGTTGCTGTTGCTGCTGCTGCTGTTGGCGCGAGGCGGCGGCGGTGCTGGTGCCGGCATCGCCGCCGTCTTGGTCTTCGGCCGCTCGTTGCTGCCGGAGCACGGGCGGAGGGGGTGGCAGCGGGGGCCCCGCCGGCTGGCGTCGGCGCGGGGCGGCGCGGCAGGGCGTCAAGGCATCGAGGCGGGGGCTTGCGCGCGCGTTGCCCAGGGGGTGTCCGTGGCGGAAGGAGTGAGTCGGCGGTCCTCCCGACATCAGGGCGGCCAGAGGGGCCATGATGGTGGTAGCGGTTTGGAACAGTACTAGAAATGGCAAGCGCGCACTCGTTTGGATTGTGCGTTCGCAGTGATTGGGGGCGGGGGGCGCGCAAAAGAGCTGGCACCGACACCGCCGCCACGGCCCGCTGCCTGAAGCGCGAGCGTCGCCGCCGCCGACGAGCCCCTCTTTTCCAGGGGCAAGCGCCCCCGCTCTCTGCGCGCGCCAGCCTCGATCACATCGCGTACTCTCCGCGCAACCGCCATCAACCAACCGCGACGATGGCGGCCGCCATCCAACCAATATCGACCTCTCGCCTCCTCCTCGGGGCGCGGCGAGGCTCTCCCTCATCCTCCTCCCACGTCACCCCCCTCTCCCTCCAATCGCGCGCCCCCCGCCCCCTCCCCCGCGCGCGCGCCTCGCCCCCGCGCGACCCGCGCCAGCAGCAGCCCCCGCAGCAGCCGCAGCCGCAGCAACGACCCCCCGCAAAGAACAACAACAACGCCAACGCCAACGCCCCCAGCGTCGACGCGTCGCTGCTGCGCTCGCTCATCGGCGGCGACCTCGAGGACAACCCGCGGTGGCGCTGGCCGCAGGTGGGGGGCGGGGGCAGGGGCGGGGGCCCGAGCAGCAGCAGCAGCGGCGGGGGCGGCGCCCCCCGCGCCCCTCCGCCTCCCCCGCCGCCCTCCACGGCCTACGCCTCGGGCCTCCGGTGGCCCTTTGTCGGCGGGGGGTTTGCGCGCACGCCCACGGGCGCGCTCGCCGAGCGGCTGCGGCGGCAGGGGGTGGACGTGGACGCGGTGATGGAGGGGCGGGCGCCGGGGGTCGAGGGAGGGGCGGGAGGAGGGGCTGGGCCTGCTCCTCCTCCTCCGGGTCAGCAGCAGCAATGGCAGCAGCAGCAATGGCAACAGCAGCAGCAATGGCAGCAGCAATGGCAGCAGCAGCAGCAGCAGCAGCAGCAGCAGCAGCGGCCCCCGGGCCCGCCCCCGCCGCCCCCGCCCCCGCCTCAGCAGCAGCAGCAGCAGCAGCCGTTTGGCTTCCCGCCCCCGCCCCCGGGCTTCTCCGCCTCGCGCTTCGGCAGCCGCGCCGCCGCATCCTCCCGGCAGGGCTACCCGCCGCTGCCCACGAGCGACGCCGAGGCGCGCGGCATGTCGCCCGCGGACGTTCTGGGGGCCCTGCGGTCGGCGCAGCGCGACCGCGCGCTGCGGCAGCGCGAGGCGCAGGACGGGGAGATCGCTTCGATCGCCAAGGCCTTCCTTGCGGTCACGGCGGGGATCGTGGCGCTGTCGGTGCTGGTCGGCTGAATGAAGAATGAAGGAGACGAGCGGGTTTTTTTTTGGGGGGGGTGGTTGATTCATGATGATGATGATGATGATGGAGAGAGAGAGCGGGCGGCAAGCACTGGGACGGCCGTCGGCCTCTCGCTCTCGCTCGCCTCTCGACGCCGCCCCTTTTTGCCCCACTCCCGCACTCGCGCCCCACTGCCTGTTCCCCTGCTGTTGTTTAGTTGTAGCGTCGATTGCTTGTTGCCGCGCACTGCTAGATCTCATTTCGCATCTCTCCCCCCTCTCCCCCTCCTGTCTCGCCCCTCGCGCGATTCGGGTGTCCACCACACACGACCACACCCAATCGCCCCTCCCGTATCCCTTTCCCCCCCCCCGCGCTCCCTTTCCAATTGCCCCCTCAGCCGCGCGCGCCAGGCCCAGCTGCGGCGCACAGGCAGCAGTCGCGCCCCAATCCCGATGCTATCGACGGGAGCACGCGCGGCGAGGCCCCCGTCGATTGCCGCCGCGCGGGGCGGCGTCGTCGTCGCCGCCGGGGCGCGGCGATCGGCAGCGGCGGCGGCGGCGGCGGGGGGCACCCAAGGCGCCGGAGCATCAGCAGCAGCAGCAGCACCACCACCAGAGCATCCCCAAGCGACCCCCTTGCCGCGCCGCAACGCGCTCCTGGCCGCCGCCGCCCTAACGGCCGCGACCTGGGCCCGGGGGGCAGCCAAGGCGGCAGCAGCAGCAATCGAGCCAGCAGCCTCCTCATCCTCCGCCGCCGCCGCAGCCGCCTCGTCCTTTGCCGCCGCCGCCACCGCCGGCTCCACCCCTGCCTCGACCGTTCCCCCAAATCTCTCGGCGCAGGCCTACCTCCAGATCATCTCCGACGCCCGCCGCGCCAGCTGGCCCCTCATCGCCCGCTGCAGCTCCACCGCCGACTGGACGGGCCTCGCGCGCCTGCTCGTGCAGCCCCCCTTCGACGACGTTCGGGCGGCGGCGTTTTTCCTCCCCTGGGCGCTGATGCAGGCGGACGACTACGGCGCGGCCGTGGACGTGCGGAAAGGGTACGTGGACTTTGTGGAGCACGTGCACGACCTGGCGGCCGTGGCGCTGAGCGCGGCGGACGCGGCCGAGGCGGGGGGGCGCGGGGGCGGAGGAACGAGCGGTGGCGGGGGCGGCCAGCAGCAGCCGCAGCCGCCGTCGCCGGGGGCGCCGTCGGCGGCAGCGGCGGCCGCGGCGGCCGCCTCGCCCGAGGTCGCCGGGCGGGCGGTGCAGCAGGCCTTTTTGCTGCTTAACGCGTCGCTCGACCGCCTGCTCTCGTCCGTGCCCATCAAGTACACGGCGGCGGCGGGCGAGGCGATGGCGCAAGCCAGGCGGCAGCAGGAGCAGCAGGAGCGGCAGCAGCAGTCGGCCGTGCAGCAGCAGCAGCAGCAGCAGCCGGCGGCGCCGCTCGCGACGGTGGCCATGATGGCTCCGGCCTCTTCCTCCGCGTCCTCTTTGATGCGCCGATGATATTAAGATAGATATTTCGTGTTTTTGTTTCTGCCGCTCGTCCGCCTCCTCCTCTGCCTCTCGGCGCGCCCGCCTCGCGCTCGCTGCCGCTCGATCAAGCGACCGCGCCGCGCCGCCGCCGCTTTGCCGCTGTCAAAAAAGCTGCGCGACCGCCGCTCTCGGAGTACTTTTTCAAAGACTCCTTCGCGCCCTCATCCTATCCACCCCTTACCCCCGTCTTTTCTCTCTTGTCCAACGCGCGCGCGCACGCAAAAACCGCGACCTCACCGCTTCCAGAACCACCCGCCAAATCGACGCTTCTCCCAGCCAAGCCAAACAACCAAACCAGCGCGCGCCCAATCGAACCGCGGCGGCTGGAGGTTCGGGCGCAGCGCCGTCGATCCGCGCAGCAACCATGCTGCGCCCCCAGCAGCCCGGGGCCGCGGCCGCGCGCCTGGCGCGCCTCAGGCTCCTCCACCAACAGCAGCACCAGCACCAGCAGCAGCACCAGAGCCACCAGCTCCACCCGCGCCTGTTGTCGGCCTCCGGAGGGGCCCGCGCGTCCTTCGCCACGGGCGGACGGGACGGCGGGGAGGGCCCCGCGTCGGGAGGGATCCTCAGCAACATGCTCAAGAGGTGCGTTTTTTCTTGGTCCGATGGCGACGGGGGCGCGGCGCCGACGTGCCGTGCGCGCGCGCGCTTCGGTCGGCGGCGTCGTTTGGTGTGCGCGCGTCGAGACACCGCCCTCGCTCCTCCTCGTCCTCTCTTCTTCCTTCCCCCTGACGCACCCCCCAAAACACCCCCGGCCACAAATGCACCACACGCCAAACAACAACCACAACAAAAACACAGCTTCCGGGGCAAGGAGCGCAGCAGCGAGGGCAGCGGCAGCAGCGGCAGCGCGGCCGAGGGCGGCGGCGGCGGCGGCAAGGCGCCCCCCTCGTCCTCCTCCGGCGGCAGCGGGGGCAGCGGCAGCAGCGGCAGCAGCGGCAGCAGAAGCGGCAGCGGCGCCTCCTCCCGCCCCCCTCCCGCCTCCTCCCCCAACCACGAGGGCGTCCTCGTCCCCGCCGGCGGCGCGGGCGGGGGGGCCTCCGCAGGCGACGCGCTGCGCCACCGCCGCGTCTTTGTGGTGGAGCTCGGCCGCAAGCCCCTGTTCCCGGGCATTTACACGCCCGTGCTGGTGCAGCGCAATGAACGCCTGATCCGCGAGATCATGGACGCGAAGAAGTCCGGGGGGCAGGCCTACGTGGGGGCGTTCCTGCGCAAGCCCGCGCCCGCGGCGGCGGCGGCCGGGGCCGAGGGCGGGTTGTCCGAGGCGTCTGCGGCGGCCGACGCGGTCGCGCGGGCGGCGGCGGCCGAGGGCGGCGCCGCTCCCCCCGAGGCCGACCCGGCGTCGCACCTGTACGACGTCGGCACGTTTGCGCAGGTGCACACCATCCTGGCGGGCGACACGGCCGACTCGGCGCAGCTGCTGCTGCTGGGCCACCGGCGCCTCAGGCGCGAGGGCGTCGTCGAGGTGCTGGCACCCCCGCCCGCCTCGTCCGCCTCGTCCGCCTCCGCCGCCGCTTCCTCCTTGTCGTCTTCGGATGATGAGGGCGCCTCCCCTTCCTCGTCGCCATCGCCGCCCGCCTCCTCCTCCTCCGAGGGGGAGGGTGCCGCCGCCGCCGCGCCCTCGGCCGCCGCCGCCGCCGAGGCCGCCGAGGCCGCCGAGCACGGCCCCCACGGCCACGACCCCTCCCCCCCGGCTCCCCCCCCCCGCCCCCTGCGCGCCCTCGTCTTCCACCTCCGCGACGCGCCCTACTCCCCCGACGACATCACCAAGGCCACGTCCATGGAGATCGTCAACACGATGAAGGACCTCCTCAACCTCAACCCGCTGTACGGCGAGCAGTTTCGCACGCTGATGAGCCTCACGGGCTCGATCGACCTGCACGACCTCTCCCGCCTGGTGGACGCGGCCGCCTCTTTGACCTCCGCGGACGAGGCCACCCTGCAGTCGGTCCTGGAGGAGCTGGACGTCCCTGCCCGCGCGCGCAAGGTGCTCGAGCTCCTGAAAAAAGAGGTGGAGCTGTGCCGCGTTCAGGCCGACATCCGCGAGCAGGTCGAGGCCAAGATCGTGAAGGAGCAGCGCCGGATGATCCTGATGGAGCAGCTGCGGTCGATCAAGCGCGAGCTGGGATTGGAAAGGGACGACAAGTCGGCCCTGATCGCGCGCTTCAAGGAGCGGTGGGCCCCGAGGGTGGGCTCGGCGCCCGCGCAGGCGCGCCGGGCGGTCGCCGACGAGCTGGACAAATTGGCGGGGCTCGAGCCCGCCTCGCCCGAGTTCAACGTCACGCGCACCTACCTCGACTGGCTCACGGGACTGCCGTGGGGCACTACCACCCAGGAGATCTTCGACATTGAGCACGCCAAAAAAGTGCTGGACGAGGACCACTACGGCCTCGAGGACGTGAAAGCGCGCATCCTAGAGTTTGTGGCCGTGTCGCGGCTGCGCGGGTCGGCGCAGGGCAAGATCCTATGCTTGGTCGGCCCCCCGGGCGTGGGGAAGACGTCGATCGGCCGGTCGATTGCGCGGTGAGTCCTTGATGCCGGTGTGGTGTGTCTCAAGCGCCAAGAGGAACAGAGGCGGCGCTTGGCAGAGCAAGCCAGCAACTCACGACAAGAACTCAACGCCCCGCCCCCCGAAAAAAAAAACCCAAACCCAAAAAAACAACCAAACAGCACCCTCGGCCGCAAGTACTACCGCTTCTCCGTCGGCGGCCTCTACGACGTCGCCGAGATCAAGGGCCACCGCCGCACGTACGTGGGCGCCATGCCCGGCAAGGTCGTGCAGTGCTTGAAGGCCACGGCCACGTCGAATCCCCTTGTGCTGATCGACGAGATTGACAAATTGGGCAGGGGCCACTCGGGGGACCCGGCCTCGGCCCTGTTGGAGTTGTTGGACCCGGAGCAAAACTCCGGCTTCGTAGACCACTACCTCGACGTCCCCGTGGACCTGTCGAAAGTGTTGTTCGTGTGCACGGCCAACCTGCTGGACACGATCCCGGGCCCCTTGCTGGACCGGATGGAGGTGATCCGCCTGAGCGGGTACGCCGGGGGCGAGAAGCGCGCGATCGCGCGCACCTACCTCGAGCCCGCGGCGCGGTCCGACTCGGGCGTGCCCGAGGGGAGCGTCTCGCTCACGGACGGGGCGGTGACGGGCCTGATCGACGAGTACTGCCGCGAGGCGGGCGTGCGCAACCTGAAGAAGCACCTCGAGAAGGTCTACCGCAAGGCGGCGCTGAGGCTGGTGGAGGCGGGCGCGGCGCTGCAGCCCGCCGCCGCTGCTGCTGCTGGGGCTGGTTCTGCGCCCGCTGCTGGCCCTGCGGCAGCAACGGAGGCGGCGACGGCGGCAGGGAGTGGCGGTGGTGGTGGTGCTACGGAGGAGGGGAGCGCCGCCGCCACGTCGGACGCCTCGGGCGGCGCTTCTGCGCCGGCCGAGGGCAACGGCGACGCGGCGGCGGCGGCGGCGAGCCCGCGAGTCGTTTACGACGGCCCGCCGATCGTCATCGATGCGGACGACCTCAAGTCGTACGTGGGCGTGCCGCCCTTTGCGCAGGACAAGATCTACGGCAACGGCGACGAGGAGGAGGAGACGGACAAGGGCGCCTCTCCTTCTTCTTCGCGGGACGCGGCGCCGCCGCCGCCCGCGGGCGTCGTCATGGGCCTCGCGTGGACGGCCATGGGCGGCGCGACGCTCTACGTCGAGGCCGCCAGCGTGACTCCCCGCCACCACCACCACGCCAAGAAGGAGGGCGGCGGCGGCGGCGGTGCCGACGACTCCTCTTTGTCGTCGTCGTCGTCGTCTCCCCGCGGTGGCGGCTCGCTCGTGACCACGGGCCAGCTCGGCGACGTCATGCGCGAGTCGGCCTCCATCGCCCACACCTACGCCCGCCGCTTCCTCGCCGCGCGCGCCGCCGAGGCCGAGGAGGCGGGCGGCGCAGCAGGCAAGGCCGGCAACGCCAGCGCCAACGCCCCCGCTAGCGCACACGCCGCCGACGACCTCCCGGCCGCCGCCTCGTTCCTCGACCGCGCGCAGGTGCACGTGCACGTGCCCGCGGGCGCCACGCCCAAGGACGGCCCCTCGGCCGGGTGCACCATCATCACCTCCCTGCTCTCCCTCGCCCTTGACCGCCCCGTGCGCCGCGCGCTGGCCATGACGGGCGAGGTCACGCTGACGGGGCGCGTGCTGCCCGTCGGGGGGATCAAGGAAAAGGCTCTGGCGGCGCGGCGCGCGGGTGTGCGCACGCTGGTGTTGCCGGACGGAAACCGGCGCGACTGGGAGGAGCTGCCGCAGGACCTGCGCGAGGGCTTCGAGCCGCACTTTGTGCGCACGTACGACGAGGTGTTTGAGCTGGCGTTTGGCGGTGGCGGGGGCAGTGATGGCGGAGAGAAGAAGCAGGCGGCGGCGTTTGGCGGGGGCGGCGCGGCGTCGGCGGCAGCCGCGGAGGCGACCGTGGCCGCCGGATGGAGGTACGAATAAAAGAGCGTATGTAGAGGGCGTGCTGTTGTGTGTTACACGCGCGCTCGAGCGGACGACGACACGACTGTGCTCTCTCTCTCGCACACACACTCAACAAAACGACGTTGTTGAGTCGCGCCTCGGCCGCGTCGCGTCGCGTCGCGCGCGCGCGCCGTCGGCGACGGCGCCTTAAATGCGCGCCGCGCTCTCGCCACCCGCTCCTCTCTCAATCACACGGACAGCGCCGACCAGACCACACCACACCACACGATGCTACGCAGCGGCGTCGCTGCGACGATGGCGTCGCTCCCGTCCTGCTCCCGACAGCAGCGGCGGACGCAGCAACACCAGCAGCACCCCCACGCGCGACGCCACGCGTCTGCTGCTCTTCTCGCCCCGGGCCGCCCGTCGTCGGTCGCCGTCATGGCGTCGGCCGCCGCCGCGAGCGCGCCGCCCTCGCACCACCACCGGGCGCGCAGGCGGCAGCACGCAGCAGCGGCAGGAGGACGACCCCATCAACCCCCCTCTTCCTCTCCCGCCCGCCACCGCCGCCCCCTCCGCGTCTCCGCCCTCGACGCCGCCCTCCCCTTCGACTTCGAGCACCGCGCGCGCCGCGCCCTCGAGTCCGAGCGCAAGCTCACCGTCGGCATCGTCGGATTCGGCACCTTCGGGCAGTTCCTCGCGCGCCGCCTGAGCGCCGCCGGGCACCGCGTCCTCGCGACCTCGCGCACCGACTACTCGGCCGAGGCCCGCGACATGGGCGTTTCTTTTTACCTCGACGCCGACGCCTTCTGCGAGGAGCACCCGGAGGTCGTCGTCCTCGCCACGAGCATCCTCAGCACCGAGCGCGTCCTCCGATCGCTCCCCTTGCAGCGCCTCAAGCGCTCGACCCTCTTTGTCGACGTGCTCTCGGTGAAGGCGTTTCCGAAGCAGCTGCTGCTGCGCCTGCTGCCGCCCGAGACCGACATCCTCTGCACGCACCCGATGTTCGGGCCGGACTCCGGAAGGGGTTCGTGGCAGGGCCTCAACCTGATGTACGAAAAGGTGCGCGTGCTGGCCGACGCCGAGGACGGCGCGCGGCGCGAGGCGCGCGCCGCCAATTTCTTGCGCTTCTTCGCCGACGAGGGCTGCCGCATGGTCGAGATGCCTTGCGAGGAGCACGACCGCGTCGCCGCGTCGACGCAGTTCATCACGCACACGGTCGGACGTGTCTTGGGGGCCATGGACCTGCGCGCCACCCCCATCGACACAAAGGGGTTCAAGGCCTTGCTGGAGTTGGTGGACAACACCCGCCACGACTCGTTCGAGCTCTACTACGGCCTCTTCCTCTACAACCGCAGCAGCGCGGACGAGCTGGAGCGGCTGGAGCGGGCGCTGGACGAGGTGAAGGGCGGGCTGTTCGACCAGCTGCACGAGATCGCGCGGCGGCAGATCTTCCCGTCGGACTCTGCGGGGTCCGAGTCGGAGGGCGGCGGCGGCGCGGGCGGGGGCGGGGGGCGTGGCTCGGCGTCGGCGTCGCCGTCGAGGAGCCGCGCCGTGGTGGCCGAGCTGCTGCCGCCGTCGGCGACGGCGTCGCTTTCCGAGGAGGATGATGAGGACGAGGAGGCGCAGGAGAACGGGCGGCGGAACGGCGGCAACGGCAACGGGCGCGCGCTGTCGAGCGGGGCGCCTCAGCAGCAGCGGAGGCTGGGCGACGGCGGCGGCGTGCGGCGATGAAGCAACAAGAGCGAGATCGGAGAAACCCAAAAAAACCAAAACGTCTCGTTACTTGTCCTCTCTTCCGTGTAACACAAAACCCCCCCTTCCTTCCTTCCTTCCTGCCTTCCTTCTAAATCCCCGCCGCCTGGTGCGCGGCGATGAGCGCCGGGTCCCCGAACCTCCGCGGGAACGCCAACTTGAGCCCCAAATAAGCAAGCCCCAGCAAAACCGACGCGCCCCCGACCGCCAGGTACGCCGCCCCCAAAAAGGGGTTGCGCCCGCCCAGCCACCCCGTCGTGCCCAAGACCACCGACTTTTGTCCCCCGAACGCGTACGTGTTCCACCGGTTGGTCACGGTCACCGTCACGCGCTCCCCCTTTTGAAGGCCGCGGCCGTCGATGCGGCCCCACAGCTTGCGGAAAGTGGGCAAGGCAGCGGGCCTCATCCAGTTGATGAGGCGCTCGTCCTGGTTGACCATCACGCGCACGCGGGGGTCTGACGGCAAGGTGAGGTTCCCCCCGCCCCGGGTGGCGTTGAGAACCGGGTTGAAGTTGTCGGCGTAGTAGCTGCCGTAGCGGCGGTCGACGTCGCTGTTGAGGGCGATGCCGCGTGCCTCGACGGGGAGCGGGGTGGAGGAGGCGGGGGCGGCGGCCTCCTCGGCGTCGCCGCCTCCTCCTGCTCCTCCCGCTCCTCTTCCTGCCCCCCCAGCCACCGACACGGCGTACGAATCGTTGAAGTTGGACCACGCGATCAGGCCGCACGGGTTGATCACCCTGTCCGGGTCGCCGTTGAAGAAGAGCATCGGCTGGCAGTTGGCGAGGCGCTTGCTCACCTCGGAAGGCGGGATGGCGGCGCCCCGGTTGGCCAGCTGCTCGTCGCTCCGCGACTTGACGTACCGCCGGTGGTTCTGGTACACCCCCCTCAGCTCGTAGTAGACGTACACGGGCGGGGGCATGTCCGCGGGGACGGTCATGGTGACGTTGCACTCGAGCAGCGACGGGTCGGCGTCCGAGGGGCCCTGGTTTGCAAAGAGCCAGCGCTCGGCGGCATCGCGGCGGGCGGCCGAGCCGGCGGGGCCCGCCTGCGCGACAGAGGGGGGGAGGCAGGCGTCGTCGTAGCGGGCGGAGATCTCGACGGGGGCGTTGCCGTAGACGTAGGTGACGGCGCCGATGGGCAGGGTGACGAGGGCGATGGCCAGGAAGATGAAGAGGACCTGATTTTTTTTTGTTTGGGTTGGTTTGGAGGGACGAAGCGTGGAGGCGAGCGTCGGCGTCGGCGTCGGGGGGGCGCGCGTCGGCGTTCGATGTGCAGGACGTGCTCCACGCGACGCACCCACGTCGGGTCCAGCACCGGCTTGCACGCCGGCAGCTCCTGCTGCGTCAGCCGCGTGTCTGTGCGTTTGGATGGGTTGGAAAAGGGGGGGGCCGTGCCGGGGAGGGCAGGTGAGAGGGAGGAGGGGGGGGGAGAGGCAAGGCGAGAGGAAGTAGGCCCAGTTCACGATCAAACGCACACTTGGGCTCCTTGGTGGCCTTCTTGGCGGCCGCGGGGTCCGGGTCCATGCTTGCCCCGCGCTCCCCCCGGCCGATCGGACGCGAGGGCGCGAGGGGGGGGGGGGGGGAGAGCGAGAGCGATGCAAGAGAGGGAGGGGGGAGCTGTCGTTGACTTGTGTGCGCTTCTGTGCGCGCGCGCGCGCGCGTGTGGGGTAGGAGGTGGGTGCGTCGATGCGTGAGTGGAGAGGGTCGTCGTCGTCGTGGTGGTCACGTGAAAGAGTGTGTGAAGCGCCTCTGCTGCAGGATCGCGGCCGCTTGTTCTCCTCGTCGCCTTGCGCGTGCCGATGCCGCCGCCGCCGCCTCGCGTGCACGCTCCAGTCGCCGAACCCTCTCTTTGCTCTCTCTTACACATTTGGGGTCGTCAGCCCCTCCCCAATAAACAAGACCGCCCGTCCCGTTCCATCTCAAGGCTCCAGGCGCTTCGGGTCGCGCGGGAACATGCTCGTCTTGCGGATGTTGTTGAGGCCGCAGTAGAGCATCACGACGCGCTCGAGGCCCACGCCCGCGCCGCCGTGCGGCGGGGCGCCCAGGCGGAACGAGTCGATGTAGGCGCGGATCGACTCGACGGGGACCCCGCACGCGACGGCGCGCTCTGTTGTTTGGGGTTTTGGGGGTTGTTTTGGTGGTGGTGTTGTGGTGGGGATGTTGTTCGTGAGCAAGGGCCAGGCCTCGGGCGGGCAAAGAGGCGGGGCGCGCCGCCGCGCTCCATCGCTCTCCAGCTCACCCGTCAGCAGGTCGGCGTCGTGCACGCGCTGCGCGCCCGAGATGATCTCCTCCCCGCGGATGAAGACGTCGAACGAGTTGCTGTAGTCCGGGCTGTCCGGCGAGGGCATCGTGTAAAAGGGCCGCACGGCCAAGGGAAACTTGTAGAGGATGAAAAAGTCGGTGCCGTGCTTTTTCTTGACGACGGCGCCCAGGGCGCGCTCGAGCTCGGTGTTGAGGTCGCCCAACGGGTCGACGTCCGGGTAGCCGTTCTCGCGCAGCATCTGGATGCCCTCTGTTTGGGTTTGTGGGTTGTGGGTTGTTGTTGTTGTTGTTGTTCGTGGGTGGTTGTCGTCGTCGTCGTTGTTTTCGGGCGGGTGGGCGTGTGAGAGAGAGAGACAGAAGGGCCACACCGCGCGCCCAAAAAACCCGCGAACCATCTCCAACCCACCCTCAAACGCCAGCCTGAGCGGCTTGGCCACGATCGGCTCGAACGGGTACTGCGCCTTGATCGCCGCCAGGTCCTTCCCGCACGTCTCCTCCAACCCTTTAAACATGTCCATGAAGATCTTTTCCACCACCTCCATCACCTCGCCATAGTGCTGCCGGATCTGCATCTCGAAGTCCAGCCCCGTGAACTCGCACAGGTGGCGGTGCGTGAACGAGTTCTCCGCCCTAAAGACCGGGCCGATCTCGAAGACGCGGTCAAAGTCGGCGACGATGGCCATCTGCTTGTACAGCTGGGGCGACTGGGCGAGGCAGGCCGGGCGGCCCATGTAGTCGGCGGCGAAAACGGCGGCGCCGCCCTCGGACGCGCCCGAGATCAGTTTGGGGGTGTGGATCTCCTGAAACCCGAGCGAGAGCATGGTGTTCCGGAAGAGCTGGCACACGGCGCTCTGGACGCGGAAGATGGCCTGGCTGGCAGGGGTGCGCAGGTCGAGGGCGCGGTTGTCGAGCCGCACGTTCTGCTCCACCTTGGCGAGCAGCTCGCCCTTTTCCGCGGCCGCGCTAATGTCGGCGTCGGAGCGCGACGCGTCCACCAACTCAAACGGCAGAGCGCCCGCGGCGCGGCTGATGGCCCACACCCCGAGCACTTTGAGCTCCACGCCGCTCTGCGTGCACGACGCGATGGGCTCTTTCGCTTTGACCAAGATTCCCTCGACGTCCACGATCGACTCCTTCGGGATGGCCGAGGCGTACTTGACCATCCCGCGGCTGACTGTCTCCTCGTCCGCAAACATGATCGCCTGGAGGGTCTCCGTGCGCTGCCTAAGCACCAAAAAGGCCGACTTGCCCTTGCCGCGGACGTTGGCGAGCCGCGCGCGCACGAGCACGGTCGGGGTGGACTCGGCGAGGTCGGGCGTGAGGTGCTCCAAGGGGGTCCAGGCGCGGGACGCGTCGACGGGCTCGCGCGACTGCACGAGCGGGGGGTCGCCGTATTTTTCCTTGAGGGGGTCGTCCGGGTCGGCCTGCGTGGGGGCGGCCTGCTTGACGCCGCGCTGGGCGGTCTCGCGGGCGGCCTTCTCGGCGTCGCGGGCGGCCTTCTCGGCGGCCTGAGGTTTGGGTTGTTTTTTGGAGGTGGGTCAGAGAGGTTGGGCGGCGAGCGAGCGCGCGCGCACAGCGGCGATACGGCGCGGCGATGGCGAGCGCGCGACGGCGCGCGTTTGCGCTCACCTTGGCCTCCTTCTTGAGCTGGCTCTTGGACTTGCCGCCCTCGGTCGTGCTGCCGTCGGCGGTCGAGGACGCGCCGCCCGCGGACGGCTGCGTCGTGAGCTTGTCCTGCAGCTCCTGCGCGACCTCGTCTGCCGCGGCCGCCATGGCGATTTGGTGGTTGCTCTCTCCCTTTCTTCCTCTTCTTTCTCTTCTTCGCGCTTGCGTGTGTGTGTGATCAAGAGCGCGGGGGGTGTTCGCGTGGTAGGTGGCGCGCTCAGTACTCCTCTCTTGTGTGTGTGCGAGACAGGGCGTGAGAGAGAGAGTGCGATCGAAGAAGACGAGGAGGGGGGAGGAGACGAGGTGGATGCTGGATGATCGCAAGCGACCGCCAAAGCCTCATCCACCCGCGCGCGCGCGCGCGCGCAAAAGACACACGCACTTAGACCCTCTAGAACAGACGCCACACACAAACACACATACAGCCTCAAGCGCTCGCTGCAAAAAGAGAGCCGCGGAGACTTCAAACGAGACAAAATCGACGAAATGCGATCGGTTTAGAAGTTTTAAGGCTCGAGAATCCACAGAGCGGAGGGAGAGAGAGACAGGGACCGCCCACCACCATGTTCGCCTTCCCTGCCCCGGCGGCCCCGCCGGCGTTTAGCGTGGCGGCGGGCGGGCAGAAGCAGCAGCAAGGAGGCTTGTTCAGTGCCTCGTCCTCCTCCTTCGCCCGAGCGCCACCCGCCGCGGCAGCAGCGCCAGCAGCAGCAGCGCCAGCAGCAGCAGCACCAACCACCGCGGACTCCTCCACCTCCTCCTACGACTTTGCCGACGCCCTCTGCATCAGCTGCGACGAGGCCGGGCGCCTGTTTGCGGCGGTCCCGCGCCGCCGTCGGCATCGGCAGCGGCAGCGGCAGCAGGGGCAACCGCAGCAGCAGCCGCAGCAGCAGCAGGAGTACGCCCTGCTCGTGGGCGAGCTCCACCGCCGCGTGCTGGACGCGCCCATCGCGGCCGCCGACGCTCTGTCCCTGGGAGGCGCCTCCCTCCCGCCCTCGAGGGTCGTGCGCACCGAGCCGCCGCTGGCCTTCCGCCCCACGCGCTTGGCGGCCTCGCCCGACGGCCGCCTGCTGCTGGTCGTGGGGGTGGCGGACGCCGAGGCCGAGGTGCCCGCCGTGGCGCTGGTCGACCTGTACGGCGCGCGCCCGGACGACGAGGGGGACAGCGACGACGAAGATGACGGCGACGGTGCCGGCGCCGTCGGCGGGCGGCCGCGCCGCACCAGCGCCGCCGCCGCAGCGGCCACCACCCCTTCGCCGCTGGCCATCGCCGCCCGCGGCCGCGCGGGCGGCCCCCCGCTCCCGTCCCCCGTCGCAGCAACAGCAGCAGCAGGCGCGACCCCCGCCACAAAAAACCGCCCGCCGCGCCGCGCCGTCGCCGCGCTCACCCCCGTGCACCCGCGCGTCTTTAGCGCGCGCCCGGGCCTGAGGGTGCTGCAGGCGACTTGGCACCCTTCCTCGTCGGGGGGCGGCGGGGTTGGGGGCGGGCTTGGTGGAGGAGGAGGAGCAGGGGGGGGCGGCCCGCATTTCGCGGTGCTGTCCTCGGACGCGCGGTGGCGGCTGTACAGCGCCGCGCGGCTGGAGGAGGCGGAGCAGACGTTCCACCTGCGGCTCGACACGGCCCCGCAGGCGCCTCAGACGGCCTTTGGCGGCGGCGGCGGCGGCGGCGGGGGCGGAGGCGGAGGAGCAGGAGGTCGCGGGGGCGGGTTTGGCGGCGGCGGCTTGGACGGCGGCGGCGGCTTTGGCGGCGGCGGGTTCAACCTGGCGCTGGCGACCCGCCGGCGCGCGGCGACCGCCCCGCGCCCGGCCGCGTTTGTGTTTGGCGCGGCCGCGGGCGGGTTTGGCGGCGGCGGCGGCGAGGGCGGCGCGGGCGGCGGCGGATGCTGGGCGCCGCTGTCGGTGCTTTTTCTGGCCACCGACGGCGGCGTCTACAGCCTGTGCCCCGTCGCGCCCTTTGGGCTGCGCGTGTCCGGCACGGCCCTGCGGCGCCTGCTGGCCGACGCGCCCGCGGGAACCCCGCGCGCGTGGCTGCAGGCGGCGTTTGGCGCCGACGCGATCGCGCAGGCCGGCGGGGCGCCCCCATCCTCGTTCGCCGCGTCGGCGTCGGCCGCCCCGCCGGCAGCCTGGCGCGTGCGCCCGCACCTGCTCGAGACCTTCTCGCCCGCGCTCCAGGGCCCGCTCAACCACGGGTGCGAGTCGGTGGCGGCCTCCCCAGGCGCCCGGCGCGGGGACGCCGTCGCCATGGCCGTCAGCGCGCACGTGCCGGGCGCGTCGCTCGCCGCCGCGACGGCCGCGCTGCCCTGGGCCTCGGCGGCGGCGGCGGCCGAGAGGCGGCGGCGGCGGCGGCAGCAGCGGCACGGGCGGCCGCGCTCCGACGGCGGCGGCAGCGACGCGAGCGTGCAGGGCGGCCGTGACGGGGCGGAAGACGATGACGACCAGGAGGAGGAGGAGGAGGAGGGGGAGTGGCGCCTGCAGCGCTTGGACGAGGAGGACGAGGAGGAGCAAGGGGGAGGCGGCGGCGCCGGCGCGGCCGCAGCGACGAGCAACGCCGCCGCCGCCGTCGTCCTCACCGCCGTGGCCGGGGGCATCGTGTACGCGCACGCCATGGACGCGGCCGCGGCCCTGGCCCCGGCCTGGCTCGAGTCGGCGCCGCAGTGCTCCGTCGACGCCCGCGGGGACGTCGTGGCGGTCCGCGCCGAGAGCGAGGTGCTGGCCCCGGCCCTTTGGGACGACGCCGACGCGGCGGCGCTGCTCGACGACGACGGCGAGGACGAGGGCGAGGGCGAGGACGAAGGCATCGACGAGGGAAACGGCGGCGGGAACAACGGCTTTTTCGGCGCGTCGGGCATGGGCCGGCGGCGCGCCCGCCCCCCCGCCCAGCCGCGCAGCCGCGCGCCGGCGCCCCCGCCGCTCCTGCTGCTAGACGTGCTGGACCTGCGCCTGCGCGAGGAGCGCGAGGGGGAGGAGGGCGACGGCGACGGGGAGGAGGGGAGCGTGGGCGGCGGCGGCGGCGCGAGCAGCGACGGTAGCAGCGACGGCCTCGGCGGCAGCGCCTCTTCCGACTCGGAGGACGACGACGCGGGCCCGGGCCGCCGCCGCGCGCTGCGCGTGCGCCTGCACCCCTGCTCGGACGCCCCCGGGCGCTTCTGGGCCGTCCACGAGGGCGGGGCGTGGGGGGTGCACGTGCCGTGGCTGCCCCAGGTCGGCGCCGCGCTGCAGCGGGCGGCGGCGGCGGCAGCAGCAGGGGGCGGCGGCAGCGGCGGCGGCGGCGGCCTCGCCGTCGACTCGCTGCCGCCGCCCAAGCTCGAGGAGCTGCTGGTCGCGGGGCCGGGCGGGGTGGCGGACAGCGCCCCGGCCTCACACGTGCTGCTTGGCGGCGGGTGCGTGGTGCTGGAGCGGTCGGTGGAGGAAGAGGCGGAGGACGAGGAGGAGGACGGCGGCGGCGCGCAAGGGGCAGCAAAAACTCGCGGCGGCAAAAACAAGCTCTTCTACCTCCGCGCGCGCGGCGCGGCCGCGCTCGCCGCCGCCGCCGCCGAGGCGGCCGCCGACGAGGAGCGCAGCGCCGCCGAGGCCGCGACCGCCGCGGCCGCGGCCGCCGCCCCTTTGCCCTCTGCCTCCCCGCCGCCGCCGCTCGCCGGGTCGGCCCCCTCTCCCCCCGGCGCCGCCGCCCCGGCCCCCTCCCCCGCCGCCGACGCCCGCGATGCCGAGCTCCGCCGCCGCGTCGACGCCTTCTACGCCCCCCTGCTGCGCGGCCCGCGGCCCCTCCCCGCCCCCGCGCCCCCCCCCTCAGGGTCCGCGGGCCCGGGCGACCCCGAGGGCATGGCCTACCTGGGCGCCGCCGCGCAGCACCTGCGCGACAAGCACGGCACCTTTGCCGCCGCCGCGCACGGCGACCTGTTGCACCGCGCCGCGCAGCTGCAGGCCGAGGCCGCGCGCCAGGCGCGCTGCGGCGCCGCGCTCGCCGCCCTGGCCGCCGCGGCCGAGGACCGCGCCTCCCTGCTGTCGGACCGCGCGGCGCGCCTGCGCCAGGTCCAGCTTAACCTGGACGAGCGCCTGCGGCTGCTGGCATCGCTCCACTGGGCGGCGCCGCGCCCGCTGTCGGACGCCGAGCGCGCTTTAGCGCGGCAGCTCGACCGCCACGAGGACGCGCTGCGCGAGGCAGAGCTCGGGTGGGGGCCCCTGCGGCGCAGGCTGGGGGGCATGGTGGCGGCGGCCGGCGGCGGCGCTGGTAATGGCGGCAAGCAGCAGCCGCCCGCCGCCGCCGTGCACATCCCGCCGTCGCAGCTGCCGCGCCTGCACGCGGCGCTCGCCGAACAGCAGCGCGTCGTGGCGGCGGCGACGGAGCGTCTCGACGAGGCGGCGGCGGACTTGGCGAATTGGGAGGACGGCGCGGCCTTTTGATATGGAAAGCGGGGTCTTTTTTTGCTCTCGCCTTTTCGATGTTACTCTTCCGGTCCGTCTCTCTCTTATCTCTCTCTGACGAAGAAGTAGAAAAAAAACAAGAATGGGGCAAAAAGGAGGGAGAGGGCAAACCTGCGTCCGGCGCCCTCGTTTTTGGGCGGCGCCGAAAAAAGAGTCCGCGATTTTCTGTTTTTGTTGTAGTTGTGGGTGTGCGTGTTGTGTTTTTTTTTGTGACTCGCCGCAGCGGAGGCGGCGGGTAAAGAGGGGCCGACGAGGGAGCCCGGAACAAAAAAAAAGAAAGACGAGTGCGAACGCGCGCATTTTACGGCGCGCGGGGTTCTGGGGTGGTTGGTCGTCGTCGTCGGCAGGGGGGGGGGGCGCGCGCGCGTCTCATTGGTCGTCTCTCTCGTTCCCCGCGCGTTTTCGCCAGCTCTCGCGAGAAGAGAGGCGTGGTGGGTGGGTGGGTGGGTGGGTGGAGCCCCCGCCAAGGGGAGGGCATGGATGAATACCTGCGGAGGCCGGAGGGACGATCGTGCGGGAGGGGCAGGGGGTGGATGATGGAGGGGCACACAAAAGGGAGGAGGAGGAAGAAGAGAGAGCGCGCGCGCGCGAGCACGCGGCGTTTTTTCTGGCTTCTTTCTCTCTCTCCCCTCGGTGCGTGTCGTGTTCGTTGGGGGGGGATGAGAGGGCGCATGTGCGCAGCAGTCGCGAGCGCGCGCTCGCGCGCGCGTCGTTCTCCGAAAAAAAAGGTGTACAGGACGGGCGGGCGCAGGAAGGAGGGGGGGGGTGGCGGTGGCGGTGGCGGGCGGCCTCGCGCGCCCCGCGCGGCCTTGGCCCCTTGCTCCCCGCACCCTTTGCCTCTCGAGTCAGAAGCCCAAGAGACAAAAAAATCACGCGATGATCAGCGGCCGGTCCGGCCACCCGTACTCCTCCCGCCACCGGTAGTACACCCGCGCGATCTCCAGGCACACGGCCGCGTGGATCTCGTCCACGCGCGCCTCAAAGCCCGGGTCGGTGGGCGCCATGGCCGGCGACGCGCTCACGGGCGCGCCCACCGCCATCAGGATGGGCACGCGCCTCGGGAGCGGCAACCCCCAGGGTCCGTACATGAGCCCGAACGACGCGCGCCACCGCCTCGACGCCTGCTGGAGCCAGCGGGGTCCAAAGTCGAGGATGGCCGAGTTGCCGAAGAGGTAGGTCGGGAGGATGTCGGTTCCGTGCTCTAAAGCGAGGCGGACAAACCCTTTCCGCGACCTCAGCTTGAGCACCTCGGCGTCCCTCCGGAGCATAAACATCTCCGCGATCCCGCCCACCATCACGGCCACGCTGGTGCCCGGGTGGCGGTGCTTGGGGGCGGGGCCGGCGCCGACGGCCTCGCCGTCGGAGCCCGGGACGAGCGGGGGGAGGAGGTTGGCCGGGATCGGGGCGGGGCCGTGGTGGTGGTGGTGGTGGTGGAGGCCGGCGGTGCCAGGGCGCGACGAGGCGGCGGCGGCGCCGCGGGTCGCCGGGCGCTCGCGCGGGGAGAGCGGGGCGCGCGGGGTGCTGGGCGCGGCCGGGTCGGCCGCTCGGGGGGAGCCGGGCGCCGGGGATCCCGGGCGCAGGTCGTCCGGGTCGCTGCCGCCGCCGTTGCTCGCCGCCGCCACCGCCGCTCCCTTGCGCCGCCGGAGGCCGCCCGCGGCCGAGGCGTCGCCGCCCTGCTGCTGCTGCTCGCCCGCGTCCTCCTGCTCCTGCTCCTCCTCGTCCTCCTCGAGCACGGCCGCGGGCGACGCCCCGACCAGGATCACGCTCGGGTCGGACGACAGCTCCTCGCTTCCGGCGCGGCTCGCAAACGCGCTGCCCCCCCCGCTGCCGCTCTCGCTCTCGTCGTCGCTGAGCCCCCGGCCGGCGAGCGCGCGCCCGCCCGGGTCGGAGAGGATGCTGTCGGCGCGGCGCATGCGCGCGAGCGTGGCGGCGCGCTCGGCGTCGGCGCTGCGCAGCGGCAGCAGGTGGTGCTGCGCGGGCGGGGCCGAGACGGTCGCCTGGAGCGGGCGGCCAGCGGCGGCGGCCAGGCCAAAGCCGCCGCCGCCGCCGGCGGCCGCCGGGCTCGTGGCGGCGGCGGCGGCGGCGGCGGTGGCCGAGGCCGAGGGGGGCGCGGCCGGCACGCACAGGCCCGGCACGTCCTTCAGGAGGTCCGTGAGCAGTGGCCGCGCCGCCCCGGGCGAGGAGAAGGGTCCAGAGATGGGGGCCGACGTCGGCCGGCTCGTCGACGCCGCGCCGACTCCTCCTCCTCGCCGGTGCGGGGACGGCGAGCGCCGCTGGTGCTGGTGCTGCTTGGCCGAGGGGGAGGGCGTGCCGCCGCCCTCCCGCTGCTGCTGCTGCTGCTGCCGCTGCTTGGCCTTGGCCGCCTCCGCCTCGGCCGCCGCCGCCACCTCGGCCGCCGCCACCCTCGCCGCCGCCGCCTCGGCCTCTGCCGACGCCGCGAGCGCCGCCGCCTCTGCCGCCGCCTCTGCCGCCGCCTGCGCCGCCGCCCGCGCCTCGCGCGCGTCGGCCTCGATCGCCTCGGTCTCCGCGCGCTCCCCCTCGGCCAGCAGCTCCCCGCGCGCCGCGCGCGCGCACCGCCGCAGCAGCCGCCGGAAGTTGTGCGACGTGGCGGGCAGGGCGCCGAACCAAGAGTTGACGTGCCGCCACCCGGGCACCAGGAAGACGGCCGACGCCGCCAATCCCAGCAGCGTGTGCTGCTCAAACTCGCACGCCATGAACGACCCGCCCACGATCTGCCCCAGCGGGAAGGCCCCGTGCGGGAACTGCGCGACGACGTAGGGCCTGGAGGCGTCGAGGCGCGCCTCGAAGACGTAGGAGAAGCGGAAGTAGCGGCGCCAGCAGCGCATCAGCGGGCCCAGGTGGATGGATCGCACGTAGAGGGGGGCCGCGGGCAAAAAGAGCGAGCCGATCGCCGCGGCCAGCAGCAAAAACGCGTAGGGGCTGCTCGTCCAGGCGCACGCAAACATGAGCGCCAGGAGGCAGTGGCCCCACCCGACGTAGCCGAGGAGCGTGAGGACCGCCACGGCGCGCCCCAGGGGCGTGAGCGCGTCGCCGTCGGCGCCGTGCGTCTCCACACAGGGGCCCTGGACGCCGTCCGTGAAGGTGCGCACGCCCGTGCGCGGGAAGTAGTCGAGGGAGGCCGGCTCGGGGTCGTCGGGCTCGCCGCGGACGCCCCAGGGCCCGTGGGGGCCGGCCACGCCGCCCGCGGGGCCGGGGCCGTGCCGCTCGACGCGCGCGCCGCGGCCCTCGGGGGGGGCGCCGAGCCGCCACCACTGCCAGGTGCTGTTTTTGTTGTTGTTGCGGTTGGCTGTTGCTGTTGTCGACGCTGCTGCTGCTGCCGTGGCCATGCCGCCGAGGCTGCCGGCGCCGCCGGCCGAGGGCGCGGCGGCCAGGGGCGCGGCCGCCTCGGAGACGAGCGGCGGCGTGCGCGAGCGGCCCGCGGCGGCCGCGGGGCCGACGCCGCCGGTGCTGAGGCCGTTGCCGCCGCCGTTGCTGTTGTTGTCCTCAAAGCCGCCGCCGCCCGCTCGGATGCGCGGGGACGGGCCCGACGCCGCCTCGCTGCTGCCCGCGGAGAAGGCGGCCGCGAGCAGGCGCACGAGGGCCGCGCCGCCGCCGCCGCCGCTGCTGGGGCGGCCGCTGCCTCCCTTTTGGTGCGGTTGGCCCTTGGCCGCCGGCGCCGCGTCGTTCGGTTGGCGTGCTCCGCCCTCGGCGTCGGCGGCGCCGACGCGCGCCGCCGCCGCCCCCGCCACCGCCGCCGCCTCGAGCGTGGTCGCCATGGCCGGCCGCTCGGCTGGGGTCTTGCGGCGAGGTGTCCGCGCGCCCCGGCGCGGGCTGGGGGGGCAATTCGATCAAGGGCGGAGGCGGAGCTCCTTCTGCAGAAGCGGAGAGGGCGTTGGGGGAGAGGAGGGGGAGAGGAGGGGGGAGACCGGGTTAAAAGAGGAAGCGCGCGCGCGCCCGCTCTTTTGAGCGAGCGCGGCCGAGGCTGCGGACCGGGAGGCCACGCGGACCCTCGGAGATTGCGCGGGGCCGGGCGCGGGGGATTGTTCGCACGGCCTCGCGGGCGAGGAGGGGTCAAAGCGCACGAGGAGAACGCGACCCCTGCTGCTCTTTTTTTGTTGTTTGTTTGGGGGGAGGGAGGAGGAGGAAGAGAACACGGACGCGGAGTTCGGTAAGGACGACGACAAGGTCAATCTGTCTGAGTGATTCAAGCGCCGAACGGGGGACGAGGGACCCATAAAACGAAAGCCCGAACCGAGTTGCCGCCGCGCGACGGACTTGCCGACGGCGAGGCAGCTCGCCGTCGGCGCGCGACCGGGCGCCGCCCCCCTCCGCCCCGCCTCAACGCAAAACCATCACCCCCCCGCCGACAGCAGCTGCCCGCGGTCGTACGCCGCGCGCCGCTCCGGGTCGCGAAGCGTCTCGTACGCCACCTGCAGCTTGCGGAACCGCTCGGCCGCGCGCCGCCGCTCCTCCGCCGCCTCGGCCTCCCCTCCGCCTTGTTTCCCGCCGCCGGCCGCCCCCGCCGCCCTCGCCCCCCCAACCCTCGCCCCCGACCCCCCCCGTCCTCCGCCGCCCCCGGCCGCCGCGGTGTCCGGGTGCATCCGCAGCGCCGCGCGCGCATACGCCGCGCGGATGAGCGCCCCGGCCGGCGACGACGACGCGCCCGCCGCCGCCGAAGAGGATGAAGCAGAAGACTCCCGCACGGCCGCCGGGTCCAGCCCCAAAAGGCGGTAGTAGCCAAGAAAATCGCCCCTCCCCCGCCGCGCGGGGCGCCGCGCCGCCGGCCGGTCGCCGCCGCCGCCGCCGCCCTCGTGCGACGACGACGACGACGAAAAGTGCCCCGCGTGGTGGCGCCTGTGGTGGTGGTGGTGCTGCTGCTGCTCGTGCTGCTCCTCTTCGTAGTAGTCATCACCATCCCGGCCCTGCCAGTGCGGGTCGCCGTCAAAGGCGAACGAGTGGCCGCCCAGGCGCCGCGCCTTGGCCAGCGCCGCGGCCGCGTCGCGCGCGCGCCCGAGTGCGGCGGCGCGCTCGCGCTCGCGGCGCGCGGCCTCGCGCCAGCACTCGTCGGCCCAGGCGCCGCGCTCGGCCGGGTCCCAGTCCCAGGGTGCCTCCTCCTCCCACTTGCGCCAGTCCTCGTCGGCCCACAGCCAGAGCATGTGCGTGTCGGGCGCGCCGGCGTGCAGGGCGGCGGCGGCGGCGGCCGAGGCCGAGGACGACGAGGACGACGAGACTTCCTGCGCCTGTCCTCCTCCTGCTCCTCCTCCTCCAGCCGCCCCGGCCGCGCGCTTGAGCATCAGCTCCGTCTGACGCCGGTCGTACGCGCGGTGGAACAGCTTCTCCGCGTCCCCCTGCGCCGAGGCGTAGCGGTTGCGCGCGAGCTGGGGCAATCGGCCCGCGGCCGTGCTGGCGGCGGCCGCGGCCAAAAACGCGACAAAGGCCGCGTCGACGGCGCCCCACGCGGCCGCGGCGCCAAAGGCGTCGTCGACACCCCAGAGGCCCAGGGCCTGCCCCGCGGCGGCGGCAGCCAGCGCGGCGCCGCCGGCGGCCGCGGCGGCGGCGGCGCGCGCTTTGGCTGCCGAGGGGTGGAGCTCGGCGACGACGCGCGGCGGCGGGGGCGGGGACGAGGAGGAGGAGGAGGGGGCGGCCGGGGGGAGCGCCAGGAGGTGCGGGCTGGAGGCCGCCGCCTCGCCCAGCGGGTGGCGCAGGCCGAATGAGTAGGGGGACACGGCCGCGAGCGGCGGGGGGGTGCCCGACCCGCGCCTGCTGCTCGACTCGGGCCCCGGCTGCTCCCCGAGCCGCCGCCGCCGCCGCTGCTGCTCCCGCTCCGCCTCGTCAGAGTAGGGGCCTCCGCTCCCGCCCCCCGCCGCCTCCCCCCCGAGCGCCGCGCCCCCCTCACGCGCAAACATGTGCTCCAGGGAGGCGCTTGAGGGGGCAGGCGAACCGCCCGCGCCGAGCCGCAGCGCCGACACCAGCGCCTCGAAGCGCTGCGCCACCACGTCGCCCCTCCCCGGGGTGTGCGCCTCGCCGTGGGCGTAGGCCGCGCGCCAGGCCGGGGAGAGGACCAGGCGCGCGCGCCGGTCTTTGACCTCGAGGCGCATGCGCACGTCGCGCACGAGGGGCAGGACTGGGGGCTTGGCTTTGTTGCTTTTGCCTTTGCCTTTTTCGTTGCCGTTGCCGTCGCCGGGGGCCGTCGTCGTCGCCGCCGCCGCCCGCGCCAGCCGCAGCGCGGCCTCGGCCTCGAGGTCGTGCCTCAGGGCGCGCAGGGCCAGGGACCACGCCACGGACTGGCGCAGGTCGGGCGGGAGGACGCGCGCGCCGCCGCCGCCAGAGCCAGGGCCCGCCGCTGCCGCCGCCGCCGCGCCGGAGAGCGGCACGCGCAGCGCGGCCGCCTCGTCCGGCGAGAGCGGGCGGGCGCCCTGCTCGTCAGCGTCGGCGTCGGCGTCGGCGTCGGCAGCCCACAGCGGCTTTGCGCCCTCGGCCAGGTCGCGCCGCAGCGCGAGCGACGCGCACACCTGCATGGCTGGCGCGGACCAGGGGACCTCGCGCGCCTCGGCCACGAGGGCGGCGCGCTCGAGCTCGGGCGACAAGACGGAGGACGACGAGGCGCGGGCCTCGCCTCCCGCCGCCCCCGCCCCCGCCCCCGCCCCCGCCCCCGCCCCCGCCCCCGCCCCCGCCCCCGCCCCCGCCCCCGCCCCCGCCGCCCCGAGCAGCTCGTCCTCCTCCGCCGCGCGCGCGTCAAACACGCGCTCGCGCCAGACCAGGGGGGAGCTCGGGTCGTCCGGGTCCTCGCGGTGGCCGAGGGTGGCGGCCGTGACGCGCGCGGAGACGGTCGCGCGGAAGGCCCAGAAGGGCACGAGCAGGGGCTCGAGGCGATGGGTTGGGGGCTTGGGCTGGGAGGAGGAGGAGGCGGCGTCGGCGTCGGCGCGATCGGCGGAATCGGCGGCGTCGCCGTCGGCGGCGGCAGACGCGCCTCCTTCTTCTCCTCCATCTCTTCCTTCTTCGTACGCCTTGAGCGCCGCGTCCAGGACCCCGGACGCGTGCAGGCTCAGGCAGCGCCGCGACTGCTCGGCCTCGAACGCGGCCGCCGCCTCGCGCGCGCCGACGGCAAACGGCAGCACGAGCGGGGGCGGGAGGGCGGGGGCGGCGGAGGGAAGGGCGGCGCTCCGGCGGGCGAGCAGGCCGCGCGCCGCGCGCTCGCGCGCCTCGGCCCCGGCGGCCGCCGGCGTGGCGTCCTGCCTCCTCCTGCGCCCGGAGTCACCGCCGCCGTCCTCCCCGCCGGCCTTTTGCTGCTGCTGCTGCTGCTGCTGGCGGGCGGCGCGGTTGCCGCGGAAGGCAAAGGTGGAGAAGGGGGCGCGGGACGGCGGGCTCTGGCCGTCGGGGCGGTCGGCCCCGCCCACCCCGCCGCCGCAAAGGGACCACGCCTGCTGCTGCTGAACCGCCTGCGCCGCGCGGATCAGGAGGCCCGTGTGCTGCGGCCGGAACAGCAGCACGGCCAGCGGCAGCATCTTGCCCCTGCGATCGACGGAACAAATGCGGGGGGGGGAGGGAGTTGGTGCTTTCGAGTGAGTCCAGCGCGGGCCGCGCTGCGCGCGCGCACCACCGCCCCACTCTCTCTCTCTCAAGCGGAAGATGTGTGTTGTGAGAGGTCTAAGCGAGAAGAGAGTGGGAGTGATGAGGGGCTGACTCACGACGCAGCGGGAACAAGAGCGGCGGCAGCGCGCGCGCCCCGAACAAACCGCGGCGCGGCGAGAGAGGGTAGCTCTTGTCAGTCGGCATTTACACCATATAACATTGGCGCACGTCAGGTCACATCATCTCACAAGGTCAAGAAGGCGAAGAAGAGAGTTCAACGTCCGGGCGTCATGGTCGTCGCAAACCCGCCGGCGGGCCCAGCGGCGAGGGCCAGAGCGGGCGACACGGGGGCCGATGCCGGCGGCGGGCGGGCACGCCCTGCCCCTGGCTGCTGCTGCTGCTGCTGTTGCTGCAGCACGGAGACGGCATCGAGGGCGCGGCCCAGGGACGCCTCCCAGCGCGCGATCTCGGCCTGCTGCGCGGCGAGCGCCGCGCGCACGCGTCGCGCCCCGTACCCGTCGGCAGCCGCCCCGCCGCCGCCGCCTCCTGGCGTGCCCGCCTGCGACTGCTGCTGCTGCTGCTGCCGCTGCTCGCGCTGCAGGCCCGCGGCAAAGTCGGCCTGGGCGCGGCGGATGCGCGCCAGGCTCGCCTCGAGAGAGGCGAGGTCGTCGAGCAGCCGCGAGGCGGGGTTGTCGCCGCCGCCGCCGTTGCCGCCGCCCTCGCCGCCCCCGTCGGCACCGCCAGAGGCCGCCGCCAAGCCAACCAGCACCCCCAAAACGCCCGCCCCCCCCCCCCCCAACCCCCTCGTCAACGACACGTCCGTCGCGAACCCGCCCCCGCCCCCGCCCCCGCTCCCCCTCCCGAGCCCGCCATCATCGACGCCGCCTGCGCGTGCCCCTGCGCCGCCGCGTGCGCCAGCGCCGCCGCGCGCTCGGCCAGCTCGCGCTGCTGCGCGGCGACCTCGTCCCGGCCCGCTCGGCCGCGCGCTCGCGCTCCTCGGCGCGGGCCTCGCGCCGCGCCACCTCGGCCACCCGCGCCTCGGCCGCGGCCGCGGCGGCCTGCGCCTCGCGCCGCGCGAGCCCGCCTCCCGCCGCGCGTCCTCGGCCTCGAGCTGCGCCCGCGCGAGCCCATCCTGCGCGGCTTTCAGTCTCGCAGGACGCCCTGGCGCCGCGCCTCGAGGGCGGCGCACTCCTCGCGCAGACCCGCGGCGCGCTGCTCGGCCGCGCGGTGCTCGCGCGCGGCCACGGCCTCCTTGAGCTCGAGCGCCTCCCCCCTGCGGTCGAGCTCGGCCGCCCGCTCGCGCGCGAGCCTCCTCTCGGCCTCGGTGGCCGAGCCGTCGCGGCGGGCGGCCTCGAGGGCGGCCTCGAGCGACTGCTTGGCGCGCTCGTGCTCGGCGGACGCGGCCTTGGCCTGCTCGGCGAGGGCCGAGGCGGCGCGCTCGCGCTCGCGCGCCGAGCGCTCGCGCCGCTCCACCTCCTCGCGCGCGGCCTCGAGCAGGGCCGCGCGCCGCTCGAGGTCGGCCGCGGCCGCCTCGGCCGCGCGTCGGGCCTGCTCGGCCCCGCGCCGGCGGTCGCGCTGGGCCGAGGCCTCGGCGCGCGCGGTCTCGGCCGCGGCGGCCGCCTCGACCGCGAGCACCTTCTCCGCCAGCTGCTCCCCCTTGGACTCGAGCTCGCGCTGGAGCCTCCGCGCGGCGTCCTCGAGGCCGCGCTCGCGCAGGGCCAGCTGCTGCGCGGCCCTGGCCTCGAGGGCCTCGAGCCCGGAGCGCGCCTTGGCGGCCCTGCGGCGCAGGAGCTGCTCGCGCTCGCCCAGGGAGCGCGCCTGCTCGGCGAGTGCGGCCTCCCGCGACGCCAGAGCGGCGGCCGCGCGTTCGGCCGCCTCGCGCGCCTCGGCCGAGCGCCGCAGCGCGAGCTGCGCGCCCTGGCGCTCGCGCTCGGCGGCCTCGGCGCGCACCTCGGCCGCCTGTCGGGCCAGGGCGGAGGCCTGCTCGGCCTCGCGCACGGCCGAGAGGCGCGCCTCGGCGTCGGCGGCGGCCGCGGCGGCGCCGGCCTCGGCGCGCGCCACCTCCCTCGCGCGCTCCTCCAGCTCCCTGGCGCGCCGCTCGCACGCCTCGGCCTGGCGCTCGGCCAGCTCGCGCTGGGGCGCCAGGGCCGCGGCCGCGTCGCGCTGCGCGTCGAGGCGCGCGCGCTCGGCCTCCTCGCGCGCCTTGTCGGCCTTCTCCGCCAGCTCCTCGGCGCGCTGCCGCTCCTCGGCCGCGCGCCCGAGCTCGGACGCCAGCAGCAGGGCGCGCCCCTCTAGCTGCTCCTCCTGCTCGCGCGCCCCCTGCTCGCGCCCCTCGACCGCGCGCGCCCGCGCGGCCGTCTCGGCGTCCTTCGCGCGGAGCTCCTCGAGCACGCGCTCGCGCGCGGCGTCAAACTCGGCCGCCTCGCGCCGCGCGTCCTCGAGTTTCTGCTCGCGGCGCGACAGCTCGTGCCGCGCCTCGTCGATCCGCTCGGTCGCCTCCTGCAGCGCGGCGCGCTCGGCCGCCGCCTGGGCCTCGCGCGCCTCGGCCGCGCGCTCGCGCTCGTGGGCGCGGCACTCGAGGTCCGCGGCCGCGCGCTCGCGGCGCTCGACCTCCTCGGCGCGGGCCAGGCGCTCGGCGCAGAGGGTGCGCTCCTCCTCGAGGCGCGCGCCCTCCTGCTCGGCGGCGCTCTCGCGGCGCGAGAGGGCCTCCTTGGCGCGCTCGTGCTCGGCCCGCCGCTCCTCGAGGTCCTGCGCCAGGCTCGCCACCCGGCGGCGCTCGAGGGCGACCTCGGCCTCGAGCCTCTCGACGGCCGCGGCCCGCTCGGCGGACCGCTCGAGCTCGGCGGCCTTCAGCTCGTGCGCGGCCTCGGCCAGGGCGAGCGCCGCGCGCTCCTCCCCGAGGCGCCGCTCGGCGGCCTCGGCCTGCGCCAGCCGCGCGCGTGCCTGCTCGAGCTCGCGCGCCGAGGCGTCGGCGCGCCCGGCGACCTCGCGCTCGCGGGCGTCGAGGGCCTGCGCGGCCGCGCGCACCTCGGCCGCGGCGGACGCGGCCGCGCCCTCGGCGGCGCCCAGGGCCGCGGCCCGCTCAGCGAGCGCGCGGGAGAGGGCCGCCAGCGACGCGCGCTCCTCCGCGAGCTCGGCGGACGCGGCCTCGAGGCGCACGCGCTGCCCCTTCAGGGCGCTCCGGTCGCGGTCGAGCCCCGCGGCGCGGCGGGACAGGTCGGCGCGGGAGGCGGCGGCGGCCGAGGCGGCGGCCGCGCAGCGGGCGGCCTGCGAGGACAGCTGCTCCGCCCAGCGCTGCAGGCGCGTCTCGCGCCGCAGGAGGACGGCGCGCGCGCGGCCGAGGCGCGGGTCGGGGTGGCGGTTGTGGGGCTGGGGCTGGGGCTGGCGGGTGCGGCGGGGGGAGAGGGAGGAGGAGGAGGAGGGGTGGCTGCCGGCGTCGGCGGCGGCGGCGGCGTCGTCCTCCTCGTCCGCGCACGCCAGCAGCGCCGCCACGCCCCCTGCTGCCGCCTCCTCGTCCTCGTCGTCCTCCTCGTCCTCGCCGCCCGGCGCTTGTTGCCCGCCCGCGCGCGCGGCCGGCGGCGGGGGAGGGTGCAAGGCGACCTCGGGCATGAGCCAGGCCAAGAGGTCGCCGTCTGGCCGCTCCTGCTGCTGCTGCCTCTGCCTCCGCCGCTGCTTCCGACCCCGCTGCTCGCCGCCGCCACCACCCTCCTCCTCCTCGTCCTCCTCCTCGCTCCCATCGCCATCCGCCGCAGCCGCCGCAGCCGCCGCCTCGGCCGCCGCCGCCGCCGCGGACGCTTCGGCCGCCGCGCGCTCCCCGAGGCGCCGCCGCTCCTCCGCCAGCCGCCGCCAAGCCTCCTTCAGCTGCCCCTCGCGCGCCGCCAGCGCCGCCTCGACCCCGGCCAGTGCGCGACCCGCGGCCTCGGCGGCACGGCGCTCGCGGCCCGCGGCCAGACCCGCGGCCGCGGCCACCTCGGCCGCGGCGTCGGCCGCGGCGTGCTCGCGCCGCCGCGCGCTCGCCGGCCCGCGGGCGGAGGCCTCGCGCTCGCGCGCGGACGCCTCGGCCTCGCGCGCGGACGCCTCGCGCTCGCCCGCGCCCTGCTCGCGGGCCTCGGCTTTGAGCGCGGCCGCGGCCGCGTCGTCGCGCTCGGCCCGCGCGGCCTCGGAGGCGCGGCGCGCCTCGCGCTCGGCCTCGGCGCAGCGGCGCTCGCGCTGCTCGAGGCGCGCGCGCTCGCTCTTGGCCGCGGCCAGCGCGGCCGCGGCCTCGGCGCGCGCGGCCTCGGCGCGCGCCTCCCGATCGGCGGCCTCGCGCCGCTCGCGCTCGCAGTCGGCCTGCCTGAGCTCGAGGCCGCGCGCCGCGTCCGCCAGCTCCTCGGCGCGCGCCGCGAGCTCGGCGTCCAGCTGCGCGAGCTCGGCCTCGCGCCGCGCGACGCGCTCGGCCTCGAGCCTGGCGCCCTCGGCGCGGTCGCGGTCGCGCTGCTCGGCCTCGGCCAGCCGCTCGTCGGCGGCCGCGGCCGCGGCGCTCGCCGCGAGCTCCTTGGCCTCGGCCTCGCGCTCGCGGGCCTCGAGCTTGTCTCGCGCCTCGCGCTCGCGCTGCTCGGCCTGCTCGGTCTGGGTCCCCAGCTCGGCCTCGCGAGCCTCGAGAGCGCGCTCGCGCTCGAGCAAGGCGGCCGCCTGCTCCTCGCGCTCGCGCGCCGCCTCGGCCTCCGCTGCAGCCCGCGCCTCCTCGGCCGCGCGCGCCTCGGCCGCGGCCTCGGCCCGCTCGCGCGAAGCCTGGCGCTCCAAGTCGCGCGCCTCGTTGCGGAGGTTCCCCGCGGCCGCCTCGCGCTCCTTGGCCTCGCGGAGCGCCTCCTCCGCTGCAGCCCGCTCGCTGGCGGCCGCCTCGTGCGAGGCCTCGAGCGCCTGCTCCTGCTCCAGCCGCGCCTGCTCCCACTCGCGCAGGCGCCGCTCGTGCCGCTGCGTGAGCTGCTCCAGCTCCAGGCGCGACTGTGCCGTCTCCTCCTCCAGAGCGCGCTCGCGCGCGGCCAGCGCCTCGGCCGCGCCCTGCTGCGCGGCAGAAAACGCCTTGCGCGCCCCCTCCATCTCGCGCGCGGCCGCCAACTGCCGCTCGGCCAGGCGCGCGAGCTCCTGCTGCAGCGCGTCGCGGGAGGCCCGCAGGCGCGCGACCTCGGCGTTGCCCGCGGCCAGCGCCCGCGCCGCCGCGGCCTCGGCGTCGGCCGCCTCGCGCTCGGCCGCGCGCCGCGCCTGCTGCCGCCGCTCCAGCTCCTGCCTCGCATCTGCGGCCTCGCGCCGCAGGGCGTCCAGCCGCCCGCGCTCGGCCGCCGATGCCTGCTCGGCGTCGCGCAGGGCGCCCGCGGCGCGGTCGGCCGCGGCCTCGAGGAGGGACGTCTCCTCCCGGGCGGCGCGGGCCGAGGCCAGCTCGGCGGCGAGCTCGCGCTCGCGCTCCCCGACTTTTGCCTCCCGCTCCGACAGGAGGCGGTCGGCCTGCGCGCGCCGGTGCTCGAGGTCGCGGAGCTCGGCGGAAAGGCGCGCCTCCTCCCCCTTGAGGGCCTGCGCGCGCTTGTCCAGCTCGCGCGCGCGCTGCGCCGCCTGCGCCTCGAGCGCGGCGGAGCGGCCCCCGCTTGCGGCGGCTTCCTTCTCCCGCGCGTCGAGGTCGCCCGCGCGCCGCTCCAGCTGGGCCGCGAGCGCCGCGAGCTCCTCCTCGCGCGCGCGCTGGGCGTCGGCGCGGCGCTCGGCCTCGCGCGCCTCGCGCTCGCGCGCCTCGACCAGGGCGGCGAGCCCCTGCGCCTCGCCGGACAGCGCGCGCTCGCGCGCCCGCAGCCGCTCCCCCGCTGCTTCACCTCGGCCGCCGCGCGCTCGAGCTCGGCCGCGCGGCGCGCCAGCTCGCGCCGCTCGGCCTCGGCCGCCCCGCGCTCGGCCTCGACGCCGCGCAGGGCGGCCTCGGCCTCGGCGCCCAGCGCGGCCTCGGCCTTGCGGCGCTCGCGCGCCGCCTCGTCGCGCGCCGCCCGCTCGAGCTCCCCCCGGCGCCGCTCCGCGCGCGCGAGCTCCTCCCTGCCGCGCGCGAGGTCGCCGGACACGGCCTCGAGCGCGGCCGACGCCTCGGCCGCGGCCCGCCGCGCGCGCTGCGCCTCGGCCGAGGCCTCGGCCGCCGCGCGCTCGTCGCGGCGCCGGCGCTCAGCAAGGGCGGCGAGGTCGGCGCGCAGCGCCTCGAGCTCGGAGACGTAGCGCAGGCGCGTCTGCTCGGCCTGCTGGAGCAGGGAGCGCGAGGTGTTTGTGGTGGCGGTGGCCGCGTTGTTGTTGTGTGCGGGGGAGCGGTGGTGGGGGCCAGCGGCGGCGAGGGCCTTGAGGGGCGCGAGGGGGGCGTTGGCAGCGGCGTTGGCGCGCGGCGGCGAGCCCGACGACGACGACGACGCCGACGCCGACGCCGACGGCGACGGCGACGCCGCTCCTGCTCCTGCTGCCTGGAGGTGGTGGTGGTGGGCCGCGGTGTCGCGCGCGGGCAGCGCGTCGGCGACACCTCGTCCTGCTGCTCCTGCTCCTCTGGCCGCGCGGTGGTGGGCCGCGTCCATCATCAAAGTTTCAAAAAGGGCGGGGGAGCTGTCTTTTCTCTCTGTCTCTCTTTTTGGTTCTCGCGAACGCGCGGGGCGGCGTCTGCTGTCTCTGTTTGTCTAAAGTATCAAGCAGCGGACGATCACGCGCCGCGCGCGCTCGGCGCAAGGGGCAGAGGACGCGCCATGCGCGCGCGCGGAAGGAGGAGAGGTGGGTCGTGGTGTGCTCTCTCTTTCTTACGGGGAGAGAGACAATCGAGTCGCGAGGCGTCAGTCAAAGAGGTCGTCGTCGTGGTGAGTGGTCAAAAAAAGAAGGAACGCGCGTGAGGGACTAGTCTACCGCGCGCGCGCGCGCAAAGTAAAGAGGGAGGCGCCGCCCGAGGGCGACGACGCGAAACGACGCCGGCACGTCGTCGCCGTCGAGCCCCTCCTCCTCGTCCTCCTCAGTACGGCGCGTACCGCCCCTGCCGCGCCAGCCGCCGCGAGCGGTCGTCCCCGCCCAGCCGCGCCGCCAGGTGCGGCGGCAGGTTGCTCGGCGGGGGGCCGCCGCCGCCGCCGCCGCCGTCCCGCGGCGGCGGGCCGCGCCCATAGTCGCCGCCGCGCTCGTGCTCGCGGCCGCCGCCGCCGTAACCGCCGCCGCCGTAGCCGCCGCCGCCGCCAGGGGGGTATCTCCCCCCGGGCCCACCACCATGATGATGCGGCGGCGGCGGCGGCCCGCCCCGGTGGTGGTGGAAGGGCGGGGGCCCCCCGCCGCCCATCATCGGCGGAGCCCCCGGTCCCCCCCCCATCATCAGGGCGCTCGGCGGCAGCAGGCCCGCGGCGACGGCCGCCGCCGTGCTCGCGGCCGCCGCCTCGGCCGCGGCCGCGGCCGCGTCGGGCGAGAAGGCCGCGGCCAGCACGTCGGCCCTCCCCGCCGCCTGGGGACCCTTTGCCGGCACGACGACGCCGTCGCTGAAGCGCTGCAGGGCGCGGCCGTCCGAGACCGACCACTTGCCCTCGTTGGGCTCGCCCGTGGCCACCACGCGCAGCGCCAAGGGGGCGAGCGCCTCGTTGATGGCGCCCAGCGTGGCCATGCCCAAAAACCCGCCGCTGCTGAGGACGAGCTCGCCCGTGGGCCTGGCGCGCACGATGTCGGTCTGCTTGAAGCGGAGGACGACGTCCGGGCCGTCGCGGCGGAAGCGCAGGAAGCGCGGGCGCAGGCCGGACGCGGGGCCGCCAGGGCCGCCGCCGCCGGGCGGGCCGGCGAAGCGGGGGCCGCCGCCGCCGCCGGGGGGCATGCCAAAGGGCGGCGGGGGCCCGCCCATGGGCGGGCCGCCGTACGGAGGCATGCCGTAGTGGCGAGGGCCGCGGCCACCGCCGCCGCTGGGACCACCATAGCCGCCGCCGCCGCGTCCGCCGCCACCGCCGCGCCCGCCGCCGCCGCCGGCGTTCGCTGCGCCGCCGCCGCTGCGCCCACCGCCGCCGCCTCCGGTCGCCGCCGCCGCCTGCTCCTTCTGCTCTTTGGCCTTCTGCTTGATGATGTCGTCCAGCGACAGGCTGAGGCCCGCCGGCGTCTCGGCGGCCGCGGCCGCGTCCATCGTCGTGGCGATGTTGCGGGCGGGGGTGCTTTCCTCTCCCCTCTTGCTCGCTCGCTCTCTCTCCTTTCTCACACGCGCGCGCGCGCGAGCTCGAGAGGTACTGCGGGGCTACTAAGCGCTCAAGGCGGGAAGGGGGCTTGCTGCGCGCGCGCCCTCTCCGCGCGTGAGAGAGGGGGGGAGCGTGCGCGTGTGGAGGAGAGGCTCTCTCGCTTGTTGTTGTTGCGCGCTCGCTGCGGTGGTGTGTTTGTGGGGGCGGGGGGCCAAGTCGAGCAACTGCCGTTAAAAATGGGGTCTCCACAACGTGAGTGAGTGTGTCTGTGTGCTTGCGTGTGTGAGTGAGCGTCCGTGAGCTCCTCTTCTTTCAACGGCCGCCGCCGCCCGCTCGCCGGCCCCCGCGCGCCGACAGCGGAGGCAGCCCGCTCGACGCGACAGCAGCGCCGGTCCCCCCGAGCACTGCCCGCATCCTCGGCGTCAGGCCGCTGCCGCCCGCCGCCGCCGCCGCCCGCACGCGCCGCAGCTCCTCCTCGACGATGCTGCGCCGCGTGGCCTCCTCGCGCCGCGCGGCGGGCGAAAAGGCGGAGCCGCCGCCGCCGCCGCCGCTGCCGCTGCCGCCACCGCCGCCGCTGCCGCCCGCGGCCGACGCCCGCGCCGCCCGCGCAGCCCTGTCGGCCTCCTCCTGCTGCTCCGCGAGCATCCTCTGCTCCTCGCGCCGCTTGATGTCGCGCAGCGTCCCGCGCACGACCGTGTTCTTCGGCTGCCAGTCCGGGCGCGAGGCGGACCCCGGGCGCCCGGCCGAGTCCGGGGCGGCCGGCTGGTGCTGGTGCTGCTGGCCTCGGGGCGTGACGAGGGGCGGCAGCGCGGCGGCGGGCGGCACAAAAGCATCCGCCGCGGAAGAACCACCGGCGCCCCCCCCGCCCCCGCCCCCGTCCGAGCCGAATCCGCCGCCGCGCGGCGTCGCCGCGGCCGACCCGGCGAAGCGCTCCAGCGCGACGCCCTCGGCCCGCGCCGCCGCCACCACGCGCGATATCAGCGCCTCGAGCTCGCCGAGCTGCCGCGCCGCCGACACGAGCCGGCGCGTCGCCTCGCGCGCGCCCGCGTCGCTCGCGTGGCGCGCGGCCTCGAGGCGGCCCAGGTAGCGGCGCTCCATGTCGCACTTGCGCGCGAGCAGGTGGGCGACGGCCTCCCACTGGCGCACGGCGCCGCAGCGGGCGGCGGCGCGCGCGAGCAGCGGGGCCGTGTTCTCGCCGCCGCCGCCGTTGCCGCCGCCCTCGCCGTTCCCGCCGGCCCCTCCTCCTCCTCCCCCGTCCCTCGCCGCCAGCCTCGCCAGCACGCCGCACGCCGGAGAGAAGACCTCCTCCGTGTCGCGGAACATCTGCATGCGCTCGCTCAGCACCGGGACCAGCTCCGGCTCGCGCAGCATGCGCCCGCCCAGCCCCCGCCAGCGCAGCACGTTGTGCAGGGCGCCCAGCGCCGAGACGAGCATGGCCACGTGCGGCGGGGAGCGGTTGCACAGGCGCATGAAGGCCAGCAAGGCCGCCAGGCCCCCCGAGTCCTCCTGCAGCAGCAGCTCGCAGCACGCGCGCGAGTAGCGCGTCGAGTGCTCGATGGCGGCGACGGCCTGGGTGACCTGGGCGCACGTGCGGGAGGCGAGGAGGACGGACAGGGCCTCGCGGGCGCGCGCGCCGATCGAGCGCTTGGCCGCCGGCGCCGCGCTGCTGCCGCCGCGCGCCGACGGCAGCGGCTGCTGGTGCTGCCTCCGCTGCTGCTGCTGCTGCTGCTGCTGCTGCTCGGCCGCCGCCACCTGCTGCTGCTGCTGCTGCTGCTGCTGAAGGCGCCGCCGCGCGCGCTGCGCCTCGGCCGCCAGCCCCTTGCGCACGGCGTGCCCGCGCCACAGCGCCTGCAGCCTCACGATGCCGCGCTCCAGCCGCGCCAGCTCGGCCCGCACCAGCCACCCGCGCACGCGCGCCTGCAGCTCCACGGCCGCGGCCCTCTCGAGCCTCCTCTCGTCGCGCCGCTCGCGCCACCGCCGCTCGAGCTCGCGCCGGTCGCGCCAGCGCGCCACGAGCGGGGCCACCACGGACAGGGCCCAGCGCTCGTCAGCGGCGGCCCGGCGGGCCAGCCGCCCCCGCCACGCCGACTGCAGGGCCGTGGCCGCGGCCATGCGCGCGTGCAGCTCGCGCATCGTCTCCTCAAACTCGAGGCGGGTGCGGCGGTACTGCTCGTCGCGCTCCTCACGCATGCGGCTGTAGGCGGCGCGCGCGTGGAAGGCGCGGGCGAACGACTGCAGGGCGACGGCGCCGGCGAGCGTCCGGCGCTCCTCCTGCCGGCGCCGCAGCAGCTCGGCGGCGGCGGCTGCTTCCTCCTCCTCGCGCCGCCGCTGCTGCCGCTCCTGCTCCTCCCGCTCCCGCTGCTGCCGCCGCCGCCGGAGCTCAGAGAGCAGGCGCGCCGCCTCGAGGCGTGCCAGGAGGCCGCGCGCAAAGGTCTGCACGCACACGGCCGCCCACCGCCGCTCGCCCGCCAGCAGGCGCGCGTCGGCCCCGCGCCACGCGGCCTGGAGCACCACGGCCGCGCGCTCGCGCTCCTCCTCCTCCTCCCGCTGGCGCCTGAGCCGCCGCTGCTCTTCGCGCTCGAGCCGCGCCCGCTCCTCCTCCGCCCTCAGCGCCGACAGCCCCAGGCGCGCGAGGCGGCCGCGGGCGGCGCACTGCAGCAGCACCGCCGCGTGCCGCTGCTCGTTGTAGTCCCACCGCGCGCAGGCCCCCCGCCAGGACGCCTGCAGCGCCAGCGCCGCGCGCCTTGCTCGGCCCAACTCGCGGCGCGCCGCCACCCCCCGCCAGAGCGTCTGCACCACGGTCGCGTGCTCGGCGATGGCCGCCAGCTCCCACCGCACCATCTGCCCGCGCCACGCGCTCTGCAGGGCGGTGGCGGCCGCCGCTGCGCGCTCGCGCGCCTCGGCGTCGAGGCGGGCGCGCTCGCGCAGGCGCGAGGCGAGCGCCTCGCGCGCGAGGCGGGCGCGCCACGCCGACTGAAGGGCCAAGGCGGCGGCGCGCTTGCGCGCAAAGGCGCGGCGCGCCGAGTAGGCCCGCCACTCCCTTTGCACGGTCGTGGCGACCTCGTGCGCGCGCTCGAGCGCCAGGCGCGCCTGCCGCCCCCGCCACGCCGCCTGGATGGCGCTGGCGGCGACGTGCAGGCGCGCCGCCTCGCGCGCCTCGGCCTCGCGGCGGAGGGCCTCCTCCCGCTCGAGGGCCAGGCGCGCGAGGGCCGAGCGGCCCAGCACGCCGCGCCACGCCGACTGCAGGGCCACCGCCGCGGCGCGCTGGCGGCGCACCCCCTTGAGCATGCGCACGGCCGCGAGGCGGAAGCGCCACGCGCGGTAGGCGCGCTGCACGGTCGTGGCGGCGGCGATCCAGCGGCGGAGCGTGGCGCGCGCGACCTCGGCGCTGGGGGCGTTGTTGCTGATGTTTTGAGCGTGCGCGGCGGCCGAAAGGCGGGAGCCGTAAGGCAGCAGCGAGGGCGGCGCGGGCGACGCGAGCTGCCCGCCCGCAGGGACGGGCAGGCCGCGCCGCGCGCGCCACGCGCGCCACTCGTGCTGCACGCGCCGCGCCGCGCGCTCCTCGCGGCTCACGTCGAGCAGGCGCGCCGACAGCAGCGCCAGCAGCAGCGCGACCGCGCGCTCGTCGGGCCCGCCCGCCTCGTCGTCCTCCGGGGACACCATGCCGTGGGGCACGCCGCCCAGCGACGCGAGCGCCGAGGAGAGCAGCGCAAAGTTGTGCGCGACGTCGCGGGCGCGCGGGTTGTCCTCCTCGGCGGCGGCGGCGTTGGCCGCGCGCGGCGTCGCGGGCGCGGGCGCGGGCGCGGGGGGCGGCGCGGCGATGTCGCGCGCGTCCAACGCCTCGGGCACGTACAGCGCGACGATGGCGCAGAGGGCCGTGCCGTCGGAGAAGGAGAGGGACAGGTCCGAGACGGGCGCGGCGAGGACGGCCGGGCGGGTGGCGGCGGCAGCGGAGGGGGTGTAGCCTCCGGGCGTCGCCGCTCCTGATCCTCCTCCAAGCCCCGGCGGCGCGGCGAGCTGCTGCTGCCGCCACCGCTGCCGCTGCTGCCACTGCCGCCTCTGCGCGTCGTTGGCGGCCGCGACTGCCGCGGCCGCCCACTCGAGCAGCACGCCCGCGCAGTAGTCGGTGTCGGCCAGCGACCCCGCCGCGGGCCTGGGCGGCCTGGAGGAGGAGGAATAGGAGGAGGAGGAGGAGGACGGCAGCAGGCCCGCCCTCAGCTGCGCCGCCTCGGCGCGCAGGGCCGCGCCGCGCCGGGGCAGCAGCGCGGGGAGCTGCAGCGCCGAGGCCGCGGCCCACAGCAGCGCGAGCGTGCGCTCGCGGTCGCCGTCCACCAGGTCGACGGCCGCCACGGGCAGCAGCACGAGGGGGGCGGCGCCGGCGGCGGCGTGGGTGTGGGCGGCGTGGGATGACGACGGCCCGCCCGCCGGCGCCGCGTCCACGGGCGCCCCGGCCGCGCGCAGCGCCGCCAGCGCCAGCTCCGTGTTGTGCAGCTGCACGGGGCGCGACGCCGCGGGGAAGCGCGCCGAGGCCAGCAGGGCGCCCGGGGGAAGGCCCGTGAGCGCCTCGGCCGCGCGCGCCAGCCGCAGGCCGTCGCGCAGGTCGGTGGCGAGGCGCGCGACGCGGAAGGGGTACTCGGCGAGCGGGCCCTGGCGGTAGCGGAGGGGGAGGCCTTGCGGGGCGGCGGCGATTGAGGAGGCGGGGAGGCGGCGGCCGGCGGCGGCGGCGCCGGAGGAGAGCGCCGGCGGCCGCCCTGAGCGCGGCGGCGGGCCGCCCAGGGCCAGCGCCTCGACCTCGCGCGCCACGTTGCCCTCGCCGACGAGGCGCCCGTGCAGGAGGGCCACGACGGCGTCGCGCGACGACTTGGCCTTGCCGCCGACGCGGAAGAGCAGCGGCGGGCGGAGACTGGCGGCGGCGGCGGTTGCGGCGGCGCGGCGGGGGCGGTCCTCGTCGCCGTCCTCGTCGTCGTCCTCCTCCTCTTGCCTCTGCGCGCCGTCGTCGCCCTCTCCAGGGCCCAGGAGCATGCGCGACGCCACCAGGTCGAGCAGGAGCACCAGGAGAAGCACGCGCTTGACCGCCAGCGACCCGCGCTCGCGCCACAGCGCGTCCTCGTTGAGGGCAGCGGAAGCACCAGCACCAGCGCCGCCGCCCCCAGCTCCGCCACCGCCGCCGCCGCCAGAGCGCCACTCGCGCTCCATGTCCGGATCCCCCAGCAGGTACCGCCGCGCGAACGCGCCCAGGTGGGCGCGGCGAGCCGGGGCGTCGCCAGGGGCGGCGCCGGTGCTGCTGCTGCTCTCAAAGCCGTCGCCGCTAAACCCGCCGCCCGACGACGATGACCAGAGCCCCCCGTTGTAGTCGGCCCCGGCCCCCCCTCCGCCGCCGCCGCCCCCGATGGGCTGTCCCAGCGGCGGCACGGCCCGCTGCGTCACGACCTCGAGGCCCAGGCGCAGCCAGAAGGGGTGGTAGTCGAGCAGCGCGCGCACCCCCCCGCCGGAGAGCGCCGCCTCGCCGCCGCGCTCGGCCAGCTGCCGGCGCGGGTCGCGCAGGCGCAGCCTCCCCGCATCCACGGCCGCCTCGAGGCGCAGGGCCGCGTCGCGCAGGCGCGGGTCGCGGCGGTAGGCGGCGACGAGGGCGCCGTGGACGCGCGCCTGGAGGCGGGCGTCAGAGAGGGGGGCGGTCGGGTGCAGGCCGCGCGTCGGCGCGGTGGCGGCGGCTCCTGCCGACGAAGCGACAAAGTCCGCGGCCCCCGGCACGAGCAGGTGGTTGAGCCACGAGACGAACGCCCGGTCCTGCTTGGCCATCCACCGGCCGTCGTCGTCTCCCGGGCGCAGCAGCTGCTGCTGCTGCTGGTGGCGCGGTGGTGGCGCGAGCGAGCGGTTGGCGGCGGCGGCGACGGGGCTGAGGAGGCTGCCGCCGCCGCCTCCGCTGCGCGCGCCGCTGTCGTCGCCCGCGCCGCCCAGGTCGCCCGACGCCCAGCGCCGCGGCGGCTCCGGGAGGTCATCGTATTGGTGGTGCTCGTGCTGCTGCTGGCGGCGGTACTGCTGCTGCTGCTGCTGCGCCGACGCGGGCGTCGACGTGATGCCTGCAAAGGCGTCGGCTGTCTTGCCGCCGCCGCCGACGGCGGGCGTCGGCGCAGCGTCGGCGTCGAGGCCGAGCGCCGCGAGCATCGTCGCCGACGCGTTCGCCGTCTGCTGCATCTGCTGCATCTGCTGCATCTGCTGCTGCTGTTGTTCGTGCAGCTGGTCCCTGCGATCCGTGGGGGCCAGGGGCACGCGCGCGGCCGGCTTGCCCATGGCGAGGCGGGCGGTCGTCGAGGCGGAGGCGGAGCAGAGGGGGGACAGGGAGCTCTCCCAGTGCTCGTGCGGTTGCTCCTGCTGCTCGCCGCCGCTCGCCGCCGCTGCCGCGATGCGCGCCGCGACGCCGTGGCGCTCCATCGCACTCGCGTATCACTCCTGTTGTGGGGAGGGGGTCTTCTCAGCGGCGGACGGACATGTTTTGTCGAGGGGGGCGAGAGGAAAACTGTTTTTGACTGTCGCCCCCGCACGTTCAAATGGGAGAAGGAACAGCCGCGGCGGCAGGCCCGCGTTTAGGGGTGTGTCGGGCGCACGGGTCGTGGTCGTCGTCGCGTCTCTCTCTCCAAAGAATGTGATGGGCTGGTCGGAGAGGAAGACGCCTGCGCGCGTCCGTTTGTTTGTTTGTGCGAGACAGCGGCGAGGGCGGGCGCCGGCGCCGACGCCGTTTCGTCGGGCCTGTCCCCAGGGCGGCCTGCCCGATTAACTTCAATCGCCCGTCGCGACCCGTCCCTGAGCCACCAAACTACCAAACCACGCGTGCGACCCCTGCTGTCCCTCGGATTTTACTTCCCTGCGCTCGCGCCATCAAAAGCTCGCAAGCGTCCCGTCGTCTCCGTCATCGGAAAAGCGAGGAGCTTCTTCGCGTTGCGGCTGAGCAAAAACTTTCCGTCCGCCAAGCCAAGAAACCCCAACCTCCCAATGGCGCGCGCGCTCTCGTATCGCCGGCGCCACCTTGCCGTCGCGGCAGGCGCCGGCGCCGTCCTCCTGGCGAGCGGCCGCGCCGCGCTCGCGCAAGAGACGGGTGCGTCGTTGGTTGATTTTCTTTTTTTCGCGCGGGGGTCCCGCCGCCGCCGCCCGCCACACCGCTCTCCCGCACTCATCTTCCTCTCCCCCCACCAAAACCAACAAACAAACCAACAAACCCAAAACAGCCGCCCCTTCCTTGCCCGACGGCACCGGCCCGCTCTACACCTCGGCCGACGCCCTGCTCGCCAGCCTGTCGCGCTGGGCCTCGCAAAACCCGCGCCTCCTGTCGCTGACGGCCGACGCCACCGACCCCGAGACGCAGAACGCGCTCGCCCTCGCCGTTTTCACCAACGCCGACGACCACGAGCAGGGCACCGACCCGAGCAACGTCACGACCGTTTTACCCAGGGACCAGCGCGCGCGCGTCTTCGTCACGTGCGGCATCCACGCGCGCGAGCTCATCACCGTGGACACGTGCTTTGCGCTGCTGCGGCTGATCGGCTCGCCCGACGACGCCGACGCTCTTTCCCTGCTGGATTGGCCCGAGATGCGTGCGGCGCTGAGTCGCACGGGGATCATCAGCGATGCCGCCGCCGTTTCCGCCAAGCGCGCCTTGCCGGCCTTGCGTGCGGCCGCCCGGCGCCTGGCCGGCACCACCGAGCTCACCGTGATGCCCTTACTCAACCCGAGCGGCAGGAACACAATCGAGACCCAAGGAAAGTTCAAGCTGCGCGTCAACGGGCGGGGAGTGGACCTCAACCGCAACATGCGCAGCAACTGGAAGCCCCCGGCCTACGGGCAGCGGCCCGGCGACGACACTTTTCCCGGCCCCTCCGCCGCGAGCGAGTGGGAGACGCGCGCGGTCAACGCGGCCACGGCGTCGCGGGGCGTCGACTCTTACGTCGATTTGCATTCGGGGTTTGTGAGCCTGATGGGCCCGTCGGCCGCCTCCGCGTGCGGCCTTAAAAAAGAGATGACGCGCGAGTCGGCGCGCGCGCACCAGCGCGCCATGGCGGCGATGCAAAAGGTCATGCCGTCGCCTACTGTGGCCGGGCCTACTGCTCGCGTGCTTTATGCCGCGGCGGGCACCACGCTCGACGACGCCTTCAACCTGCGGGGGGCGCGCGTCAGCGTGGCCGTCGAGGTGTACGACGACGCATGGGCCTCGCGACCGGGGTATTTTTGTCCAAATTATGAATCGTTCTGGTCCGCTCCTTGTGATGCAGGTGAGGGCGGCGACGGGAGCGTGAAGTGCAAGGAGATCGGGGGTGGGGCGGGGGCGCGCGAGGCCGCCGCGGAGCAGCGCGTGCCGCGCGTGCCGGACGGCGAGCTTATGTGGGAGGAGATCGAGGACGCGGCAAAACTCGAGGCGCTCAGGGAGCGGCACGGCGTGAGCGAGGAGGCGGTGGCGGCGGCGCGCGTGGCGGCCGCCGGGGCGCGGAGTGCGGCGCGGAGCGCGGAGCGCGGGGCCTCGGAGCCTTGGTGGCGCGACGATGCCGTCATGAGGCACGCGTCGGATGCGAGCGACAGCGAATGGCAGTACCTCACGACGTTCAACCCGACCGAGCCGGCGGTCTTCCGGGACGTGGTGTCGCGCTGGGTAGCGGCACTGTGGGCGTTTGCGCTCGACGCGGAGCGGCAGCGGTGAACGAGATGCGTGTGTGTGTGTTAGCCCCCCCTAGTGTACTGCCTTTTCTTTTTAATAGGTCGTCGTTCTCCCTGCGTGTGTGCGGTGGCGCGCGTGTGTTGTCCCTCACTGCCCCCCTCCCCCCCCCCCCGCCGGCCCCGTCCAGACTGTCGTCACGCCAAGGCGACGGAGCGCGAGGCGACGGAGAGCACACCCCCGCTCCCGTCGCTCCCCCGCCCGCGCCCCGCCCCCCTCTCCTCCGCCGGACTCGCACTCGGAGGGATCGCCGGCAAATGGCGCGCGCGGGATGGCGTTTTCAGGCCTCTCCGGGCGGCGGAAGAGTAGCCGCATGTCGAGCGGAACGGGCAGTGGTAATCCAGCTCGCTCTCCCCCTTCCACCACCACGTCCTTCCCTCCCCCGTGAAATCCGCCCCCCCCTGGCCCCGCCCTCCTCCCTCCCACTTCCCACAAACCAACAACCGCGACAAACGCGCGCGAGAACCCCCACTCTCCTTCCCCCGCCCCGTCGCTCGCAACCCCAAGCGACCAACCAACCGACACTCCTTTCGAGTGACACCTTCCTTCATTTCGAGAACTGAGCAACGACCGAGACACCTCCCTTCACACGATGGCTCCTCGCACCTCGGTCGTCCTCGTCGCGGCGCTCGCGCTGACGTTCGCGGCCGTCACCGCCGTGCACGCCCAGGACAGCCGCACCTTCCAGTCGGGCAAGTGCGCGAACAAGAAGCCGCAGGCGCCCAAGGACCTCGACGCCCGCCCGCTCAACCCGACCACCGTCCGCCTCACCTGGCGCGCCAAGGACGACAGCTGCGTCGACGAGTACGAGATCACGGTGAGTTTTGGGGGGGCTTGAGGGCGCGCCAGATCATGCCACTTTCGGCTTGGTTTTTGTCGTCCTCTTTTTTTTCTTCGCGGCGCCGACGTGCCGAAGCGTCACCTGCCTCGGCCCGCGCGGCCTCATTATTACCCATTGTCACTGGGGTGGTGATGGTTCGAGCGCGCTCCCCGGCAGGAAAGGAAAGCGCACAACGCCCGACACGCCTCGTTCCCACACAACGCAAAACGCAAAAGAAATCGCCCATTTTTTTCTTCTTCCTCCACCCGCCTTTGCTCACGCGCCCCCCCCCCCCGCCCCCCCCCCGCCCCCAACCCCCAAAACAAATAAAAACAAAAAAAGTACACCGCCGAGGGCGTCGCCGCTCCCCGCTCCTTCAGCCCCATAAAGGTGAAAGCCTTCACCGTCGACATCCCCAACCTTGAGCCCAACACGCGCTACGTCTTCACCGTGCGCGCGCTCAACTACAAGAACGGCGCCTCGTCCTCCGCGCAGACGCGCACGACCACGCCCTCTAACAACCGCTGCAGCGGCCCGCCCCGCCCGCCTATGAACGTCCAGACGCGCTCGGACTCGCCCACCACCCTCACGGTCACGTGGACCGTCGAGGCCAACGACCCCTGCATCGAGCGCTACGAGGTCACGTACGTCCTCGAGTCGCAGTCGGTGTCGCCCCGCAGCCTGGCCCCCCTTTACGTCACGGACAAGACCGTCACCCTCACGGGCCTGCAGCCCAACAGCGTCTACAACATCGTCGTGGCAGCCGTCGCCAAGAACGGCCAGCGCTCGTCCGTCACGACCAAGGGCAAGACGCAGCCGCAGTGCAACCCGCTCCGGGCGCCCGCGAGCACCTTTGCCAAGCAGGTCCAGGCGCGCGCCGTGCAGCTGACGTGGGACAACCCCCAGCCCGCCTGCGTCCGCAACACGCAGGTCTCCTTCGTCGACAACAGCTCCGGCAACCGCGGCCCGGTGACCAACCTGGGCAACCAGGACGAGCAGTTTACGTTTGCCAACCTGCAGCCCGGGCGCGAGTACACGTTTTCCGTGCGCTATGTCGGCAAGGACGGCCAGACGGGCCCGGCTTCGTCAGCCAAGCTGTTTTTGCCGAACAACAGCCAGGGCGGCACGGTGAGCGTGCCCGGCGGCCGCCGTTGAGCGTTGTGTGTGTTGTTTGTTGATGATTTGTTCTGACTGACGCGTTTGGATAGAAAGAAAACGCGGGGGCTGCGGGAGGGGGGGGGGGCGACGAGAGGCGGGGGGCGTGCGCGCGCGCCGGTTCTTGCTGTCCCGCCTCTTCTTTCTCCTTCTCTTATCTCCGCCCCCTTCTGAGTCGGCCGATCCGCTTATACTGTCCTCCCCTAAAAGAAAACCCAAACCAAGTGTTGATTGATGTGTATCGGACCCAAACGAGCTAGAAAGTGTGTCAGCACCTGCGCCGCCATACAGCGCCGCCAAAGCGCCAACAGCCGCCGCGCGGCTCGCGCGTTCCGGCAGCGGCGCTTGCGCCCCCCCGCCCCCTCCCCCTCAATTACCTCCGCCCCCTCTCTCCACAGCCCTCTCTCTCCTACCTCTCTCCTAGAGACAACAAAACCCCGCGCTCTCCCTCCTCTTCCCCCAAAACCTCTGAACGGAAGGCGCACTCGGATAAACCGAAATCACCTTCCTCTCGAGTTACACCCTTTCGATTCTCTCGAAAACATGCGCGCCTCCGTCGTCCTCCTCTTCGCCGCGCTGGCGCTGGCCAGCGTCGCGCCCCAGACGCACGCCCAGGGCGGTATCGGCGGTCTGGTCGGCGGGATCATCGACGAGGCGCTCGACGGGCGGTCGTTCTGGAGCGGTGGGGGTAGGTGCCAGAACCGGCGTCCGCAGCCCCCTCGCAACTTGGAGGCGCGCGCGCGGAACCCGACCACCGTCCGCCTGACCTGGAGGGCCAGGGACAACAGCTGCGTTGACGAGTACGAGATCACGGTGAGTTGTTGGTGCTTGAGGGCTTTTTTTATTTTTCTGTGTTGCTTTGGCGCCAGACGCACGCGTTTCGAGCGACGATCAGAGTCACCCCCCCAAAAACCAAACAAACCAAAACCAAACCAAAAAACCAAACAAACAAACAGTACAACATCGAGGGCGTGCCCCTGCCGCGCACCTTCAGCCCTATGAGGGTCAAGGACTTCACCGTCGACATCCCCAACCTCCAGCCCAACGCCCGCTACGTCTTCACCGTGCGCGCCCTCAACAACCGCAACGGCGCCTCCTCCTCGGCCGAGGCCCGCGCGACCACGCCGCCCCAGGCGCGCTGCAACGGCGCCCCCCGCCCGCCCATGAACGTGCAGACGCGCTCGGACTCGCCCACGACCATCACGGCCAGCTGGCTCGCCGAGGCCAACGACCCCTGCATCGAGCGCTTCGAGGTCACGTACCTGTCGGAGAACCAGTCGGTGGCGCCCCGCTCGCTCGCGCCCCGCTACGTGACGGAGAAGACCGTCACCCTCACCGACCTGCAGCCCGACACGGGCTACAACATCGTCATCGCCTCCGTGGGCACCAACGGCCAGCGCTCGTCCGTGACCACCCGCGCCCGCACGCAGCCCCTGTGCAACCCGCTCCGGGCGCCGGGCAACGCCAACGCCCGGCAGGTCGCCGCGCGCGCCGTGCAGCTGACGTGGAACAACCCGCAGCCCGCCTGCGTCCGCAACACGCAGGTTTCCTTCGTGGACAACAGCTCCGGCAACCGCGGACCCGTGACCAACCTGAGCAACCGGGACGAGCAGTTTACGTTTGCCAACCTCCAGCCCGGGCGCGAGTACACGTTTTCCGTGCGCTACGTCGGCCGCGACGGCCAGACGGGCCCCGCGTCGTCTGCGCGCATCTTCATCGCCAACAACTCCCAGGGTGGGACCATCAGCGTGCCCGGCGGCCGCCGCTGAACAAAAAACAACGAGGGGCCGCAGTGGCGCCCCCTTTTTTTGATCGATCTTCTTCCCTTGTGTGCGCGACAGGGTGGTGCGGTGGGTGGCAGCGCCTCACCCCCTTGCCCCCTTTTTCGCGCCTGTCCAACCGTCCGCCGTTTAAACCGTTTCCTTGAAACCCCCCCTTAAAAGAGATCCCAAGACCACCTCTGTTTGTGAGTCTGTAGCGGAAACCAAAAGTCTTTTTCTCTCAAGCCGCCAGCCCCGCCTCCCGCTCCTCCTCCTCCTGCTGCTGCGCGCGCCGCACCTGCTCGAGCGCGCACCGCTGCGCGATCACGCGCTCCGCGAACGCCTCGCACATGCGCCGCAGCGCGTAAACCATCCCGCCCACGTGCCCCTTCCCGACGATCGCGACGACCTCGGGCGGCCAAGGGCCGTCGTCGTCGTCGTCGTCGGCGGCGGCGGCGTCGTTCTCGCCGTCGTCGCGCCGCGTCCCGCCGTCGTCGGCGGCGGCGGCGGCGGCGGCGGCGGCGGCGGCGTCGCGGTCGTCATCATCACGCCGCGTCCCGCCGTCCAGCTCCGACAGCAGCTTCTGCACCTGCCAGGGCGCGAGCGGGCGGAAGGCCGGGGGTTTGGGCGACGGAGAGGAGCGCTGCTCTTTTCTTTTGTCGTCCTGGTCGTCGTCACGCCTCGCGTCGTCGTCGTCGTCCTCGTCCTCCTCCCCCTCCTCCTGCTTGGCCCCCCGCTCCCGCTCCCGCTCCTGCGCCCGCCACGCCGCCATCTCGCGCTCGTGCCGCGCCCGGTGCCGCGCGTGCGCGTCCGCCCGGGCCACCTTGGCCCTCGCCGCCGCCCCGGCCGCCCAGGCGTTGGAGGCGAGCAGGTAGTTGCGGTCGTGGATAAGGGGGCCCAGCAGCTCGGGAAAGTCGCGGCCAAACTCGGCCACAAGGGAGGCGAGCGCGTCGTCGTTCTTCAGAGCCTCCACAAGGGAGGCGTCCACGAGGCCCTCGTCCGACCAGACGGCGGACAGGAGGTGCGAGGCCAGGGACAGGCGGCGCGCCGGGCTCGCCAGGGCGGCCCACATGGCGCGGAGGGTGTCGCGCACGGGGCGGTCGCCCAGCGCGACGGTCGGCTGGCAGAGGGCCAGGCGCGACAGCAGCGCGCGGCGCGTGGCGAGGGGCTGGCCCGTCGGGGGGGGAGGCGGAGGAGGAGTAGAGGCGCCTGCTCCTGCTCCTCCTTGCTCGGCCGCGTACTGCGCCGCGCGCCGCTTCCCGGCCAGCGCCGCCAGCCGCTCCCAGAGCCCCCCACTCCCCGGGCGCTCCTCCTCCGAGCCCGAGCCCGAGCCCGAGCCCGAGCCCGAGCCCGAGCAGCACAGCGCGAGCAGCGCCCCCTCGCGCGCCAGGTCCTCGGCCGCCAGGCGCGCCGCCACAAACTCTGCGCCCGCTTTGACGCCCAGCTCGCGCTCGAAACGCGCGTACATGGCCTCCATGAGGCCCTTGAGGGCGGCGAGGCCGCTGCCGCTGCGGGCGGCGGCGCTCAGGGCGGCGGCGAGGGCGTGGGCGCCGCCGGCGGGGGGCTGGCGGGGTGCAGGCGCCTCCTCGTCCTCCTCGTCCTCCTCGTCCTCGTCGTCCTCGTCGTCCTCGTCCTCGCTCTCCGCGCCCAGGCCCAGGTCGCGTACGGCCGCGCGCGCCTCGCGGATGATGATGTCGTCTTCGTCCTCGTCGTCGTCATCGTCGTTTTCCTCGCCCTTCCCGACATCCCCGTTCGGCAAAAGTGCAGCCTTTGTTCTCCTCCTACGTTGCAGCAGCGGCACGGGCAGCACCCCCTTGCCAACCGCCCCCCGGCGCGCCAGCAGCGCGCGGCGCTCGCGGCACAGCTCCACAAACACGACGTGCGGGCAGAGGCGCTCGACGGCGCGCGACGCGTCGCGCGCGGACTTGGGGCTCACGTGCGCCGTGCCGACGAGGACGACCGTGTGGGGCACGACCGTGGCGGGCGGGGCCGTGCGGTAGGGGCCGCGCCACCACGGCGCGGACGAGGCCGGGGCCAGGGCCGCGACGCCGTTTCCGTCGTCGCCGCTCGCCGCCGCCGCCGCTTGCGCGAGCAGCCCTCGCACGTAGGCCGCGCAGTCGACGGCCACGAGCGCGCCGTCCGCGGCCAGGTCGGCCAGGTCCTCGGACGCGCCGCAGCGCGCCAGCACGGCGGCCGTGTCCCGCGCGACGAGCGGGCGGTGGTCAAAGGCGGAGGCTGTTGTTGCTTGGGTGGCGGCCCCAGCGTCGGTGCTGCCGGCGCCGCCCCCCTCGCCCGTCGCGGGTGGCGGCACGCAGTCGTGCTCGAGCAGCAGCGCGCGGTCGCCCGGGTCCGAGAGCAGGCGCCAGACGCGCCAGGCGCCGCGCAGGCCGTAGGCCCCCGCCAAGGCGAGGGCGGCCGTCCCCGCGACGCGACGGGCGGTCCATGGCTGCTGTTGCTGTTGCTGCTGTTCGCGCGCCGGCGCGCCGGCGCGGCGCCCGCCGGCGGCGGCGGCGCGCGCGGCGGCGAGCGCGGCCGCGGCGCCGGTCACCGCGGCCCCCGCGCCGAGCAGGGCGAGGCGCCGGCGCCGGCTCTGGCGCGCTGCTTCTGCGACGGCCGTGGTGGCGTCATTGGCCTCCTCCTCCTCGGCGCGCGCGCGTGGGGTTGTCATGGCGGTGAGAGAAAGGCTCACTGTGGTTCACTCTCGCGCCATTGTTTTTTTTGGCAGATTACGGGCGCATCCAATGCTGGATTTGGCTTTAGGTGTGAGATAGCGCGCTAGTACTTGGTCCTAGAGTGAAATGGGGTGTGGACAAGGCGCGGGCGCGTGGGATGTCGTGCGCGAATTCGAACTGGGAAGAGGAGGGGAGGGGAAGGGGGCTCCTGCTCTCGACAGCCCAAAACGCTCTCTCTCTCTCTTCCTCTCTCTATCTCGCACAAGCAGCAGTATTCCTTCTCCTCGACACACACACGCGCGCGATCCGTAGACTCTTAGCAACCCGACACTACACCACAACAACCAGCGCGCGCGCACGCACAACCCAACAACAGAAGGCGGGAGAGAGAGAGGTGGGACACGCACACACACCACCATCGCCCGAGGATGGCTGCTGCGCACGCCAAGCTGGACGCCATCCTCGACGAGGAGGACGGGGCAGGCATGCAGGTGGACGGCGCGGGCGACGAGGCGGCGCTCTACGGTACGTGTGTGGTTCTCGCTGCCCTTTTCGTTCACCGGCGCCTCCCCTCTCTCTAAAAAAACTCACAACCGCACCCGCCGCAAAACCAACCCCCCCACACCCACGCAACCGGCCAACCAACCCACCCCCAACACAGCCGCGCACCTCGCGCGCACGCGCGCCGAGGACGCCGCGGCCGACGCCGTCGCCCGCCTCACCGTCGCGCACGTGCAGCTGGCCGAGTACGCCGAGGCGCGCGCCGAGCAGGCGGCGGCGGCGGCGGCCGATGCGCGCAAGGCGCTCGAGGCTGCAGGAGGAGGAGGAGCAGCAGGAGGAGCAGGAGGGGATGGCGCCTCCGCCGCCCACCCGTCGCTGGCGGCGCTTTGCGCGTCGCTGGAAGAGGCGGCCGAGGAGGCCGCGGCGTTCGCGACGCAGCAGCGCGCCGACGCCGACCGCATGAAGCGGAGCGCCGAGGGAGCAGCGGCGGCGGGCGGCGCCGAGGGCGGAGCAGCAGGTGCAGCGGGAGAGGAAGCAGCAGCAGCGGCAGCAGGAGCAGGAGGAGAAGGCGGCGGCAAGCGGCGCAGCACGGCCGGGGGCAAGCGGCGCAGCGGTGGGGCCGGCGGCGGCGCCTCCGAGACGCCCAAGCGGCGCGGCAGCGCCAACGGGCGCGCGGCGGCGGCAGAGGGAGGAGGAGCAGCAGCAGACGGCGCCGCCGCCCCCGCCGGCCCCCTCAAGCCCAACAACGACGACTCGTCGTCCTCCGTCGTGCACAGCGCCTGCAGCCACCCGACCACCACCAGCACGGCCGCCTCCTCGTCCTCCTCCGAGGAGGAGGACCTCGACGACGACGGCGCCGACGACGGCGACGACGACGGCGGCGAAGGCAACGGCGCCAACGGCGCCGCCCTGCGCCGCGGCGACCTCGCGCGCGCGCAGCGCGCCCTCGCCGCCGCCGCCGACCCCCACGACGCCGCCGTCTCGATCCGCGACCGCGCCCGCCACATCCCTCTGCGCCTCAAGCTCGAGGACCGCCGCCTGCTCAGGCTGCTGGAGGCGGCCCTGCAGGTGAGCGAGTACGTGGACCGCGTCGACGTGCTGACGTGGCGCTCGCGCGCGAGCCGCGCGACGGCGCAGGTGAAGGACCTGTGCGCCATCCTCAGCGGCCTGGTCGTGGCGCAGGACTACCGGGCGGGGCAGCGGCTGGTGTCGGACCGGGACTTTGCGGCCAACGCCGAGTTCTTCCAGGACGTGAGTTTGTTTTGCGGTGGTCTCATTGTGGTTTCTTTTTGGGGGTTCTCGCCCGCGCGCTCCCGCTCAACGCGCTCCCCCCCTCCCCCCCGAAAAAAAACAAAACAAAAACAGACGTTCGAGATCGGCCGCCGCTACAAGGTCATGAACCCGGACAAGATGCGCGACACCTTTGGCAAGCTCGTCTACATGCTCATGGACGCCCAGACGCCTGAGGTGCAGGAGCTGCTCGAGTTCCCCCTCGTGAGGCCGCTGCGCACCGTCGCGGCCTTTCTGGAGGAGCGCGCCGGCGCCGACCTCGCGGCCGCCCTGCTCGACGATCCGCTCTGCCCTCTGGCCACCGCCGAGATCCCCAGCGGCTCGGGACGCTCCCGCGCCGAGGTGCAGCGCGACATCCGCGCCAAGGAGCGCGCGCGCGAGGCCCTCGCGCGCAGGTACGCCCGCCCGCCCAGCCTCACGCAGGACGACGTTTTGTGGTGCCTCTACTCGATCGCCGACAACAACTCGTTCCTCCTCTTCAACCGAGACCCCATCGACCGCCTCCTCCGCTACTTCTACGCCGCGTTTCCCCAAGGTGCACCCCCGGTCTCCGCGGAGCTCTCGCTGGCCATCTGCGCGGGACGAGGGGGCGCCAGGCTGACGCACAGCCACGCGCGCCAGTGGGGGTTTGTCCAGCAGTCGCTGACGCTGTGGCGCGAGGTGATGCACGACGCCTTTCGCCTCTACGCCCTGGCCGAGTCCGACATGGTCGGGCGCGGGCAGGGCTACCGCCTCGCGGACACGGGCCAGGGACTCAACCGGGTGCAGCCGGCGCCCTCGGTCGCGCGCGCGATGGCCGGGATCGTGGCGCGCGTGGCGAAGCGGTGCGGGAGCTGGATCGGCAGCGCGGTGGTGCACATGGGCGACCACAACGTGCCCAACGCGCTTTTTTTCCTCGACAAGTACATGCAGGTCCCCCGCATCCTCAACCCGGTCGTCATGGTGCTCGACGCCATCCCCCCGCTGTGTTCGCGGGACGACAAAGTGCGCGCCTACGTCCAGGAGACGTTCGGGGGGGTGGAACAGGCGCAGCGGCTGGTGCTGGCGGATTTCTGCAGGCACGCGTTTGACGGCTCCGGCGCCGACAACGCCTTTGACGCGGGGAGCTGCGTGGACGGGCGGCTGACGGCGGCATGGAACTGGGCCAACCAGGTGGAGAAGAAGCCGTACGCGCCGCTGTTCCGGCTGTGCGGGTGGACGGGCTTTGACGGGAGCTTCCGCTGAGGGGTGGGGTGGTTTGATGATGAGAGGAGGAGAGAGCGCGAGAGAGCGGCGGCGGCGGCGATGGGGCAAAAGCACGCGCCCCCTCACCGCTTTCCTCTCTTTTTTTGTTTCTGGCGGCCGGGGAGGGAAGTGTTTGAGAGCGCCCCCCTTCTACCTCGACCCTCTTCCCTCGCGCAGCACGCAGGATGATGTAAAACCAACAACCAAAGCGCAAGAGAGAGGGGACGAACCAAGTGACGAGCGAGCGAGCACTGAGCGTTCGACGCGCCGTTCCGTCGCCGCCGCCGCCCGCACAAAGCCCCTGCTCTCGCCCTCTCGTCTCCGCCCCCATCACAGTTTTTTCACGCAAACCCACTATCTTCACATCAATCACGCATCGCACTCTTCCCTTTGCCATAGCAAAAGCCTTTCCTCGCCCCTGCTCTCACGCACGTCGAATCGACGAGAACAGCAGACCGCAGCTGTCCTCCCTCCTCCTCCTTCCTCCCGCCCCACCCCCAACCCAAAACCCACCACCACCACCATCATGGCGACCGTCGAAGGTGGCGACGCAGCCTCAGCAGCAGCATCAGCAGCAGCGGAGCAGGACCCGCAGCTCATGCTGCGCGTGCTGCGCCGCCACTGGGGCGGCGAGCGCGACGCGTCCTTTCGGCCGCTGCAGCGCGAGGCGGTGGCGGCGCTCCTCGCGGGGCGCGACGTGCTGCTGGTCATGGCGACGGGCGGGGGCAAGAGCCTGGCGTTCCAGCTCCCGCCCCTGGTGCGGCACGAGGCGCGCGCCGTCGTGGCGGCGGCGCAACAGCAGCAGCAACAACAGCAGCAACAACAAGGCTGCTTTGCCGTCGTCGTGTCGCCGCTCCTCGCCCTCGCCAAGGAACAGGTCGGCCGTCTCAACGACGAGCTCAACGTCGAGGCCGAGTCCCTGCTGGGCGAGACCCCGGAGGAGCGCAAGCGGTCGATCCTGCGCGACCTGGCCTCCGACAACCCCTCCACGCGCCTGCTGTACACGACCCCCGAGCAGCTGAGGCACGAGCGCGTGGCCGACGCCCTGCGCGAGGCCGAGGCGCGGGGGAGCCTCGTGTGCTTCGCGGTCGACGAGGCCCACTGCGCCCTCAGCTGGGGCCGCGACTTTCGGCCGGCCTACCTGGAGCTGAGGGCGCGCCTGCGCGAGGCGTTCCCGCGCGTGCCGATCCTGGCGGCGACGGCAACGGCGACCGAGGCGGACCGGAGGGCGATCGCGGCGGCGCTGGGGATGAGGATCGGGGTTGGGGGTGGGGGCGGCGGGCAGCAGCAAGAGGAAGGGCTCGTCCTGATCAGCAGCGCCAACCGCCCCAACCTGCGCTACCGCGTGCGCTACAAGGAGCTGCTGGTGCCTTCTGCGGCGGGCGCTCGCGGCGGCGGCTGCTACTACCCCCCGTCGTCGTCGGAGGAGGACGAGGACGACGACGGCGACGAGGAGGACGGCGGCAACAAAACCGACGACGACGACGACGACGACGACGACGACGACGACGACGACGACGACGACGACGACGACGACGACGACGACGACGACGACGACGACGACGACGACGACGACAAGCCACCGCCCGGCGCCAGCGCCCGCCAGCTCCAGCGGCGGCAGAACAACCTCGACCGCCGCGCCGCCTCTGCCGCCACGCGCGACCTCGTGCGGTGGGTGTCCCGCCGCGCCCTGAAAAAGGGCCAGGCGGGCATCGTGTACGCGCGCACGCGCGAGCGCGTCGACGGCCTCGCCGCCGCGCTGGTGGGCGCCGGGGTGGACGCGGCCGCATTTCACGCCGGGAGGGACGCCGAAGCGCGCGCGCGCGTGAGCGCGCGCTGGTCCGAGGGGGAGCTGTCGGTGATCGTCGCCACGGTCGCGTTTGGCATGGGGGTCGACCGCGGGGACGTGGCGTTCGTGGCGCACGCCGACCCGCCCTCGTCGCTCGAGGGGTACGCGCAGGAGGCCGGCCGGGCGGGGCGGGACGGGAGGCCCGCGGACAGCGTCGTTTGGGCGTCGCACAGCGACTTTGAGACGGTGGCGTCGTTGCAGCGGCGCGGCGGCGGCGGGTCCGGGGGCGTGTCGGTGGCGGCCGTGGCCGACCTGGTGGGCAGCGTCGGGTGCCTGCGGCGGCGCCTGCTGGCGTTTTTCGGCGAGCGGCGGGCGGGCGGGTGCTCCGAGGGCGAGCGGGCGTGCGACCTTTGCGTCTCGGCGGCTGCGGCGGGGGGCGAGGGCGGCGGGGGGGCTGCTGCTGGTGGCGGCGGGGGGGGCAGCACCGGCAAGCGGGGCGTGGCGGCGCCGGCAGTGCGGGGCGCGGCGGCGCGGCGCGCGCTGGCGCGGTGGCAGGCGATCGGGAGGGAGCGGGCGGCGCGCGCGGCCGGGATGCTGGCGGCGGAGGGCCGGGGGGCGGCGGCGGCGGGGGCCAAGGGGAGCGGGAGCGAGGGCGACGACGAGATGGACAAGAACGGCGGCGCCGACGACGACGAGGAGGAGGAGGAGAAGAAGAAGAAGGCCAAGCCCCCGCCGCTGCCGTCGTGGGGCCCGGCCGCGTCGTACGGGGGCCCGGGGCTCAAGCGGCGGCGGCCGCCCCCGCTCGCCGCTGCTGCTGCCGCGGGGCCGCCGCCCCTTCCCCTGCCCCCTCCGCCAGCGCCGCCCCCGCCCCCGCCGCCGCCGCCCGCAAAAGCAGCAGCATCGACGGGCCTGCCGCTGCCCCTCCTCAACGCCCCCTCGTGCCGCCGCCCCTTCAGGCCGCCCCTCCGCCAGAGCAACCCGCATCCGTGAGAACAAAGAGACCTCGGACATGCAAAAGACAAAAAACGCGCACTCATAGTTAAAAAGCAATGGATTTTGATTCACTCCCACCGCGCGCGCGCCTGTTGCGCCGCCGGGGCGCCGACAAGCCTGGCCTCGCCCCCGGCGCGCCCCCACCCGCCCCCGTCGCCGTCGTCGTCCTCGCCGCCGTACGGCTCCTCGTCCTCCTCCCCGTCCTCGTCGTGCGCGCCGCGGCCGCCCATGAAGGGCCCCCACGCGCTCGGCTGCTGCTGCTGCTCTTGCTCCTTGGCCGGCTGCGGCTTCGGCGGCGGCGGCAGCGGCGGCGGGGGCAAGGGGGCCGCGCGTGGCAGGGGCAGCGGGGGCGGTTTCCACGCCGCTGCTGCTGCCGGTGCTGCTGCTGATGCCGCGGCTGGCTGCGGAGCGGCCTCGCGGATCGGCCAACGCTGCTGCTGCTGCTGGCGCGCGCGCTTGGCCTGCGGGGCCTGCGTGGCGCGCGGCGCCCACGCCCGCTGCTGCTGCTGCTGCCGCGGCCGCTGCTGCCGTCGGCCCGCCCAAACGCCCCCCCGCCCCCCTCCTCCTCCTCCCGCGCCTCCGTACTGCCCCTCATCCTCCTGCTGCTGCTGCTGCGTCCGCCACCGCGCGCGCGCCGCCTCGTCTGCGTTGGCCTGAAGCCCGCCGCCCTCGCCGTCGCCATCCTCCTCCTCCTCCTCCTCGCCCTCCGCCCGCCCTCCTCCGGCTGTCGCCCCACCGGCAAACGACGACCACCACGTCGGGCCCTGCGGCGGCTTCTCCTCCTGCTCATCCTCCTCCTCCTCCTCCTGCCCCTCGTGCCCGGCCGCGGCCGCCAGCGCCTCCCCGAGCCGACCCCGCCGCGCGTTGAGGCCGGCGACCACGGCGCGCATGTCGGCGGCGCGCGCCGAGCGCTCGTAGACGGTGCGAAACGCCTGCTTGCGCTGGCACACGGCGCACGTAAAACTGCCCGACTGCTTCGTCGTCTGCACCTGGAACGTCTGGCAGTCGCAGCAGCAGACGGCGAGGAAGGTCTGCGGCATGGCTTTTGGGTTTTGAACGGGGTGGGCGGAGAGCAGCTGTCTCCTCCCCCGTTCCCCTTCTTCGTGGTGGTGGGTTGGTGTTCTCTCTCTCTCGCGCGTGCGCGTGTGTGTAAAGTGAGAATCAAATTAAAGAAGAGAGAGAGCTTTATCACCATCATCACCACCGCACCGCCAGCAGCAGGTGCGGCATGTAGTAGAGCGGGATGAGCAGGTTGTCCAGCTGCGACGTCGCCGCCTCGAGCAGGCCCGCGCCGACCGTCGCCGCCGCCACGCCGCCCCACACCCCGGCCCCCCCGCCCTCCCTCCCGGCGATCGCCACGAGCGGCGCCCACGCGAGCAGCGTGCACAGCACGCCCGCGGCCGTGCCCTCGACCGTCTTGCGGCTCCCGGCGTGCACGGGCACCCGCCCGAGCAGCCGGCCGACGGCCGAGGCGGCCGTGTCGCCGACGCCGATGATGGCCGCGCCCGCCAAGCCCGAGAGGACGACGGGGAGCGGCGTGGCGACGTGGGTGGGTGGTGGTGGTGGGTCGGGTGTGTTGGGGGAGGAGGAGGCGGGCATGGTGGCGTTGGCCGCCGCCGCCGCCGTGGCGTTGGCCGCCATCATCATCCCCGCCTGCTGCTGCTGCATCATCCTCTCCCTGGCCAGCAGGTCGGCCAGCGAGGGGAGCGCGGCCGCAAGCGGCGAGGACGCCGCGGCCGACGGCGCCGCCGCCGCGCACAGCGCCGCCGCGCCGCTGCGCAGGGCGCGCACGAGCGCCCGGCCGCGCGGCCCGAGGGCGGCCGAGAGCCAGAGCGCGATCGCGGCGTCGCTCCCCCCGGCGGATGAAGCGGCGGAAGGGGCGCACGGGTCGACCGCCGCGCCGCCGCCGGGGGCCGGAACAGCAAAGAGGCACCGCGGCGCCAGCGCCTGCAGGCTGGCGCCGTCGGCGCGCACGGCGCGCGCGGCCGGCGGCAGCGCGCACGCGGCGAGCCATATGGGCAGCGCGATGCCCAGCAGCAGCGTGAAGTGGGTGACGTAGACGGCCCCGCCTGCGTCGCGCGAGTCCACAAAACCCCCCATGAAGCCCTGAAGGGCGGCCGAGGCGCGGCTGAGCAGGCGCGCGGGGAGCGGCTGCGCGGCGGCGGCGCCGCCGTCGGCCGTTGTTGCTGCCGCGGCCGAAGCGGCCGAGGAAGCGATGGCCGCGCCGCCGACGCGCACGCCCTCGGCGGCGACGAGCGCGGCGAACGCGATGGCCAGCGCGACGCACAGCAGGGGCAGGTCGGCGTAGAAGGCCGGCAGGAAGAGGGCGAGGGCCACGAGGTGGTAGCCCTTGCGCAGGACGATGCGGGGCAGCAGCGGCGGGAGCGCGCCGAGGGCGCGGCCCGGGGGGCGGCGGCGGCGCGAGGGAGAGCCGCTGTTGCCGCTGCCGCTGCCGCTCCTCAGCCGCGCCGCAAAGCCCATGGCCGGCAGCGAGACGCCCAGGACGGCGACCCAGTAGGCCAGCAGGCCCACGCGCCGGCACCCGCCCGCGGGAACGAAGGTGGCCAGCGTCCAGCGCGCGAGCAGCGCGATGTAGGCGGCGGCGGCGAGCGCCAGGGGCAGCGCCGCGAGGCGGAGGGGGAGGGGCGGGGGCGGGTGTGGCGTTGGCGGGGGCGGGGGCGCCAACCGGGCTCTTGCTGCTCGCGGCTGGTGCTGCTTCTGCTGCTGCTGCTGCTGGCTTCTCCGGCGGCGCCGCGCGGGAGGGGCCGCCTGTTCCGTTGCCTCATCCGCCTCCTCCTCCTCCTCCTCCTCCTCCTCGCCGCCCTCGTCCGACCCCCCAGTTTGCCGCCGCCGCCGCTGCTTCTTCGCCCCCGCCGCCCGCGCCAGCCACGGCCACAGCAGGGCCGCGCACGCCGCCAGCATGAGCGTGGCCGCGAGCAGTGTCACCACGAACGCGGGGAGCGCGGTCGCGGGCGCGGGCGCGGCCGCCGCGAACACCCACGCGGGAGGCGGCGGTGCGGCGGCCGAGGGGCCGCTGCGAGCGGCGCCGGCGGCCGCCGCCACCGCCTTCGCCGCCGCCGCCTGCACCGAAGGCGGCACAAACGCGCGGACCGCGAGCGGGGCCTGCACCGCCGCGCCCACGAGCACGGCCGCGAGGCCCTGCCCCAAAGCGAGGCCCTCTCCCAGGCTGAAGCAACCAGGGAGCAGGCTCAGGACGGCGTGCGTGCAGAGGGGGACGCCCGCGACCGCCGCCAGCAGCGCGGCCTCCGAGGCGGCGGTCGCGGCGGCGGTCGTCAGCGTTGGCGTCGGCGCCAGCGCCGGCGCTGCTGCTGCCGCCGCTTTCGACGCCACGGGCAGCATCACCATGGCAGCCGACGCCGCGCACGCGGCCATGTAGGCGACCTCGGCACCGGAGAACGGCGCGCGCGAGGCGGCCGCCCGCGCGGCCGCGGCGGACAGCTGCGCGCGCGCGGCGGGCGAGTCTTCTGCGCCCGCTCGCCCCCCCTGCTTAGCCGGCGGAGGCGGCGGCGCCGGGAGGCGCTCCCACCCGGGCCCCAGGGCGCGCGTCGACGCGGCCAGGGCCATCAGCGCCATCAGCGTCCCCGCCAGCGACGCCTGCAGCCACTCGAGCCATGGGCCCCCTGATGATGAGGATGATGATGCTGCTGCTGCTGAACCTGCTCCTCCGGAGACGGCCGCCGCCAGCGCGGCCAGCACCGACGGCGCTGCCAGAGCACCGAGCGCCAGCCCGGGAGAGTCGGCACGGCGCGCGGCGTAGGGCGGGCCAGGTGATAAAGCGAGGGCGAGGGCCGCGCGCTCGCCGCGCGCAAACTCGAGGGCGAGGGCGAGGGCGGCGAGGGCCAGGAGGCCGAACGCGAGGATTTGGGGGCCTTATGTTTTTTGGGGGTTGGGGGGGTGTCGTGAGCGGGTTCTGGCGTGTGCTCGCTCCTCCGGGCGGCGCCGTCGGGGCGGGCGCGGCCGGATTCACCAGCGGCTCACCTAGGCCCCGCCCGAGGGTGGCGAGCTCGTAAGCGAGGCGGCCCGTCGACGCAGTCAGCAGGCCCAGCTCCAGGTGCACGCGCCGGAGCGGCATCGTCCCGTTGTTACTGCGGAGTTTGGCGGGGCGGAGACAGAGAGAGCAGAGAGAGAGCCCCCCTCCCGCCAGAGGGGGTTGAGGGGTGTGCGCGCTCGCGCGCTGCAGGATCAGCGTGCGCGCGAGGGAGTTGACTTGACGATCTCGTAGTACGCGTCCTCTGCTCGCTTAGGGGGCTGATGATCAGCCGCTGATCGGCGCAGCAAGGCCATAATAAGGGGGGCGGTTTTCGGTGCAACGCGGCGCGCGAGCGAGCAAGCGAGCGAGCCGGACGCCGGCGGCCCAACGAGCTTGAAGCGGGCGACGTCCTCCCTTCTCGCTCGCACACACCCGCTCGGCTTTGGTTTTTCTTACTCCGTGAGACAGGGGGCCCCTCTGGCCCGCGCAACAATTCGTTTTATCCACGCCCGCCCCCTGCGAGCGATAGGAACGACGAACAGAAAGAGCCGCGGGAAGCTGGCCTCCCCCCTTCAACCGTGAACGCTGTCCCCCCCCGAGACCGCGCGCGCGCGCCTGGAAGCCACGCCCTCTCCGTTCACCCCCCCAGGGTGCCTCCACGAGAGGCGAGTCTCGACACGAAGCCAACGCGCCCCCCCAGAGCCGCCCAATAGACCAAAAAAATCCGCCATATGGGCATTGGCGGTTCGACGGCGGCGGGCGGCGCGCTCGGCGGCAGCGGCGGCGGCGCCGCTGGCTCGGCCGCGGGCTCGGCCGCGCTCCTCTTTGCGGCGGCCAAGCGGGGCGACGCGCGCCAGCTCGACGGCCTGCTGCGGGGCATCCCCGACCCCGCCCAGGCCCGCTACCTCCTCTGGTCGGCCCGCGACGCCTCGGGCAGGACCCCCCTCCACGTCGCCGCTGCCGCCGCCTCTGCCTCCTCTGCCTCGTGCGTCGGCGTCCTGCTCGCCTGGGGCGCCGACCCCAACGCCCCCCGCCTCCCCCCGCCGCGCACCGCCGCCGCCAACGTCACCCCGCCTCCGGGGGCGCACGGCCGCGGCAGGCCCGACGCCCTCGCGGCCCTGGGGAGGGGCGCCACCCCTCTGCACGAGGCGGTTTTCGCCCTGCGCGCCGACGCCGTCGACGCGTTGCTGGCGGCGGGCTCCTCGCCCTGGCTCGAGAACGCGGCAGGGTATACCCCCTACGACCTGGCCCTGCGCCCGGAGGACGCGTCGGTCGTGGGAGGCGGAGGAGGGGCGGTCGGAGGGGGCAGCGGGTTTGGCGGCATCGGCCTCGCCGACAACGGCGGCGGCGGCGGCGGCGGCGGCGCGGGCGGCGGCGGCGACGCGGCCGCGGCCGCCAACATCGCGCGCCGGATCGAGGCGAGCGGCGCGGGGACCTCCTTTGCTGGCTACGTGGCCGTGCGCACGCCCACGTCGCTCGCCAACTCGTGGACGGGGAGCGCGGACAAGTGCCGGTGGTGCGTGATCGTGCCGCGCCTGGAGCCGCCGTCGGCGGGAGGAGCAGGAGCACCAGCAGGAGGAGCAGGAGGAGGAATAGGAGGAGGACAGCAGCAACAACAACCACAACAGCCGGGCCTCGTGCGCTGCGAGCTGCTGCTCTTCAGGGACGCCGGCGGCGCCGACCCGCGCGCGCGCCTGTGGCTCGACGGCGCTGCCGCCTTCCCCGTGACCTCGGGCGGCGGCGGGGGGCTGCCCACGTCGGCGCTCCTGCGCCTGCACCCTTCGCACGAGGCGCCCCGGCGCGTCGCCGCCAGGCAGGACGGCAGCGGGTGCTGGGCCGTGTACGTGCGTCCCGCGGCGCGGGGCCCGTCGCGCGCGTCGGCCGCGGCCGACTTTGCCCGCTTCGTCGAGGCGTGCAACGTGCGGCGCCCGCCGCCGGGGCTGGTGGCCGGCGGCGGGGCTCCGGCGGGGGCGGGGGTGGCGGCGGCTCCTGCGGCGGTGCTGGCGCCGTCGCCTTGGGGGGGTGGCGGGATGGCGGGTGTGCAGAGGCCGCATCAGCAGCAGCAGCAGCCTCTGGCGCCCTCGCGGCCGGCGGCGGTGCAGCCGCAGCGGTCGAGGAGAGGCGGCGGCGCCGCTGCTGCCGCTGCAGCCGCCGCCGACCCAGCGGACGCGCTGCGCGCCTTGCCCGGCGAGTCGGACGAGGCTTTCGCGCGGCGCGTGGCGGCGGCCGAAGGGGGGGCAGCTGGAGGGGGAGGAGCAGGCGCGGTGGCGGCGGTGGCGGCTGTGGCGGCGGCACGACCAACGGCGACAACGACAACAAGGCCCGCTGCTGCTGCTGCTGCTGCTGCTGCTGCTGCTGCTGCTGCCGATGTGCCCGTCGCCGACGCCCACCCTTTCCTGCCGCCCGGTGCTGCCTCCGCGGCAGCGTCCGCAACCGCCGCTGTCCCCGCCGCAGCAGCAGCAGCCGCCACGGGCAGCGGCGAGTCCGGGCGCCCGCCCGGAACGGCCGCCCCCGCCGCCGCCGCCGCCGCCACGGACGACGAGGACGACGACGACGCCCGCATGTGCGTCGTCTGCCTCTCCGAGCCCCGGAACGCCGGCCTGCTGCACGGCTCGACCGTGCACCGCTGCTGCTGCCGCGGGTGCGCGCACGCGCTCTTCCAGGCGGCGGCGGGCGGGAGGGGGGGAGGGAGCAGGGGCGCCGGCGGGCGGGCGCAGCTGCCCGCCTGCCCCGTCTGCCGCGCGCCCGTCGAGCGCGTGCTTGACATTTTTTGAGAGAGAGAGAGAGTTGAGAGAGGCGGGGCGGGCGGGCTTTTATTTTTCAATTCCCAAACTTGCGGTTGTTACTCGTCCCACGCGCCCGGAAAGAGCGCGCGCGCCGACCCGCCAAACACCCACGCCGCCTCCTCCTCCGTCAACGGGGCGGCCGGCGGCTCCTCGCCGCCGGAAACAAGGCCGCCCCCGCCCCCGCCGCCCGCCACGGCCGCCGCGTCGGCGTTCAGGCGCCAAGCGCCCTCGTAGCCGTAAGGGTCCCACCCGTCGTCCCCTGCCTCGCAACCCGCGGCCTCGCGCGCCGTCGCGAACGTCCCGGCGTCCTCCACCCAAGGCCAGTCGGTGCCCCACAGCACGCGGGGGGCGCCGAACGCGTCGACTAGAGCGCGAACCCCCCAAAGCGCCGCGTCCGAGTGGGGGTAGGGCCGGCGCGTGGCGCGCACGGCGGCCGAGGCCTTGACGTAGACCTGCGGCCGCGTCTCGGCCCACGAGAGGAGTCGCTGCCACTCGTCCGACCGACCGACCAGCAGCCGGTCCTCCTCGCCCTCGTCCTCGCCCTGGCCGCCTCCGCCTCCGCCTCCGCCTCCTCGCCGCCGCCCGACGCTGCACGCGCAAAAGCCGTAGTGGTCGATCACGACCTTGGTCTGCGGGTAAGCGTCCATCAGGCGCTCGATGTCGTCGGCCACCCCCAGCAGGCCTTTAAAAGGCATGAAGCAGGCGGGGAGGCCGAGCTCCCCCGCCGCCGCGAAGAGAGCGCGCCCGCTAGGTCCCGCCATCCGCCGGTCGTCGTTTTCGTCGATGGTGCCGCCATCAACATCGCCCGCGGGCCCGCTGTTGTGCCCGGACCACACGTACGGGTTGAAACGCACGGCGCGATAGAGCCTGCGGTCCTTGTCGTCGTCGTCCCCGCCGCGCACGAGCGCCGCGAGCGCGCGCAGCGCGGCGACGCCGGCCTCGGGTCCGCGCGAAGGGTCGGCGAGGGTGCAGCCCACAAGAGAGCCGCGCGGGGCCGAGCGCAGCGTGTCCGTCAAATAGCTGTGGTCATACTGGTGACAGCCGGCCTGGACCACGAGGGCGCCGACGCCGACGCCGACGCCGACGCTGCCGCTGCTCTTGCCCTCGCGCTCGAGCGCCGCGAGCAGGCGCGGCGCGCTGCCGTCGACCGGCGGCGCCGAGGCCGATTTGGTGCCGATCAGCTGCCCGACGTACGGGTACTTGCTCGCAAGCTCCGGGGGGGCCCACACGTGCACGTGGCTGTCGATGCGCTTCATTCGAGCGAGAGAGGAAGAGAGGGGAGGAGGCATGGTTTTGGTTTTGTGGTCTGAGTTGGGGTGGGAGGGAGGAGGAGGCGAGGGAGAAGAGGGCGAGAGGAGGCGAGTCTCCAGCGCAAGCAAAAGCGCCCGCCTCCTCTCCGTATCAAACACCACCACAACCCCAACGACCAACCTGCAACCACAGTACTAGGCTCGCCCGCATTGAGAGCGCCTTTCAAATCGCCCCCAATCGCCACACACGCGCGCGCAGCAGTGCAGAGAGCACAAACCCGAACTCTGCCCCCCCCGGACCCTTCTCTCCCCCCCCCCTCCCAATCCACAAGCCGCCGATGGCGCACCGCGCCGCGTCGCACGCCGGCTGCAGCTGCAGCGGGCGCGCGGCGACGGCCGCCGCGCCCTCCAGGCCCGCCCTGGGCGCGCGCGCGCTGCGGTTCGATCCGCTGCACCAGCAGCAGGAGCAGCAGCTGCGCCAGCACCGCCGCGCCGCGGCCTCCTCCGCGCGCGCGCGCGCAGCGGCGGCGTCCAATGGAGGGGGCGACGCGAGGTTAGTGGCCCCGCACCGTGCGCCGTTCAGTGCTGCCGCAAGGCCATCCAATCGCCACTTTTGTCGGCCATAAACGACATCGGCGCCGCCCCCGCTTTTGCGCGCGCACGCGCGCGCGCTTCCGCCGCCGCTGACGCCCCCCGCCCTCCCACCAACTCCAAAACCCAAAACCCACAACAGCAGCGCCCAGCAGCAGCAGCAGCAGCCGTCGGCAGCAGCAACAGCAGCAGCAGCAGCAGCCGAGGCCACTCAGTCCCCAAGAACCCCCCCAGCAGCAGCAGCAGCACCCACCACCGCCCCCTCACCCCCGCAACCCACCACCCCGCAGCCCTTCTCCTCGCTCGACGAGATCGACGGCCTCAGCAGTACCGTCCCCGAAAACTTTTGCATCATCGAGGGGCGCGACTCGGTCAAGGACTTCGCGGGCCTGCAGCTCGAGGAGGTGCGCTCGGCCATCGCCGCGCGCCGCGCGCGCATTTTCTTGCTCATGGAGGAGGTGCGCCGCTTAAGGATTCAACAGCGCCTCAAGGGCGGGGAGCTGCCGCCCGCGGCCGAGGTCGCCGACGAGCCCTACCTCTCGGCGCTGCCCTTTTTGCCCCCGCTCACGGACAAGACCCTCTCGCGCTACTGGACCTTTTACGCGTCGTTCGTGGGCGCCGTGATCGTCTTTGGCGGCCTGCTCGCACCCCTGCTGGAGGTGCGCATGGGCTTGGGGGGAACGACCTATGCGCAGGTTTTGGAGTCGGCGCACCTGCCGAGGCAGCTCGCGGCGGTCGACCCAATCGTCGCGTCGTTTTGCGGCGGGGCCGTGGGCGTGCTCTCCGCCTTGCTGGTCGTGGAGCAGAACAACGTGAAGAAGCAGCGGCGGGGGAGGTGCCACTACTGCGAGGGGACGGGGTACCTGCTGTGCGGGTCGTGCATGGGTTCCGGGGTGGACCCGGCGCTGTCGTTGTCCGGGGTGGCGGTGGGTTCGGGTGCAGGCGCGCTCGCCTCCTCGTCACCGGCGGCGTCGGGCGGCAACGGCAACAACAGCAGCTGCTCGTGCCCCAACTGCTCCGGCACGGGCAAGGTGATGTGCACGGGCTGCCTGGCCACGGGCAAGCAGTTTGCCTCGGAGCACACGCCGCAGCTCGACCCGTTCAACTGATTTTTGTTTTTCCTTGTTTCTTTTCTTTCGTTTGTCTCCCGGGGGCGCTCGCTCCTTTTTGCAAAATGAAATCAAATCTTTACGTATGCGCGTTGTTGTGCTCGACCAAGCCTCTTCCTCCTCTAGATCCAATCCCCCTCCTGCAGCTTGAGGGGGAGGTACACCTGGCTCAGGTACTGGAACCCGAACGACGACAGCGCCTGGATCTCGGCCTTGGTGCGCGTGCGCATCATCAGCTGCAGCTCGGCCACCCACTCGGGGTTGGAGCGCACCCAGTCCTCCTCGAGCTGTTTAAGGGTTGGTTGGGTTGTTTGGGTTTGGGTTGGTTGGTTGAGGGGGGAGTGAGGTGTGTGTGTGTGCGGGTGTGGAGAGAGAGAGAGGGAGAGGGGGCGAGTCCACTGCGGTTTTTGCCCTTGTGGGAGATCCGGCGCTCGCGCGCGAAAAAAAAAAAAAAAGCGGGGGCCGTGCGGCCCCCCGCCTTTCTCACGCGCTGCGCGAACGGACGGGATTTTTGGACCCCCCCCCCCCCCCCCAACCCCCACTCTCACCAGCTTCTTCCCCGTCTTCAAGTCCTCGTCCGTCATGGGCAGGCGGCACTGCTCGGGGATGTTGAACCGGTCCAAGTCCGAGGGCCTCACCCCCAGCCACTTGATGTCCGGGGTGGTGAGGTTGCTGCTGTCGTAGCTCATGTTCATCGAGCCCTTCATGTAGACGCTGAGGATCTTGAGGCCGTAGGGGTCGCTGTCAACTAAGGCGAGCACGGGGATCTTGAGGGTGGTCTTGAGCTTGCGGAGGAAGAGGCTGTTGTTGTTGGTTTGGGGTTTTTTGGGGGGGGGGGGGCGGGGGGGGTTGGTCGGCGTGAGCGGGCGGAGAGCGCGATCGCGAGAAGCGCGAGCGGGAGGGAGAGAGCGAGAGAGAGAGGGCGAGATGCGACCATCTCTCTCTCTTCCCACCCCCCCAACAACAACAATTCGCGGAGGCGCGTGCCGCTTCCAAGTCACGCACCGCGACGCCACGTCCGGCTGCCCCTTTGCCGTCATGATGATGCAGGGGTGGGCGTTGTAAAACCTGTCCTCGGCCAGCCTCATGAACGCGGCGTCCTTCTCGACCAGCAGGATGAACAGGGCGTCGGACCGGATCTCCGTCACGCGGTCCACGTTGGGCGGGATGGCTTTCCCGCCCACGCCCATGCGGCGGCAGTCGATCTGGTCCCCGTCCTCGCGAAAAGCGAGGCGGCCGACCACCACGCCCTTTTCAGACGCGACGACGTGCAAGGAGGAGCGCGTGCAGCCGAGCATGCAGCTCAGGTCGTCGAGCACGGCGTCCGACTGCGACTGGTCCTCGAAGAGCTTGACGTCGGTGTAGAAGAGGTCGCGCTTGGTGACGTGGATGCGCTTGGCGCACAGCTCGTGGACCAGGCCCAAAATGCGCGTGGTGACCGCGGCTTTCCGGCACGTCGACGTGCTGGCAAAGGGCCTGCGCGAGACGGCGCTGCGCAGGACGATGCGGTCGAGCTCGCGGACGTAGAGCTGGTTGCCCTTCGCGCGCGAGGGGACGTCCAGGGTGAAGCCCTCGCCGCGGAGGATGGACTCGGAGAGGCGGTAGACGAGGGCCTCGACCTGGGGGGGGGGGGGGGGGGGGGGTTGGGGGTCGGCGTTTTCGAGGGGGGGCGTCCGTCACAAGGCGGGCAACGGCAGGGCGGCCGAGCGGAGCCGGGGGAGGCTGGCTACCCGAAAACAAAAACGCACCTCGTCGAGGACGTCGGAGGCGTCCTTGTCGACGACCTCGCGCACGACGTGCGGCAGGTTGAGCGAGGCGAGGGTGCTGTTGGGTGTTTGTGTTTGGTTTGGTTTTTTTGGGGGGGGCGAGCGTAGGCGTTTGTTCGTCGGCGTCAGCGGCGCGCTCGCGCGGCCAGAGGCGCGACTACACCTGGGCCGAGGTCTACGCTCACCGCTCCTGGTCGGGCTCGGCCTTGCACGCCTGGGCGAGGCGGCGGACCTTGGCGAGCACATCCTGTGTGTGTGTGTACGTGGGAAGGGGAGGAGTGAGCGAGTCGATTTGCTTGCTGCGGAGCAAAAGGAACCGCTCACGTATACTCAGGCCCACCTCGATGCTCTTGAGCCGCTTGGCCTGCCGGTTGATATCCGCCTCCACCTCCTTGCGCGACTGCCTGCCCGACATCGCGGCAACAAGGGGGCGGGGGCCGCGCGCGCGCGCGCGCACAAGTGCGCGCGAGGAGGTGTTCTGGTTTTTTCGAAACGCCGAGCTGTTTTGCAGAAAGCGTCCGCGGACGAGAGGAGGCGCGCGCGCGCGTGAACGAGGAGACGCCGTGACGTGTGTGCTTGTGTGTGTGTGCGTTTGATGCGTTGTTTGCTGCGTTTGTGTGTGTGTTGTGTTGTGTGTCGATCGACCGAGAGGCGCGCGCCGCTCCTTCATCGTCGCGCGTTCGCCGCGCCGCGCCCCTCTCCACGCCCGCCCAAATCAATCGCTCTCCTCCTCCTCATCCTCATCCTCATCGCTCGCCTCCTCCCAAGCGCTCCCGCTCCCACTCCCCCCGCCCCTAAACGCCTCCTCCCCGGCCGTGTTGGCCCGCACCAGCCGCCACCCGTCCAGCTTGGCCAAGTCGAGGCGCCAAAGATCGTCGAGCGTCACCTCGCGCTCGGAACCCACCTCCACCGTGCCCCCCAGCACCCACATCGCCGCGGGACCCACCAGCGCCGCCATGGCGTTGATCCGCGCGCGGGGCCTAGGCCCCCGCGCGGACTTGAAGTCCAGGGTGAAGGCCGCGGGGGAGTAGAGGATCTCGCTCACTTTTCCCCCCAGCCTGTAGACGCGAAGGGCCTTGCGCACGACGTGCCCGCGGTAGAGGGCCTGGATGCGCGCAGCCGCGCGGTTGAGCGGGTGGCTCGGGTCGCGGGCGGCGGCGGCGAAGCGCGCGGCGGCCTCGGGGCTGATGCCCGCCGGAGGGGGGGCGGGCGCGGCCGCTGCGGCTGCTGCTGTTGCTCCTGCTGCTGCTCCCTCTTCTCCCGCCCCGCCCGCCGCTGCCGCCGCCGCCCTCGCCGCGGCCGCCTGCTCGGCGGCGACGATGCCCTCGGCCTTGCTGTTGTCCCCCCCGGCCTGCTGCCGCGCCGTGGGCACGGCCACCTCGGCGACGAACCACCGCCGCCGTTCCACCAGGAAGCCGTAGAGGTCGTTGAAGAACTCGCTCGACAGGTCCTCGCCCCCGCGGCGCTCGCGGTCGGCGACGCCGCCAAACAAAAAGACGCGGCCGCGGACTGGGCCCTGCATGGCGAACGAGGCGCGCGGGCCCGGGGCCATGCCCTGCTTGCGCACGCGCTCCCACAGGGGGCCGTTGGCGGGGGGCGGGGGTTGCGGGGGGGCTGCTGCTGCTGCTGCTCCTACTGCTGCTGCTGCTGCTCCTTTGCCGCCGCCGCTCTTCTTGCCGCCGCCGCCCGGCGCTGCTGCAGCAGCAGCAGCGACCTCGGCGCCCGCCGCCGCCGCCGCCGCCCGCAGGTCCAGCACCCACGTGTCGTCCAGCGCGCACCCGTGCTCCACCTCCTCGTCGTCGTCGTCGCGCGACTTGCGGTACCCGCCGTGCATCAGCGCCACGTCCCCGCACACGACCACCTGGCAGCCGCTGCGCGCCCCCGGCCACGACGAGGACGAGGACGAGGACGACGCCGCCGCAACCGCAGCGCCCCCACCCCCAACCCCACCCCCCCTTCCGTGCGTGCTCGCGTCCCCCAGCGACGCCCACGTCAGCGTCTCCAGGTCCAGGCGCCACAGGTCGCTGTAGTAGCGCACCTCGTCGCTGCGCCCTGTATCGTAAAAACCCCCGAAAACAAAGGCCCCGCCGCCGTGCACGAATGCGCGGTGGCCGGAGCGGGCCGAGGGCCCGCCGCCCTTTGTGGGGAGCTGGTCCCAGCGCCAGGTCGACAGGTCGAGGCGCCACAGGTCGCGGTAGTGGCGGAAGCGCTCCTGGTTGGGCGAGCTGAACTCGCCGCCCCAGACGTACAGGCACGAGCGGTGGAGCCAGGAGGCGTGCGCGCAGCGGGGAGGGGGGAGGGGCGCGGGCGGGAGGATGCGGTCCCACTTTTCGGTCTGCGTGTGGAACACGTACAGGTCGCCGAACACGCGCACTTTTCCGGACCCGGGCTCGACGCACTCCCCGCCGTACAGCAGGATGTCGGCGCCGCGCGCCAGCCAGGTCGCGTGCACGCGCGCCGAGGGCGGCGGCGCGCCGCGCTCGACCTGCGGCTCGGCGCAGCGCGCGTCGTCGAGCGAAAACTGCGCGAGCAGCGCGTCGAGGTCGTCCTCGTCCCCGCCCTGGGCCGCGCGCTGCTGCCGGCGCTGCTGCTTGCTCTGCGCGAGCTCGGCCTTGTGCGCGAGCTTGCGCTCGGCGCGCCCGTGCGTCACCTCGCCCTTTTTTTCTTTCGCCTTTTTCTTCTTGTCGCGGCCGGTGCCCATCTCTGCGAAGTGATGATCGAGCGAGGGTTGAGAGTTTTATTGGGAGGAGGATTGAAGCAGTACCCCCTGGGGCGGATCGATAGAGATCGAGAGAGAGAGAGAGAGCGCGACGAGTTGAAAAAGTCGCGCCGGCGGGCGGGCGGCGGCGGCGGGCGGGCGGCGGCGGCCGGCGGCCGGCGGCTGCTCTGTCGCATGTTCCAGCAGCCGCGATGGTTCTTGGGGGGGGGGGGGGGTGATGTGCTTTAAATACGAGGCATATAGGTGTGTGTGATCTGTCTCTCTCTCTGTTTCTCGCTAAGTGCGTTTGGTTTTTGGGGGGAGGTAGCAGGGGGAGACGAACAAAAAAAAAAAATATGAAAACGAAATGATCGGGGGCTGAGGGGGGCGGGCGCGCGCACGTGTGCGGGCGCTCGCTCGGCATCCGACGTTGGACAAAAAAAACTCCTATCTTTCAAGCGCCAATGGGCGTCGGCTTCTTGGCGCCGCCGCCGCGCTTCTTGCTGCCGCCGCCGCTCCCGCCGGCCTTGCCCTTGCCGCCGCCCGAAGCCCCGCCCGCGCCCGAGCCACCCTGCTGCTCCTTGCCGCTGCCGTCCTTCTTGGGCGAGGGCCGCGCCGCCGCGCCCGCCTGCTCCTTCTTCATGTTGGCCATCCCCCTCAGCCACTGGCGCCGCAGCTCGTCCGCCCCCTGGTCGTCCCCGGCCTTGCGCCGCGCCTCGACCGCCGCCGTGAACAGCGGCTCCATCATCGGGTGCACCTTGGTGCCGACGACCTGCTGCAAGGCCGCGAGGGCCTTGCCAGACCACTCTGCGGCCTTGGGCAGGTCGCCGAGCTCGTCGTACAGCTCCCCCAGCGTGCGCGCGAGCATCACCGCCGACTGGTTGGCGGCCTGGCCGGGCGGGGACTGGCGCTCGTTGAGGCCGTGCAGGCGCTCGTAAAGGGAGGCGGCCGTGGCGAGGTCGCCCGAGGCGCGGCTGCACGCCGCCTGCGCGGCCACCACAGACGAGGCCTCGGCGCTTTCCGCGCCAAACTTGCCCTCCGCGAGGGCCAGGGCGTCGGCCAGCACCGCCTGGGCCGCCGGGTAGTCCTTGGCGCGCATCTCGAGGCGCGCGGCGTCGAGGTAGCAGCGCACGGCCGCCGTGCGGGCGCGGCCCAGCAGCTCGGCCGGGCGCGCGTCGTTGTCGACGGCCGGCGCCTCCTTGCCGGCGGCGGGGGCCTCGTTGGCCGCCGCGCCCGCCTCGCCCTCGCCCTCGCCTCCCTCGCCGGCCGCCTCGGCCGCCGCCTTGGCGCGCTCCTCGATGACCGCCGCGATGGCGTCCTGCTGCTCCTTCAGCAGGGTCCGCGCGGCCTCGCCCTCGCCCAAGCCCTCCAGCGCGTCCACCAGGTTTCCGCGCGCCAGCGTCGCCGTCATGTGGTCGGCGCCAAACTTCTCGATTGCGATTGCCAGCGCGCGCTCGTGCAGCTCCTTCGCCTCGCCGTGCTTCTGCAGCCGCTTGAGCACCGCGCCCATGTTGTTCGAGAGCTTGATGTACAGCGGCCACTGCCCGCTCGCCTCGGCCGCGGACAGGGCCGTGGCGACGGCGCCCTGGGCGTCGGCGAAGCGGTCCTGCGCAAACAGCATGTCGGCCAAGGTGGAGGCGACCTCGGCGACGATCTCCGGCCTGGCGTCGGCCCCCGGGGTGGTGACGCCCTCCAGGGCGCGGCGCTGGAGCTTCTCGGCCATGGCACGGTTCTGGTGCATGTTCCAGGCGATGGCGGCCTGGCGCACGAGCTGCTCGGCCTCCTCCTCGGCGGGCGTGAGCACGAGGCCGCCGCCGCCGCCGGGGAGGGGCTGGCCGTCGGGGCCGAGGACGATGGGCCCCGCGCCGTTGGCCGCGCCTCCCTCCGCGTCCCCCTCCTCCTCGTACAGGACGACGTTGCCCTCGGCGTCCAGCCCCCCGATCTCGCGGCCCTGGTCGTCGCGCACGACGCCGTCCGAGTGCAGCTGCCCGACCTCGTTGCCCTCCTCGTCGACGACGGGGACTGTCTCGCCGTCGGCGAGCTCGATCATCTCCTCGTCGCCCTCGGCCTTGTCGTCGGCGGCCTTGTCGGCGGCCTTGTCGGCGTTGGCGGGGGTGGCCTCGGCGGGGGCGGCCTCGGCCTCGGCCTTGGGGGCGGCGGCGGCGGCGGCGGCGGCGGCAGCGGCGGCCACGGCCGCGGCCTTGGCGGGCTCGGCCGCCGGCGCCGCCTCCTCCTTCTTCGCCTCCTCGGCGGCGGCGGGCTTGTCGGCAGCCTCCTTGGCGGCGGCAGCAGCGGCGGCGGCGGCCTCCTCCTTGGCGGCGGCGGCGGCGGCGGCCTCCTTCTGCTTGGCGGCGGCGGCGGCGGCGGCAGCAGTTGAGGCGGCGGCGGCGGCAGCGGCCGCAGAGGCCGCCTCCTCCTCCTTCTTGGCAGCCTCCTCGGCGGCAGCGGGCGCGGGCGGCGCCTCCTTCTTGGCCGGGGCCGGCGCCGCGGCGGGCTCGTCGGCGACGGCGGCCGGGGCCGGCGGCGCGGGCTCGGGCGTCACGACGGCGGGGGCCGGGGGGGCGGCGGCGGCCTTGGCGGCGGCGGCAGCGGGCGCAGCCGCCGCGGGCGCCTCGTCCTTGGCAGCCGGCTTGGCGGCCTCCTTGACGGGGGCGGGCGCCGCGGCGGCGGCAGGGGCGGCAGGCGTTGGCGCGGGCTCCTCGCGCGCGACCTGCGGCGCGGGCGCGGGCGCGGCGGGCGTGGGCGGCGCGGCGGGGGGCGGCGGCGGGGCGGCGGGGGCAGCGGCGGCGGCGCGCGAGGGCGCCGCAGCGGCAGCAGCCGCGCCAGCAGCCGCCGCCGAGGAGGGGCGCGAGCGGCCCGAGGCGGCGCCAGCGGCACCAGCGGCGGCGGAGCGGCGCGACGAGGACGCCGACGACGGCGCGGCGGCCGCGCCGTCGGGAGCGGCCTTCTTCTTGCCCGCGCTGCTGCTCTTGCGCGCGCCCGCCGCGGCGGCCGCGGCCGCCGCCGGGGCCGAGGCCGGGCGCTTGGCCTTGGCGCCTCCCAGCTTCTCGCCCTTCTTCTTGCCGCCGCGCGACAGCACAAAGCCGACGCCCGCCAGCAGCAGCGCGGCGGCCGCGCCCGCGATGGCGGCGACGGGCGGCGCGCCGCCGCCGCCGCCGCCGCCTTCGGCCTTGCCGGTGACGGCGGCCGCCGCGCGGCGCGCGCGCTTCTTGATCTTGTCGGCGGCGTCGTGCGCGGCCTCGGCGGCGTCGTGCGCGGCCTCGGCCAGGCGCTCGCCGGCCTCCTCGACGGCCTCCTTGAGGTCGATGGGGTCGAGTTGCTCGGAGGCGGGCAAGGGGGCGTCGAGCAGCTCCCTCATTTGCGCCGTCTGCGCGTCCGTGGAGGAGCCCGCCATCTTTTGCGGGGCGGTTCGATGCGAAGAGGGGAGATGGGGGCGGCCTAGGCGCCAATGGCGATTGGGCTAGGGGCTATCGGGCGTCGGTGCGCTTGGGCGGGGGGAGCCTTCGGCGCGGGGAGCGAAGAAGGGGGGGGGGAGAGGAAGGGAGACGAGTGCGCCCGCGCGGGGAAATGGGACCGATGAATGCGCGACAGCGCTGAAAATGAGAGAGCGTATGCGTAGAGCCTCGCTTCTGTGTAGTGTGGGGAGGGCGAGGGCCGAGGGAAGGGCCGCGATTGTCTTTTCGGCGGCGGCCGGGGGCGGCGGCCGCTCCTCCTCCTCCCGCCACCGCCTCATCTCGCGCGCCCCCCCTCGAAGACCGTCCTCCATCTTCTGCTTCTAACACATCCGATTGATTGATTCCAACTAACCAACAACCCCAGTCCCGCCGATCGGCCGCTGCCCCAGCCCCTCGGCCAGGCGCCGAAAGGCCCACGCGCGCACCTCGTCCGCCCCCTCGCGCCCGCCGCCGCCGGCACCGGCAGCTGCAGCCCAGCCACCACCGCCCCACGTGCCGCTGCTCCCTCGGCTCCCGTCGAGCGCTGCCGCGCCTTCGAGCACCGCCCGCTGCGTGCGCTCCCCGGGCACCGTGCCGACCGCCAGCGCCCCGGCCAGCAAGCGGGGCAGGGCGCGCGACGCCCGCGCGTCCTCGGCGTCGCGCGGCAGGCGCAGCGCCGCGCGCACGGCCGCCGCGAGCGCGCGGTCGTCGCGCACGCGCACCCCCGCGCGCCCGAGGCGCGACAGCGCCTCGAGCGCGCTGTCGAGCGCGGCGCGGGCGGCGGCGTTGTCGCGCAGGGGGACCACGGGAAGGGCGGCGGCAGCGTCGGCGTTGGCGGAAAGGCCCACGCGCGGCTGCGTGAGCACGACCGAGAGCAGCGAGCGCAGGATCTTGGAGCGCGCGGCGTCTGCGCGCGCCTCGACGTTGCTGGACGACGGCGACGACTCGCCTCCTCCGCCGCCGCCGCCGACCGCGAGGAACGGCGCCGGCTGCCGCATCGCCTCGAGCAGCGCAGGCCACGCGAGCGCGCCGCGGTCGCCAGCGCGCCAGAGCGACGGCAGGTAGCCCGACCACGCGGCCGTGCCGGGGGAGGCGCCCGCGGTCGCGCGCCAGAGCGCGTCCAGGGCGGCGGGCGTGGCGCCTGCGGCCGCCATGGCGCGCAGCGTCGTGCCCAGCGCGAGGGGGGAGGGCGTCCCTCCGTGCCGGCGCCGCAGCTCGAGCAGGGTGGCGGCGGCGCGGGGCGCGTGCTCGGGCCCGAGCCGGGCGCACCCGGACGCGAGGACCTGCAGCGGGAGCACGTCCACGAAGCCGGCGGAAGAGGGCGAGCGGGGGGGAGGGGAGTGGTGGGGGTGGCGGGCCCCGCCTTGCTGCTGCTGCTGCTGCTGCTGCTGCTGCTGCTGCGTCGCCCCACCAGCAGCAGCATCAGCAGCATCGTCCAGCAGCACGGGCGCCGACGAGGCCGACGCGTGCGCGACGGCCGACGCGCGCTCGACCGCGCCGAGGCGCAGATAGGCCCGGACGGCCGCGGCGGCCAGGGGCGCGGGCAGCGAGGGCGGGAAGGGCGCCGCCGACGCGGCGGCCTCTGCAGCGGCGAGCACAGGCGCGCTCGCCCCTTGGCGGCCGCGCTGGTCGCGCGCGGGCGTGGCGGCGGGCGAGGGCGGCCACGGTGCGGAGGGAGGAAAAGCGGCGCGCCCGGAGCGGCTGATGGCGGCGTACATCTGGCCGAGGGTCGCGGGCTTGTTGCTGCTGTTGTTGCTGTCGCTGTCACCGCCGCCGCCCGGCCGCTGGCGTGCTGCCCACGCCGCCGCCGCCACCTCCCCATCGCCGTCGTCCTCATCATCGTCCTCCTCCTCCTGGCCGCCCGCCTCGGGCCACAGCACCCGGGCCATGGCCGTCACGGGAACGCCCCCGGACGTCACGAGCTCGCTGCGCAGGAGCGCGTCCAGGTCGGACACGCTGGAGGCGCGCGAGAGCAGGACGGCGGCGCGGTCGCAAGGCAGCAGCGGCGACGAGCGGGCGGCGGCGGCGGCGGCCGTTGGCGAGGGGGGAAGGAGGCCAAACATCGGCGACGACGACATCGACGACGACAGCGACACCGCACGGGCCCCTCCGAGCGCGTGATGTTTGTGGCGCTGCTGCTGCTGCTGCGACAGGCTGCTGCTGCTTCCGGCCCCTGCCGCCGCGGCAGCTGCTGCCGCCGCGCCGCCGAGGGGCAGGGGCGCCCAAGCGGGGAGCGCGGTGGCGGCGGCGGCGGCAAAGGGCGCCGCCGCCGCCGCCGCCTCCGCGGAGCCCCACTCATCGTCCTCGCCTTCGTCGTCGTGATCGTACGGCCACTCGTCCGAATGCAAAGCCGCCGCCCGAGCTGTGTCCTCGCCGGCGCGGCCGCCCGCCCCCCACCACCACAGCCGCTCGCGCAGCTCTCGCGCCGCCGCGACGAGCGCGCTGTCGCCGGAGAAGAGCGCGCGCGCGAGCGACGGGTCGGAGGGGGCCGCCGGGGCCGAGGACGAGGACGAGGACGAGGACGAGGACGAGGACGACGATGCCGCCAGGTCGCAGTCGACGCAGGCGCCGACGAGCGCGTAGAGGACCGAGGGGGCGTACGCCGGGGGGCGGAACGGCGGGCCCGCGGTGGCGGCGGCCGCGTGCTGCTGATGCTGCTCCTCCGCCTCCGCCTCCCGTTTGGGCGTCGCCACCTGGCCGCTGCCCAGAACGCGCCACAGGCCCAGCGCAAGGTCGGCGTCGCGCACGTCGCCGGCCGCCTCGATCATCAGGGCGACCGAGGCGGCGTGCGCGGGCACGGGGGCGTAAGGGCGCAGGGCGGGGGGCGGCGAGCCCGAGCCCGAGCCCGCGCCGCCGCCCGCCACGCCAAAGAGCCGGGCCCCGACGGTCAGCACCCCGCGCGGGTCGCCGGCCTCCCTGTAGGCCCGCAGCACGTACAGGGCCGCGAGCGCCGCCTGCGACGGGAGCAGCACCCCGTGCTCGAGCGCCAGCTCGAGGAAGGCGGCCGCGTGGCGCGGCGAGCCCGCGGGCGCCGCCGCCATCTCCCCCGCCGCGCGCGCGGCGGCGGCCGCGACGATGCCGCGGCCGGCGTTGCGCTGCTGCCTCTGCTGCTGCTGCTGAGGAGGAGGAGGAGGAGCGTGGCGGTGCGGTGGTGGTTGCGCGTGGGGGGGCGAATGCGGCGGCGGCGGCGGCGGCGCGCGGAGCAGCGCAAAGAGCGCATCGACGTCGACGTCTCGCGCGGCGGCAGCTGCCCGGGACACGTAGTCCTCGGCGGCGCTGCGCAGGGCCCCCCGGCGGGCCAGGCGCTCGGCGCGCTCGGCGGCGGCCTGCGCGCGGCGCGCGTCGCCCACAGTGCGCGGCTTGGCGGCCGATGCTGCGTCGGCGGCGCTCGTTGCGGCCGCGGCGGCGGCGGCGTCCGCCGCGCCGGTACTGCCGCCGGGCCGCGCGCTGCCGCCGCGCGCGGCGTCCATCGCCTGCTGGAAGGCGGCCAGCTTGCGCAGGAGGGTGCGCCGCGCGGGCAGGAGGGCGGCCGGATCCGCGATGGCCGGCGAGGGCTGCCGCGGGCGCGGGTGATGGGGGTGCCGTTGTTGGGGCTTGCTGCTGCCGCTGCTCGAAGAGGAGGAGGACGATGCGAGCGCGCGGCGACCGAGCGCGATGGACGATGCTGCTCCCGTCGGCGTCCCAGGCGCGTGCGCGCGCGCCGCCGCGAGGAGCAGCGCGCGGATCATTTTGCTTTGGGGCCGGGGTTCGGTGATGGGAGAGGTGCGTTGTTCGCGCGCGCGGTGGTGGTGGTTCTACTGCCGCTGTTGCTGCTGTGATGGGGTCGCGAGACGTGTGATATGGGGGGGCGCAGATGGCGAGATCCTAAACGGCTCTGCAGTCCGCAACCCGCCGCGAGTGCCACCTCTTCGTGTCTCGCGCGTCGGCGCGGTGCCGTGCCGCACGCCGAACCCGCTTGCCCCCCTTAGCCGCTCCCTCGCGCGCTCTGAAAACAAAAAACAATCCTCTTGCAAAATCACTTTTAGTTCCCGCGCACGTGCCCCTTGAAGTTCTTGGCGCTCTTGCGCCGCCGACCCTCGTCCGCGCGCCGCCGCAGCTGCGCCGACCGCGCCGCCGACGGCAGCGCCTTGCGCTTCTGCTTCTGCCGCTCCGACAGGCCGCCCGTCTTTTCCTTCTTGAGCGACGCGCGGCTGCCGAACTCGCGCCCCTCGCGCCCGGCCAGCACGCTCTCGAGGCGCTCCTTCTTGTCCTTGCGCCGCTTGACGCGGCCCTCGAGGGACGCCGGGTCGATGCGGCGCTCGCCCGCGCGCCGGCGCGCCTCCTCGAGCGCGAGCGCCTCGTCGGCCTCGGCGTGCGCGGCCTCGAGCAGGCGGCGGCGCTTTGCCCGCGACGCCTGCAGCGCGCGCTTGTTGCTGCTGGCCTCGGCGGCGTGCTTGCCTCCCGGGGCGAGGCCGTGGCGCGAGAGGGCGGCCTCGACGAGCTGGCGCTTGCGGAGGGCGCGGATGCGCGCAAAGTCCTCGGGCGTCAGGATGCGCGTGGCCTCGAGGGGGAGGTTGGCGTCTTCGGCGTCGGCGCCGTCGCCGTTCTCTGAGGACGCGGCCTTGGCCTTGGCGGCCGCCTCGTCCTCTTTCTTCTTGGCGGCGGCGGCGGCCAGCTGCCGGCGCAGGTCGGCGAGGCTCCCGGAGAGCGGGGCGCGGGCGCCGGAGGTCTTGGCCTTGGCCTCGACGGCCGACGGGTCGGGCTTCTGCTTCTTCTTCTTGGCGGCGGCGGCGGCGGCGTCGTCGCCACTGCCGTCCTCGCCGTCGTCCTCCTCCTCCTCCTCCTCCTCGCTGCCCTCCTCCTCCTCGTCCTCCTCGCTGCCCTCCTCCTCCTCGTCGCTGCCCTCCTCCTCCTCGGACCCGGAAGATCCCGAGGACGCCAGCGCCGACGAAGGCGGCGACTCGGCCCCGTCCTCCTCCCCGTCGCCGCTCCCGCCCTCCTCCCCCTTCCCCCTCTTCTCCCGCTCCTCCGCCATCAGCTCCTCGAGCAGCTCCCCGCTGCTGGTCGAGTCGAGGTCGAGGCCGTAGTCGTCGTCGTCCTCCTCCTCGCCGTCCGACCCGCGCTCCAGGGCTGCCTGCAGCAGGTCGGCGCCCGCCACGCGCGCGGCCACGGCCGAGCTGCCGTAGGCGGCGGGGGCGCGGTAGGCCTTGCCGCCGCCGCCGCCCTCGCCGCCCTCGGCCGCCGCCGCCGCCGCCTCGAGCGCCGCCGCGCGCCCCCGGTCCTTCTTGGCGAGCAGGCCCGGGTGCACCTCCCGGAACAGCGCCACCAGCGCGCGCGCGGCGGTGCCCACCTCCCGGTCGCCCCGGTGCCGCCGGTACTCGGCCAGGTCGGCGAGCAGGTCGGCGTCCATCGCCAGCGGGCAGCGCAGGCTCACCTCGCGGATCGCCCTCAATCCCGCGACCATCGACTCGGCGCGCGAGCGGTCTGAGACAAAGCTGTCCGCCAGCCCCCTCAGCACGGGCTTCAGCGTCTCGGGCGGCACGAGGTCGTGGCACGCCTGCGCGAGGGCCGCGAGCACCTGCGCGCTGTCGCGCGCGTGCGGCTGGGCGTAGCGCATGAGCCAGGGGTAGAGGTTGGGGAGCACGAGGCGGTGGGCGCCCACGCAGCGGCTAAGCACGGCGAGCGCGGCGAGGCGCGTCTCCCAGCGCTCGCGGCAGGCCTGAAGGCGCGCGAAGAGGCGCTCGGCAAAGTCCTGGGGGTCGTGGAGGAGGTGGAGGGCGGCGAAGGCGCCGCCGCTCCCCTTTCCCGCCACGCCCCCGGCCCCCACGCCGCCGTAAGACCCGCCCCCCGCGGCCGCCGCCTCGTCGCGCCGCGCCTGCTTGCGCAGGCTCGTCATCACGCGCTTGAGCTTGGCCTGCTTCTTCTTCTTGGACGACGCCGTGCCCTTCTTCATGGCCTTGTACACGTCCTCCTTGCTGGGCTGCACGGCCTGGGCCGCCGCGCTCGCGCGGTTGCTGCGCTTGTTGGCGGCGGCGTCCTTAGCCGCCGCGCCGCCGCCGCCCTTGCCGCCGCCGCCCTCGTCGTCGTCGTCGTCGTCGTCGTCGCTGTCGCCGTCGTTCGCCGCGCGCTCGTCCTCGCCCAGGAAGAACCGCAGCGCGCCGAGCATGACGCGCCCGCTCGGGTGGAACACCGCCGACGCGATCACGTTGACGCAGCGCGCGTCGCGCCACACGCCGCGGCGCCACAGCTCGGTCAGCACGGCCAGGGCGCGCTTGGCGGCCGCCTCGTCGGCTGCGCTTGTTGTCGTTGATTGTCCGTTGCCGCCGCCCCTGCCGCCTTGCTGCTGCTGCTGGAGCACGCCGTACAGGTACGACTGGAGCTGGCGGTTGAGCCGCTCGTTGCGCGTCTTGGCGTTGCTCGCGCGCACGTCCGCCACGATGTGCTTGTGCAGCAGCTCGCGCAGCGCGCGGTCCTCGACGCGGAAGAGGCGGAAGAGCAAGGGGAGCAGCGCCGTGGCCGGGAGCTGCCCCCGATTGCGCAGGAGGATCAGCGCCTGCACCAGCGCGCGCCGCAGGGCCGGGTCGAGCCCCGCGTGCTGCAGCTCGAGCAAGGAGCCGATCTCGGCGGCGAAACCCGAGGTCTCGGCCGGGAAGCAGCGCGAGACCTGCGCGACAAAGGCGACGAGCTCGGCCAGCTGCTTGCTGCTGCCGGCATCGGCGGCGGTGGCGGCAGTGGCGGGGGCGGGGGTCGGGGCGGCGGTGCCGTTGCCGTCGCCGGTGCCGTCGGCGGCGGCGGCGGCGCCGGCCGCCGCGGGCCGCAGCATGAACAGCTCGAGCGTGGCCTTGTAGTGGCGGTACTGCAGCAGGAACTCGTCGCGGTAGCCCTCCGGGTCGCGCTTGACGCTCGACTGCAGCGCGAGGAGGTCAGTGCTTCCCCCGCCGCCGCCGCTTCCGCCGCCCGCGGTCGCGCCGCCCGCGCCGGCGGCGCCGGTCGTCGCGGCAGTGGCGGCCGACATCGTTTTTGGTTCTTTGGGCTTGGTTCGCACTGGTCGCTGTTCTTGAGTTCTGCTCTGCGTGTGTGCGCGCGCGGAGATGGAAGGGACTCCTCGGGCGTGTGAGTTGCGTTGGCCGCGCGCGGGGGGGAGTCGAGTCTCTTTCTAAAAAAGCCGGCGCGGCTTTGGGGATATGCGCGCGCGCTCTGCGTGTGCTGTGTGTGGATCGTTGATGTTTCGCGTTTCGGTTCTTGCGTTATCTATCAAAAGGGCTACTCGGACGCGTGGTTTTCGGGGCTTGGTCCACTTTGTTTGTGAGTGCGCGCGCGCGGGGAAGGCGAGAGGGGGCGCGAGCTCTTCCTTCCAGCAAAAGCCAGTGCGCGATCCCCCTCCTTTACGCGCCTGCGCCCTCGCCGCTCCGCGCCTCCGCCCAATCGAAAAACACGCCCCTGGCGCGCTACTCCTACGTCCCCTCGCCTCTTCCATAGATTGTTGTCCCCCTCTCACGCGCTCGTTCTCCTAGTACTTGCCACATCATTTTCAAGGCCTCTCTCGAAAAGGACTTGCTCGTTCCGCTCTGCGTCCCCCCGAAACCAAGCCCAGCCCGCCATGTACGCCAACGGCCCCTCGGGCCACCGCGGAGGGAGCCTCCTCCTCCGCCGCCGCTCAAGCGCCGACAGCGGCGCCGAGAGCAGCGGCCGCGTCGTCATCGATGAGGCGCAGTTTTTCCGCGACGATGCGGCGGCGACGGCGCAGCAGCGCTCGCCGCGCTGCGCCGTCAACCCTGAGCCCTTCGCGAGCTTGCTCTCGCGGCGCCCGCCCCCCGAACGCCGCGACAGCAAGCTCGCCAAGCTCACCGCGGCCGCGGCCGCCGCCGCGGCAGCCGCGGCCAAGACCGGCCAGCCGCCCCCCCTGTCCTCCTCGCCGGGGCTGCGCGCGCTGTGCCCGGCCGACGTGGCCAAGCTGCTCGCCGCCTCGTCGCCCTCGCTCCCGGTGTCGATGCCTGCGCTGTCGCCGGCGGGCAGCTTCTCGTCCGCGGCGTCCGAGGTCCCGGAGGCGTGAAGAAACTGCTGTTGACTATACCACACTTTTGAGGAAGCGAAACCAAGAACAAGAAACTTTTTGCGTTTTTTTTATTCTTGCACGATTCCCCCGCCGCCGCCGGGCGCTGTCCTCCTCGACCGCGCTCTCCCCCCCCCCCTCCCATCCCCCCCTCGACCGCCCCTACCACCTCTGGTTATCCTCCTGATCAACTTTTTTTTGCTCGGGGTTGCCCATCTCCCGCCCCACCCACTCACACCCCGTACGACACACCCCACTTTTCTCCGGCCCTCCGCGCCCGGCGTGCGCGTCTTTCCCCGGGCCGCCGCCGCGTCGCGCGGGCGTTCGTCTTTCCCTGCTTTTTCTTCGTGCTCCACCCCACCACAATCAATCCCAACCCACCAGCGTGTTTAATCCCATCGCGACGTCTCTCTCTTTCTCACAGACACACACAGAGCGAGCGACGAGCAAGAAGCGCACGCGGCCAAAAAGAGCAGACGAGTTGTCTCTCTCTCTCTTTCGCGCGCCCGCCCAGCCCCTCGCGCCCCGCCATCGATCGGCGCACCTGCGCGCGCGCAAGCGATCTCTGCTCGCCAGTACCGCGCGCGCGCGCGCCAAGTCGATTGGTTGAGCGCGCGCAGCAAAAGGCCTTTTGCCCCCCCGCCGACTTGGGAGCGGAGCAAGAGACTCGTCGGTCCGCGCCCGCGCTCGCGCCTCTCTTTCCCCCTCTTTGACCACCAACCCCCAAAGCAAAAAGAAGCAGACGAGATGGTCCACGTCCCTTTCTTCAACTTTGACATCCCCGAGCCGCGCCTCGCCGAGGTCCTCCCCAAAGCGGCCGCCGCCGCGCTGCGCGGCGCCACACGCGTGTGCGACGCCGCGCGCGACGCGCTCTTTCCGCTCACCGACGCGCAGCGCGAGCAGCACGAGCAGGCCCTGATCGCGGCCCTGCCGCGCGAGCTGCGGCGCGCGCACAAGCGCATCCTGCTCCAGGGAAAAGAGCGCGACGCCCTGGCCGTCAGCTCGGAGCTCGAGGACGCGTCTTATGCCTACTACAGGCGCGGCCTGCGCTCTGCCGTGGCCGGGCGGTCGGACGAGGACACGGACGACGCGGCGTGGCGGCGGCTGGTGGGCGGGGGCGACGCGGTGCGGGACGCGCAGAGGGCGGCCGAGCGCGCGGAGCGGGCGCTGACGAGGGCGGCGGCGGGCGCGGATGCGGCGGCGGTGGCGATGAGCCCGAGCGAGGAGGAGGACGGCAGAGGGGGGGCGGCGGCGGCGGCGCAGGAAGAGGAGGAGGAGGAAAGAAAAACAGCAGCTTCGATCGGGCCGTGGCAGTCGCCGCGCGCGGCGGTGGCCGACGGCGACGATGCGGCGGCGGCGGCGAAGCAGCAGCGGCGGCAACGGCGGCAGCAGCAGCAAGAGCAGCAGCAGCCACTGTCGCTGGTGGGCGGGCTAGGCAGCGGCGCGGCGGGCCTGGCCGTGGGCGCGGTGGCGGTCGAGCTGGCGCGCGCGCTGGCCGGGGCCATGCGCGAAAGGTCGCGGCGGCGCGCCAAGGAGGAGCGGCGCCGCAAGGCGCGCGAGGAGGAAGAAGGGGCGCGCGCCGCGGCGGCGGCGGCCGGAGGAGCGGCGGCGCCCGCGAGGCGGCGGCGGCGGGCGGGCCCTGGCGGGGTGCCACGCGCGCCGCGGCCGACGGTTGGCGGGGCGTGAAATGCCTTGTTTTTTGTAATGTCATCAGTCAAGCCCTAAAGTCTGTTTTGCAAAAAAGAAGGTTCATCGTCGTCGTCGTTTGTTGTTTTTTTGCGGTTGTCATCGTCGTCGTCGTCTTGTCGCGCCCTTTTCCCGTGGCGGCCCCCCGTCGAAGAAAAGGAAAAAAAAGAGTCCCGGCACCAAGTCATCATCGTCGCCTGTATGTGCTTGATGCGCACGCAAAATAAGGAACAAACACCCGGCCCGGAAGAACAAAAAAGCGAAAAAAACACGGAAACGAGATCAGTGCCCGCCCGCGGACGAGGCCGCATCGTCGGCGGCCGACGACGCCCCTCCGCCGCCGCCCCCTCCGCCGCCGCCCACGGGACCCAAGCTCATGCCCCCCCCGCCCATGCCGCCCCCGCCCGCGCCGCCCGCCCCACGCCCCGGCTGCCTCAGCCCCATCGCCGCCGCAAGCAGGCCCTCGCAGTCCACCCCCTGCGGGAGCTGCCCCAGCAGCTCGGCCACGAGCAGCGCCTCGGCCGCCGCCCGCCGCGACAGCGGCCGCGCCAGCAGCGCGACCGTCGCCGCCAGCCCCGCGGCCACGAGCACCAGCCCCGCCACCTGGACCGTGCGCGCCGTGCCGAAGAGCTCCTGGAGCCGCTCGGCAAAGTCGTCCCCGACGTGGCGCAGGCCGCGGAAGAGGTCGAGGCGGCTGGTGCGCCAGAGGTAGTCGAGGCGCGGGGAGGCCAAGGTGACTTGCTCGGGAGCGTCGCGCGCGAGGAGCGACGCCTCCGCGATGGTGCGCTCGATCATGCCGCTCAGGCCTGAGTGGATGTGCTGTTGGTTTTGTTTGGTTTTGGTTTGGGTTTGGGTTTGGTTTTTTTGTTGTTGATGTTGTGGGTGTGTTTTTGGGGGTGATGAGAAGTTTTTGGTTGTTGCGCTTTTGTTCGCGTCGATGGACGAAAAGAAGGGGCAAAGACGAGCGCGAGCGCGAGAGCGGGAGGGGCGCCCCGAACGACGGCGGGCCCCCTTGCGCCCGTCGCTTAAAAACTCACCTGCCACCTGGGGTCGTCCGGCCCCGGGCACGCCTCCACCCACGTCTCCGACTGCTCCCGCAGGCACTGGGCTTTTGCCCCGAGCCCCCGCGACCCGCGGAAGAATGCGCGCGGCATTCCTTTATCCCAGAGCGCCGCGTGCAGCGCGCGCCCGACGCTCAGGCCAGTGTCGACGCCCCGGCCGAGCTCGCCCGGGGCATCGGCGCTGCGGCCGAACAAAAAGGCGTTGTAGTCGGCGCGGAGCTCGCGCGCGGCGAGGAGCAGCGCGGCCTGGGACTCAAGGAGGCGGGTGCGCGCGGCGGAGACGGTGGCGTTGGCGCCCGTCGTGGTGTTGGCGGCGTCCGGGTCGGGCGCGGGAGGGGGCGCGGGGGCGCCGCTGACGGCGGCAGCAGCGGCGTCGGCCGCGGCCTCGGCGGTGGCGTTTGCCTCGGCCGCCAGCATCCGGTTGAGCTCCTCGCCCAGGATGGCCGTCTGCACCGCGACCAGCACCACCCGCTGCGTGCGCGTGGCCATCATGTCAGCGCGCGCGCCGCGTCGACGTAGAGGGCGACATTGTGCCGGCCTCGGGGCCGCCCACGGGCGCGACCTTGGCGCCGCCCGGGGCCGGAAGAAGCGCCGGGCGGGCGGGGCAGCGTCGTTGCCGTCGCCGCCGCCGCCGCCGCCGCCGCGGTCGCCAAGCAGCATTGGCGGCGGCGGCGCGCCGCCCCCACCTCCTCCACCCCCTCCACCGCCGCCACCGCCGTCGCTCTCGTCGTCGCTGTCGTCGTCCCCGTCCACCACGCGCACGCGCCGGCTCGCCATCCCGCGCAGCAGGGCGGTGGGCAGGCCCACGAGCACGCCCGCGAGCGCGTAGCGCGTGCCGACGAGCGCGCGGCCGAGCCACAGGCAGTAGCAGGCGGCCGCGAAAAAGAGGCCCCCGGCCTCGACGGCGGCAAAGGCGCGCAGCAGGCGGATGGTTCCGTCGATGTTGGAGACGTGCTTGGTGAGCATGCCGCGCAGCGTGAGGAACACACCGCGGTAGACGGCCCCGGGCACCGCGCGCGCGACGATGAACCAGGCGCGCGAGGCGCGCAGGGGGGTGGGCGGGGCGGCGGGCGCGCCGACGGCAGCGGCGTCTGCCGCGGCGGCGGCGGCCTCGGCGGCAATTTCGGCCGCCACGTCCGAGGCGGCGGCGTGGGCGGCGGCGTCTTCCGCGGCAGTAAGGAGCATGAGGTTGCGGCGGCGGCGGAGGCGGCGATGCGTGGACGAGGGCGACGAGGACGAGGGAGAGGCAGGGGGGGGCGACGACGGTGGGGCGCCGCCCGCCGCCCCCGCCGCCGCCGCGGGCGCCGCCGCGGGCGCCGTCGCCGCGCCGTCCGCCTCGAACGCCGCCTCGCCCTGCAGCACGCCCTCCCCGCCGTCCGCCAAAAAGTCCGCGCGCAGCGCCTCGGCGCGCGCCAACGCCTCGGGGGAGCCGGGCAGCGCCCAGTCGCTCGCGTTCAGGCGGCGGCGGCCCGTCAAGAAGGCGCGGTTGGAGGCGACCTCGCGCGCGGCGGCCGCGGCCGCGTTGCCAATCTCCCAGAGCGACGCGATGCGGGCGGGCGAGCGGGCGGGCGGGTGGGGGTCGTAGGGGTCGGCGTCCGGGGCGGGATCGGGGAACTCGAGGCTCGGGAGCTCCCAGAGGTCGCGGAGGTAGTAGCTGTTGTTGTTTGGTTGGTGTTGTTGTTGTTTGTTTGTCTTTTTTGTGTGTGGGGGGGGGTGAGCGCGGACGAATAGAGCGGCGGGGACCCTAAAAACCGCCACCCAGCAAGAGGCAAAAACTCAACGGTGGGTCGTTGGGCATGATGTGCGCCACCTCTCCCATGCCCATGTACGTCTCTACCACCCCCTCGGCCAGCAGCGCCGCGTCGTACGAGGCGATGCGCGCGGCCGTGACCCAGTCCCCCGGGGAGCCCAGGGGCAGGCCGCGGTCGAGCGCGTCGTAGACGCTGCGATGGGTTTTGGTTTGGTTTTTCGTTTTTTGTTTGTTGGGGGGGTTGTTGTTGGTGAGGAGGTTTTTAAGGTGTGTGAGCGGGGATGGTTTTTTGTGAGTTTGGGGGGACGGGGGAGGGGCGTTTTCGCGGGAGACGTGGGGAAGACGGCGAGGGGCTCCGGACGGCGCGCGCGAATCGGAGCGCGAGTGAGCGGGCGAGCTAGCGAAGGAAAGAAAAACAAAAGAAGGATCCACACACTCAACTGCATGTCGGTGGCGGCGCGCGACGAGTCGACGAGCAGGTCCGCCACGTGCCGCAGCTCCTCGACCGAGGCGCTGCGCTCGCCGATCTGCGAGACGCTCAAGGCGAACAGCGCGCTGTGCACGACCAGGATCAGCAGCGCGAGCGCCGACACGTCGCGCGAGAGGCTGTTTGTGGGTTTTTTTTGGGGGGGGGGTGTTTTTTGTTTGGGGGTTGGGGGGGGAGTGGAGGTTGGGGATGAGTAGGGTTTGCTCCCGATGGGGACTGGCATACAACGTGCCACACCCTACCCACCGCCCAAACACCCCGCGCGCGGCCTTGTCCGTGACCATGCGGCGCAGGCGCGCGAGGCGCCGCGCCTCGCGCCGGCGGCGCGCGGCCGCGCGGCGCGCGTCGAGGCGGTCGGCGTCGTCGCCGCCGTAGCCGCCGCCCGCGCCGCGGCCGCCGCCGCCGCCGCCGCCGGCCAGGCCGCTCTCGCTCGTCATCTCGGACGCCGACTGGGCGCCGCCGCCGCCCTCGGAGGCGCCGTCGCCGAAGCCCGCGGGCGCGAGGTCGCGCCGCGGCGAGGGCGGCAGCGATGCGGGGTTGTGGGTCGTGCCCACGGCCGCGCCGGTGGCGGCACCGCCAACGCTCGGCTGCTCGTCCGACGTGACCCAGCGCAGCGTGCGCTGCAGCGCGTCGTCGGCGCCGGTGGTGGGCGGCAGCAGCGCCGGGATGCCGCCTCCGACCGCCAGGGGCGAGGGCGACTCGGCGGCGCCGCCGATGCGCGCCGCGGCGCGGGGGGTGCCGCCGCCGCCGCCGCCGCCGCCGCCGCCGCCGCCGCCGCCGCCGCCGCCATCGTCGTCCCCGGCAAAGGCGACGCCAAACGAGACGCCCGGGCGGCGGCGCGCGGGGGAACCTGCAGCAGGGCTGCCCGCGCCGCCGCGCCGGCCGCCGCCGCGAGCGCGGTCGTCGCTGCCGCTCCCGCTGCCGCTGCTGCTGCCGCTGCCGCTGCCGCCGCCGCCGCTGTCCGAGCCGCTGCCGCTCCCGCTGCCGGACTCGCTGCCGCTGCCGCTGCCCGACTCGCTGCCGCTCGCGTCGTCGCGCCGCCGACCCGCGAGCACCGTGCGCCGCGAGAACGCCGCCGCCGCTCCGGCCTTGGCCGTCTTGGAGCTCGCGCCCGCGGCCGCGCCGCCGCGCGCGGGGGACGCGCCCTTGTTGTCCTTGCCCCTGCCGCCGAGCGCGTCGTCGCCGCCGCCGCCACCCGCCTCCCCCTTTTTTATGGGCGGCTGGCCCCACGGCGCCAGGCCCAGCAGCTGCCGCGGCAGCAGCGGGTCCCCCAGCACGGGCTTGCGCAGCACCAGCCGCACGACCACGCTCGGCTTGCTGCTGTTGTTGCCTCCACCCCCGTTGCCCCCGTTGCCGCCCCCGTTGCCGCTCTCGCACAGCACCGCCTGCACGTCGACCGACAGCGGGCGCCCGTCCGGGTGCGTCCCCTGCACGTGGCGCGTGGGGCCGTTGCGCGTGCCCGACTGGCCCCCCCCGCCGTTCCCCCCGCCGCCGCCGCCGCGCGGCGCCCCGGGCTTCTTGAGCGCCGACTTGCGCCGCTCGTCGTCGAGCAGGCCGTCGGCCGTCTCCGGCAGGGAGGGGAGCCACTGGCTGAGTCGCTGGCGCGACAGCTCCGCGGGCAGGGCCCCCAGGAGGTGCGAGACGGCATGGAGCGGGCAGCACCCGCCCCGCGTGACGCGCCCGCGGCGGTCGACCTCGACGACCCCCTCGGAGCCCTCGCTGCGCCAGAGGTGGAGCGCGAGCACGGCGCCGCGGCGCGAGCCGAGCGGGGGCGGCGAGGAGGACGAGGGCGACGCGCCCGCCGCCGCCGCCGCCGCCTGCTCTTGCGACCAGGCCGCCGCCTGGTCGCCGGCGGTGGCGGCGGTCGGCTCGAGCGGCTCGACGGTGAGGATGGCGGGCGAGGTGGCGGCGCGCAGCACGGCGCCCTGCACCGAGCCGCGGTCCATGGCGCGGGCGATGGCCTCGCGCTCCCAGGGGGCGTGCACGCCGACGCGCCACCCCGTGGTGGGCCCGCGGCGCTGATGCTGCTGCTGCTGCCCCTTCTCCTGCTGCTGCTGATGCGTCTTGTGCGAGCGGCGCTTGCCCCCCTTGCCCGCGTCGTTGCCCGCCGCCCCCGCCGCCCCCGCCGCCGCCGCACCGCCGCCTCCGGCCGCCGCGCGCGCGGCCATGGCGCGCGCCTCGGCCGCGCGCTCCGCCAGGGCCCCCAGCACCGACTCGACGTCCACCCCGTCCGCCGCGCCGCTGTCGGGCAGGCCGTGCAGCACGTCCAGCCACAGGCTGCACGACTTGCCGACGAGCGCGGCCGCCTCAAAGCCAAAGAGCGAGCCGCAGGCCGACGAGGCCGAGGCGGAGGAAGCGGAGCCACCGCCGCCGCTGCTGCTAAAGCCCCCCTCGACGCCCGTTACGCGCCCGCGCGCGTCCACCAGCACCGTCAGGCGCCGGTGCTGCAGCACCTCGGCCCAGCTCAGCGCGTCCAGCCGCGCCACGTGCAGTCCGCGCCCGTCCTCCTGCGCGGCGACCGTCCTGAGCGACAGCCGCACGGGCAGCTGCCGCCCGCGCGCCGTGATGGCGACGACGGGGGCCGAGGCGCGGCACGAGCCCTCGGGGGGCCGCAGCGGGGGGTCACGCATCCAGCGGCCGTGCAGCTGGGCGAAGGGGCGCGGGAGCAGGTCGGAGACGGACGTGCCGACCAGCGCCTGCGGGGTGGTCTCGAGCAAAGAGGCGAGCGCGGGCATGGCGTAGACGACATTGCCCTTGCCGTCGGCCACCAAGGTGGAGGCGAGGGCCCCGCCGCGGGGGCGGGTGATGCGCGCGACGAGGACGTAGTTGGTGCTGCTGCCTGTGTTTTTTTGTCGGAAGAGGTTTTTTTTCGGGGCGACGGGGCGAGAGCGGGATTAGCCGCGCTTGCCGTTTCTCCCCGTCATTCCTCAAAACATCTCTCTCTCCCTCTCTTTTTCACTCACCCGCCATCTCGATGTTGACGTCCACCACGACCGGCTCCGCGTACTTGTGCGTGAGCGGCACGCCCTCGGCCCGCACCGCCGCCAGCCCGCGCCCGCCCATCGCCGCCGCCTCGCTGCCCGCGGCCACGAGCCCCTCGAGCGCCAGGCGCGCGGCCGCGTCCCCCGGCGGGGCCAAGTCCTGGAGGTCGCGCCCGAGGAACTCCGAGGTGTCGCACCCGAGCCACGAGGTGATGGCGCGGTCGGTGGCGACGACGATGCCCGTGGTGGTGCAGTAGATGCGCACGCAGCCGGCGTCCTCGGCTGTTGTTTTGGTTTGATTTGTTTTTTGGGGGGGTGAGTCTTGCTCGTGCTTTCAGCGCGCGGGGAGCGCTCGCAAAAAACAAAAAAAAACAAGACTCACGCACGGGCGCGATCGCGCTCAGGTACAGCGCGTCGGCCCCGGCCCCGGCCACTTTCACGACGCCCTGGCGCATGGGGATGATGTAGCGGTCGCGGTGCAGGCCCACGGACATGATGACCCTGTTCAAAAACACCGTTTTCCCGGTCGTCATCGTGTTGCGCAGAAAGCCATTGTGGCGCGCGGCAAACGGCTGCGGCATGAGCACGGCGACGTTCTTGCCTTCGAGCTCGCCCTTCTTGTACCCGAAGACGCGGAGGGCCGTGCGGTTGAGCATCTGGATGGTGCCGAAGGCGTTTATGACGATGATGCCGTGGGCGCGGTCGCTGACCTGACGCATGAAGGGCGGCAGGGCCGGCGCGGCGCCCTTGTCGTTGTTGCCGCTGCCGGGGCCGCCGGGGGCGTCAAGCGCGGCGATGGGGCAGCCGCCGCCGCCGCCCGCGCCGCCGCCGCTGCCCGACTTGCCCGACATCCCGCCCGCGCCGCGCTGCGCCCACGCGCTGGCGGCGCCCTCGGCCTCGGCCGCGTCCCCGGCGTCCCACTCGTCCGAGCGCGCCTGGATCGCCAGCGCGTCCAGGGCCGCCTGCTCCTCCTCGGCCGCCGCCACGAGCGCGTCCTCGGCGCGCTCGAGCCGCTCCGCTTCGCGGTGGCGCCGCGCGGCCGCGGCCGCGTCGCACCGCACGTCGGCGAGGAAGCGCGCGTAGGCGCGCACGAGGCGGGGGTTTCCGGGGAAGCGCTCGAGCAGGACCTTGTACGTGCGCTCGGCGCGCACGCGGGCGTCCTCGACCGAGGCCATGGCGGCCACCAGGCGGCGGAAGGGCACGGACGAGTGGAGCGCCTGCCGCCAAAAGGCGCGCACGGCCGACAGCACGCGGCGGTGCGCCTTGGTGGCGAGGCTGATTTTTGGGGGGTTGTTTGGGGTTTGGTTTTTGGGGGCGAAGGAGGTGGAGGAGGTGAGAGTGTTGGCGGGGTGGTTTGAGGCAGGGACCTCGCTGTGCCCTTGGGGACGTCGACAAAAAAGCGCATCGAGCGGAGAGCGAGAGCGTGAGAGCGCCCCGGCCCCCAAACAAAAAAACATCGTACCGCAGCTGCCGCTCCGCCTCCAGGTACGCCGCCAGGTCCACCCCGCGCGCCGCTCCCGATGCGCTCGCCTGCGCCTCGGCCTGCGCGCTGTACACGCGCGCGAGCGCAAAGGCCGCGTACCGGTCGGCCAGCGCCCCGAGCAAGCCCTCCGAGTCGGAGCCCGTAAACCCTGGGCGCCCGTAGCCGCCCCCTGCCCCGGCGACGCCCGCGGCGCCCACGGCCAGGGCGCCCTGGCCGCCCGCTCCGCCTCCACTCTGGCCGCCGCCCTGGCCGCCGCCGCCCTGACCGCCGCCACCGGCAGCGCCGCCACCGCCGCCGCCGCCGCCGCCCTGGCCCGCGGCGCCGCCCGAGCCTGGGGGGGCGCCGCCGGCCTCGACGAGCAGGGCCGCGCGCTCGGCCGTCGAGCGGGCGCGCGTCGGGTCGCCCGCGACGCGCCCGGCGTAGGCCGCCTGCGCGAGCATGACGCCCGGGTCCTGCGGGAAGCGCGCGGACGCGGCCGCGAGCACCAGGCCGGCCATGCGGGGGGCGTCGGCCTCGAGCAGCCCCTCCTCGCGGTCGGCCCAGCGGCGCGCGGCGCGGCGCGCCACCAGGACGGCCTCGTGCGGGCCCGCGAAGGGAAAGAAGGCCGCGAGCTCCCCGGCCACGCGCTGGTCCAGGTAGGCGTGGAACAGGCGCATGGCGAGGTCGGTGGCCCAGCGCCAGCGGGCCCAGCTGAGGGCGGCGCCCACGAAGAGCGCGGCGGGCAAGACGGCGAGCGCGACGCGCGTAAGGCGGTCGCGCTCGTCCGGCGGGAGGAGGCCCGATTCGGGCCACACGCCCGCCGCGAGCATGACGGCGAGCCAGGTGAAGCAGGCGTCGAGGCCGCAGCGGGCGTGGTTGACCCACGAGTGCATGTAGGGGGCCTTTTTGTTTTTTGTTTTTTTTGGGTTGGGTTTTTTGCGGGGGGGTAGGAGGGGGGGCGTGAGGGGAATGGCGAGAGGCTCGTGGGGGGGGCGGGGGGGGGGGGGGGACTCTCGTCACCTGCGGGGATGTCCTCACCCAGCGCAGCGACACCCAGAACATCCACGCCGTCGCGAAGACCAGCAGCAGCGCCTGGAGGGGCCACACCCCGGCCACCACGCGCGCGAACAGCACGAGCGCCGCGCGCAGCAGCACGCCCTTGGCCGCCGCCGCGCCCGTGGCCGCGGCGAGCCAGCCCTGCGACAGCGGGTCGGCCGGGTCGGCGTCGCCGAGTGCGAGCAGGACGGCGGCGGCCGTGGCGACGACGGCGGCCACGGCGGCGAGGGCGAGGTGGATGAGGTGGGGCAGGGATGTGCAGGCTGTTTTTTTGTTTGGGTTTTTGTTGGGGGCGGGGGGGGGGAGGGAGGTGCGTAACGTTGGCGAGAGGCGGGGGCGGCGGCGCTGGCGGGAAACGACAGAGAGCCGAGGCTGCGGCGGCCGCGCGCTCGCCGTCTTCGAGGACAACGCACAGACGGTGGGGAACATCTCGAGGTGCCCGCGCACCCCCGCGCTCGCCAGCGGGCGGCACGACGCCGCGCTCAGCAGCGTGTCGAGCACCCCCACGAAGAAGACCTGCAGCACGGCGGTCGTGGCCACGCGCAGGAGGCGCACGGGCCAGCGCCCCGCGAGCGCGCTCGCCGACGACGCGGGCCCGCCGCCGGGGGCGGCGCCGCCGGCCGCGGCCTGGCTGGCGCCGCCCGAGAGCGCGACGTGGCGCGCGAGGAAGGCGGATCCCGCGACGGTGCCGAGCACGAGCACGATGACCACGTAGAGCGTGGCGACGTAGGCGCCGTATCCCTGTTGAGAGAGAGAGAGAGAATTTTTGCGCGGGCGAGGGGGGGGCGTTTTAGTTTTTTTGCGCGGGGGGGTCGAGAGAGAGAGAGAGGCAGCGGCGGCGGCGGGCGGCAGGCAGTCCAGCAACGCATCCCCCCACCCCTCCCAAAACAACAACAAACAAAAAGAGAACTCAACCAGCTTCTCCACGGCCGGGTGCATGAGGGGCAGGTTGACGAAGCGCCACCACGGGTCGCCCGCGGCGGCCAGCGGGCCCAGCGCGGCGCCGCGCGGCAGGCCCCACCCAAAGTGCGGCCCGAGCAGCACGAGCGCGACCTGCAGGGCGTCGAGGAGCACGCGCGTGGCCGCGGTGGCGTTGGTCAGGTCGAGGCGGCGAGCGTACAGGACCTGCATGGCGCCCAGGACGGCCGCCCATGCAGCCGCGGCCGAGGTGTCGGCGAGCGCCTCGCCGCCGTCGCCGCCGAGGCTGTCGCGGCCGCCATTGCCGCCGTTGCCGCTGTGCGTGGGATGATTTTTTGGGGGTGTGTTTGTGTTTTTGGATTTATTGGTGACCATGTGGGACGAGGGCGTGAGCATCCAGTGAGGCTTTTTGGGGGAGAGATATAGAGAGATAGCGAGGAAAGATGTTGCGTGTGCCCCGAACGAGCGGAGCGGGCAAGCGAGCGAGCGGCGACCCTTCTCGCCCCCCCGTAGCTTTGCCCCCCCTGCCCCCTTGTGTGCGCGCCCGCCGACCGCCCCTCCGCCCGCACCCCGCCCTCCCTCCCCCCCCCCCCGACAAGAATCACTCAACGAGTTGCCCGACTGCGCGCTCCCAGCCGAGCTGAAGGAGGCGGCCGACTCGCTGCGCGCCAGCGACATGTTTTGTTTTTCCGAGCGAGCGAGCGAGACGGGGCGACAGATGGAGAGAGACGAGACGGCGATCAAGCCGCCCGCTCCTCTCCCCCTTTTCGCTGTTCTCTCGCGCTCTTGCGAGCCGCGCGCAAGTCCGCTGCGGGGACTCGCAGTGCGCCCGAGCGACCGGGCGCGCGTGTGGGGAGGGATGCGCGAGCTCGCGCGCGTGGTCGGAGGCGGAGAAGAGAGGGGCTTTTATGGTTCGAGCCTTCTTTCGTTCGCCTGGCGGGGGGCGACGAGAATAGAAGCGCAACGCTCGACGACTATCGTCGTTTCCTCTGAAAGCAAAGAATTACACTACACGGATGGGGGGTGAAAGGGGAGAGAGAGAGGGGGGAGGGGGTTGAAAGGCGAGGAGGTCAGGGAAAAGACAGGGAGCGCGGAGACCGAGAGGGAGCACGAGAGGATGAAAGCGCGGCACAAGCGCGGCCGCGTCGCCTTGCCTCTCGCGCGCGCCCCACCGCCGCCGCGCGCCCCCGTGTCCCCCCGCCACCAACCAAGCCCTCTTGCCCCCCCCCACAACTCCGCCCCCCCAAAAGCCCCCCGCCAAAAGAGAGGGCGGGGGCGACGACGAAAAAGCGCGGCAGCGGCGTCGGGACGGCGACGACCTCCTTGAAGGCCCCCCCAAACCCCCTCGAAAGGAGGGAGGGGGCAAACAAAAAAGAGGCGCCACCGCCGCCGCCGCTCGCAACCCGCCCGCCCGCCGCCGCCCACGCCTCCTCGTCTTCCTCCTCCTCCTCTTCGTTTAGCGCATCGCCACGCTCGGCCGCGTCGCCTTGTACAGCGTGCGGTACTCCGGCGCCGACGGCCGCGCCGTGCGGCGCGTCACCGGGAACCGGATCTTGCTGTCGTGGAACTGGATCGTGTTGGCGCGGCGGCACGACGACGCGGGCACCGTGGCCGTCTTGATGATGAAGAGCGAGCTGTAGCGCACGCGGTGGCGCGAGGCCATCTCGGCGTACAGTGCGTCGACCGCGGCGTTGAGCGTCGCCTCGCGGTACTCCTTGTACGCGTTGTGGTAGCCCGTGCGCGACTGGTAGCGCACCCAGATGCCAAAGTTCTTGATCGTCGTGGGCTTCGCCTCGTGAATCTCGTTAACCGAGATGATCTGGCCGTTGGCCTTCTTCACGCGGCGCAGGCGGCGCAGGAAGTACCAAAACTTGCTCTTGGCTTTCACCTCGTCGGGCGCCCACACCTTCATGCGGTAGAGGGTGGGGGAGGGGTCGGCCTCGGTGGGCACGTGGCGGCCCACCACCTGGTACTGGTGGAAGCGGAAGGGGACCTGTGTTTGGTTTTGGTTTTAGGTGGGCGTCGGGGGGCGGCGAGGGGCGGTGAGTGGAGGGGGGAGGAGAGAGGGAGGGGGGGAGAGAGGGGGGGAGAGGGGGCTCTCTCTCCCTCTCTTGCCTCCTCCTCTTCGGACGCGCGGCGGTTGGGGGCCGATCGAGCGAAACGGGCGCCCCCGAGGATCGAACGCGCGCGGAACGCGCGCGTCTCCGAAGACGCAGAGCGGCCCAGAGAGAGAGAGCGAGGCGAGAAGGCTGCTGCTTGCTGCGGCCGCCGCCGGCCGCCTCTCGCTGCCCCCGCCCGCCGCCGCCGTCGGCGGCGGCGGCGGCGGCGGCGCTCCTCGGCTCTCTCCGCGTTCCCGAGAGCGCTGGCCGTCTGCCGGAGGGCGACTGCGGGCCAAACGAGTCGGTCGCGCGCGCCCTCGCAGGTCCGACGCCGGGCGATCGCCTTGAACAGAGAGAGAGGAGCGGGCGGGCGAGGTGGGGGCGCTGTTGTCCTCCTTTTTTTCGCCCGCTCTCCCGCCCTCGTTCCGCGCCCGCGCCCGCCCACTCGCAAGGCCGAGCGCGCCCGCCGACCGCCCGATGTGCTTGATCTGGTCAAACTCAGGCAAGTTCATGGGCGTTTGGCGGGCGGCTCGGCCCTGAGCGTGGGCGTGGAGCGCGGGAGAGAGAGAGAGGGGAAGGGGCGGCCGCAGCAGCAGCAGCAGCAGCCCCCTGACCGCGCGCGCGCCTGTCTCTCTTTCTTGGTCGTCTCCGGGGTCGTCCGTTCGCGCGCAGGGGAGCTTTTGCGTTCGATAGCGCACCTCCTTCGCCATGATGTCGTGTTGCTTCTGGTTTGGAAAGAGGGCGATCCAAGGACGTGGGGCGGGGGGCTCCGTTTTGGGGAGAGAGGGGGAGGGAGGAGGGGGGAGGGAGGAGGGACAGAGAGAGGAGAGAGGACAAGAGGGCGCTCTCGAACACGACAGCGACCACACACAAGACACTTGACCAAACGCGCGTACTCCCCACCGCCACGACCAGACCCATCGATCGCGCCCGCTTTCTGCATCGGACGCGCCCGAGTTGGTTTGCGGACGCGTTCGCCCAAACAGTCGACTCGAAAAACCACCACCCGCGACCTCGTGTTTGTTCTCTCCCCACCCGCCCCCGTGGGGCATCGACCCCCCAATCGCCGATCAATCATGCACGCGCTGCGGGTAGGGAACCACCGGCAGGCGCGCTGCCGCGGCGGCGGCGGACCCAGCGCGACAGCCCCTCCCTTGCGCCTCTCGCGGCGCGCCGCCGCTCGCGCCGCGCGCCCGTCGCCGCCCCGCGCCTCCGAGGAGTGGAAAGTGGTCGTCGACCCGGCGTCCGGGCGCACCTACTTTTGGAACCCATCGACCAACGCGACGCAGTGGGAGGCGCCCCCGGCCGCTGTCGCTCCGGCGGCAAACCCGACGACAACCCCCACAACAACAACAACCCCCGAGCGCGGCTCGTTCGGGGCCGCCTCCGGCGACCAAGCGGACGCCGGCGCCGCCGGCCCCTCGCGCGAGGAGCTGCTCGCCGACTTGATTCGCGCCATGAACGAGGACGGCAGCGGCATGGCCTTCTGGGAGGCCGCAAGGGAGCGCAGGAAGCACGGCGTTTTCGAGGACAGCTACGTCGACTGGCTGACGGCCAAAGTCGAGCGGGGCGGTGACGACGGCGAGGTGGCCGAGCGCGTGCGGGCGCGCCTCGTCAACCCGCTGCTGCGTCAGCCGGCGCCCTTTGAGCTTTGAGCAGTGAGAGACCGTGGTTGTAAAACCGAGGCAGACAGAAGAGGGCAAAGGATTGAGTTAATAGTCATCATTTTAGTTTTTGCGGGGGGAGTCGGGAGGAGGAGAAATCAGAGCACACTGCCGTCGTCGTCCGCGCTCGGCAACGGTGGCTGCGGCTGCTGCTTCTGCTGCTGCTGCTGCTGCTGCTGCTGCTGCTGCTGTGGCCGCTCGCCGCCGCCGGCCGTCGCGCTGCTGCGCCGCCTCAGCAGCGCGGCCGACGCCAGGACGGACCTCGAGGTGCCGGCCGCCGACGACGACGAGGACGGCGGTGGCCTCTTGCCCCCTCGTTCCGCCTCGCCCGCGCTGTCCCCCGCCCGCTGCCCGAAACCGCCCCCAGCCGCGAGCAGCGGCGCCGCGCCCGTCCCTTCCTCCTCCTCACTTGCCGCCGCCGCCGCCGCCGCCCCTCCTCCGACCCCCGCCTTTTTGTCGTCATCCGCCGCACCACCAACCCCCGCCTTTTTGTCCTCGCCGCCCCCCAAACCGCCACCGCCAACCCCCAAACCGCCAACCGCGACCCCGAGCGCCCGCAGCTCCCCGCGGTAGACCTCCTCCAGCCGCAGGAGCCGCTCGAATTTGGACGCCCACGCCGAGGCGATGTAGGCGTCGACGAAGAGCTGCGCGACGTACCACACCACGCAGGGCACCGTCATCAGGCCCAGGTTTCCCAAGGAGGACGGGTCGAAGTAGGAGATGATCACCGCGGCCGTCGGGAGGTTTTTTTGAGAGGCCATGACGACGACGGCCTTGCGCTCGGCCTCGGGGAGGCGCGCGAGCTTGCACGCGACGACGTTGATCGCGAGCAGCAGGAAGTGCCAGCCGATGGCGGCGAGACTTGCTAGAACGACGGCGCCAAGCTCTTGCTCCACCAGAACGGGCCGCGCGGCGCTGATCTTTTGCCAAACGATCAGCGCGATCTGCAAATTGTTCGTCAAATACAGCCCTGGTTTGCATTTCGGGATCCAGACGCGCCTGAAACTTGACGGCATCGCCTCGCGCAGGGCTTTCCCGAAGAGCAAGGGCGCGAGGATGCTCGTGCCGAGCTTGACGAGGAGGTCGGCCGAGTCGACGCGGGCGCCGCTGCCGGAAGAAGACGACGACAAGGCCGCTTTCAGCGCCAGCTTGACCATCAAGGGGCTGGTCGCGATGCCTGCCACGTTGGTCAGCACCGTCAGCAGCAGCGCGAGCGCCCCGCTGCCGTAGCCCTGCCCCACGAGCGTCACGCCCGAGGAGAGCGAGGTCGGGGCGCACGTCATGACGGCGAGGCCCACGGCGAACTCTTTGGGATTAAAGGGCAGGCGCGCGGCGAGCAGGCCCGTCAGGGGCGTCAGAAAGAGGATGCTCGCGGCCCCCAGCGACAGGGCCCTGCCCGCCCGGGCGGCCTCGCTGAGCTCGCGCGCGTCCAGCGTGACGCCAAAGATGAAAAAGATGATCGACATGTTGACGGTCGTGGCGACCTTCCAGCCGCGCGAGGTGAGGTGGGCGACGGCTTGGCCGGGCTGCGGAAACGCCATGCCGACCGTGATCGCAATCAGGAAAAGAAGGGGGAGGCTCTGCTTGTAGCAAAAGTGCCCGATCTTCTTGCTGTTTGTTTTGTGTGTTTTGTGAGGGCGTGCGATGAGGATGAGCCGGGGGCGTCAGGGTCGGACGATCGCGCGGGTCGGGAGAAGGAGGGGAGGAGGAGGGGGAGGAGGCAAACCCATAACGGCGCCGGCCGAAAAAAGCAACTCAACGCCGTCAGGTGCGCTCGCGCCCAGGCCGCGAGGCCCGCCGCCGCCATCGTCATCCTTGCTCGCTTTGTTGGGAGGACGACGAGGGGCTGGCGCTCGATTGATATTGTTTTGCGTGTTTGGTCTTTCGCAAGGGAGGCCGGGGGGAGAGAGAGAGGGAGAAAGAGGGCCCGCGGCACAAGCGCGGCGCGAGCGAGCAAGCGAGAGCACGAGCGCGAGACGGACGCCATCAAATGCATGAATACAACCAGAACCCGCGGTCGATCGATCGATCCAATATACGAGTCCCTCCTCCTCCTCCTCCCCCTTCACAGCATCGACCGCCGCGACGCCGCCACGTCGGTCGTCAGCATGCCGTCGTCGCCCAGGCCGCTGCCGCGCGCGCCGTCCGTCTTCGTGGCCGCCGCAGCCTCGCCCCCACCACCACCAAGCAGCAAAAACGGCGGATCAAACGCCGCGGCCAAGACCTGCTCCAGCCGCGACGCGCCGATAATCTCCAGCCCCCCCGGCCCCTTCGTCGCCTCCCCGGCCTCGGCCGCCACGTCCGGGAGGTTGCGAAAGGGCACGATCGCCCGCTTCAGGCCCGCAGCGCGCGCGGCCAGCAGCTTCTCCTTAAGCCCCCCGATGGGCAAGACCAACCCCCGCAGCGTCAGCTCGCCCGTCATGGCCGTGTCGCTGCGCGCCTGCCTCCCCGAAAAGAGCGACACGAGCGCCACCGCGAGCGTCACGCCCGCCGAGGGGCCGTCCTTCGGCACGGCCCCGGCGGGCAGGTGCACGTGCACGTCCCACCCGCCCACGCTCCGCGGGTCCAGGCCCAGGAGCGGGGCGTGCGCGCGGATCCAGGAGAGAGCGATGCGCGCCGACTCGCCCAGGACCTCCCCCGCCTGGCCCGTGAGGGTGAGGCGGCCCTCGCGGCTTGGGGTCGACGACGAGGACGAGGGGGACGAGGAGGATGAGGGGGAGGGGGAAGACGCGTCCCCCCCACCGCCGTGCGGCGACACGCGCAGCGCCTCCACGAACTGCACGCTGCCCCCGACCGACGTCCACACCAGGCCCGCGGCGCATCCCGGCCCCGCGACGCGCTCCTCGGCCTCGGCGCCGCCCGGGGGGTGGCGGGCGGGGCCGAGGACCCTCTCGAGCAGGGGGAGGTCGACGAGGATGGCGTTGGTGCTGCTGTTGTTTGGGCTTGTGGGGGGTGGTGACGGGGTGGCGCCAGCTGTGGCTGCCGAGAGGGCGGGCGGCGGCGGCGGCATCGGCGGCGGCTCGCGGCGCTGGAGCAGGAGGTCGGGCGGGTAGGGCGGTCCGGGCTGCGACGCCGCCGCCGCGTCCTCCTCCCTGCCGTAGGGCGACGCCCGTTGCTGCTTCTGCTGCTGCTGCTGCGGCGGCTGCTGCGGCTGCCCCTTGGCGGCGGCCGCCGGCCCCGCTCCCGCCTGCTGCTGCTGCTGCTGCCGCTCCTCGACCACCCCCACGGCCACGTGTCGACACACCGCCGCCAGCGCGCGCGACAGGCCCCGGACGCCCGCCTCGCGCGTGTAGCCCTCGATCAGCCGCTCCACCACGCCCTCGGCAAACGCGACCGCCGGCGGGCCCGTCGCCGCCGCCGTCGCCGCACCCCCCCCCGCCCCCCCTTCTCCTCCCGCCCCAGCCGCCGCCCTCAAGCCGTGCTCCCGCAGGAGCTTGGGGATCAGGTGCTCCTTGGCGATGGCCGCTTTTTCGGAAGGGGTGTACCCGCCCAGCTGGATGATCTCCAGGCGGTCGAGTAAAGGGCCGGGAATGTCCGAGGCGCGGTTGGCCGTGCAAACAAAGACGACGCGCGAGCAGTCCAGGGGTAAGGAAAGGTAGTGGTCGACGAACGCGGCGTTCTGCTCCGGGTCCAAGAGCTCGAGCAGCGCGGAGGCCGGGTCCCCCCTCACGGCGTCGCGCCCGAGCTTGTCCACCTCGTCGAGCAGCAGGAGCGGGTCGGCCACTTTTGCGCGGCGCAGGGCGGCGACGACGCGGCCGTGCGTGGCGCCGACGTAGGTGCGGCGGTGGCCGCGGATCTCGGCCTCGTCGCGCACGCCCCCCAGGGCGACGCGCTGGTAGGGGACGCGGAGGGCGCGCGCGACGGAGCGGGCGAGGGAGGTCTTGCCGACGCCCGGGGGCCCGATGAGGCAGAGGATGGGCGAGGGGGCGCTGTTGGCGTTGTTGTTGGCGTTGTTGTGGCCGTCGCTGTTGCTGGCCCCGCCCCCCCCCGCTCCCTCCTCCTCCTCCCCCCGCAGCGCCTGCACGGCCAGGTACTCGAGGATGCGCCGCTTGGCGCGCTCGAGGCCCTTGTGGCCGGCGTCCAGCTCGCGGCGCGCGGCCGCGAGGTCAAACTTGGCGGCGGCGGGGGAGCGGCCGACGCCCCGCTGCTGCTGCAGGGGAGCGCCTCCGCCTCCTCCTCCGGCTGCCGCCGCCGCGCTGGGCGCAGCAGCAGCAGCACCAGCGCCAACAGCGGCGCCGTCGGTCGACAGGCGCGACCAGGGCAGGTCCGCGAGCACCTCGAGGTACTGGCGCGCGGCGCCCGCGCCCGGCTGCTGCTCCCCGCCCGCCTGCCTCAGGCGGCGCGCCTCCTTGGCCGCCGCCTTGAGCACCTCGCGCGGGGGCCGCGAGGCCGCGAGCCGCTGCAGCAGCGAGGAGAGGCCGCCGTCCTCGTCGTCGTCCTCGGCGGCGAGGCCGCCTGCGCCGCCGCCGCCGAGCAGGCTGCCGAGGGGGTCGCTCTTGGCGCCGCCACCGCGCGGCAGGCGCGGCTGCGCGGGGCCGCGGGGCGACGACGACGACGACGACGACAGCGCGGTGGGTGGGGAGGACGACGATGGCGGCTGCGCGCCGCCCGTCGCCGCCGAAGGCGTCGCCCCCCGCTGCTGCTGCTGCTGCTGCTGCTGCTCCTGCACGGCGGCCAGCGCCGCCTCCGCCAGCCGCGCCGCCAGCGCCACCCGCACGCGCGGGTCCACCGCCCGCAGCACCGCCAAGCGCGCGGCGGGCCCGGCGCCCAGGGCCGCTGCCACCACGTCGGCTGACCGCCAGGCCGGGGCGCGCTCCAGGAGGTCGAGCAGGCGCCGCACAGCGGGCAGGCCCGCCTGGTGGCTCAGGCGCCCGAGCAGCTCGCGCGTCGCCTCGCGCAGCGCGCCGCCGAGCGCCTCGACTGCCGGGTCGTCGGCACCCTCCGGGGCCGTGGCGGTGGCGGTGGTGGTCGAGGGGGCGCTGCCGAGGGGGGCGAGCTCGAGCTGCGCGATGCGCGCGACGTCAAAGCCGCGGCCGCGTCCGCCGCCACCCCCGCCCCCCGCCCCCTCCCCCTCCCCCTCCCCTTCTGCCGCCGCCACCGCCCCCAGCAACTCCACCCGGCAGAGCCCCTCGAGCAGCACGACAAAGTCCCCCGTGGCCACCTGGCGCGACAGCTGCAGCACGCGCGCGGCGGTGGCCACGACGCGCGAGGCCTCGGCCGCGTCCTCGGCGGCGGCGACGGCCGAGGACGCGCCCCTGCGGTTGCTGTTGTGCGCGTCGTCGTCCGGGTCGTCGCCGTCGCCCGCGGCCGTGACCGCCGCCAGCGACGACGAGGCGCCCGCCGTCAGCGCCGGCAGCACGGCGACGAACAGGTCGCGCGAGTGCTGGCCCGCGAGGTGCTCGAGCAGCGCGACGCCCCGGGTGGACGCCGCGGGGACCTGCACGCGCGCGAGGGCCGTCGGCAGGAGGACCTGGTCGACGAGGTGCAGGACGGGGAGGTGTGGGGGCAGGGAGACGGGCTCCATCGTGTTGGCGTTCATCGTTGTCGGTGGTGGTGGTGGTCGTCGCCGGGAGGCGTCCGAGGGCGCGTCGACGCGCGCGCCTCTCTCCGCCGCTTGCTTTCTTTTTCGCGGCCTTGGTCTCGCTCGATTGCTTCAAGGAGGAAGCGGGCGGCGTCCCTTTGCCCCTCGCGGATGGGCGAGGGGTTAGGGTTGGGGCGGGATTGGTTTGGGCGTGTGGGGGCGCGCGCGCCGAATCAGAGGAGCTCGCTTTCGCCCTGTGTCTCTTCTCGTCCGCTGAGCTCTCTACCTGAGGCGGGCTGGGCGCCAATTCGAGGATGAAGGGGCAAAGTCCGACAGCGGCTCTCTTGCAGTACTCGATCGGGGGGGGGGACCGCGGAGCGCGATTGCGTCGGGGAGAGCGATAGGGGCGGGCGTTTTTGGGGTGCGCTGTGTTTTGCGTGTTGCGTGTGCGCGCGCGCGGCGCTCGCTGAAGAATCCAAAAACGCGAAGAAGGAGCGCGTGGAGTCGGAGGTAAAATGTCTTTCAAAACGATGGGCGCGCGGCCGAGGCGCGCGCGCGCGTATTCGGCGAGGGGAAACACTCGGCGGGGGGCGACGCGAGGCGGCGCCAGCGGGGCGGGTCGCACGCCGCTCGCTCGCTCGCTCGCTCGCCCGCTCCTGATCCTCAGGGCCCCTCGCAGCACGGCCGATACACCACGTCGCCCCCAAACTTGCACCTCCCCTCCTTGCGCGCCGCCACGCAGTCGACCACCCGCGGGTTGAGCGGATCCGGCGCCGACGCCCGCGCCCCGCCCGCCGCCGACGCCGTGTCGCGCGCGATCGCGCGCGCCAAAACGTCGGCAAGAAGCACCGGCGCCGGCGCCGGCCCCCCCCGGCCGCCCACCTGCAGCCGCCCCGCCTTCCCCCCTCCGGGATTGTTGGCCTCGAGCATCGCGTAGCCGTCTCCCCCGCCGAGGATGTAGTCGGACGACGCGAGGACGAGCGTCGTCGCGTTGTCCCCGGGCTGAAGCCGGACGCCGAGCCGCGCGCGGTCGGCGGGCGAAACGGCCTGGGCGGCCCCTCCTCCCCGCGCCTTGTCCTCCGCCGCCAGAGCCGCGCGGTAGCCGTTGCCTGCGCCCTGCCCTGGAACCGGCGGCAGCAGGTAGAGCCCCACGAACGCCGGGTTGCCGCCGGTGGTGGTGTTCCCGTAATCAACGTAGAGCCTGAGCCCCGCGACCTGCGGAAAGCGCCCGGACTGGACGCTCACCCCCTTGAGGCCGTGTTGCGCCGCCTCGACCAGCTGCGCAGCGGTGACCCGCGCCAGCGCCAACGAGTTGCCGTACGGGTGGGCGGCGGCCACGTCGGCGCGGGTCACGGGGCCAGGGGGGATGCCCTGGCGGAGGGCGCCGGCGCCGATGAAGCAGGCGTCTGGGGAGGAGGCAGAGGAGGAGGCAGAGGAGGAGGTGTCGTTTGCCGCCGCTGCCTCGTGCAGCATGGCGTCGCAGAGGTAGGACGCGAGCGGCGACTCGGCGCGGCGCGCGTCGCCCAGCGCCAACCCGCCCGGAGGGAGGGCTCGGCCCACAGGCGCACTCGCGAGCGCGTCGACGGGCCCCCGCCGCGCGGCGATGTAGGCGAGCATCCCTTGGTCCTGCTCGACGGGGTTTGTGGAGGCCGGGCCCCCGAGCAAGGCGGGGGCGCCGCCCGTGGCCGACTGGACGGAAATCAGGCGGGTGGGGCGGACGAGGGGGATGTTGCTATCGCTGCCGCGACCGCCGCGCCGCCCCAGAGGCGACGACGAAGACGACGACGACGCCGAAGGCAAAGGCGGAGGCAGCGCAAAGTCGAGCCGCAGGACGCTTGCGTAGATGCTCGCGAAGCGCGCGTGCACGATCGTCAGCCGCTGCTGCGGCGGCGGCGGCTGCTGCGGCAATGAGGCGTCCGACTTGCCCTCCTTGACAAAAACCGCCGGGTAAGGGCCCTCGGGCGCGTCGCACGCGCCCGCCGCCGCGCACGTCGACGCGTCGACCGCCTCCTTTTTTGTTCCTCCTCCTCCTCCTGCCCCCCCAGCCGCCGCTGAGACGGCCGTCGCGTTGAGGTCCCAGATCGGCGCCGAATTCCCCGACGCCAAAAAAGTGTGCGAGTGGCCGCCGATCACGACGTCGACCAAACCGAGCAATTGGGGCGCCAAGGCGAGATCCGCCTGGTACCCCAGGTGCGAAAGGGCGACGACCGCGTCCAGATCTGGGTGCGCTTGCCGTAATTCTCGCGCGCACAGCGCGGCCGCGTCGGCGTCCGGGACGAACGACACGTTTCGGGCGGCGGCCTGCGTGCGCGCCTTGCTCGAGACGACGTAGCCGATGAAGCCGACCTTCAGGAGGGCCTTTTGAGAGCCGGAGGACGCGACCACCTCGCGCACCAGGTGGCGCTTGACGGTGGCGTTGAGGAGCGCGGCTGCAGAGGGCGAGCGCCCGCTGCTGCCGCTGCCAAACGAGGGGACGCTGCACGCGCCGAGGAAAGGCACGCCCTGGGAGGCGGCCTCGGCCGTGAGATTTGCGAGCGTCGAGAGGTCAAAGTCAAACTCGTGGTTGCCCAGTGTGGTCACGTTGTACCCCGCCTGGGCCATGAGCCCGGCCGTCTCGCCCTGCCTGAAGACCACGTCCCAGGCCGAGCCTGTGGTCTGGTCGCCCGCGTCGACGACGAGCGCGGCGGCGCCTTGATTCGCAGCCCGCTGGCGCCAGAGCTTGAAAAACGTGGCCAGCCGCGCGAAACCGCCCGCGCAGACGCCCCGACCTTTTTTGGCGGGGGTGCAAGCGCCGCCGTCCAAGGGGTCGACCTCGTCGACGCGGTTGTGGACGTCGTTGGTCGCGATGAGGAAGAGCGAGGCGACGGAAGAGGGCGAGGAGGAGGAGGATTGGGCGGGGGCAGGGACGGGGGCGGGGGCGGGGGCGTCGGCGGCCGCACCGAGTGCCAGCGCCGGCGCGGCGGCGGCTGCAGCGAGGAGGAGGACGGCGAGGAGCGCCGCCAATGCAGGTGAGGAGGGCGCCATCGGCTGAGGAGTTGACGGCGCCCTCGGCAGGTGGGGCGGTTGATTGGAGGGGGCGCGCGCGTGACTTGGCCTCTCGAAAAAAGAGGGAGAGAGAACGCGGTCTGGGTGCGTGCGCGCGGAAGCGAGAGGCGAATTGTTTATTCAAGTGCGAGAGGTATGGGAGTCTTCAGTGCGTGCAGAGTGCTACGGAATTTGTTCGGATTGGGCAATCGCTCTGCTATAAGACCTGAGCGAGCGTTTTGAGAGGGCGGTGGCGCGGCATTCGCGGTTTGACGCTCCTCGTCGGCGGCGGCGGAAGAGGGAGAGCGCGCACCGCGCACAACCCGATCCAAAGCGAAGAAGAGCTCGGGGATTCGAGACAACTCGGTACTACTCTGCCGTTTCTTCTCCGCGCGCGCGCCCTTCGCCCCACGCGTGCGTCCGCAGCCGCGCGTCCAATCAGTCACACGCACACACACACTCCACAACCACCCCTTTCGCCATCCCCTCGATCGATCAAGATGCGGACGACGCGCAGCCAGAGCAGCAGCAAGGGCACCGGCGCTGCTGCAGCTGCTGCTGCTGCGGCGGCCGTCGACAACAACGCCGCGAAGAAGAAGAAGCAAGAGCAAGCGCCCCCGCGCAAGCGCGCCGCGCCGCCGCCGCCGCTGCCGACGGCGCTCCCGCCGCGCCCCGAGCAGGCGCCGGACGGCCCCGCGCGCCGCGCCCCCGGCCAGCGAAAGCGCCAGCAGATCTCCGACGACGCCCGCCCCCGACGCCCGCCGACGCCCGCGGCGAAAAAAACCCGCACCAGCACCACCACCACCACCAGCCCGCCCTCTACCTCATCACCCTCCCCCGACGACCCCTTCCCCGACTGGCCCCGCCCCACCCCGGCCGAGTGCTGGCACGTTCGCGACGCCCTCGCCAAGCTGCACGGCGAGCCCGCGCAGCGCCACCAAGGCGGCGACGGCTGCTCCGCGGTGGCCGGCGGCTCGGTCCTCGGCGCGCTCGTCCGCACCATTCTCTCGCAGAACACAACCGACGCCACGTCGGCGCGCGCGTACGCGTCGCTGCGTCTCGAATTTGCGGAAAAAAACGACGACAATAGCAACGACGACGATGACGACGACGACGACGGCGACAAGGAGCGCGCGCTGTGGGAGCGCGTGCGCACCGCCCCTGCCGGGCGCCTCGAGGACTCGATCCGCGTCGGGGGCCTCGCCGACATCAAGGCCGCGCGCATCCGCGCCATCCTCGACACGCTGGTCCAGGAGGAGGAGGCGGCGCAGGAGGCGCAGGAGGGCAAGACCAAGACCAAAGGTAGCGTCAAGGGCCCGTCGCTCGAGCGCCTGCGCCTCCTGCCCGACGATGAGGCGAAAAGCCAGCTCCTGCGCTTCAACGGCGTGGGGCCCAAGAGCGCCGCGTGCGTGCTCATGTTTGCCCTGCAGCGCGCCGAGTTCGCGGTCGACACGCACGTGCTGCACATCGCCGCGCGCGCGCCGCTGCGGTGGGTCCCGCCGTCGGCGACGCGCGAGCAGGCCTATTCGCACCTGAACGCGCGCGTGCCGCCCGGGTGCAAGGTGGACCTGCACGTGCTGCTGGTGGAGCACGGCAAGCGGTGCCCGTCGTGCGCCAAGGGCGGGAGGCTCGCGACGACGAAGGGCGGCGGCGGCGGAGGGGGCGGAGAGGCGGGGGGGTGGCTTGCGACGGAGCAAGGGCGGGCGGCGGCCGAGGGGCTGGCGAGCGGGGCGGTGCGGTGCCCGCTGCTGGTGGGTGGCCGCGGGGCGGTCGGGGGCGGCGGCGGCGGCGGAGGCGGGGGTGGCGGTGGAGGTGCGGGGGAGCCTGATGTCGTCAAGGAGGAGGTGAAGGAGGAGGAGGACAAGGCGCCCGCGGTGGTTGTGGCGGCGGCGGTGGCGGCGGCTGCGGCGGCGGCAGTCGTGAAGAAGGAGGAGGAGTAGTCTTCAAGGTGAAGGAAGGACGGCTCGCGCTCTCGCGTCCGACGACGCCGACGAGGCGGCGGCGGCGGCGCGCTTTCTCTTTCAAAGACCCCGCGGGAGAGAGCACACACGCTTGTTACGCGCACAGACACGCAAGCACACACACACAGACCCGACGCGTTCCCCTCCGCCCACCTCGCAAAGGTGAGACAGGACGGACGACTGCCAACCGAGGACGACGACTACGAAGACGCTCCCCTCTCTTCTCCCCCCCCTTTCTCCTCTCTCCTCCCTCCCGCGCCGCCCCCCGACCCCCCGGCCCCCGAGCGCGCCGCCGAGCCTGCAAGGACAGCCCGTGGATCAACGACCCCGGGGGTCGGTCCCCGCGCGCCGCTGCCCCGGGGCCCGCGCGGCCTCCCGCCATTGGCCGGCGCGTGAAAGGAGGAGCGAGGCTCGTCGCTTTCGGTTGCAAAAAACCAGACTCCTCCTCCTTCTCTCCGCCCGTCCCCCTCCCTCTCCCTCACGCCCTCAGCCCCCTATCCCCCGCGACGCCTCCCGCCCTTGAAACCGCCCGCGACAACCCCCCCAGGTCCCAGAACAGCCAGGCGCGCCGGCCTCGCCCCTTTGATAGAGCTCGGCGGACGCATTTTTGCGTTGCTTGGGGGCGACGAACCTCGACGAGAGCCCTTCACCCCTTCGCGCGCGCGCCTGCCCTCTCTCTTTCAGGCAGCTGACCAGGAGACGAGGCGGATCAGCGCCCCTCTGTCCCTCCCGACACCGCCGCCGTGCCAAGAGAGAGGTCGCCCTCCACACCACCTCTCTCTTTCGGCCCGCCGAACGCCGCCACCGCCCACGCGGACGCGGACGCGCGCGCAAAACCCGCGCAATAACCCGAAACAACACCCCTCTCCTATGAATCGCGCGGCGGACGGCCCCACCACAACAACAGCCCCCCCCAACCCCGCCGTCATCGCGCCGCACGCGCAGGTGAGCCTCACGGCGACAGCAGCAGGAGCAGGAGCAGCGGCAGGCGCCAAGGGCGGAGCAACAGCAGCAGCGATGGCGGCCCAGCAGCCCCCCTCTGCCAACACCACCAACCCGCCGCCGCTCAAGCCGCCCGCGCCCATCAACACGGGCCACCCCCCTCCCGTGGACGCCGAGGTGCGGAGGCACCAGCAGGGCCAGCGCGACGCGCACGACAACAAGCAGAACCTGCTCGAGCGCTACCACCGGCAGCAGCGCGAGCTCGTCAACGGCGACGAGCCCGCGGGCGCCGCGGCCGCCGCGGCCGCCGCCGCCGCGCGGCCCGCAGGCGCCGTCGGCCAGCACGTCTCGTCGTCGACGGCCGGCGGCGCCACGGCCGGCGGCGGGCCCTCCGGGCGGCCCTCGCTGTCGGGCCACGCGCCCGCTGGCGCCGGCGCCGCGCCCGCCCCCTCTCGCCCCCGCCGTGGCCTCGGCGCGCGCCTGTTTTCCTGCTGCGCCGCGCCCTCTGCCGACGACTATGGCGGGCCGTACGGCCAGCAGTCGGCCGCCGGCGCCGCCCCCGGCGCCCCCGTCGCCGCAAGCACCCCGCTCGGCGGCCGCGCCCACCCGCTCGCCTCCCCGCGCCGGGCGCCCTACGCCGCCGAGGTCGAGCCCCCGGGCCACGGCCACGCGCACCCCGTCCACGGCGGCTTCCACCTGCACCTCCAGCAGCTGGGGACCCCCCACCGCGCCACGGCCGCGGCGGGTGGCGGCGGCGCCTTTGGCGGCAACGCCACCCCGCCGGGCAGCGCCGCCTTCTCCGAGGCCGACTGGCACGAGGTGCTCACGCACTGGGAGGGCTCGTCGGCGTCCTCGGGCACGGGCCGCACGGCCGAGGAGGAGCGCGAGCTGGCGCGCATGGTGCGCGAGATGGGCAAGGACGCGGGGGCCGGGGGGGCCCACGGGCCCGTGTCGCACCACCCGCGCTCGCCCACGGCCTTTGCCGGCACCCCGCTGGCCGGGGCGGGCTCGGGCGCGGGCGCGGGCGCAGCAGCAGCAGCCGCGGTCGCCGCCACCGCCACCGCGGCCGCCGCCGCCGCGGCCGCCGCCCCGCCCCTCGGCGCCGGCGCCCCCCCGGCCGGCGCCGGCGGCTCGGGCCCCCTCGCCGCCGCCCCCTCCATCCCGCGCTCCCTGCCCGACCCCGGTCCGGGGCCCTGGGTCCCCGACCCCCCGCTCGAGTTTGCGGAGCCGGGCATGAAGTACATGCCGTGCCCGCCCAAGACCCCCTTTGCGCACTACTGGGCGCGCGACGAGGCGCGCACCACCCCGCCCCCCCAGCCGATCGACATGATGCTGGGCGTCAACGCCCTCGTGCGCGCCGCGCACGACTCGATCCCGGGCATCCACTTCACGGAGACGGAGCGCGAGTTCCACATGTGCGCGCGCCCGCGCGTCCTGGCCATCCCCGGGCTGGTAACGTACGACGAGCACTTTTCGAAAAAGCCGGGCGAGACGACGACGTGGCTCATGCGGCGCGACGTCAAGCCGGGGAGGTCGTACGGCCAGATCTACTACACGACGACGGGGGTGATGGTCATGCGCGTCATGGTCAAGGGGCTTTTCAGCAGCCGTGTCGAGTGGATCACGGAGGAGTACATGATTCTGGAGGAAGGGGGAAAATGCATCGTGGCGCGGCAGTGCGGCCTTTGCTGCCGCACGGGCAAGCGCGCGGTGCAGTACCTCGTGGGGCACAGGTTCGACTCGCCGCAGAAGGCGGGGCACCTGTGAGGATGTGAAGGCGGTTTGAGTGGAGGGACGAGGAGGAGGAGGAGGAGGAGGAGGTTGGGAGACGTTGCGTTTTTCGCGCCCTCCTCCCCTCGACACGCGCTCGCCCGCACGGAAACGAAAACGAACAAACCCACCACCACCCCCCAGAAGAAGTCGAAGCGGCGGAAGCGATACTAGAGACATCTCCCCCCGTCCCCTTCCCCTCCCCTGCGGAAAATCGACCCCCCCCCCCCCCTCCCCCGACCAAACCAAACAAACCAAAGAAAGAAAAGTCGCCCTGAGCGGGGGGCGCGAGCGCGCGCGCGCGCCGTTGCGTCGGTTGTTTTCCTCTCTACCCTCGGCCTCTTTTAAAAGCAACTCATCCTGACCACCAACACCTCTCTTTTATTGACCGCCACGCGCCCACCGTCTAAGAAAAACAAGTAGCTTGATCGCGCAAAGTAAAGAGAAACGCAAACGGCGTCAAGGTGGCGGCGGGAGCAGCCGCGCCGTGCCGGCCGCCTCGTCCGCCGCCGCTGGGTTGCCTTCTTCCTCTGGCAACTCGGCCGCAGCTGCCCCGGCGCGCCTCTTTTCTCCTCCCTTTTCCGTCCCTTGCTCCTCCTCCTCCTCCTGCCCCTCGCCTCCCCGCGCCCGCGGCGCCGGCGCCGCCATCAGGATGTCGCGCGCCGCCACCAGCGGGCCCGCCACCGCCGCGCCTAGAGCGCGCACCTGCCGCTCGAGCTGCAGCGACTGGAGCACGTGCCCGGCCTGCAGGTCGGCCTCCTGCTGCTCGATGCGCGCGCGCAGCGACAGCGGGTCGAGCAGGCGGTGCTGAACGGCGACGATGTCGGGCCTGGTTGGTTTGCTTTGGTTTGGGTTTTAGTGAGGGGGGGGGGGCGCTTTTGAGCGCAAGGGCAGGGCAGGTGGCCTTTTGAGCGCAAAGGCAACAGTGGGCAACAGAATGGGGGCCGCAAACCTGGCGGCCCAACCTCACGGCGAAGAAAAACGCACCGCGTCACCAGCCCCTCGAGGGGGCCGTGCCGCCGGATCACGGGCAGACAGTCGAGCCCTTGGTCCTGCATGAGCGCGTAGACGAGCGCGAGCGGCATCGAGGGCGGCACGACGACGGGCGGCGCCTCGACCAAGGGCGCGAGGTCGAGGGGCGGGGGGCGAGGCGGCTGATCCTGCTGCTCCTGCCGCTGCGGCTGCTGCCGCTGCCGCATCAGGTCCAGCAGCGCGCCCCGAGGGACCATCCCGAGGAACGAGGCCTGCTCATCCTCCTCGTCCTCCTCCTCGGCGGCGACGACGACGACGGGGAACGCCCCCGCGTCGCGGTGCCGCGCGAGCGCGGCCGCCACGGCCGCGCGCGTCTCGCGCACGCGCAGCGCCGTCGTCGTCGCCCTCTTCTTTGTCCGCGCCGTCGACGTCGTCTCCTCCTCCTCCCCCTTTTCCCCCTCCGCACCACCACCCCCAAGCGAAACCCCGGACATGACGTCGGACGCCTCCAGACGCGCCCCCGCGAGCACGCGGTCGGCCTGCCCCCCGGCCATGCCCACCATGCCCAGCTTTTTCAGCACGCACTGGTGGTCGAAGACGCTGTAGCAGAACCGGTCGCCCACCCCCTTTGCGACCACCAGCGTGATCATCAGGTACGGCAGCATGTGGGGCGCGCCCGTCATCTCCATGAGGATGAGGCACATCGACGCCGACATGCGCATCAGGCCCCCCAGGAACGCCGCGGCGCCGAGGAGCGCGTGCATCCCGACCACGGTGCTGTCGTGCTGCTGCTGCCCAACTCCGCCGCCGCCACCACCCCCACCCCCCGGTGGCGCCATCTCCAGCTCCAGCAGCCCCAGGCGCAGCAGGCCGTCGGCCCACACGCGCCCCAGGCACCCGCCAAAGATGAGGCCGACGGTGAAGAGGCCCGACGGCAAAAAGGCGCCGTAGGTCAGGGCGGCCAGCAAGAAATAGAGCGCGCCAAAGGCCGCGAGCGCGCCGATGTGGAAAGCACGGGGAGGCGCCGCAAAGAGGGCCTGCAGCAAAAACCCTTGCGGGTTGACGGCCAGGGCCGCGGCGTCGTTGAACGTGCCCTCGGGGCAGCCCAGCCCGGGAAAGGTGCGGAAGCTGGCCGCGCCCCCGCCCACGCAGTGGTCGCGGTCCCCAGTGGTGCAGGGCGAGCACCCGGGGGCGAAGAGCGGCAACGACAGCAGGGCGGCGCTCGTGATCGCGCTCAGCAGAGCGACCTCGGCGATCCGCCGCGCTTTTTTCCTCGACCAGCGCTTGCGCGCGAGGCACACCCACGTGTTGAGCTGCGTGAACATGGCCCCCAGCCACCCGCCGAAAGCCGCGAGGGCGAGCAGCTGGGGCGCGTGGCGCAGCGGGACCGAGGACGGGTACGAGGCGGCGTCGAGGTAGGCCAGCGACGCCCAGCGCAGCTGGCCGCAAAGGCCCCGCGCGCTGCAGGCCGCGACCAACGCGCGCACGGCCAGCACGGAGACCGCGCTCGCCAGGAAGCAGCGCCAAGTGAGCTCCTTGCTCCAGCGCGTGGCGATCTCCATCGCGAAGAGCACGCCGCCCACGGGCGCGCGGAAGGCCGTGGTGACGCCGCAGGCGGCGCCGCACGAGACGAGGTCGCGGAGGTCGCGCCCGGCGCCCTGAAATGCCGAGGGGCCATAGGCGGTGTAGTGGGAGGAGGAGGCGGCGCCTCGTGATTTGCCGCCGCTGCCGTCGTCCTCCTCCTCCTTGTCCCCCTCTGCCGCCGTCGCCGCGCCCTGCTGCTGCTGCCGGAACCACCCGTGCCGCCCGAGCAGCACCGCCAAAATCGACCCCGCGTGCAGCATCGGACCCTCCTTCCCGACGCACAGCGACGACGCCACGGCGAGCGCCGAGCCGCACACCTTGGCGACAAAGGTCCGGAGCGTGAAAAAGTCGCGGAAGACCTCGCGCGGCGACTCGGCGCCGTTGAGGTAGGCCTTCACGTCGGGGATGCCCGACCCCGCGGCCGCGGGCGAGATGAGCGCGACCGACAGCGACGCGGCCGAGGCGAGCGCGGCGTTGAGCGCGACGACCGTGAGCAGTGCGGCCGAGGAGGACGAGGACGAGGACGAGGACGAGGACGAGGACGAGGACGAGGACGAGGACGAGGACGAGGACGAGGACGAGGACGAGGACGAGGACGAGGACGAGGCCGAGACGAGGCAGTAGAGCATCTCGGTGCGGAGCTTGTAGAGCGAGGCGACGAGCATGCTCTGGGAAAACCCGACGACGGCCGTGACGACGGCAATGCTGGTGTTTTTTTTGTTGTTGGCGGCGGGGGGGGGGGGGGGGGGGGGGGGGGCTCCTGTGTTTGGCGGCGGCGGCGCGTGTCGGCGCCCCCCCCCCCCCCCCCCTCCTTCAGCTTACTCACGTGATGAGGAAGACCCACTTGAGGGCGGTGAACTTGGTGCATAGGAGCGGGATGTTTTTGGTCGCGTGGATGATCGCGAGAGCCGCGGCGAGCGCGGCCGGGCGGGCAGGCGGAGGCGGCGGCGGCGGCGGCATCGTCTCGGCCTTTTCCGCCTTGTGAAAGGGGCGCGCGGCAGAGCTTTGGTCGCTCGCGAGCCGCCGGCGAGAGCGGGGGAGGGAGAGCAAGAGTATGAGAAAGGCAATTCGTATTAAATAGTAGTTGAAGCAGGAGAGGCGGGCGAGCGCGCCGCCGTTCATAATTTTAGAAGCGTCGGTCGGAGGGGGGGAGCGGCGGCAAGCTGCCGAGGCCGCCGAGGCCGCTGCTCCCGTTGCTGCCCTTGCCGCCAACACCCCCAAACAACGGGACCGCGTCAGGGTCCTCCGTGCGCACGGGCTGGTGCGGGTAGCGCGCCACCGTGAACCCGTCGCCGCCCGCGCCGCCCGCCGCCGACGCGCGCCTCGCGCGCGAAGAGGACGACGACGACGACGAACCGCCGCCGCCGCCGCCCCAAAACTGAGAGGCCGCCACGACCACGGCCGCCGCCAGCGCGGCGGCAATCAGCGCGAGCCGCCCGGCCGAGCCGCCCGCGCCGGCCGCGCCGCCCGCCCCGGCCCCACCCCGCACGACCCGAAAGTCCTCGCCCGCGCCGGGCCCCGCGAGGGCGGCCGAGTCCAGCTCGGCCGCAACCACGCGCAGGCCCTCGCGCAGGGCGGCCCCCTCCTCGGGCGTGGCGTCGGCGTCGCCCGCGCCTTCGCCGCCGCTGCCCGGCGCCCCCCTCACGACCAAGTGCGCGGCCACCTCCTTTGGCCGCTGCAGCGACCCGTAGCTCAGCAGCGCCGCCTCGCCGTCGTCGTCCCCCTCGGAGGAAGAAGAAGGGAGCACCCCGCCCTCGTCCGCCGCGCTCTCGGCCGCCAGCTCGTCCCCGACGCCCCCCGTGGGGCCGCCAAACCCGCGCGGGAACAGCACGTGTTTTAGCAAGGAACCGCAGGGGGCGTCGGGGCACAGCGGCGCCGACCACAGCGCAAAGAGGCGCTCGCCCGCGCCCGTGAGCGCCAGGGGGGCGGGCCCTATGGCAAAGTCGTGCGGCCACTTGCCCTTGGTGCCCGAAAGGGGCCAGGACGCGGAGGCCGGTCGGTCGGCGTCGACGAGCTCGGCGTCCTTTTGCGAGGCCTGCTCGTACAGGAGCGCGAGCGTGCGGCCGTAGGGGCCTGGGAGCAGGGCCCACACGGGCCATTTCGTGGGGGTGACGCCCAGCAGCGCCCCCGTCGTCATGTCGAACGCCACGACGCGCCGCCCCTCGCGGTCGGCCAGGCGCACGACCCCCTCGCACTCGTCGACCGAGAGGCTGTGCACGACGAGCATGGGCGGCAGCGGCGCGGCGCGGCCCGAGGCGTCGCCGGCGCCGGCGACGCCCGCGCCGACGCCGCCGACGCCGCCCCGGCGTGCCTCGCGAAAGGTGGCCCCCCGCCGCGCCTCGGCCAGCTCGGCGCCGACCGACTCGCCGTCGCCCGCGAAAACCGTGTACCCGCCCTCGGCGGGCTTGACCGGGGCCGGGTCCTTGTAGCCCGGGCGGCGGCGCGAGCCGTTGCCGCCGTTGCCGTTGCCGTCGCTGCCGTCCCCCGCCCCCGCTCCTCCGCCCCCCCCAAGCCCATACTGCTGCACAAACCGCCCCGCCGCGTCAAACCGCACCGCCCGCGCGTTGCAGTAGCCGTCCGCCACGATCACCCCGCCGTCCCGCAGGGCGCGCGCCTGCGCGGGCTTGCAGAAGCGCTTCTCCCCATTGCCTGGAACCCCCTTTTCCCCCAATTCCAGCAGCAGGTCGCCGTCGGGCGAAAACTTCAAGACCTGGTGGCGGCCGACGTCCGAGATCCAGAGATCTCCGGATCTGAGATCCGTCGTGATCATGTGCGGCATCACAAAGATGCCCCCGCCCCAGCGCCTCTTCACGGCGCCCGTGTCCGGGTCCATGGCGACGACGACGTGCTCGGCGATGGGCGAGAGGTCCGAGGCGGCGTTGGTGCGCGGGTCGAACGAGTTGGCGCCCCAGCGGCGCGCGCCCCGGTGGAGTGCCCAGAGCGTGCCGTCGGCGCCGATCGCCACCGAGGCCACGTCCCCCAGCGGGCCGTTGTTGTTGCTCTTGTCGTTGTCGCCGCCGCCCGCAGCCGGGGGGTTGGCCTGGGGCAAGGCGGGGGGCTTCCAGCGCGGGTAGGGGTCGGCCAGGAAGCGCGCGCCGCTGCGCGACGAGGGGAGGTTGCCGGGGGAGCGGTCGTCGACAAGCGCGGCGCCGTCGGCGCACATCTCCAGGTGCGGCAAGGGCGAGTAGAGCATCAGGTAGAGGTTGCACATCTCGTCGCCGTGCGTGGCGCCCGCGTTGACGGTTTTTTTGACGCTGGACGAGTCAAAGTCGCACGAGGCCGTCAGAGGGTCGCCCGGAAAGAGCGTCTTTCCGGGGGAGGGGACCGGGTTGAAGCCCTGCGGCTGCTGCGGGTCGCCGGCCGCGACCAGCTCGGGCGCCGCCCGCCCTGCCGCCCGCGCCGAGACGGCCGTGTCCCCTCCCCCTGGGGGTAGGGGGGGATGGCGCACGAGCGTCACCCCGCGTCCCAGGGCGTGCGTGTGCACGCGCACAGCGAACGTTTTCAGGGGCTGGAAGCCGCGGTAGCAGCACGCGTTGGGAACGGAAAAAGAGCGTTTTTTCGGTGGGATCTGAAACATCGACGCGTACGACAGCATCCCGCCCGCGAACGGCCGCGGTTGGCTGCTCAGGTGAAGCCTCACACCTGAAACATCGCCTTTGGGTTTCGGCTGCAGGTAGTGCACCTGCGCGACCACGTACCGGATGCTCCCCTCGGACGACCCGCCCCCCCTTGAGGCGCCGACGCTGTATCCCACCCCCTCGGGCAGCTGCAGCCGCGGGGCGTTCTTCCCCCACCCGTAAAAGATGGCCTCGTTGCTGCCCGCGCACGCCCGTACGTGCCGGCACGTCCAGACCGGGTTTGGTTGCGAGGCGGTAGGCATGACGTGGGGCGTGTGGCACCCGAACAGGAGGATGTGGTGGACAGTCCCCTGCTCGGCGAGCGGCTCGACGGCGACGACCTTGTGCGGCTCTTTGGGCAGCTCCACGGTCGTGCACGCGTACTCGTCCTCCCCCGTGGTGACGTAGTCGGCGGGGAGGCGCAGGTCGACGGTCTTGGTGGTTGCTGTGGTGTTGGATTGGGCGCGCGCGGAGGCGGCGAGCAGGAGGAGGAGGAGCGGCAGCGTGGCGGCGGTGGCGGCGGGGCGCGGCGCGAGCGCGCGCGGGTGGCGCGCGGTCATTGCTCCTGCTGCTGCTGGTTGCTGCTGACGGCTGGACCGTCGTCGGCGCAGGGCCTTTCTTCCCGCGCCCGGGTCGATCGCTCGGAGAGGTGCGCGCGCGCGCGCGCAAGTGCGGATGGGGGAGCGAGCGGGGGCGACGCGTCGGTTGCCCCCCTCTCTCCCTCTGTCCCTCTTTCGATCCGCGCGCGGGCGGCGCCCTCTCGCCCTCACGTCGGCGATGAATCGAGCTCGCCGCGCGAGCTCTGGAGGGCGGAGGTCGGCGGCCTCAACGCAGTGAGTGAGTGAGCCCGCAGCAGGAGGGGCGCGGGCCGGGGCGAGGCGCAGAGTGGTGGGCTTCCGTCGTCTTGGTCCCCGACGCGCGGAGGGCACGGGTTGTCGATGGGGGGGGGCTTTTGTGGGAAAAAGGTTGATTCAAGAAGGGAGTGTGCGCGAGAGGCGCGCGCGAGCTCTGTGGGTTTGGTCCGGGGGAGGGAGCGGGGACGCAGCACTCGTTTCTTCAGCAGCGGCGACAGCACGCGCGCTCGTCGTCGCCGGCGGCGGCACCTCGCTCGCTCTCCTAAAGACGCCGCGGCGCGTCCCCTCGATGCGCCGCTCCAAACCCCACCCCCTTCTCGAAAACAAAACAAACTCCGACGACGAGAAACCATGGCGGACAACAACGACGTCGCCAGCTTCTTCGGCTTCGCCGGCGCCGCCTCGGCGCTGGTGTTCAGCTGTGAGTGGTCCGGGCAAGGGGACGGACGGTGCCGCGCGCGCTCGCGGGGCCGAGGAGGCGAGAGCGAGACAACCCTCCTCGTCCTCCTTGCGCGCGCGCGCGAGCGAGCGGGAGGGCAGAAGCGCGGCCCGCCTCGACTCCGGCAGCACTGCGCGTGATCGGATCACGGCCGCGTGCTCGGTGTCGCGTAGCACGCCGCGCGCGCGACGTGTGAGGAGGGCGCGCATCATTCTCTTTTTGCGTGGGGGGGAGGAGGTGCTCCTCCCCCCTCTTCGCACACACCTCCCCCCTTAACCGCCCTCCCGCGGCAGCACGAGCAGCGGCGACGGTCGCGCACAGGCCTCCCTCCCGCCACCCGCCGCCCTTGCCCTCTCTCCCCAGGGCGCGCGCGCGCCCGAGCAGCGGCCCCGCGACACATAAAACCGACCGAGCGCGCGCGCTCTCTCTCGCGCGCGCCCGAGGGACACCCCGCCGCCGCCGCCGGACGCGAGCGAACTGAACACGCTCACTCGCTCACCCCACCCCAAAATCCCCCCGCCCCACCCAAACCCCCACCCCCACCTAACCAACCAGGCATGGGCGCCGCCTACGGCACCGCCAAGTCCGGCGTGGGCATCGCCTCCATGGGCGTCATGAGGCCCGAGCTCGTCATGAAGTCGATCGTCCCCGTCGTCATGGCTGGTGTTTTGGGCATCTACGGCCTCATCATCGCCGTCATCATCTCGACCAACGGTGAGGGGTTTTGCACGAGGAGTGGCTGCGCTTTGGACCGCATTGCGGGGGACTGCCCTCTCTCTCTTCCCCCGGCTGAAATGCCAGCCGCCACGGCCGCGCTCTCACGTCAACTCCCACTCAAACCCCCTAAAACCCCCAAAACAAAAACCCTCCTTACCCCCCCCCAACAACAAACACAGTCTCCCCCGTCAAGTACACCCTCTTCGACGGCTTCGCGCACCTCTCCTCCGGCATGTCGTGCGGCCTGGCGGGCCTCGCCGCGGGCATGGCCATCGGCATCGTCGGCGACGCGGGCGTGCGCGCCAATGCGCAGCAGCCCAAGCTGTTCGTCGGGATGATCCTGATCCTGATTTTCGCCGAGGCCCTGGCGCTGTACGGCCTGATCGTGGGGATTATCCTGTCGTCCAAGGCCGGGACGGCCGCGTGAGAGAGGCGGGAGGCGGCGGCGGCGATGAGCGGTGGCGGTGCGCGCTCGCCCGAGGAGGAACTAAAGCAAAAACGATCCCCCCCCCACAAAAGCAGGCGCGTGCTACCCCCGCGCGTCATGTACATATCTTCCCCCGAAACGATCCCGCTCTCTTTTCTCTTAGGCAGGATAGGAGCCCCACATCATCTAGTGAAACACAAACAAAACCAGAAGAAACACGAGCGAGCGTCGGTCGGCGGCGGTGTGTTGTCGCCGCGGCGCTGCCGGCTCTCGCCTCCCGCCCCCACCTCATTTCTCTCTCTCCGACCCGCGAGATTCTTAACAAATCGCAACAACAATTTCTACTACTCCGTGCCGTCGCGCCCGCCCACCCATACGTCGTCCCAGCTGACGGCGGGCGGAGGGGGCGGGGGAACCACGAGAAGATTGCCGCCGCCGCCCCCCCCGCTCCCGCCGCCGCCGCCGCTGCCACCACCCCCGCTCCCTCCTCCTCCCGACGACGCCTGCTGCAGCCGCTGGTGCTCCTGCTGCTGCTGCTGCGCGGCCAGGCTGCGCTTGTAGCAGATGTAGTGCGCGACCGGCGTCGGCGCGTCCCAGCCGCTCGCGGCGGCGGCCGCCGCGCCCGCGCCCCCGCCACCCGCCGCCGCCGCCGCTGCCGCCTTGCGCGCCCGCAGCGCCGCCGCCACGCCCGCCATCGCGCGCCCGCCCCTCGCCCCTCCCGCCCCCGCCGCCGGAGGGGGGTAGGCGACCGCCACGGGCCCGCCCAGCCGCCGGTGGCACAGGCAGCACGCGCGCTCGGGCGTGAGCAGCACGCACCGCGCGCGCGCCAGGCCGGCGCCCACGCGCGCCTCTAGCCCCTCGGCGCGCCTCAGAGCCCGCACGACCGAGAGGTTCCGCCTCAGCTCGCAGCCGTGCTCCAGCAGGGACGCGAGCAGCGGCTCTGCCGCGGCAACGGGCAGCTGGGGAGGGAGGCGGTCGAGGAGGGCGCGCGGGTCGACGCGGTCGCGTTTGCGCGCGAGGAGGAGGGACAGGTCGCGCCAGAGCGGGGAGGAGGGGGGGAGGGGGCCGTCGGGTTGGGGGGCGGGTTGGGGGGCGGCTTCGTCCGTCGCGGCAGCAGCGGCAGCAGCAGCGTCACGTGCCGCGTCGTCGTCGCCGCCGCCGCCGCCTCGCTGCGCTTGCTGCACGCCCGCGATCGCCGCGTCCAGCAGCACCGTGTAGATGTGCCCGGGCGACGCGCCGGGGAGAAGGCCGGCGACGCCGCCGCCGCCGCCCGCCGCCAGCGGCAAGAGCGCCCCCGCCCCCGGCGGCGCCGGCAGCAGCCCCCCTCCTCCTTGCGCCCCCCCGGCCGCCGCCGCCGCCTGCGCCTTGGCCGCCGCCGCCGCCGCGTACACCCGGTCGCAATAGGCCTCGGCCGCGTCCAGGTCCCCCAGCCCGCGCGCGTACAGGGCCAGCGCCTCCTCGTGCCGCCCCAGGCGCTCCAGCATCAGCGCGCGGATCTCCGGCAGCGCGCCGGGCGAGGGCAGCAGCGCGAGCACAGAGGCCGGGTCGACGTGCGGGGAGGCGTAGGCGAGTTGGCGGAGGCGCTCGTAGGTGCCCGCGCCCTCCCAGCCGGCGGCGGCGACGGCGGCGTCGGAGGAGGACGAGACCGGGGGGTTGTTGCTGTTTTCGGCCGAGGAGGACGAGGGCAGGGGAGGCGGCGGCGGGTGCGTGGCGGCGGCAGCGTTGGCGGCGGCCGTTGTTGCCGCGGCCGCCGCTGCAGCGGCGCCGGGCAGCAGCCGCCCAGAAAATGGGGCGATGCCCCACAGCCTCCGGTCGTCCGGGAACAGCTGCAGCGGGGGCTGAGGCGGCGGCCGCGCGGCGGCGGCGGCGGCGGCAGCAGCAGCAGGCGGAAGAGCCCCTGCCCCTCCGCACCCGCCGCTCCCGCTCCCACTCCCGCCGCCGCCGCCCACCGCCTCGCACCGCCTGCGCGCGGCCGCGGCGGCCGCCGCGGCCGCCGCCGCGCGCCGCTCGTCCGCCAGGCACGCGCGCAGGTACAGGCCCAGCAGCTCCCCGTGGAACTCCGCGGGAGACGCGACGCCTGCGGCCAGCGCGCGCTCCAGGTAGCGCGCGCGCGCGGGGGCCGGCGCGCGCTCCTCCTCGAGCAGGGCGAGCGCCAGCGCGGGGGCCGGCGGGGGGTTCATGCTGACCAGCGCCTCGACGCCCGCGTCGGGGTCGGCGCGCAGGATCCAGCCGGCGTGGCGCCGGAGCACGTCGCCGCCGACCGGGCGCGGGGGCCCGCACGTGACGAGGTAGCGCACGGCGGCCCAGACGCCGGGCAGGCCCGGGAGGTCGGCGGCCGCGCCCGTCGGCGGCACGGGCAGGCCTCCTGCCCCCGCTGCTGGTGCTGCCGCTGCTGCTGCTGCCGCCTTGTCGTCGCCGCCGCCGCCGCCGCCGCTGTCCCCGCCCCCCTCGGACAGCCGCCGCAGCAAATCGAGCCCCTCGGCGTGCCGCCCGCACCGCTGGTACAGGGCCACGAGCTCGGCGTACCGCCCCGCGGCCGCGAGCGCGGCGGCGCTGTCGTCCGGGTCGGGGCGGCTCGCCCGCGACTGCAGAAGGCGCAGCAGCGCGCCCGTGTCCGAGGGCTGGAGAAGCAGCGCGCGGACGAGGGCGGTGTCGACGACGGCCAGCAGGCGGCGGGCCTGGGACGGGGTGCGCGGGGGGTAGGACGGGGCGGGCTCTTTTGCGTCGTCGCCCGGCGGCGGCTCCTCTTCCTCCTCCTCGTCGTTGTCCTCGTCCTTCTCGGCCGCGGCCGCCGCGCCGCCACCACCGCCGCCGCCACCGCTCGCCTCGGCCTCGCGGCGCGCCTCTTCTCGCAGGCGCGCGAGGGCCGCCTGAAGCCGCGTGCGGTGGCTCAGGAGGTACGGGATCACGACGGCCGCGGCCGCGGCGGCGCCGGACGCGGCGGCGCCCTCCCCGTTTGCCTGCTGCTGCTGGTTCTGCTGGTTCTGCTGCTGCTCGGCCTTTTCGCCGCCGCGCCCGGAGAGCGAGGACGAAGACGAAGAGTGCGGCTTGGCCGGCGCGGCCGCGGCCGCGGCCGCCAGAGGCGGCAGCGCCTCCCCGTGCGCGCTCTCCGGGAGCCAGGCCAGGTGCTTGGCGGCCACCAGCGAGGGAAAGAGCCGCAGCAGCAGCAGCGGCGACGGGTCGCCGCACAGCGACAGCTGCGCGAGCGCCTCCTCGTGCTCCCCCTGGGAGAAGAGGGCGTGGCCGTAGCGCACGCGCAGGCCGTCCTCCAGGGCGCGGCGGTCGCGGCGGCGGCGCACGGCGGCGCGGCGCGCGGTGTCGGCGGCGGCGTCGGCGGCGGCGATGGCCGCGGCGGCAGCGCGGCGCTCCGGCGCTGCGGCCCCTGCTGCCACCGCGGCCGCCATGGCCTGCTCCGCGCGGGCGACGCGCGCGCGGGAAGCGGCCTCCTCGCGCGCGTCCTCGGCGTCCTCGGCCGCCTGCAGGCGCGCGAGCAGGTCGAGCGCCGCCGAAAAGTCGCCGGCGTCCGCCAGGCCCAGCGCCTGCCGCTCGAGCGGCACGGGGCGGAGCCGCCGCACGCCGCCGGCCGCGCCGGCCTCGCCGCCCCCCGTCGCGACAAAGAGCGAGCCGTCGCGGGAGGGGAAGGGGGCCACGGTGGCCATGCCCGGGAGCAGCAGGGTCTGGGCGGCCGGGCCGGAGAAGGCCGGGCTGTTGTTGTTGCTTGCTGTGTTGTTGGCGTCGCCGCCGTTGCCGCTGCCGCCGCCGCCGCCGCCGCCGCCGCCGCCGTCGCCGCCGTCGCCGCCTCCCCCGCCCCCTCCGCCGAGCAAGAGCGAGATCGCCCGCACCTCCACGCAGTGGGGCAGGAGCGCGACGCAGTAGAGGTCGCTGGCCGCGAGCGCCACGGGCCGGTCCGTCCAGCACAGGTGCCCGGCCCGCGCGCGCCGGCCGTCCGGGCCGACGAACAGGCAGCGGCCCTCGCGGTCCGAGAGGACGAGCTCCTTGCTGCTGCTGCTGCTGCTGCTGATTGCGCTGCTGGTGCCGCCGCTGCCGCTGCCGCCGCTGCCGCTGCCGCTCGCGGCAGCAGAAGAGGACGGGGGCGCCGCCGCCGACGAATCGCCCGCAGCGGGCGGTGCCGCCCCCGAAGCAGCAGCAGCCGGCGAGGACGACAGCACGCTCACGCCCCCGGCGGGCGGCGGCACCGCGGCGATGACGGGCGGGGCCGCGCGGCCGCCGCCGCCCGCCCCTCCCGAGGACGAGGGCGCGAGCGACAGCAGCCGCACGGGCGCCACGGCCGCGTACACGTCGAGCGCCTGGCCGGGAAGCACCTCGACGCTTCGCGGCTTGCCCGGGGAGATCAGCCAGTAGCACCCTTCGCCTCCTGCCGCCGCCGCCGCCGAAGCGCCGCCGCCGCCACCCCGCCCCCGCCCGCTGCCGCCACCCTCCCCTCCTGCTCCTCCTCCGCCGGGCGTGCCCAGGACGAGGTTGCCGCCGACCCAGGCCATGACGGCCGCGGGCGCGGCGGCCGGGATCGCGTACTCGACGACCTCGGCGAGGGCGGCCCGCGCCGGGAGGGCGGAGGCGGCGCCCTTGGCGGTGGCGGCGGGGGCGGGGTGTGGTTGGGGCTCTGCCGGTGCCGCTGCTGCTGCTCCTGCTCCTCCTGCTCCTCCTCCTGCTGCTGCCGCCCACGCGCCGTTGGCGGCGGCCGCCGCCGCAGCGAGCGCCGCGAGGTCGAGCGCGTACGCGACCACCTTTTTGCGCGCCGTGGAGACGGCCAGCCACCGCCGCGTGGGGTCGTACGCGAAGCACGTGGCCTGGGCCTGCGGGCCGGCGGTCGCAGAGGAGGAGGAGGACGAGGGAGGCCGCTGCTGCTGCTGGCCGCTGGTGGTTGCGGCGGCGACCGCGGCGGTGCGCGGGACGACCGCGAGCGGCGCCAGGGACGGCAGCGCGTGCAGGCGCACGCCGTGCTCCGAGCACAGCGAGATGAGCAGCGCGGCTGGCGGCGGCGATTGCGTTGTTGTTGTTATTGTTGTTGTTGCCTCTGCTGCGTTGCCGGCGCCGCCGCCCGTCGCCGCCGCCGCCGCCGCCGGGAGCGGCACGACGAGCAGCTGCGGCACCGCTCGCCGGCAAAAGCCCTTCTCCACGCGCGTGACCTCCCAGATGGCGCGCGGGAGCGGGGTGCGGCGAGGGTCGGCCCCCCCGCCGGACGAGGACGACGATGAGGACGACGATGACAACGACGGCGCGGAAGATGAGGAGGCGCGCGGCCGCTCAGCGTCGGCGGGCGTCGGCGTCGGCGGCGCGCGCTCCTCCAGAAACAGGAGGCCGCCGTCCCCCACGCCGATCAGCAGCGTGTCGCCCCACAGGCACAGCGAGTCGATGCGGCGCGGGAAGTTGTCCAGCACGACCTCGGGCTCAAAGGCATCGACGCGCGGCCGCTGCTGAGGCTGCTGCTTCGGCCGCGGGGAGGGCGGTGGCGGCGGCAGTGGCGGCGGCGCCGGTGCCGGCATCTTGCTCGTGCTCGCCCTTGGCGCGCGCGCGCGCGCGCCCGGTCCCACCCGCGCGCGCGAGAGAGGGTTGGCGGACTGCTGACGCTGGGGCGGACCACCCCTGCTGCTGATCGGGGGGACGGTCTCGACGGAGAGGGGTTGTTTTTGACGAGAGTAGAAGGCGGGGGTGGTGGTTTTGGGTTCCGAAGCGCTTCGGGGTGGTTGGTTTCGGTGTGATGCGTTGTTGATCGCCCGCGCTCGCCGTGAGGTGTGTGCTCGCTGCTTTTCGGAGAGGGCGTGACGGAGCGGCGCCGCCGAAAGGCGGTGTGTGCGCGCGCGCGTTTGGCGTCGTCGAGCGTCGCTCGCCGGCGGCGCCGAGCGCAGTAAAGACAGCGCGGCGCGCGCAATGCGTCGCTCACAACGCGCCCACACGCTCACATTCCATAAAAAGGGGCGCGCGAGCGAACGTACGACGACAGGATTTAGACGCGCGCGCGCGCGCTCTCTCCCACGACCCCTCTTCCGATCACACGACCTCTGTTGGAAAACCAAAACCGCCTTCGCTGTCGAAAGAGAGAGACCGTCCCGTCCGCCCCCTCTACTTTGGCTCTTCGCATCGACACCCCCCCTCCCCCTTGACCGACCACGCCCCAACGTCGTCATGGCGTGGGAGTGGGACAGCGGGCCCGGCTCGCTCGCGGCGGTAAAAGCCGCCCTCGCCGAGCAGCATCACCAGCCCGGCAGCGTGCGCAAGACGTGCCGCGCGATCGAGGAGTACCTGGCGGAGCACGCGTGAGTCGGCCGCCAAGACGTTGGAGCGGATCCGTGCGCCACTCTCCTCGCCCGCGTGTCTGCGGACGGACGACGACGCGTGCTCGCGCCGCCGCCGCCGTCGCCGTTCACCGCTCACCGCCGCCAACGCCCACTCTACCCCCCCCGCTCAACCAAAACCAAACCCCAAAACAAAAATAACAGTGACAATCCCCGCCCCTTCCTCGAGCAGCAGTACCTCGAGACCCTGCTCTCGCGCGTCTTCGGCTACGACAACCACGAGGCCGCGTGGATCACCATGGTCGCCGCGCCCAACCGCGCCGACGACGCGCGCGTGCTGCTGCGGCTGCTGTCGCCGCGCGGCGCGCTCTTCTCGGCCATGCGCGCGGCCGAGGCCGAGCGGCTCGTGCAGTACGCCTTCCCGACCGACCGGCTGCCGGCCCACACGCAGGCCCTGCTGCGCACGGCGGCGGGGCGCGCGGAGCTGGGGCGCTGGCCGCAGTATGGCAGCGGGCGCCTGTGCGCGTCGGGCGGCGGCGCAGGCGGCGTTGGCGGCATTGGCGGGGCGGCGGCGATCGTTGGCGGTGGCGTCGGCGGCGGTGGCGACGCAGGAGGCGCCGCCTCCATCACCTCTCCCGGCGCCTCGGGAGGAGCTGGCGACGGGCAGTTTACGCTCCTCCTGGGCCCCTGCGAGTGGTTCCTGGCGTGGATGGCCTTCTTCGTGCTGCGCGGCGGCCTCGGAGGAGGGTCGTCGTCATCGCGCGCCCTCATCGGCGGCGGCGCCGGCGGATCCTCCTCGGCCGCCCACCAAACCCCGCCCGGCGGCGGCGGAGCCTACGACGGCGGCTCCTCTTACTACGGCGGCGGCGGCAGCGGCGGCGGGCGCGCGCCCCACCTGGTCGCCAACATCCGGCAGTACGGCGCTAACCTGCTGCATGTCGGCGGCTCGGGGGGCGGCGCCGGCGGCGCGGGCGGCGCCGCCGGCGCGCTCCTGCCGATCAGCGACCCGCGCCACCCGTACCTGCAACTGGTCGCGGCCTACCTGCGCCACTACCTCCCGCGGAACGGGGACGCGGCCGCGGAGCAGGCCGCGCGCGCCGAGGACGCGGCGACGGCGGCCGCCAACCGGAGGGCTGGAGGCGGCGGCGGAGGCGGCGGCCTGGTGGGCGGCGGCGGCGTGGGCGGGCTGCTCGGCACGGGCGCGGCCGCGGCCGGGCGGCGGCTGTTTGGCGGTGTCGGCGGCGGTGGTGGCGGCGGCGGTAACAACGGCGGCGGCGGAGGACCGGGCACGCCCGGCCGCTCGCCGACACGCCCGCTCTTCTCGTCGTCGGCGGCGGCGTTTAGCGGCAGCGGCGACGGCGGCATGGGCGGCATGGGCGGCGGTGGCGGTCTCTTTGGCGGCAGCCCCTCCGCAGGCGAGCTCCTGCTGTCGGTCCTGCTCGAGTTCTGGCTGACCGACGCGTCCGAGCCCCTCCCGCCCGAGCCGTCCGCCCAGCAGGTGGCGGCGCAGGCGGCGGCCGCGCAGGCGCAGGCTCAGGCGGCGCTTGCGGCGGTGCAGCAGCAGCAGCAGGCGCAGCAGGCGCAGGCGATGATGGCGGCGCTGGTCGCGCAGCAGCAGCAGGCGGGTTACCTGACCCCGCAGCAGCAGCAGCTGCTCATGCAGCTCCAGCAGCAGCAGCATCAAATGATGCTTCAGCAACAGCAGCAGCAGCAGCTGCAGCGTGGCGGGGGCGGCTCCTTCGGCGGCGCCGGTGCTGGCGGCGGCTTTCCTGGTTTTGCCGGCGGCGCGATGCCCCCGGGCGGCCTGTACGGCGGTGCCGACCCCTTCGCCTTTGCCACCAACCCCCCGCTCGCGGCTGCGGGCGCCCTCGACGCGGCCGCGGCTGTGGCCGCCGCGCGCGCCGCGGCGGCCGCCGCGGCGGCCGCCGGTGTCGGCAGCCCAGACGCCGCGATGGCGGCCGGCGGCGCGGGAGGGGGGCAGCTCGTCGGCTCCGCCGGCGGCGGCCGCCACCAGCAGCACCCGCCGCAGCACCTGCGCCCGGAGCCCTTCTCCCCGCCGCCCGAGGAGGTCGTCTTCGCGGCCGCGGCCCTGGCGAGGCACGTGTTTGTGCTCGACCCCGCCGCGGCAGGGCGCGTCGCCGCGCCCGCGCAGCAGGCCAGCCTTGGCGCCTGGCTCCCGCGCTCGCCCGTCGTGACGCTCCCGCCCCCCTCGGGCCGCCTGGCCGCGCACCGCGCGCCGCCGCCCTCGCCGCTCCTGATGCTCGGCGGGGGCGGGGCAGGGGGAAACGGCGGCGGAGGCGGCGGGCTTGGCGGCGGGCCGCTGTCGCCGGCGGCGTCGCCGGCCGTGCAGCTCTTCTCGCGCAAGCTCTACCGCCACGTGCGGCGCTCGCTCGCACAGTGGCCCGCTTCCGGGTCGTCCGCGAGCCTGACGCCCACGCTGAAGCTGTGGCTCATCGTGCTCGCGCCCTGGCGCGCGGCCACGTGGGACGAGTCGCCTGCGCGGCTGCTGCCGATGGGCGCGGCAGGGGGCTTGGGCGGGGGCCTCGGCGGCCTGGGCGCGGGCGGCGGGGGGCTGGCCGGCGCGCTCGAGGGCGCGCTGCTGCCGCACCAGGCGCAGGCCGCGGCCGCCGCGCTCGGCCGGCTCGGCTCGTCCGTGGCGCACCACCTCGTGGCGGGTGGCGGGGGAGACGGAGGAGGAGGCGGGCGCGGGGCTGGCGCGGGTGCGGGCGTCGGCGGCAGCGGCGGCTCGGGCGCCTCGGCCGCCGCCCCCAAGGGCAGCTACGACCCGCGCGTCTGGCGCGCCCACGTCCTCACGCACCTCCCCTTCTACCTCCTCCTCGTCCCACAGCTCCTCGAGCTCTGCTACGCTCGCGTGCCCCACAGGCCCGAGAGCGCCGCGCGCGACGCCTACCGCGTCCTGCGCGAGCTAGCGGTGTCGGAGGAGCTCGTCTCGGAGCTGCGCGCGGCGGAGCGCGCGCTGCTGGACCACATGTCGGTCGCGGCGGAGCGCAGGAGGCGCCTCCTCCTCCAGCAGCAGCAGCAGCAGCAGATGCAGCAGCAGCAGATGCGCGCGCGGCCGTCGTCGCACGGCGGCGGGATGGGGGCCGGCTCGCCGTCCGGCGGCGGGGCGTGCCTGCCGACCTCGCCCGCCGCCGCCGCCGTCGCCTCTTCCCCGTACGCCGAGCTGCTGCCCTGGTGGACGGAGCAGTTTGCCGACTGGGAGCGCGCGGCCGCGGTGTCCAAGGACAGCGGTGGCGTCGGTGCTGGCGTTGGGGTCGGCGGCGTCGGCGGCGCCCCGCCCCCTTCCTCGTCCTCCTCCTTCCTCCCCGCCGTCGTCGCCGACCCCACCCCCCGCCTCCACGCCCGGTCGGGCCGGCCGCGCGGTCCGGGCCGCGAGGCCCTGCGCGCCCTTCGCGCCCGGATCATAGCGTCCATGCGGCATGCCGAGGTTCTCCGCCGTCCCGCTCGGGGTAGCGGGCCGCTGGCGGCTCGACGGAGACGCGCCGGCCGCGGCGAGAGGGCGGCGGCCGAGCGGGGGGGGACGCGCGCGGCACGCTCGCGGCATGCGCTGCGTGCGGGGCGCGCGCGCGCGCGCGCGCTCCGTAGGCGCCCTCGACGGCCACCTCGAGGGGCGAGCTCGGCCCGCGGCGCTGCGCCGGCGGCGCGGGGCGGTGGCGACTGCAGGCGCCACACTCGCGACGGCCCGGCGCCCGCGACGGGGACGCGGCGTCCCCCCTAGACCGCGGCTCTCACTCGACGCCGCGCGCGAGGACCGACTCGCATGTGCCCCCGCGACAGACGCTGCTTCCAGCTGCGTCGCCGCTCGGCGCGGCGGCGCTCTCCCGCCTTCTCCCCCGGCACTGCCTCGCTCTCGCCCGACTCGATCCGCCGATGCTGCATTCGCGCGCCGCTCGCGGCTGCCGAGGTGCAGACGCTGGCGTGGCTGGTCGTGCTGACTTTGGCGGCGGTGTTTTTCGGCCAGCAAGTGCGCGCTTTGTTGCTGGCGGTGCCACGGGCCGTCGCTCGATTCGCCCGTTTTCTGCAAGAGGCCGCCGAGGCGGCCGAGGCGGCCGACGCGGAGCGCCTGCGGACGCTGCAGCAGCAGCACCGGCACGGCCACCAGCACCAGCACCGCCAGCCGCCGCCGGCGCACCCCCACCACCACTCCCCCAACCCCCACCACGCCGCGTACGACGACGGGCTGCTGTAAAAACCTCGTTGGATTGCAAAATGCTTTGCGGGGGGCGGGGGCGGGCAAACTCGACCCACTTGAGGTACTCCATCCAGTCGTCTTGGCGCGGGGGTTGACGAACGCACGCAGGGCGTCCTCGAACGTGCGGATGGCTCGCTCCGGCTGGCCGTCGTCGCGCGGTCGCCCGTTCCTCTTTTCTCCCCGCCGCCCGGCACCACTGCCGACTCAAGTCCCAACACAAAACGAACGTCCCGGCGTCCTCTCCTTCACACGCGCACACAAACATCGCGCTTTCCCTTCTCTCCTCCTCTTGGTCGACCCCATCGCCGGTGGTCCAACACCCCCCCAGGCGCGCGCGGGCGAGAGAGAGGACCTCCTCCCCCCTTCTCCTCCCACTCTTTGCCTCTCTCGAACGATCGCGCGCGCGCCCCCCAAGGGCATCCCCGAGGCCACGGAACACACATGCCGCAGCGGCGCACGTCCGTATCCTCATCACCATGACTGAAAAGTGCGTCTCGCCAGCCCTCGTCGCGACGGAATGCGGCGGGGGAGGGGAAAACGCTGGCTCTCGCTCCTCCCTCCTCCTCTCGCCCAATCGGAACGCGCGCGCGCGCGCGACCGCCCTGCAGACCCGCCCCCCTAACCCCCCAACGCGCTCGCGCCGCAGCCTCGTCCTTCGGACGCCCCGCGCGCGCCACGCGATGGAGGTTATTCTCGCGGCGGAGGAGTAGGGCGCGGGTCGCGCCGGTTTTTTTCCGCCGCCGCCGCCGACGCCGCCGCCGCCGCCTCGCCACCCGCTCGAATCTGGGCTCCTCACCCCCCCCTTGCTCTCCTCCTCCCAACCCCCACCCCCCCCAAAAACGACAGAGTCCCGTGCAAGTACTTTGCCGGGGGATACTGCCAGTTCGGCGACTCGTGCCGATTCTTTCACGAGCCGCCGGCGGCGGCCCAGCCCCCGGCAGGGGGCGCGGCGGGCGGCGGTAGCGGCAATGGCGGCAACGGCGGCGCGCCGTGCCGCTTCTGGATGTCCGGCAACTGCGCCTACGGCGACCGCTGCCGCTACTCCCACCCAGAGCCCGCGGCCCCGGCGGCAAGAGGCGGCAGCGGCGGCGGCGGCTTCCGCCCGCCCGCGGGGCCCGCCGGCGCCATCCGCCGGCTGCCCTCGGGCGCGGGCGCGGGCGGAGGAGGGGGCCTGACGTCGGCGCCGAGCACCACCGACCCGGCGCTGCTCAAGCTGCCGAGCGGCGCCGAGGAGCTCGGCATGGTCGAGGCCTCCAACGACCCCAACCCCGACTGGAACGACTACGTCGACCCCAACGAGCTCGGCGACGAGGACGAGCTGTTTTACGGCGGCGGAGGGGGCGGCCAGGGCGGCGGCGGCGGCGAGGGCGAGGAGGGCTGGGCCTACGGCGAGGACGACGGCGGCGGCGGCTACTACGCCTACTACGACGAGCAGGGCAACGTCGTCGGCTACTACCCGGCCGATGGCGGCGGCGGCGGCGGCTACGAGGGCGGAGGCGAGGAGTATGGCGTCGGCGGCGAGGGGGCCGGCGGCGGTGGGTTCGGCGCCGAGGGCGGCGGCGGCGGCGACGGGGGCTTCGCCGACCCGGCCGACATCCCCCTGTGCAGCGAGTACGCGGCTTCCGGCCGGTGCCGGCGCGGCGAGCGGTGCCACCTGATCCACGGCGACGAGTGCGAGGTGAGTTCGTCTTTTTCGTTTTCTCCTTTTTTTGATGTTGGTTCGACGGCGGTGTGGTGGCGGCGGCGCCCTTGCTTTGCGAGCCCACGTCCCCCCCCCCCCCTCTTGCCGACCCCTTCTCCTCCCTTCACCCACCACCCTCCTCCCCCACCACCAAACACTCCCCCCGGCCCTTTCTTGTAGGGGTGCGGCCAGTTCTGCCTCCACCCCTACAACCCCGAGCTGAACGACGAGCACCGCGCGTCGGCCGGCTGCAGCGGGGCGGCTCGGGCGGGGGCGTCGGCGGCAGCGGCGGCGGCGGGCAAGGGTGGAGGAGGCGGCGGAGGCGGAGGCGGCGGCGCCCCGTCCTCGTCCGCGACCCCCGCCGCAGCCGCCGACAAGCTCGCCGACAAGCTCGGTGGCGCCAAGCTGGGCTAGAAAAGGTTGGGCCGGCAACGGACCTCTCTCGCTCTCTCTCTCGGAAACAAAAACGGACGAACGAACAAAAACGGGCGGCGGCGCCGCCCGCGGAAAACAAAAACCAAGAACACACACGCTAACGCGCACGCCCCCTCCCCCTCTCTTTCCTCCTCTTCCCCCTCCCCCCCTCCCATCTCGAACCCGTCCGTTGCCCTCCTATCCACCACCCACTATCCATCATCCATTTAGCTGTGCCACCGCGCGCTCATCCACCCGTACGACACGGCGGCGGCCGACGCGCACCGCGCGCAGTGCGGCCGCGCGCGCGAGCGCGCCCTCGCACGCCAGCGCTCGCGCCACGTCGAGTGTTCCATCTGCCTCGAGCGCGTCCTCGACAAGGAGCTGCCGCAGGACCGCAAGTTTGGCCTCATGACGGGCTGCGACCACGCCTTCTGCCTCGGCTGCATCCGCGCGTGGCGGGGGCAGGCCAACGGCGGCGGCGGCGGCGGCACGGGCGGCGGCGGCGGCGGCGGTGGCGACCCGAGCGACCCCTTTGCTTACGACGCGGGCCCCTTGCCGGCCGAGGCCGCGCGCGCGCGCCTGGCCGCGGCCGCCGTGGCGTTTGAGGACGACGACGACGAGGGAGGAGCGGGCGACGGCGGCGGCGCCGGCGGCGCCGGCGGCCCCGCCGTCCCCACCCCGGACTCGTCCGCCCTGCGCTCCTGCCCGCTCTGCCGCCAGCCCACGCACTTTGTGGTCCCGGCCCTCGCGTGGCCCGAGAGCGGCGCCGACAAGGAGGCCGTCGTCGCGGCCTACAAGGCGCGCCTGGCGCAGACCGAGTGCTCGCACTTCGCGCGGGGCCAGGGGCGCTGCCCGTTTGGCACCTCGTGCTTCTACCGCCACGCCTACGCCGACGGCACGCTCGAGCGGCGCGACCTCCCCCCGGACCTCAAGCGCGCGGCGGACGCCGACGGCGCGCTGCGCGTGCTGGCGCCCGTGACGCTGTCGTCGTTCTTCGAGACGGCGTCGGCGCGGCGGGCGTTGAGGGGGTCGGCCGGGCGGGGGCGGGGACGGGGTGGTGGTGGTGGTGGAAGTGGTGGTGGTGGTGGTGGTGGTGGCGCGAGCGGAAGCTAGCGACGGGCGGAGAGTGGTGGTTGGTGGCACGCGAGTGCACCCCATCACTCCTCCCCCGCCGCCGAGCCGGTGTAAACAAAAGAAAGCAAAACGCGCTGTCGCCGATGCAGCAGCAGCAGCAGCAGCAGCGGTCGCCCGGAGGCGGCGGCGCGCCGCTGTCCCCCGGCGGCGCCGGCGACCAAACCAGCGCTCGCCCGTCGCCGCCGCAAGCCGCCGCCGAGACGCACGATAGAAAGAGAGGCGCCCGTCCCTCTCTCCCGACCGTCAAACACTTTGATTTTTTTACCCCCTCAACAGGCATGCAAGCTCTCGCGCCGCGCTCTCGGCCCGCCGCTTACGCAGCAGAGGAGGCCCCTACGCGGCCGGCGCGAAAAGGAAGGAGAAAAGCGGAAGCTCCTCCTTCCGTTGTTCGACGATCGCCAGGCGCCGCGTCCAGGAGACGCCCCGCCGACCTCCTCCTCCTCGATGCGCGCCGGCCGTGCGCTGCGTGTTCCGCGATCGCTGGTAGTAGTGGCAGCACCAGCAGAACTAGCACCAGCATCAGCAGCACAGCGGCGTCGAGCGTGCGTCGGCGAGCGCGCGCGGTGGCGGTGGTGGTGGCGGCAGCGGCCAACGCGAGCAGCGGACAACAGCAGCGACCCCCCAGCCCGCCCCGCGACTACGACCCTGCCGACGAGGTCAGGTACCGCGCCGTCTTTGCCATCCTGACGCGGCTACTGGCCGAGGAGCAGCAGCAGCAGGAGCAGGAAGAAGCAGAGCAGGCGACGGCCCCTCCCAGCAGCAGCCCCAGCCCCAGCCGCCTCGTCGCCTTCGTGCGCGCGCAGCCCGCCGCCGCCCTCTCCGTACCCTTTTTGTGCTGGCTCGCTGACCTCGAGGCCGCGGCCCCACCCCGGTCCGCGCAAAAGCTCGCCCTGGGAGCTCTCTGCGAGCGCCTCGTCTCCCTGCGCGAGCAGGGGGAGCGCGAGCAGGGCGCAAGGCTGTATGGCGCGACGCTGCGCGCGCTGGGGGGCGGGGACCCCGGTCGCGCGGCCCTGGTGGCTTCCGACCCGCGCGCGTACCAGGCGGCGCTGTCGGTGGCGCTGACGGGCGAGGCGCCGCCGAGTACTGATGAAGAGGATGACGAGGAGGAGGAGGAGGAGGAGGATTTGGAATTTGGGTTTGAGGGAGACGAGGCAGACCGCCAAGGCGCGGCCGACGGTGGTGGCGCCCTGACGCAGCAGCAGCAGCAGCAGCAGCAGCTCCCGGCCGCGTCGCGCCTCTCGTTCGGCAAGCTGTTGCGCGCCGCCCCGCCCGCCGCGCTGACCCCGGCGGGCGTGGCCGCGGGCCTGGCCGCGGCCGAGGAGCTCGCGGGCGAGGCGCGCCAGCGCCGCCGCTCGTCGCTGGCGGCAGTCGTCGGGCGCTCGCCGCTGTCGGCCGAGGCCGAGGCGTCGCTGCTGGCTGGGTCCGTGGCGTCGCGCATCCTCGACCTGCTGCTGGGACTGGGGACGGCGGAGGAGCGGCTGGCGCTGCTGCCGGACTGCTTCACGCCGCCGCCGGACGTCGGCGCTTCGGCGGCGAGTGGTGGTGGTGGTGGCGGAGGTGGGAGCGGGGGCGGAAGCGGGAACGCGGAGGGACAAGAAGAGCAGGAGACGGAGGAGCTGTGGTGCACCCCGCTGCAGCTGCTGGTCGAGGTGGAGGCGCGGCTGCGCGCGGCTGAGGGGGGAGGTGCTGAAGGCGGTAGCGCGGGCGTCGGGTTGTTTGGCGGGACGGGGGTGGTTGCCGGAGCGGGGGCCGCCGCGGGCGCGGGCGGCGGCGGCCGCGCGATCGGCAGCGGCGGCGGCGGCGGCAGCGGGACGGCCGACCCGGCGGCGCTGCGCGAGCTGCGCGCGGCCATCCGCTCCAGCTGGATGGAGGGGCTGCCCGGGGGGAGCGGCGGAAAGTGATGGATTGGTTCGTGATTGGTTTACTCATCCCAGTGCTGCGTTGCAAAAAAAAGTATTCTAAAAAAAACTCGTCTCACGCCCGGAAGCTCCCGACCATCGCCCGCAACGCCTCTTCCCCCCCGGCCTTCCACTGCCGGTCGGTCGCCGCGCCCACAAAGATGTACACGAGGCCCTTCCGGACCGTCACCGCCGCCAGACGGTGAGGGCCCGCAGGGTCGTACGTCGATCCGAGGATCTGGAGGTCGTAGAATTTTTGCTCAGTTCCGTCGGGCGCCGCAGCCGTGCGCGTCGACGCCGCCACCAGGTCCTCGTCCTCGTAGCCCTGCCCCGTGATCAGCGGGCCGATCGCGCGCGCCACGTTCTCGGGGGAGCCGAGGGTCTCGACCGTCGCGCCCCCGCCGTCCTCCTTGGCGCTCGGGAGGAGCTTTTGGATGATCACGCAGCACAAAAAGACCTTTCCGATCGCGGCGGAGCTGAAGACCGCCTCGTAGAACGGCTCCACGCAGTTGGGGAAGCAAAAGTCGCCAGTCAGCGCGTTGGTTAGCCTCCCCTCCTTCATCTCCCCCTCCAATCCCCAGCTGTACAGGGGGGGCTTGATCACCCCCGCCCGCATCGACGGCGTGGCGCGCGCGTCGGGCGCGTAGAGAACGTAGCCCTCCGGCAGGCCCATCGAAGCCGGGGCCGGCGGGAGGTAGCTCCCGACGGCCTTGGCGTCGGCGGCGGCGCGGGCTGCGGCCGGCCGGGCCGGGGACGCCAGGAGGAGCGCGCCGGACAGGAGCACGGGGCTCGCGGCCGCGGCGGCGAGGGCGGCGCGACGCGAGACGACGGGCGCGCGTGGCGCGGGCGCAGCGGTGGCGGCGGTGGCGGCGGCGCTCGTGCTGGCGGCGGCGGCGTCGTCGGACGACGACGCGCTGAGCATCAGCTGAGCATCGTCTGGGTGGCGCTCGGCGCAGTTGTAGAGATCTCCGCTGCCGGCCGCGCGCGCGCGCACGGGGAGCGCGCGGCGGGTGGAGGTGCTTTTGCAGGGGCTGGCCTTGGCCGTGCGCCCTGCGCCGCAGATCGCGCCCGACATGGCTGCAAGTTTTATTTCAGGCCGCGGTACTTCCAATGGGCGCAGGGGCAGCGCGAGTACGGGTGTTGTTTGGGGTGTTGAGTTGTGGAGGCAGTGTGTGCGTGGGAAGAAGCAAGAGGATGTGGGGGGGAGAGGGGGAGGGAGAGGGAGAGGGAGAGGGAGAGGGAGAGGGAGAGGGAGAGGGAGAGGGAGAGGGAGAGGGAGAGGGAGAGAAGAGCAGGCCCCTCGACAGACACTTCTCTCTCCCCTTCTTGACCCGTTCAATCCACCCCCCCGCGCACACACAACACACACGCAACACAACCGACCCCCTTGGACACCACCACCCACGCGCGAGCACCTTACCCAGACCAGACCGAAACCCGGGCGCGCGCAAAAGCAAAAGCAAAAGCAAAAGCAAAAGCTCGAGTTCAAAAGAGCTCACAACGACGCCTCCCCCCTTCTTCTTCTTCTTCCGCCGCACAACAGACAGACGCCGTCCCGCTTATTTGACGGGATGACGGCGGAGGGCGGCGGCGGCAGCGAGAAGGACATGGTGGTGAGACAGGAGCGGCTGGGCGCGAGAGGGAAGCGGGGCAAGGAGCCAACGACGACGCGCGCCGAACCGCCGCCGCCGACGCTGCCGCGCGCGCGCTGTGCCGCCACCTCTCGAGTCCAATCGCTTACTCAACAAGCCAACCAAAACCAAACACACAAACAACAAACAACAGGACTACATGCTCAAGCACATCATCCCCGTCCTCGACGACGAGGACGGCGTCCCCAGCACCAAGTGGCGCGGCTGGCACCCCATGCTCAACGCGTTTGACGTGCCGCGCGACCCGGGGGCGGAGCGCGTGTTTGTGCTGACAGCGCAGCGCCTGCTGGCGGAGATGCTGATCACGTACGAGGAAGAGGAGCCGCGCGAGGCCGAGGTTGGGGGCGGAGTTGGCGTGGCGGCGGCGGCGGCAGGAGGACCGCGCGCGCGCGCGGGCGGGCAACAGCCGCAGCCGCAGCCAGCGCGCCGGGGAGCCGCCCCGTCGCCGGCCCACCACCACCATCAACCACAACCACCACAGCAACAGCGCCCGCACCGGACGACGACCCCGGCCGCCGCCATCTTGGACGTCACCACCCGCCACGCCTTCCAAGCCCCGCTGTCGCAGCTGCTCGGCTCGCAGCCGGACGCCCCCACCTACCCCAGCGAGGAGGGGGAGGGCCGCGGCGGCGGCGACAACGACGATAACGGCGGCCGTCTGCCGCCCCTGCGAATGCGCGTGGTCGACGAGATGCTGGTGGCTGCTGGCGGCGGCGGCGGCGGCGGTGGCGGCGGCAACAACAACGGCGGCGCCGGACGCACGACCACCCACTACCGCGTGGCGTTCGAGGGGCACGACGAGTCGCAGGACGTTTGGGCCCCCGCGCGCGAGATCCGGCGCAGCGGCCCGCGCGCGCGCGCGGCGCTCGAGGCCTACCTTGCGAGCGCGAGCAGGCGGGGCGCGGGACGCGGCGCGGGCGTGCGCAGCGCGCGCCGCTCGTGTTCGCGTCGCTGCCGGCCGCGGCGGGTCGGCGGGCGGCGCCATGATTTGCGGCACGCGGACGTGGCGCTCGTCCGGGGAGGCGGGAGGGCGCTTGCCAGGGGACTCGCCCCTAGCTGTCTTGCGCTTCTCGGCTGCGTCGGGCCCCTCCTGCGCACGGCCGCGCAGCGCGCGCCGGCCATGGCCGAGCAGGTCACGGACGGCCTGCGAGCACCTGTTTGCGGGCGACCTGTCGACCGTGGCGCCGATGCCGCCGCGCCACCTGCCGTCTGGTGGCGGTGGTGGTGGCGGCGGGAGCGGCACGGCCGCGGCCCCCGCGTCAGTGGGGCGCCCCCAACAACAACAGCAGCAGGCGCCGCCGCAGCCCTCCCCCGCCCGCCCCCACGCGCCGCCGCCCCCTCTCGACCCGGCGGCCATGGCGGCGCAGGCCGTCGCCGCGCTCGCCTCGCCCGCGCGCGGGGGGCAGCAGGCGCCCGCTCCGGCGGCCCGGCTGGCCACTGAGGCGCTCGAGGCGCTGCTCGGGGCGGGCGGGGCGGCCCAGCAGCAGCAGCAGCAGCAGGGAGAGCAACAACCGCCGCCCCCGCAGACGGCCGCGGCGCGCATGGCCACGCAGGCGGTCGCGGCGCTCGTGGCATCCCCGCCGCAGCCACAGCGGCCGCTGCCGCAGCGGCGGCCGGCGGCGGTCGCCGGCGGGCTGGCCGGCGTGATGGCGCTCGCGCTCGGGGCGCTCAAGGCCGGCGGCGCGCTGCCCTCGCCCTCCCGCCAGGCCGCCGCCGGGCTGATAGGGCCGCCGTCGCCCGTGCTCGAGCGCCGCGCGCCCCCCGCTGCTGCTGCCGCTGCTGCGGCGCCAGCCGCCGCTCCCGCCGCTCCCGCTCCCTCTGCCGCCGCCGGCCGCTCCTCCAAGCGCACGCGCGAGGAGGAGGAGGAGGAGCCGCCAGCGGCCGCGCCTTCGCAGCAGCAGCAGGAGGCCGCTCGCCTGTCGACCGGCCACAAGCGCCCCAAGCAGCAGGCCGTGCGGCGGCAGACGCGCAGCCAGGCGGCGGCCGCGAGCGAAGAGGAGGACAAGCCGACTGGGGAGGGGGGCGCGCCCGCCGCGGCTGCTCCCGCTGCTCCCGCGCCGGCTGCGGCAGCTGCCCCTCCTCCCCCGCCCCCGGCCGCGCCGCAGCCCTCGAGCCGCCCCTCGCGCAAGCAGAGGCACCCGCAGCAGCGCACGCTGGACATCCTGGAGGCCATGGCCGAGGGGCAGGAGGAGGCGGTGGCCGAGCAGCCGCCGGCGCGCCGGCCCGCGGCGCTCCCGTACCCGCCGCCTCAGTCGCAGCGGCAGCAGCAGCAGCAGCAGCAGCGGCAGCAGCAGCAGCAGCCGCACCCGATGGTGGCCGAGGCCTTGCAGGCCGCCATGAACAGCCGCACGCCCGCCCGCGCGCCCCCGTCCCCCGCCACCGCCGGCGGCGGAGGCGTAGGCGCAGTCGGCGGGGCCGCGGGCGGCCAGCTCACGCAGGAGGCGCAGCGCATCGCCGCGCGCACAGAGGCGATGCGGCGCGCGGCCGAGGAGGGCGGCGGCGGCGGCGGCAACAACGCGTCCGGGGCCAACAGCCCCGTGGCGAGCAACGTGACCGCGCGGCTCGCCGGGCTGGTGCCCTCGGTCGCGCCCGCGAGCGTCCCGAGCTCCCCGCTCCTCAACCGCGGGGCGGCGGCGGCGGCGGAGGGCGGCGGCGCGCCCAGGCTCATTCTGCAGACGGGGCGGCGCGGCGGTGCGGGCGGCGCGGGTGGCGGCGGCGCGGCGGCGCCGGCGGCGCCTGGGGCGGCCGCGGCCGCGCCCCACCGCCCGACGCGCCCGGAGACCCAGTTTGGCCTCGCCGACGGGTTCCTCGACGCGGCCGCGGAGGCGACCACCAAGCCGCGGCGCCTGCCGGCGCACCTGCGCGGCGCCGGAGGCGGGGGCGCGGGCGGGGGCGCGGGCGCGGGCGGGCGCCCCTCGCGCCTGGGCACCGGCCGCGGCAGCTGAAAGCGTGTTGGTTACGCCCAAAAAAAACCGACAAAAAGAAGCGCGCCGCATTTCATTGCTTGTTTCTTGTCCTTGATGACGCACACGACCCGCAACACTGTCCATCCCGACGTGTCGGCTAGAAGCACATTGTTACAACTCTTGGATTTGCCCCTTCTCTCTCCATCACCCAAACAGCCGCCCCAGCACCACTGCTTGCTGCTGCGGCTGCTGCTGCTGCTGCCCCGCCGGCGGCGCAAACGGCCGCGTCGGCAGTGTCGACAGCGCGCGCCACGAGGCGCCGTCCCAAACCCTCGCCCCCTCCACGGGGGACCACCGCGAGCCTGTCCACACCTGCCCCGCGCGCACGGGCGCCCAGCGCGCGCCCGTCCACACCTCGCCCTCGACCAGCGTGCCGGCGGGGCCGCCGCTGCTCGAGAGGACGGTGTAAGCCGCGGGGGTGAGGGTGCGCACGCGCCCGGGGCCCGTCCCCCCGCCGCCGCCCTGCTCCTCGGCCGGCATCGGGAAGGCCGGGGCCGTGGCGATGTCCCCGACGTCGACCAAAGGCTGCTGCGCGGGATTTGCGACGAGGGACAGGCGCCCGTCGTTGTTGTTGTTGTTGCCGTTGTTGGCCGCCGGCGCGAGGACAAGCCCCCCAGGGCCGGCAGGTAAAAACGCTGAGGCCGGGAGCGCGGCCGTGGCCGCGCCGGCGCCGGCCGAGCTCGCGGCGGCGTCGGCGAGAGAGGCGCCAGGACGCAGCTGCATCTGGAGCTGCTGCTGCAGTGACAGCTGTTGTTGTTGCTGTTGTTGTTGGGGCGCGAGCGCAAACGCCTGCGGCTGGCCCTGCTGCTGCTGGGGCAGCATCCGCGTCTCTGGCACGGGCGCCTGCCACGCCGGAAACTGCTGGTGCTGCTGCTGCTGCTGCTGCTGCTGCTTCTGCTGCTGCTGGTCGCCGCCCTCCGGCTCCTGCTGCAGCGGCGGCGCAAAGCTGCCGCCGTCAAAGGTCGTGCCGGCGGGGACGAGGTCGGCGCTCAGCAGCCCTGCGGGCACGGACGCAACAGAAGGCGAGGCGGCCGCCGTGGCGGAAGCGGGGGCGGTGGCCGCCGCCGCAGAAGGGGCAGCCCCCCAGCCGCCCCAATTGAACACGTCGCCTGTTGCCGGGAGGCCCGCCGACAGGCTCGAGATGCCCGTCTTGCGGCTCGCGAACGAGGGCTGCTGCAGGAGGGCGCGGCGGGCGCCGGTGCCGCCGCCGCCGCTCGCCGCTGCGCGCGGCACGCGGCGGCGGGCGACCGATGGCGGCGACAGAGCCTGCTGCTGCTGCTGCTGCTGCTGTTGCTGCTCACCGTCAGGCGCAGCCCTGCGCGGCTCGGGTCCGTTTGACGGCACCGGCATCGCCGACTCCTCCTCGAACGGCGCGGGCAGGCGGGACGCCACCGCCCCGAGCCCCTCCTCGCCGCCCGCCGTCGCCTCCGAAGACGACGGCGACGACGACGACAGCAGCGCGGCGGCGAAGGCCGCGTTCTCCATGGCCGCCACCTGCGCGTCCGTCCAGCCCGCGCCCGCGCGCGCGGCGCTCGGGTACATCTGCGCGAGGCGCTTGCCCGCCGCGTTGGCGCTCCTGGGGGCGCTGCTGCCGCTGCTTCCGCTGCCGCCGCTGCCCTCGCCCCCCGCGGCCGCCACCGACGCCGCCGCCGCGTTGGCGCTCCTGGGCGCCCGAGCCCCCCCTCCTCCTCCTCCTCCCGCCCGCCCGCCCGACGCCATCCGCCCCCCATCACTCCTGCTGCCCGGCCCGGCCGTGCGGAACCCGTCCCCCGTCGCAAAAGTGTTGCCCGTGTACCGCCAAACCTGCAGCTCGCTCCCCTGCGTGACCGCCACCCCGTTGGGGTTGAACGGCGGCTCGTTGGCGCGGACAGGCATCCCCCCTGTTGCGCTCATCCACTTGTTATACCACCCCTTCCACCCCGTCTTCCACCGCACCCAGTAGCTCACCCACTTGTTCCCGTAGTACTGCTGCATCTCGCGCACCTTGGCGTACCACTCGTCGTAGCGCGCCCCCGCCGTGCTCACCCACGCCTGCGCGGCCTCGGGCGACAGGAGCGACAGCGCCTCGATCTCGGCCGCGGACAGCGCGTCGGCCGAGCGCAGGAGGGCCTCGGGCGCGCGCGCGAGGGCGGCGCTGCTGAGGCTGTCTGTGCCGGTGCTGTCTCCCGCGGCGAGGCCCGGGATCTTGCGCGCGAGGCTGCGCTCGAGGTCGGCGCGGGACAGGGCCGCGGCGGTCCCGGCCATGGCCGCCGAGACGAGCGCGGCGGCCGCGGTGGCGGTGCGGCGCGCGTCGCGCTCGAGCAAGGAGGGGTCGGACGCGTACTTGGGTGCGAGCGAGGGAGGCAGGGTTGGCGGTTGTTGCTGTTGTGTTGGTTGCTCGTCGCCGCCGCGTCGCACGGGGGAAAGGGCGTCAGCGTCGATGAGCGCAGGGCGCAGCGCGCGCGGCCGGCGCAACTGCTGTGCTTGTGGTGGCTGTGTGGCGGCCGGTGCCGCCGGGCGCCGCCGCCGCCTACGCGTCTTCAGCCGCCGCAGCCGGGCCGTTTCGGCTCGCCGGCGCAGGGGGCGCGGCGGGCGCCGGTGCCGCCGCCGCCGCTCGCCGCTGCGCGCGGCACGCGGCGGCGGGCGACCGATGGCGGCGACAGAGCCTGCTGCTGCTGCTGCTGCTGCTGTTGCTGCTCACCGTCAGGCGCAGCCCTGCGCGGCTCGGGTCCGTTTGACGGCACCGGCATCGCCGACTCCTCCTCGAACGGCGCGGGCAGGCGGGACGCCACCGCCCCGAGCCCCTCCTCGCCGCCCGCCGTCGCCTCCGAAGACGACGGCGACGACGACGACAGCAGCGCGGCGGCGAAGGCCGCGTTCTCCATGGCCGCCACCTGCGCGTCCGTCCAGCCCGCGCCCGCGCGCGCGGCGCTCGGGTACATCTGCGCGAGGCGCTTGCCCGCCGCGTTGGCGCTCCTGGGGGCGCTGCTGCCGCTGCTTCCGCTGCCGCCGCTGCCCTCGCCCCCCGCGGCCGCCACCGACGCCGCCGCCGCGTTGGCGCTCCTGGGCGCCCGAGCCCCCCCTCCTCCTCCTCCTCCCGCCCGCCCGCCCGACGCCATCCGCCCCCCATCACTCCTGCTGCCCGGCCCGGCCGTGCGGAACCCGTCCCCCGTCGCAAAAGTGTTGCCCGTGTACCGCCAAACCTGCAGCTCGCTCCCCTGCGTGACCGCCACCCCGTTGGGGTTGAACGGCGGCTCGTTGGCGCGGACAGGCATCCCCCCTGTTGCGCTCATCCACTTGTTATACCACCCCTTCCACCCCGTCTTCCACCGCACCCAGTAGCTCACCCACTTGTTCCCGTAGTACTGCTGCATCTCGCGCACCTTGGCGTACCACTCGTCGTAGCGCGCCCCCGCCGTGCTCACCCACGCCTGCGCGGCCTCGGGCGACAGGAGCGACAGCGCCTCGATCTCGGCCGCGGACAGCGCGTCGGCCGAGCGCAGGAGGGCCTCGGGCGCGCGCGCGAGGGCGGCGCTGCTGAGGCTGTCTGTGCCGGTGCTGTCTCCCGCGGCGAGGCCCGGGATCTTGCGCGCGAGGCTGCGCTCGAGGTCGGCGCGGGACAGGGCCGCGGCGGTCCCGGCCATGGCCGCCGAGACGAGCGCGGCGGCCGCGGTGGCGGTGCGGCGCGCGTCGCGCTCGAGCAAGGAGGGGTCGGACGCGTACTTGGGTGCGAGCGAGGGAGGCAGGGTTGGCGGTTGTTGCTGTTGTTGTTGCTCGTCGGCCGCCGCTGTCGACACGAGGGGGAGGAGGGGCAGCAGCGCGATGAGCAGCAGGAGCGCGAGCGGCGGCGCTGGCCGGCGCTGCTGCTGCTGCTTGTGGTGCTGCTGTGGCCGCCGGTGCCGCCTGGCCGCCGCCGCCGCCGACGACGGCGACGGCGAGCCGCAGCAGCCCCCCATCATCGTGGCCGGGCGCGGCGGCGGGCACGTCGTGAGGATGGTGGGTATGGACAGAGGCATTGGTCTCTTTATTGGCCAATGTTGGGGGGAGGCGCGCTTTGGCTTGCGCGGAGCGAAGAGGAAGAAGAGGTGCGAAGTTGGCCTTCTCTCAGCCCCCGAGTCCTTCCGCTTCTCCGCGCGGTCGCCCCCGCCTCTCGAGCCGCCGAACGCGGCGCGCGCGCGGCGCGACTGCTTATTGGGCCTCTTGCGCAACTACCGGCGTGGGTTTAATCCCTCGGAGACCGCTGCGGACGCGCGCGCGGGCGCAACAGCAAGCGGAGGCTGGGTGGGGGCCTGCGGGGGGGAGGGTGGAGAGACAGGAGAGAGAGAGATGTGCTTGCGCCTGGGTCGTTTTTGTGTTAAAGCAGTTGGCCACACAGATGGCGTGGACGGGGAGAAGGAAGTATCGATGCGTGTGTTTGGGGGGGTAAAGCTGGCCGCGCCGACAAGCCATAATCAAAAAAACAAGTCCTCGTCGTCGTCGCCGCCACCGCCGCCGCCGGCAGCCCCGCCAGCGCCGCTCCCCGGGAGCAGCAGCATCAGCGGGTTTTTGCCGGTGACGCCGCCACGGCCACCCCCGCCACCATCCCGGGAGGACGAGAAGTCACGCAGCAGGGGGTTTCCCCCGCCCGGCAGCGGCTCGGGCTCGTCGAACGCGCGGCTGAGGGCGCGGTAGTGCGAGCGCCGCCGCGCTTCTGAGGCGGCGGCCGCGGCGGCCGCGGGGGCGCCCTCGGCGCGCCGTTTGTCGTCGACGCGCTCCTGCTCCGCCGCGCGCCCCTCGGCTCGCCGGAGGTCGGCGTGCCGCTGCTGCGCGGCGGCGGCGGCAGGCTTTCCGGCGCCTGCTGCTGCTGCTGCTGCTGCCGTTGCTGTTGCTGCATCGCCGCCGCCCGTCGCCCCTAGCCCCCGCTTGCCCTGATTCCGCTGAGCCCCGAGAGGCTCAAGCAGGGCGGTTTCCTTGGGCCGCTTGCCCAAGGCCGTCCCCTCCGTCCACCCCGCCTTTGACAGGAGGGCGTGGCCGACGTTTTGCACGGGGATGCGGGGGCCGCGGGCGGTGTTGGCGTTGGCGTTGGCGGCGTTGCCGGTGTTGGCGTCTGCGGCGGCCCTCTCTCCTGCGCCGCCGCGTTTCCTCTTCGGCAGCACGACCGCGACGCTCTCGCTCGAGGGGTCGAACTGCACGCCGCCGGGCTTGAAGCCCGCGGGTGGTGGTGGGGGTTGCGGTGGTTGGGGCGCGTCCGACGACATGGTTCGGTGAAGGCGGTGTTTCGCTTGCTCTTGCGCTCCGCGCTTCCGTGGTCAGGTCACATGTTGGTTGGTTGGATGGCTGTGGTCGTCGGTCTTGATGCGAGGTTGTGTGTGTGAGAGAGAAGCGGGCGCACTGTTGAAGAAGGGGCGGGCAAGGAGCGCGCGAGCGCCCGGGCGCCACGCGACGCTTGCCGCCCACCCGCGCCGCCGACACAGCGCGCATTTTGCTTCACGTCGCACAGCGCCCTAGCCTCTTGAAAACCAATCCGGCCGACTCTTCAGGACGCAGCGTCACCCCTTGAACTCTACTGATCGCTCGAAACCAAGCGCTCAGAGATAGCCGCGCTCTCTCCCACCAACCAGCGACAACCCACACCAGACCCACACACCACACAGACCACAAACGCGCGCACTCACACACACCCGAACGCGCGCGACAGCCCCCCGAAAAATGCTCGCCGCGCGCGCCCGCGGGGCCCTGTCCCGCGCGCGGGCGTCCCCGGCCGCCTCCTCCCCCTCCTCCTCGCCGGCCGCCATGGTCGGCCGCCGCGCCGCCCTCCTCTCGGGCGGCACGCTCCTGACGCTCACGATGCGTCCCGCTGCGTCCTCGGCCGCCGCCGCCTCCTCGCCCTCCAAGTCGCCCTACGAGCGCGTCCTGCAGGAGGCCAAGTGGCCCGAGAAGTTCCCGCTGGAGGGCCTCCCGGACGTCTTCTCGCGCTACGACGAGTCGGACGACGCGTTCTTCTACGACCAGCCCCGGTTCGTCACGCACATCGACGACGGCGCCATCAGGGCGCTCACGGCCTTTTACGAGAGGACGCTGACGCCCCTCGGCGAGGACGCTGCAGTCCTCGATGTCGCCAGTAGTTGGATAAGCCATTACCCAGAGAGCATGAAGGCGAAGCGGGTGGCGGTGACTGGGCTCAACAAAACGGAGCTCGCGCGCAACGCGAGGGCGACCGAGTTTCACGTGCAGGACCTGAACAAAAACCTGCGCCTCCCCTACGAGGCCGAGAGCTTCGACGCCGCCACGTGCGTCGTCTCTATTGATTATTTAACCGACCCGCTGGGCGTCATGCGCGAGATGCACCGCGTGCTCAAGCCGGGGGGTGCCTTCTACGTGAGCTTCTCCAACCGCATGTTCCCGACCAAGGCGACCAAGATCTGGGTGGAGAGCGGTGAGTCAACGAGAGAGAACCGATCGGCGCACGCCGCGCGAGCCGCGGGACAGAAACTATAAGACCTCACCCACCGATTCAATCCGACCCAAAACAGGCGACCTGGAGCACGTCTACCTCGTGGGCTCCTTCTTCAAGTACTGCGGCGCCCCCTGGTCCGACCCCGTGTGCGAGGACCTGTCCCCGAAAGGGCTCCTGGGACGCCCGTCGGGCGACCCCATGTACGTCGTCTACGCGCGCAAGGAGACCTCGGCTTGATCGGTTGACTGAGGCCTGAGGCGTCCGGCGTCCGTACTCCAGTGGCAAAGAGAGCAGATCGAGGAGTTTCGTGTGTAAACGATTGCCGGGGCGCGCGTTTCTTTTTTGTTTTGCTTGTCTTCGTTGCGGGGGGGCGGGGGGCCGGGAGGGCGCTAGCTCGGTTTGGTCCATTACACCCGACGGACGTCCTCCTCCCAACATCAACAAACCTCCTCACCGCCTCGCCGCCAGCAGCGCCGCGCCCCCGCCAGCACTCCCACCCCCACCCGCCGCCGTCGCAGGCACCTTGACCACGGGCGCGAGCGGCGCGTGCCCGGCGTCCGACAGCGACCGCGCCACCTGCCCCGCGTCGGGTTCGCCCCAGTAGGTGGTCGTGCGCTGCCTGGCCCTCCTGCCCGCAAGCGCAATCAGCCGCTCCATCTCGCGCGGCGACAGTTCCTGCCCGTGCGACGCCCCCGAGGCGCGCGTGATCGACTCGTTCATCAGCGTCCCCCCCATGTCGTTGCACCCGGCGCTCAGCAGCGCGGCCGACGCGCGATGAGGGCCCATCTTCACCCACGAGGCCTGGATGTTTCGAAAATGCGGGTGGAGGACGAGGCGGGCGGCCGAGTGGGCGAGCACGGCCTCGCGCAGGGTGGGGCCCCGGCGGGACTGGCCGCGCAAGTAGGCCGGCGCGTTTTCCGAGACAAAGGGGAGCGGCACGAACTCCGTGAAGAGGCGCCCTTTTGCGCGCGCCTGCAGCCCTTTGAGCAGCAAGAGGTGGTGCGCCTGGTGCGCGTGGGTGTCGACGTGCCCGAACATCATCGTGGCCGTGGCGCGCAGGGGGGGGGGGCGGCTGGCCGACTGGCGTTGGCCCGCCTCGTTTTCCTCCTCCTCCTCGTCCTCCCCCTCCCCCTCCTCCTCGGCCCTCGCGACCGCCGCCGCCGCCTCCATCACCTCGCACCACTCGGAGGAGGAGAGCTTGTCTGGGCAGATCTCGCGCCGCACCTGGTCGTGCAGGATCTCCGCGGCCGTGCCGGGTAGGCTCCCCAGGCCCGCCCTCCTCAGCTCGCGCAAAAACGCCTCGATCGACAGGCCCAGCGTTTTGGCGCCGTGCGAGACCTCGAGTGGCGAAAAAGCGTGCGCGTGGATCAACGGGGCGCCCTTCTTGGCGGCGCGCAGCAGCTCCAGGTACGTCTCCCCCGTCGACTGCGGGTGAATACCGCCCTGCATGCAGATCTCCGTGGCGCCGCGTTCCCAGGCCTCGGCCGCGCGGCGCGAGACCTCGGCCGAGGGGACGAGGTAGGGCGGGTCGCGTCCCGGCGCCGAGGCTCCCGCTCCCAACCCTCCTCCCTCGCCGTCCTCCTCGCCCGGCCGGGCCTTGGAGAACCCGCAGAATGTGCAGCCGTACGTGCACACGTTGGTGTAGTTGAGGTTGCGGTTGACGACGTACGTGACCTCGTCGCCGCACACGCGCCGCCGCAGCGCGTCGGCCGCGGCGCGCACCGCCTCGGCGTCGGCGCCGCGCGCCGAGAGCAGGGCCTCTGCCTCGCGCGGCGTGGGGAACGACAGGTGGTCCTGCTCGCGGTCGTCGCGCTCCGGGTCGAGCAGGCGCTCCAGGAGGCGGCGCAGCGGGGGGGACACCTCTTGCGGGGGCGGGAGGCCGGCCAGCGTGCCGCCGTAGGCGTCGAGCGCGACGGCCCACCCGCTGGGGCCGCCGCCGCCGCTCGCGCGGGGGAGCAGGGCGCCGGAGGCCGGGCGCTTGCTGTTCTGGTTGCTGTTTGTGGTGTTGGCGGGAGCAGAATGAGGAGAAGAAGGCGCCTCAGCGGCGGCGTCCGCGTCGTTGTTGCTGCCGCCTCCGCCGACGGCCGCGGCCTTGTCCTCCTCGTCCGGGACTCCCGCAAACCACCCGCCCAGGCCGCGCGACAGCCCCGCCGCGTCCGAGTGCCGCCGGACGGCCGCGGCCACGCTGAACGCCCCTCCGGCCTCGCCCAGCCACCCCTCCTCCTCGCCTTTCCCCCCTCCTCCTCCTGCTGTTGCGGCAGCGGCAGACCCCCCCAACAGAAAGTAGCGCGGGTAAACCGGAAGGCGCGGCAGCAGCGGCCTGCCGCCCGCTGCCCGCGCGGTCGCGCGCGCGAGGGCGGCCACGTGCGGCCAAGGCCTCTCCGGGTTGACCCAGTCGCGCGTCAACGGGGACACCCCGCCCCAGTCGTTGATGCCGGCGTCCAGCAGCGCGCGCCACGACGCCTCGAGCGCGGCCTCCTCGCCCGCAGAGGGCGGGGACGCGTCCGACTCGAAGCCTTCCCCCACTGCTGCCGCCCCCGTCGTCGCGCCCCGCCCCATCTCGAGCGGCGTCAGGTTGGGCGGCGCCTGCACGCTCACGTCCGCCGGCAGCACCAGCCGCGCGCACGCGGACGACCACAGCAGCTCTTCCAGCGACGCCGAGGGCCACCCCTCTGCCGCGGTGCCCGCCTTTGCCACAAAGTTCTGCACGATCGCCTCCTGAACGTGCCCGTGCCTCGCGTGCAGCCGCGCGATCGCCACGAGCGCCCGCAGCCGCTCCTCGCGCGACTCGCCGATGCCCACCAGGATCCCCGTCGTAAAGGGCACGCGCGCCATCCCGGCCGCCTCGATCGCGCGCAACCTAGGGGTCGGGAGCTTGTCCGGGCAGGTGGAGGCGTCGTGCGCGGCGCCAGGGAGGTTCAAGGCCGGGTCGACGCCCTCGAGCATGAGGCCGCAAGACGCGGAACAGGCCTTCAGGCGCTGGAACCACGCCTCGTCGCACAAACCCGCGTTGACGTGGGGGAGGAGGCCCGTCTCGGCCAAGACGCGGGCGCAGGCGGCCTCGACGTACTCGAGCGTCGAGGAGAAGCCTCCGAGCTCGCGCAGCTCGTCGGACGCCTGGGGCCAGCGGGCCTCGGGGCGGTCGCCAAGCGTGACAAGGGCCTCCGTGCAGCCGCTCCGAGCGCCGGCCCTGGCGACGGCGGCGACCTCGTCGAGCGTCATGAAGACGTGGCGGCCCTGGGCGGGGTCCTGGGCGAAGGTGCAGTAGGCGCAGCTGTCGCGGCAGGCGCGCGTGAGGGGGATGAAGACCTTGGGCGAGAAGGTGATGGGGCGCGGGAGGAGGGGGGGTGCGGGGAGGAGGGGGGGTGCGGGGGCGATGGCGGGGGCGGCGATGGCGGGGGCGGTTTCGCCCGGCCACATCGCGTCGCGGACGGCGCGGGCCTCGGCCATGAGGTCCTCGAGCGAGCTGGAGAGGAGGCGCTCGACGAGCGCGCGCTCGCGGGGCGTGTAGGGCGCGAGGGCCCAGTGCTGCTGCTCTCCGGACGGTGACGCCGCAGCTCTTCTTGCCGCCGGTGCTCCTCGCCGCGTCCCGCCGAGGCGCCTCGCCGCCGCCAGGGAGGAGGATGGCGCCGCGGTCGGCACTGCGCGGCCAGCCCCTGCGCCCGGGGATCGGCGCGTCATCGTCGACTGCGCCATTGGCGGCTAGGAGAGAGAGAGGCGCGCAGAGGCGCGCAGAGGCGCGCCCTCCTCCTCTCTCCTCTCTTCCCCCCGATACGAGGAGGAGGGGAGTTTGTGGTGTTCTCGATGCCGCAAAGGAGGCGGGGTCGTCGGCGGGTCGATTGGGCGTGAGAGAGAGAGAGAGAGAGGAAGAATCGGTTTGAAGTCGCGCCCATCCCTGCGCGCCGGCGCGGCGGGTCTTTCAAGCACGATGCGCGGTCGTCGTCGCCGCCGCCGTCGTCGAACGCTCGCCCTCAAACCGAAAAAAGCAAGAGAAGACAGAGAACCGATTCTCTCTACAGACACTAAGAGATCATCACGCCGGGTAGTACATCCCGAGCACCAGGCGCGCCGGGTTGAAGCGCAGCAGCAGGGCGACGGGGTAGAGGCAGCAGGCGGCGCCGACGGGCCACAGCAGCGCGTCGGCGCGCCTGCCGACAAAGGGGAGGGCGGCGTACCCCAGGAAGGTGCCGTAGGCGTAGCGCGCGAGGCCGACGAAGTAGAGGGTGCAGGCGAGGAGGGCCGGGAGGAAGCGCTCGCGAGGCGCGGCGGATTTTGCTGCCGCCACCAAAGCGGCCGCATCGGCCGACTCGGCCGCGCCCCCGACAACGGTGCCGCCACCCCCACCCCCAACGCCCCCGGCCAGAAGCAGCGGCAGGAGCGCCAGCTGCGCGGCCATCAGCACGGGCACGGCCGACGCGAAGAAGGCGCTGCAGTGCACGTCGAACGCGTACAGCCACTCGACCCGCTGCTGCTGCTGCTGCTGCTGTCCTCCTGCTCCTCCTCCTCCTCCCACCCACCCACCCCCGTTTCCGCCGACGCCGCCGCCAACCCCCCCCCCTCCTCCTCCTCCTCCTCCTCTCAACACCCCGCGGTTGACGACTACCCACCCGACCGTCGCGAGCCCCAATCCCAGCGCCAAATAGTCCACCACCACCGCCCGGAGCAGCGCCAGGACCGCCTGCGCGGGCGAGCGCGCGAGCGCGACGGAGAACGCGACCGAGGCGCCCGCCACCACCCCGGCCACCGCCACGGCAAAGGCCGGGTCGTCGCGCGCCCACGACCCCTTGGTCTGCTTCTGGTAGGCGGCGTGGCGGTGCGCGGCGCGCGGGGCCGCGAGCAGCTGCCACATCAGCCAGGCCGCCGCCTCAAAGTCCATCTGCTGCGGCTTGGCCAGGCGGCCCAAGTAGAGGGCGCGCGTCGTCGGCGGCGCGCCGCTGCCGCTCCCGCCGACGGCCGCCATGCCGGGTGTTTTGCTTGTTGTTTTGTCGGTGCGTCGGAGCGCCCTCCTCTCGGGCGCGCGCCCTCCTCCTCCTCCTGATCCCTCTCCTCCTGCCCGGCACTGGGCTCTTGTTTAGATGGCGGGGGGGAGGGGCGCTTTGGCGGTTATGATGGAGGGGTGAGAACTCGGGCGTCGAGAGCGAGGGAAGGCTTCTCGTCTCTGCGTGTGTGTGTGCGCAAGGAAAGCGGCAGCCGTGCAGAGAGTGTGGGCGCGTGTGATCGATGAGTAAATGCGTCGTTGTTGTTGTGAGTGAGGCAGCGGCGCGAGGGGCGGCGAAGAGAAAAGAGGGCGGGGCTCGCTGTCACGGCGTCGAGGCGCAATCGACGCGTGCCGGATGCGCGAGACGCCGACGCGCTGTCGCTCTTATCAATGGTCTCTCACTTCCCCCCCGCCTCCGCACACAGAAGCCGCGCCGCCCCAACGCGCGCTGCGCCAGCGAGTACTTCAACGACACCGAGCGCTCCCTTTTTCGAACCAAACCCCACTCTTGGAACCCCCCCCCCCTTCTCCTCCTCCTCCCCTTTCCCCTCCTCCCCCCCGACACTCTTCGCCCTCCCCCCCCGCCGCCCGCGATCGTGTCGTGATCGACCCGAGTTGATCGTCAACCCCCCCCCCCTATCGTGTGCCTGCGGGCCACGATCCATCGGCCGCAGCTCGCAGCGCCGCACGACCCAGCAAACGATGGAGACGGCCGGCGGCAGCAGCCAAGGCCTGCGGCAGCGGCGTCAGCGGCGGCGACCAAGCGGCGGCGGCGACAGCGACCGGGCCGCCGCTGCTGACGACGCAGCCCCTAGTAGCAGCCCCGGCCTTGGCAGCTCGCTGCGGTCGCTGCTGCTGCGGCGCTTTGACTCCTGGCGGCGATCTCGTGCACCCGCGCCGCCGCCGCCGACGCCCGAAAACGAAAACGCAAACGCCAACAACGCCAACAACGCCAACAACGCCAACAGCGCCAACGCCAACAACGCCAACAACGCCAACCCCGACCCCGACGCCGCCTTCCTCGCGCACTTTGCCTCGGGCCGCCGCCGCACGGACGTCGCCTTCTTCGCCATCCACGCGGCCATGACGCAGGTCCACCGCCGCGCCTTTGTCTCCCCCCGCGAGGCGCCCGCCTTCCACGCCACCACGGCCGCCCTGCTCCTGTCGCTCTCGTTCGCGGCGCTCGGGCCCGCGGCCTACGGGAGGCGCCGCGCCGCCTTCGCCACCCTCCTCCACCTCCTGTTCACGCTCAGCCGCGCGGTCGTCACGCGCATGGTCGTGGTCCCCTCCCCCGGTCCGGGCGTCGCCGTCGCCGGCGCCGGCGCCGCCGCGGCCGCCGCCCGCACGACCGTCTCCCACTACCCGCACCGCCCCGCCCTGCCCGTGCCCTGGGCGCTCGTCGTCTACAGCGGCTTCCTCTTCCGCCTCTTCGAGGGGCTGGGCCTGCAGCTCGCGCCGACGCTTCCCCTGGCGGCCGCCGTGGCGCTCGCGTACGCCCTCCTCCAAGGGGTGATCGCGGCGCCGGCCCTTTTGTTCGAGCTCTCGGGCGCCGAGGGCTTTGCGCGCGCGCACGCGTGGCACGACGCCGCGGACCGCGCGATCGTCGGGCCCTTGTTGGACGCGATGACGGGGGGTGGCCACGGAGGCGGCTGGCCGCTCTGGTACGGGCCTTCGGGCCCGGCCAGCTGCGCCGCCTGCGCGTCGTTCACGCTCTTCGTGGCGAGCTGCCTGCTCTTGGGCGTGGCGCTGCCGCTGGCGGCGCAGTGGGCGATCGAGCGGCGGGCGCGCGCGGCCTTTCTGCAGGAGCGCTGGCGCGACGAGGCCGAGGCGGCGGCGGCCGCGGCGGCTGCTCCGGCCGCCGCCGCAGCCGCCGCCGCCGCCGCAGCGGCAAACCCCGCGGAAGCATCCCTCGGCGGACGCACCGACAGCCGCACCACGCTGGCGACGACCACGACGACCACGACCACGCCCAGCAGCGCGACGCTCAGCACGGCGCCGAGCGAGGACCAGCCGCCGCCGCTGCCGTCGGCCGTCGTGCTCGACGCCGCCGCTCTGGCCGCGGCCGAGGCGGCCGCCAAGGCGGCGCTCCTCGGGCCGACGCCGCGGTCGCGCCACCGCTCGGGCCGCCTGCAGCAGCAACGGCAGCAGCAGCAGGAACACCCGCCGCTGCTGCCGCCGCCGCTCGCCTCCTCTATCCCCCCTCGGCCCTCTGCCCCGCCGCCGCCGCCCGGCTCCTCCCCCCCCTCGCTCTTCGCGGCGCTCGCCGCCGCCGCCGCCGCCCTCGTCGCGTCGTGGCTCGGCGCCAAGGCCCTCGTATGGGCCGTGCTCGCCGTGAGCACGCCCGAGCAGGCGCTCCTGCTGTGCCCTCCCGGGCCTGTCAGCCCTCAGGAGTGGCAGCGAGCAGCCGCTGAGGCGTCGGCCGCCGGGTTTTGGCGGCGACGGCGGTAACGAGGCGGCGGCCGCTTTTTCTTCCGCGCGCCCCTGTGTTTTGCCCAGACACAGCACACACCGAACAACGGCCTCCCTTCCCCCCCTTGGCGCCGCGCCATCTGCCCGGCCTTTTTTTCTCCTCCGAACGTGCCCGAGGCGCACTCCCCTCTTTCCAAACCCCCACCCCCACCCCCTGGCCCCCTCGCTCGCTTGCTCGCTTCCCTCACCCGGCTTGACGCACGCCCGCCTGTCCTTTTCAGACCCTTTCCTCGGCCCTCCCCTTTTACGCACAATTAGAAAACACACAAAACGAACGCGTGTTGTTGGTGGTTGTCACACACACAGACAGATCGGAAAGTAACAGAAAGAAAAAAAACAAGACGCCTCTCGCCCTCTCGCTTCTCACGGCGCGCCCGACAGCCGCGGCTTGTCGCCGCCGCCCCCGGCCGCCATCCACCCAAACAGAGCCCTCCCGACCCCCTCCCATCGCGCCGCGCTCGCCGCGCTCGCCGCCGCGCGCTGCGCCTCCAGCCGCCGCCCGCCCACCTCGACCTGGATCTGGTCAAGCACGGCCCCCGGGTCGAACAGCGCGCGCTGCGCCTCTGGCCACCCGCCCAGCTCGCCGTCGACGCTCCACAGCTTCACGCTCGCGCTGCGGCTCTCGCGCACGTGGTCGGGGAGCTCGCGGGACAGCGAGGGGTTGGGGCGGAAGCCGACGCGCCCAAACTCGGCCTGCGCGACGGGGGAAAAGAGGAAGCGCGCAAACTCGTCGGCAGCTTGCCGCGCGGCGCTGGGCCGCTTGTTCAAGACCCCGTCCACGAGCGCGAGCGGGCACTCGATGCGCACGTTGGGAGAGGGGACAAAGTACTGAAGCGCCTTGTCCACCCCGACGACCTCGTTGGTCAGCACCGCCTCGTTCTCGTACGTCAGGAGCAGGTCGCCCACGCGCTGCCGGTAAAACACGTCGCTCGCCTCGCGCGCGTCGCGCGGCTGCACGACCACGTTGTCGAACACGCGCGTGACGTACTCGCGCGCGGCTTTGGGGCCCTTGTGCATGCGGTGGCCCCACAGGGCCAAGAAGATCCACCGAGCAACCCCGGCCGTTTTCGGGTTGGCCACGACGATTTTGACGCCGGGCTTTGCCAGGTCGTCCCACCCGCTAAACGCCGTCGGGTTGCCCTTGCGCACGACGACGGCCACCGTCGTCTCGCAGACCACGGAGCGGTTGGGGTACCGCCCGCTCCAGTCCGGGCGGATGAGCGCTCCGGAGGCGGCATGCACGATGCGCTCGACGTCCGGGGGCATGGCCAGGGCCACGAGGTCGGCGGGCAGGCCGTCCGAGACGGCGCGCGCCTGCACGGACGACCCCGCGAACGCGAGGCGGAAGCGCACGTCGACCCCTGTTGCCTTGCGGTGGCGCTCGCGGAAGAGGCGCGTGAGGCGGACGTAGGCGGACTTTGTGACGGCGAACGAGGCGAGGGTCAGGGTGACGGGCTCCGGGGGGGATGGGGGGGGTGGAGGGTGCGGTTGCGGGGGTTGAGGGCGGGCCGCGAGGTCGGGGAGGGTTGGGTTGAGCGGGGGTGGCGGGGGTGGGGGGGGGGAGGTTGGGGGGGGGGAGCCGTTGAGGGCGGGCTTGAGGAGCGGCGGTGTTTGTGCTGCTGTTGTTGCTGTTGTTGCTGCTGCTGCTGCCGCTGCTGCTGCTGCCGGTCGCCTGCGCGGCCGGGTGCCGCTGCTGCTCTTGCTGCTGCGCGCGGGCAGGCGCGGGCCGCGCGGGCCCAGGTTGAGGGCAGGTGGCGTCGTTCCCGCGCGGCCTGCCACTGCTGCTGCGGATGCCGCGACCGCAACGGCGGCGGCACGCCGGCGGCGGGGCCCCGCCTCGCGCCCGCCGCTTGGCCGCCCGGTCGCGATCGTCATCGTCGGCGCCGGTGCTGCTGATGCTGATGCTGATGCCGCCCCGGCCGCCGCCGCCGGGAGCGGCATGGCTTGGTGGGAGGAGGGCGCGGGCGCGCCGGAGTGATGGGGGGCGAGAGGGGCGGGAGTGACAGAGAGAGCCGACCGTCGGGGGGTCGTGCGTGTGTGTGTTGGTTTCGCGGTTGGTTGAGTTGTTGTTGGGTTTGCGCGCGCGCGCGCTGTGCCTAGTGGTAGTCCCGAAACGAGGGTTGAAGGAGGGGGTCGCGGTGTGTGGGGGGCTCTGAGAAAAGCCCCCTCTGGTTTTGGGGGGGGGGGAGGAGGAGGGGAGAGGAGGAGAGAGCACCCGCGCATCGTTCCCCCATTCACAGACACCCCCTTCGAAGAAAACCAAATCGCTGCGTTGATTATCGACGCGCGGGAACCCTAAAACACCAAGAAGAAGGACCACGTCAAGGTGCGCGAAGGAAGCAAATCAGCAGGCCGAGACGCGCGCCCCTGTCCGACTTTCCTCCCAAATTGGAGCTCCTTTTTGCGCCCGCCCCCAGGCCCCCCCGGGCCCCCCTTGGCCCGGCGCGCCGGGAGCGTTCAGCACCTGTGCTCTCTGGCTTGCATCTCGCGGCAAATTGGGGCGGCGAGCGTGGCTCGGGGCGGCGTACGGGGCGGTCGGAGAGAGGAGGCTCCACCAACCCCTCTCAGCAGCGCCCGTCGTCCCCCCGCCAGCGCGCCCTTTGCGCCGTGCACCCTGGCCCCTCCCCGGGCGCGCGCGGGCCATCGGACGCCCGTGGTATCGCAGCGCGCGCGACCGGGCGGCGAGCGGCGGCGGGGCACAAGTTTGCGGCAGCAAGGGGCTGACCTCGGTGCGCGCGCGCGCGCGCGCGCGAGCGCGAGCGCCGCCGCCGGCGGGCGCCCCGGCCGAGCGCTCGCAGTTGCGGCGTCCCCTCTGGCGCTTGCTTGCGACACCGCCGCCTTTCTTGCGCCCGCGCGCCCTCCGCCCCCCCGCCCTCTATCCCCCCAAAACGCAGCCCCCACACACGCTTGCTCACGCCCGTGATTCGACCCCGGCCCCTCGTGCCCTCCAAACGCGCCCCCAATCACGAACACCGACACTCACACTCACAGGAACAAAAGCCTTCTTCTCCCCAATCGCCCCCCGCCCACAGACCCGCGCCCCCCCCGTCCCGTCAGACACCGCGAGCAGGGACGCTCGAGGCGACCTCCGCAGCCGCCTTCAGGGCGCGCGCGCCGCCGCCGCACCGGCCGCGCCGCACGCGCGGGCGAAGAAGGGGGGTTTATCCTCCGCTTCTTCACCTCCTTGAAGGGGTGGTGAGGAAGAGAAGAGAAGAGGCCTCCCTCTCCCTCCCTCTCCCTCCCCCTCTCGGTCCCAACCCCGAGAGAGAGACAGAGAGAGAGAGCGAGAGGGACCAACACAACCCACAACAACATCAAAACCATGCCCTCCGTCCGCCACGACGCGCCGCCGTCGCGCCCGCCGCTCGCGGGCGCGGCCGCGCGCACGCGCTGGCTCTGGCTGCGCTGCCTGGCCGGCGCCTGCGCCGCGGGCCTGCTCTCCGCCGTCGTCCTCCTCGGCGTCGGCGCGCTCGCCCTCACGGCCCTCCTCCCGGCCTACCTCGCCGCCGAGCTTCTCTTCGCAGTCCATTTCTTCCGCCGCCGCGCGCGCCTGTCGGCCCTGCCGGGGCCCGACCGCCCGCACGAACCTCGAGACCACGACGGCGACGCCGTCTTTGAGCGCTTCATGGCCATCGCCGACGACGTGCGCTTGTCTACAGGGATCGACGGCCTCCTCAAGTGCTGGTACGGCCGGGACACGCCCTTTAGCGAGATCCGCAGGGGCAACGCGGCCGAGCTGCTCGTGTACGGTTTTCACTACCGCACGCAGGCGCAAATGGCCGCGCTCGGAAAAGCCGGCACAGGCGAGGCGATGCTCAAGCGCCTGGAAAAAGCGTGGGACTTCACGTTTCAGGAGGGCTACAACCCGGACATCGCGCTCATGACGCACCTGTGGGAGCCCATCAAGGCGCACTGGCGCCCCCTGGCGTTTTACGCCATCATGGAGGCCTTTGCCGCGTGCAAGCACTGGGCCATGCTCGCGAGCGGGTGGAAGTGCGGCCGCGCGCCCGGCGGCGCGACCTACTACACGTACGGCCTGCCCGCGTCGACCGCGGCGGCGGACGCCGGGTCGCGCCTGCACGACGCGGCCGCCAGGCGGGCGTCGGCCGAGGGGCGGCGCCGGTGGTCGGCGCTGGTGCAGGGCGGCGGCGGTTCGTCGTCGCCGCCGGGCCCGCAGCAGCGGCGGCGCGGCAGCACCACGGGCGGCGGCGGCGGCGGACCCGCGACCCCCACCCCCACCCAAAAGCAGCTGCAGCAGCAGAAGCAGGAGCGCAGCCAGGTGCCCATCCTCTTTTGCCACGGCGTCGGGCTGGGGCTCGCGCCCTACGTGCCCCTGGTGCAGAGGCTCGCCGCCACGGGCAGGCCCGTCATCGCGCTCGAGTTCAAGCACCTCGCCATGCGCTGGACGCGCCGGGTCCCCACGGTCGAGGAGGTGGCCGACTCCCTCGCGGCCCTCCTGGGCGCCCTGGGGGTCGAGCGGTGCGACGCCATCGGCCACTCGTTTGGCACGTTCTACCTGTCGCGGTTGCTGAAGGCGAGGCCCGACTTGGTGCGCACGGCCTCGTTGCTCGACCCCGTGTGCTGCTGCATGTGGACGGGCGACCTCATCAGCAACTTTGTCTACAGGCCCCACGCCTCGCGCACGGGCCTCACCACGTGGCTCATCGCGCGCGACCTCCACACCGCCGCCTCGGTCTCGCGCAACTTTTTCTGGACCGACTACAACATGTGGCCCGACAGCCTGCCCTACCGCACCTTGCTGGCGGTCGGGGAGCGCGACGACCTCGTGCCCATCGCCCACGTGGCGGCGACCGTGGCCGCCGACAGGCACTCGGGGGGCCGGGTGACCCTGGTCTCCCACCCGGAGCGCGCGCACGCCGACGTGGTGTTCGACCCGCGCTGGCAGGCGCGCGTGCTGGGCGAGGCGCTGGCGCAGCTGGCGGCGGCCGACGAGGACGACGCGGCGGCGGCGGCTTTGGCGGCGGCGGGCCTTGGGGGGGGCGCGCGGCGAGCGGCCGAGGCGGCAGCAGCGGCGGCCGCCGCCACCGCCGCCGCGGGCGTCGTCGCGCTGCCGGACCCCGTGCCGGCGGACGTGCTGGTGGTGCGGGCCGGGCCGCACCAGGAGCGGTCGGTGCTGCTGCCGCCGTTGCCGCCGCCGCTGTCGCCCGTGTGCGGGGCGGGGGCGGCGGCGGCATTGGGGTCGCCCCGCCCCGCCAGCGGCGGCAAGGGGCAGCAGCAGCAGCAGCAACAAGAGGCCTCGCTGCTGCAGCGGCTGCGCGCGCGCGCCCCGCCGCTCAGCATCGGCAGCCCCTCGTCTCCGCGCACGCCCGCGGTCGACGCGGCGCTGCTCCCGTCCCCGCTGCTCGCGCCCAGCAGCGTCGGCGGCCGCTCGCCGTCGCCGCCGCTCGCCGCGGCGGCCGGCGGCGCGCTGGCCGCCTTTGCCGCGTCGGCGGCGGCCGCGCCCCTGGCCCCGCCCTCGCGCAGCGCCAGCGCCGCCGCGGCCCTGCGCGGCAGCGGCACGTCGACCACGTCGGCCTGGGCTGCGGCCTCGTACGGCGCCAACGGCACGGGCGCGCCGCCGTCGGCGTCGCTGACGCGCCAGGCGAGCCTGGCGTCGGCGGCAGGCGAGGCGCTCGCCCCCGCCGACCAGGTCGTGGCCGAGCTGCGCGGATTCGGCGGCGGGTCGTCCAAGGCCGGCAGCGGCGGCGCGCCGTCGTCGGTGCTGTCGCTCAGCAGCGGCGGCGGCTCGGACGGCGCCTCGGACGAGGGCGGCGACGGGGTGGCCGGCGTGGCGGCGGCGGCGATCAAGCGCAAGAAGGCTGAGCAGGCGAGCGGCGGCGGCGGCTTGGCGGCCAAGCAGGCGGCCGAGCCGGACGCGGTCAAGCGGGCGCTGTCGTCGCTTCTGGCTCGCCAGCAGCAGCAGCAGCAGCCGCTGGCGCAGCAGCCGGGCTCGCCTTGAGGAGGAAGAGAAGAGGAGTGAGAGAGCGCGCGCGCGCCCGTTGCTCCTCCTCTTCGTCGCCTCGCCTCGCCTCGCTTCTCCCCTTGCCGCCGCCGCCGTCGCCGCTTCTGCTTCTGCTTCCGCTCGCCTTCTTGCCCCTCGCCCACGCACACTGAACGACGCACCTGCTGGTTCTCCTGCTCCTCCTCATTATGCCCCCCCCCCCCCCCCACCCCCCTGCCCCCTTCCCCCGATCCCACGCCCTCTCCCGCCCCTGTTGTCGTCGTCGTCGTCGCTCCTCCGCCCCCTCTCGCCCCCCTGCGGCCTGCGCGCCCCCTCCGTTCTTCGTTTCGTGCTCCCTTTTCCCTGACCGGCACCGCATTTTTGAACCAATTTTGAGAGAGATACCAATCCGAACGCGCGACCACCCTCTTTGGCCGCGGGAGGGCCTGAGGGGGTGGGTGGGGAGGCTTTGGGCGCGCGCGGGCGGGCGGACAAAGAGGTGCCAGCAAGTGCCCTCAACGTTCGCTTGCGCCCCCACTCACATGCCCCCACCCCTTCCCCCGCCCTCTGCTTGCCGCGCCCCTCCCCCTCCTTTCCCCCCCCCCTCCGGAAGCACCAGCAGTGGAGCCCTCTTCCTGCTGCGCGAAGAACACCTTGAAACACCAACCAGCTATTCCCGCCGCATTCTTCACCAGAGAGAGAGAGATAAAGAGAGCACAGCCCCTCCCGCCGCCGACGGCGAGGGGCGTGGGGCGACGACCCCGCCGCGAAACGAACGCTCCCTTGCTCCCCCGTGCCGCTTCAAAACGATTGGCCAGAGCGCCGATGTAGCCGGCTGCTGCTTGCTTGTTTCGTTGTTATACACAAAAAGCAAACGCTCGCGCGGTTCTGATTGATGTCGTGTGTGTCTCGTCTTGATGGATCGCGTTTGCCCCTCGCCGGAGCTAGGGCGGGGAGGCGCGCGGTTTCTGCCGGCCGTCACCCATCGCGGCGCCTCCCCCCCCCCGCCCCGCCGCGCCCCGGCGCCTCTCTCTCGCGCTCCCAAAATCGGGCCAAGATGGTACGCGGGCGCGAGATCACCTGTCGAAAAGGTCAGGGCGTGGAATGGCGGGCGGGGAAGAGCCGATTCCGCGGCTGTCACACTTTTGGCGAGAGGCTTGAAAAAAAGAGGGAGCGGGGAGATGAAGGAAGACAAAAGGCCGCCTCTTTCGGCGCCCACCGCATCCATCATTCCTCATTTTCAATCCCGAGCCAATCGCCCCTATCAATAACAAGCTCTCTCGCGCTTCCTCCAAGCGCCCCATCTCGTGCTGAAACCGCACGCAATACGACACGCGCGCGCGCGCGGTGTTTTATCACACGAAAGCCCAAAAAGGCCGTCACCCCCCCCCAAAAAAAAGAGGGAGCAAGTTTCCGGCCCGCCCCCGCCAAGCAGCGACGATGCCCGTGATCCACCACTCGGCGCCCGCGCACGGCGCGACCTACGGCGCCACCCCGCGCGCCGCCAAGTTTGTCGCCGGCGCGCACGCCCCGCGCCCGGCCGCCCTCGCTTTCCTTTGGGTTCGCGCGCTGACCGGCTGCCTCGTCGGCTTTGCCCTCGGCGGCGCCTGCCTCGCCCTCCTCGCCGCCTCGGTGCTCCTCACGCCCCTCTTTCCGTTTTACCTCGCCGCCGAGGCCCTCTTCGCCGCGCACTTTTTCCGCCGCCTCGCCGCGCTCAGCCGCGTGCCCGAGCGCCACGAGCCGGCCGACGCCGCCGAGACGGGGCCCGAGGCATTCGAGCGCTTTTTGGAGGCCGCCGCGAAAATGCCGCCCGGCGCAGTGGAGACGCTGATCGCCCGCTGGTGCCGCGCCTTGCCCGGCTACGGCGCCACGGCCGCCGCCTCCTTTTTGACGCGCACGAGCTCCTCCATCCTCAACGGCGTCACCAAGGGCAACGCGGCGGAGATGCTCCTCTACGGGTTCCTGTACCGCGCGCGCGGCGACCTGCCCGAGGGCACGGGGGAGGCCATGGTGGCGCGCCTCGAGCAGGCGTGGGGGCGCGAGTTTGCCCCCGGCGAGGCCAACCCCGCGCTCAAGCTCATGGCGCACCTGCGCGAGCCCGTGCGCGCGCACTGGAGGCCCCTGGCCTTTTACCTGGGCACCGAGGTCATCGCGCTGGCAAAGCACTGCGCCCTGATCTGCGCGGGCTGGAAGTGCGGCTCGATCCGCGGCGGCGCCACGTTTTATACCTACGGGGCCTGCTCCTCCTCCGCCGCCGCCTCCAGCGACCTGCCCCCGATCCTCTTTTGCCACGGCGTGGGCCTCGGCCTCGCGCCCTACGTCCCGATGGTCCAGCGCCTCGCCGCCACGGGCAGGCCCGTCATCGCGGTCGAGTTCAAGCACCTCGCCATGCGCTGGACGAGCCGCGTGCCCACGGTCGGCGAGGCCGCCGCCGAGCTGGCGTGCATCCTCGCGTCGCTGGGGGCCAAGCGCGTCGACGCCGTCGGCCACTCGTTCGGGACCTTTTTCCTCGCGCGCCTCCTGCGCACGCGTCCCGACCTCGTCCGCACGATCGCCTTGCTCGACCCGGTCTGCTGCTGCATGTGGACTGGCGACCTGGTCTCGAGCTTTGTCTACCGGCCGCACGCCTCGCGCACGGGCCTCGTGACCTGGCTCATCGCGCGCGACCTGCACGCGGCCGCGGCCGTCTCGCGCGGGTTTTTCTGGTCCGACTACGAGCTCTGGCCGCAGGACCTCGAGGCCATGGGCAAGCGCGCCCTGCTCGCCGTGGGCGGGCGCGACGACCTGGTGCCCGCCTCACACGTGGCCGCCACGCTGGCCGAGCGCGGCAAGAGCGGGGGCAGCGGCAAGGCCGCAGTGGTGACGATGCTGCACGACGAGGCGCGCGTGCACGCCGACGTCGTGTTCCGCCCGGCGTGGCAGCGGCGCGCGCTCGACGAGGCGCTCGCGCAGATGGCCGCGGCCGACTGCGAGGAGCTGGCCGAGGAGCTGGCGGCGGTGGCCAAGGAGGCGGCCGTCGCTGCTGCCGTCGAGGCCGTTGCGGCCGCCTCGGTCGTCGCGCCCTCGCCCTCGCGCCCGGCCACCCCCCTCGCCGCCGCTCCCCGCTTCGCGCTCGCCGCCGCCATCGCGCGCAAGCGGGCGGCGGCGACGGGCTGCCCCGCCGCGCCCGCCGAGCGCAGCTGCTCGGTCCCGGCCGCGTGCGCCGACGGCGACGAGCAGCAGCAGCAGTTCCAGCCGCTGCTCCCGATGCAGCGCTCCTACACGATCGCCGCGGGCGTGTTCCAGCAGCCCCACCACGTCCGCAGCGACAGCGGCTCGTCGGTCGGCACGGTCGCCCACTTTGCGGCTGACTTTGCTGCCGCGGCGCAGCTCGACGACGGCGCGGTCGTCGAGGAGGACAAGGAGGAGGAGGAGGAGGAGCCGGAGCGGGCGGCCGAGCGCCTGCTCCGGCGGCTCGGCAAGCAGACGCCCTTTGCGGGGGCGCAGCTGGGGGGCTGCAGCGCCGCGGCGCGGGCCGTCGCCGCCGCCTTGCCGCGCAGCCACGAGGCGATCGCGGCCTCCGCTGTTGCCGCGGCCGCCGCGCGGTAAATTTAATTCACAAAGAATAAAAAAACCACCGCAGGATGATTTTTTTCTTAAAAGTGCACCGAATCTCTAAAAACCGTCGATTCGATCTGCTCTCAAGACCCGCCGAACAAAAACCCGAGCGGCCCGCCGCCGCCGCCGCCCTGCTTCTTCTGCTGCTGCTGCTGCTGCTGCTGCTGTTGCTGCTGCTGCTGCTCGAGGCGCGCGCGCTCGGCCGCCAGCGCCGCGCGCTCCCGCTCCAGCTCGGCGCGCGCGCGCTCCAGCTCGGCCCTATCCGAACCAGCCCCGGCAGCGGCCGCAGCACCGCCGCCCCCGCCCCCACCAAAAGGCGCCCCCCCCGCCTTTTGCCCCGCCACCGCCTGTTGCGCGCGCTGCGCCGCCAGCGCCTTTTGCGCCTCCTCCTTCTCGGCCGCCCGCTGCGCCGCGCTCATCGCCACTTGCGTCGGCGCGCACATCGCCCCGGCCACCGCCATCTGCCCCGCACCCCCGGCCGTGTCGAACGCGTCCGCCGTGGCTCTACCGACCTCGGAGCCGTACTGGTGACTCATCACGTCCACCACCGCGTCTCGCGCCCCGCCAAACGCCTGCCCCACGGCCGCCAGCAGGCCGTCGCGCACGGCCGCGGCGTCGCGCAGGAGCTCAACGCCCACGGACCCGACGTCCTTGGCGACGCCCGAGTTGCCCGCGCCGCCGCCTTTTCCCCCCGCGCCGCCGCCCGCCGCGGCGCTCGCGGCCCCGGCCACGGCGCCGCCCAGCTCGGTCGTCGCCGCCTGCATGCCCGACGACACCCCCTTGGCCATGGCCGACCCGGCGGCGGCCGCCTGCTTGGCGTGCGCCAGGTTGGTCGCGACGCCCTCGGGCACTTTTGCGGGCGTGGCGGCGGGAGCGGGCGCGTATTTCTTGTGCAGCTCGGCCGCGTGCGCAAACCCTCCAGCAACGGCCGCCCCCGCGCCGGAGAGCAGCATTTTGGTGTCCTCGGCGCCTTTCCGCAGGATCTCGTTGAGCTGCCGCACGTCGAGCTGCGGCAGCTTGGTCGGGTCGAGCGCTTTCAGGGGGGCCGGTAAGGGTGGGGCGGATGCGCGTCGGGCCGCCTCTTTCTCGGCGCGGGAAGAGAGGCTGTACTTAGTAAGGCGCTGAAGCAAGTGGCACAGAGATTCCGCCTCGGCTTTGGGCGCCGCCCCCCCGCGAGGAAAAACGACGGCCCAAAAGTGCGCCTCGCCCCCGGGCAGGACCTGACCGAGGATGAACGAGTCCTCGCCCGCGTCGGTGAGCGAGCGCATGGCGTGGGTGCTCGGGCGGAGCTCGAGCGGCGGGGAGGGGTGGGTGACGGCGACGGTGAGGATGGCGGCGGCGGCGGTGGCTGTGTTTGGGTGGTTGTTGTTTCCGCCGCCGAAGGGGAGCGGGAGGGTTGGGTAGAAGCGCGGGGCCGCCTCGACGGGCGAGACCTCGAGCGGGCCCTTGGCCGTCAGGTGGTGCTTGCCGTCGCGGATCTTTGGGATGTGGGTTTTGTTGGGTTGTTTTGGGGGGCGGCGGGAGCGGGGGGGGGGGGGGGCGTGTTGGTTGTGGGTTTTGGGGGGGGGGGGCGGGGGGGGGGGGGGGGGGGGGCGTGTTGGCGTCAGCGTCATCGTCGGCGGCGCAAGCAAAAGGCACTTTCGTGCGTGCATACTTTGGCGAGTCCGATGTCGACTTCTGACCTCATACAGCTCGACCTGCGTCTGCGTGGACAGGAGGGGCGCCATTCGGGGGGGCTGCGCGCGTGCACGAGAGCGCGCGCGCAAGAAGTGACGACGGGTGGGTGCCAACGGTTTTTCGTCGATGCGCGCGCGCGCGCAGAGCGATGCGACGTAACAAAACAGATAGACAAAGGGGGGGTCGCGAAGAAGTAGTAGTAGTAGTGATGGTTCGAGAGTGTGGATGGGCGGTGGCGAGGCGAGCTGCTTTCATGTTTCCGCCGTTCGTGGCGGCACCACACCGGGTGCCGCCGGCGCGCCGCCGCACAGCCTTCCCCCCTTTCCCCTTCCTCCCTCCCGTTGTTCCAAGCAGACTCGTCTCATTTCACAACCACTGCAAAGCCCCGATCGCTGGACATACCAACCGTCGCTGTTTCCCCCTCGAGATTCCTCTCCCCGCGCTTCCGAACGCGCCGCCGACAGGTGGTGATCGACACCTACAGAGCAAACCCTTTCGTCGTCACCCCTCAATCGTCACCCCCAAGTCGCCACACAATCGCCCATCATGCACCTCGCCTCAGCCACCACCAGCACCACCAGCCCGTCGCTGCCCATGACGGCGCGCCGGCGCCCCAGCAGCAGAAGCAGCAGCGCGCCGCTCCGCCGCGCCGCCAAAGCCGCCTCGGCCTCCGCCAAATCCGCCCCCTCCGTCCCGGGCCTCAAAGACGACGACGTCCCCGTCGTCCCCGCCGCCCGCCCCCTCTTCAAGCCCTTTGCGCTGGGAGGTGGCCGCTTCAACCTGGAGCACCGCCTCGTCCTCGCGCCCCTGACGCGCTGCCGCAGCGACCCGGGCTACGTCTGCTCAAAGTCCGCCGCCTCTTACTACGGCCAGCGCGCGGCAGCGCCGGGGACGCTGCTCATCTCCGAGGCGTCGCCGATCTCCCCGCAAGCGTGCGGCTACCCCAACACGCCCGGCATCTGGACGCAAGAGCAGGCCCGGGCGTGGCGGCCCGCCGTCGACGCCGTGCACAGGTCCGGGAGCTTTTTCGCCGCGCAGCTCTGGCACGTCGGCCGCGCCTCGTGCGGCCTGTTCCAGCCCGACGGGCAAGCGCCTGTCTCGGCGTCGCCCATTGCTATTCCGGGGCCCTGGGAGCTCTACGGCCCGCAAGGGGAGGGGCCGTTTCCTTATCCCGTGCCGCGCGCATTGACGGTGGAGGAGATCGACGGCATCGTCGAGGATTTCGCGGCCGCGACGCGCAACGCGCTCGACGTGGCCGGGTTTGATTTGGTGAGTTGAGGGGCGGTTTTGCGGGGGAAGAGAGTACGGGCGGGCGCACGAGGGCGCTTCTGATAAAGGTGTTTGGCTGTCAGGAAAATCAGGAAGGGGGGAGGGCTAGGCGGGGGGGGGGGGGAGCTCATGAAGGTGGCTTTACGCTCACACAAACATCCCAACAACACCAAAAAAAACCACAACACCAGGTCGAGATCCACGCCGCCAACGGCTACCTCCTGTCGCAGTTTCTGTCGGACGGCGCCAACGCGCGCTCGGACGAGTACGGTGGCCCCTCCTCTGTCGAGAACCGCGCGCGCCTGCTGCTGCGGTGCGTGCAGGCGGCCGTCGACGCGGCCGGCTCGGCCGCCCGTGTGGGCGTGCGCCTCTCGCCCTTCAACGAGTTTCTGGCGTGCGTCGAGAGCGACCCGTTGAAGACTTATGGGTACGCGGTCGACGAGCTGTTGAAGATTCGCGCCAAGGGCGGCGATGCGTCTTCCCCTTTAGCCTACCTCCACTTTGTGGAGCCGCGCCTCGACGCCACGTTCGAGCCGCGCGAGACGGCGCTGACGCTCGCCCCCTTTATCGCGCAGTGCCGCGCGGCGGGGGTCCCCGTGATCACGGCGGGCGGGTGGGAGCCCGAGGCGGCGGCGATGGCCGTCGACGGGGGCGAAGTCGACCTGGTGTGCGTGGGGCGCGAGTGGATCGGCAGCCCGGACCTGCCCAAGCGGTGGGCTCTGGGCCTGAGGGGGAGCAAGGGCGACCGGGGGCTTTATTACTCGGGCGGGGAAAAGGGGTACAACGACTACCCGGCGCTGTCTGAGCAGGAGGAGAGGGTCGCGGTGGAGAAGGCGAGGGCGCTGAAGGCGTGAAGGCGCAGGGTGGCGGGGGCGAGGGCTCGCGGTGACGAGCAGGGCGAGGAGGCGGCGGCGCTCGCTCCACCCCGCCCAAGCGCCGCGCGGGGCCGAGCGCCGGGCTTGCCTCGGCGGCGGCGGGCGCTCTGACGTGAAAACGAGCGTGATTGGATGCTGTATTTTGTGATTGCAAAAGCAAGAAAACCGAAACCGCCAACGGTGCGCTATTGTGTTTGGTGTGAATGTGGTGATGCTTGTAAGGAGAGAGAAGCCGTTGTTGGGTGGAAAAGACCCCAAACGGCGCGGGAACCGGGAACGAAGGCGGGAGAACACAGGCGGGGGACCGCGGCGACTTCGGCTGCGCGCGCGGCCGCGCGCCGCCTTATAAAAAAATCAAACTCTTGTGGACGTCGTCCTCCTCTGACCTCACTGCGACCCCTTGCCCTCCTCGTAGCCGGCCTTGGCAGCCTCAGCCACCTTCTCCGCGCCGCTTTTCGCCGCCTCGGCCTTGCCCTCGGCGCCGCTTTTCGCCTCCTCCGCCTTCTCGTGCGCGGCAGCGGCGCCGGACTTGACGGCCTCGGCCGCCTTCTCGTGCGCGGCAGCGGCGCCGGACTTGACGGCCTCGGCCGCCTTCTCGCCTTCCTTGGCCGCGCCCTCCATAACCTCGGCCCCCTTCTCCTGGGACGCCAACACCGCCTCCTTGGCCTGGCGCTGCGCGTCCTCGGCCTGCTGAGACGCCTTTTGGCTTTGCTCTTTGGCGGCGGCGGCGGCCTCGTCGCGCATCTCCGCGGCCTGTGTTGGTGGAGTGGGGTGTTTGGGTTTTTTTGTTTTAGGGGGTGGGTTTGGGGGGGTGGGGTGGGGGGGGGGGAGGTCGTGTGTGGTTGTGAGTGCGTGTGTGTGTGAGAGAGAGAGAAGAGGGAGAGGCGCGAATCGGCGGCGAGAGCCCCGTCGGTGCCGGGATCGGCGGCGGCGGGATCGGGGGCGGGCGGCGACGGAGGGGGGAGGAGGAGAGAGGGAAGAAGAGAGAAATCGCGCAAAAAACGTACCGCCTTCTGCGCAGATTCCACCTGCTTGCTCGCTCCCTCGACGACATTGCCGACGGCCTCGCCGACAGCCGCGGCGGCGTTCTTGAGCGCGTCCGTCATGGTTCTTGCGTGGAGAGAAAGAGAGAAAGTTTTTTTATGCGCGCTGGCGGCGCGACGTCACTCTCCTTTTTTTGCTGTTGCCTTGGGGGGCGGGCGGTTGCCGCTGTGTGAGGGAGGCAAAAGGGGCGGAATGCCGAGTAGCGTGTGTGTGTGTGAGCGAGAGGTGTGTGTGTGCGTGTGTGTGTGTGTGTGTGTGTGTGTGTGTGTGAGAGAGAGAGAGAGAGAGGGCGCGGGGAGAAGAGAGTCAGAAAAAGGAGCAGCCGCGAGGGAGCTCGCGCGCTCCGCCACGCTCCCAAAACGCGGCGCCGACAACCCCGCTCTCGCCGCATCTAACATCGAGGCGCCAAAAAAAGCACCAAATGCTCAAGCGCCTCGGCCTCCTCCACCCCAGGCGCCCGCGTCCATCGCCCCTCTCGTCCCTCTCGGCGGCGGCGCGCGGGACGAGCGGAGCAGCGCCCCTCCTCCATCCAACCTCTTCCACTCGCGCCCGGAACAATTCGATCGATCGCGCCCGCGCGTCGTCTTCAATCCCTCCACCCCTCACGATGTCCGCATCAGCAGCAGCATTCTCACCCACCACCACCACAACTCCCCCGCCCGACGTCGACCGCTTCGTGCGCACGCGCATCCTCAGCGCAAGCGCGTCCACGACCGCCGCCGACGCAAACGCCGCCGCCGCCGCCTCAACGCCAACAACACCACCCCCTCTCCCCGCCACCGCCCTCTACCTCACGGGCGGGGGCTCCCAGGCGCTCGCGTGGCTCCTGGCGACCCCGGGCGCCTCGCGCCTGGTCGTCGACGCGGCCGTCCCCTACTTGCGCGAGGCCACGGCCGACCTGCTCCTGCGCGGAGGCGGGGTCGGATCGTCGTCGCCGCCGCCGTCCTCAGCCGCAGCAGCCGCCCCCCCATCTTCCATCGACGCCGTCACGTCCGTCACGGCCGCCACGGCCGCGCGCCTGGCCGAGGCCGCCTACCGCCGCGCCGCCCAGCTCACCCCCCCCGGCAGGCCCTGCGTCGGGCTGGGCGCCACCAGCGCCCTCGCATCCGATCCGCCCAAGAAGGGGGCGCACCGCGCGCACGTGGCCGCGCGCTGGGGCAGCGGCGCGACGGTCACGGCCACGCTCGAGCTCGCCAAGGGCGCGCGCACGCGGTGGCAGGAGGACGGCGTCGCGGCGCGGCTGGTGCTGCGCGTGCTGGCGCGGGCGGTGCGCGAGGCGGCGGCGGCGGCGGCGGCAGCGGGAGCGGGGGGTGGGGGCGCTGAGGAGGCGGCGGCGGCAGCAGCAGCCGAGCTCGACCTCGGCCTGATCGGCAGCAGCAGCCCCGCGGACCAACAGCAGCCTCACGACGTGCTGACCGAGAGCGTGGTGCTGGACCCCTTTGACGCCGCCACAGCATCAACAACCACAACAACATCAATCGAGCGCGAGCGCCGCGCCGCGCTGGCCGCGCTGCTCGCGGGCGCCGCTTCGTGCGTCGAGTTCTCGCCCGACGGGCGCGTGTGCGCGGTGGACGCCCCCCGAGGCGGCGGAGCGGCGACTTCCGGCGCGTCGCCGCCCGTCGTCTACCTGTCCGGGTCGTTCAACCCGCTGCACGCCGGGCACGAGGGCCTGCTTCTGGCAGCGCGGCGCGCGGCCGAGGCGGCGCTGCTGTCGTCGGACGGCGGCGCCGCAGCAACAGCAGCAGCAACAACAACCACCCCAACCACCGACCCGTCAGTCCCGGGCGTCTTCGAGCTGTCCCTCGGAAACGCCGACAAGGGCCAGCTCCCCCTGGACGAGGCCGAGCGCCGCGCCGCCCAGTTTGCGCGCGCCCGCCTGCCTTTGCTCGTCACGCGGGGCTGCCCTCTGTTCACCCAAAAGGCGGCGCTCATCCCGGGCAGCTGGTTCGCCGTCGGGTACGACACGGCCGTGCGCCTCGTGCAGCCGCGCTACTATGATAACGACGGTGGAGACGGGGACGGTGGGGAGCGGCAGATGGCGCTGCAGTTTGAGCGGCTGCGCGCGGCCGGGTGCAGGTTCCTCGTGGCGGGGCGCGTGGCGGCGGCGGCAGAAGGGACGGGGGCAGGAGCAACCGAGCGGCGGTTCCTCACGCTGGCGGACGCGGCCGTGCCGCGCGGCCTGGCGGACCTGTTCGTGGACATCCCCGAGGCGGCGTTCCGCAGCGACGTGAGCTCGACGGAGCTGCGGGCGAAAGGGCAGGGGCTGGTGGTGTAAGAAGAGTTGGTTTGTGGATTTTCACTCTAAAGAATGCCCCCGCCGCCCTGCACGACGACGACGGGCCCGGCCTCGAGCGCCGCGCGCAGGCGCGCCATCTCCTCGGTCATCGCGCGCACGGCCGCCATTGCCTCGCCCGCCGCGGCGGTCGCGGCCGCCGCGGCCGAGGCGGCGGCGGCGGTTGCGGAGGCCGAGGCGGCGGCGGCGGTTGCGGAGGCCGAGGCGGCGGCGGTGGGAGCGCCCGGAGGCGGCGGCGGCGCCTCCTCCTCCTCCTCGTCGTCTTCTTCCACCACTGGTTGAGGGGTCGCCGTGGACCTCCGTCGGCGGCCCAGGGTGTCGTCGTCCGCTTCCGTCGTCGCCACCAGGCACGTGCTCCCAAAGGCGCCGCCGCCGCTGCCGCCGCCGTCCGACAGGCGCGACAAGGGCAGCGACGCGGCGGCGGGCGTCGTCGCCGTCGCCAGCGCGCCCCCCCGCTCTCCTCCTAATCCTCCCTCCTCCGTCCTCCTCTCCCCCCTCCCCCAAAGCCCCCCGCCCACGCTGCCCCCGGCCAGGGAGCCTCCTCCTCCTCCTCCTCCCCCGCCGCCGCTGAAAGACAGGGACGACGCGGCGGTGCTGTCCGCCGCGTCCACCAGCAGCAGCGGCTCGCGCTCGGCGCCGCCCGCGCCGCCGCAGCCGTAAAACGCCCTCCAGTCCTCCAAGTGTTGGTGGTGTTGCGAGTGCTGCTGGTGGTGGGAGTTGTGGGTGTTGTTGCCCCATACAACCGTGCCCCCGGCCACCGTCGTCGTCGCGCCGCCCCAGGTCGTCGTCGCCGTCATCGTCGTCGCCCCCGCCGCCGCCCACGGCCGCGAGTGCTGGGGGTCGGCCGCCGGCGCCGTCCCCGCCATCCGCTGCAGCAGGTCGCGCAGCAGCTGCGTGCCGCCCCCGCCGGTCGCAGCGCCCGCAAACCCTGCCCCGGCATGCCCCTCGCCTCCCGCCGCCGCGTGCGCCTCGGCCTCCGCCTGCGCCTGTGCCGCCTGTGCCGCCTGTGCCGCCTGTGCCGCCTGTGCCGCCGCACGCCGCCGCCGCCTCGGCCCGCGCCTCTGCCTCGTCGCGCGCGAGCGCGTCCACCTCGGCCGCGCGCGCGTGCTGCAGGCGCGCCAGCGCCTCGGCCAGGCGCGGGTGCAGCGCGAGCAGGTCGACCGCGTCCTCCTGCGCGATGCGGAGCAGCGACGCCGGGGTCGTCGCATACACGGCCTCCTCTCGGCGCGGCCGCGCGGCCGAGGCGGCGGCCGGGAGCGGGGGCGGTGGTTGGGCGGCGGTGGCAGCAGTGGCAGCGGCGGCAGCGGCAGCAGCGGCGAGCGCCCCTCCTCCCGCCGCCTCAAAGGCCTTGAGCGCGGCGCCCTCGCCAAATATGGAGCCCTCGGGGATGCGCAGGCGCACGCACGCGACGGCGTCGATCGCCGCCGTGCGCCCGTCGTCTCCCTCGCCTGCTGCCGCCGCTGCCGCCGCCACCGCCGCCCTCACCACCACCACCCTCTCCGCCACGACGTGCAGCTCCCCGCGCAGCAGCACGAACAGGTCCCCCCCGGCCTCCCCCCGCTGGTACACGTGCGACCGCGCCGCCACGTTGTACGGCTGCAGCCGGCTGCACACGTCGGCGAGGAAGAGCTCGGCGTCAGAGTCGGAGTCCTCCCCGCCGCCCCCGGCCTCGTCGTTGTTGGTGTTGTTGTTGTTGGCCGCGCCGCTCCCGCCGCCAGCACGACCACCACCACCACCACCACCCCCGGCTCGACCACCGCCTGCCACCCCCGCTCCTCCAACTCTGCCGCCGCCTCGCCTGGCCTCCCGCGCCAGCCGCGCGAGCAGGGGCACCCCCCCGACCGCGCGGCCGTACAGGTGCCTCAAGACGGGCGCGCGCAGCGCAAAGGGAAGCGACCGCAGGACGCGGTCGCGGTCGTACGGCCTGACCTGCTGTTTTTTCAGGTGGTCGAGCACGCGCTTGGACAGCGAACGGGGCAGCGACGCGTCGCGCGCGAGGCTGCGCGCCGCCTCGAGGCGCTCCTCGGCCGCGGCGCGGTGGGCGTCGAGCTTGGAGACGGCCGACGCCACCCTGCCGACGACAAAGGAGAAGAAGAAACCGGCGATGATCATCGTCGTGATGGCCCAGACCTTCTCGGCGGCCGTGACGGCGGCAATGTCGCCGTAGCCCACGGTGGTCATGGTGGTGTAGGCCCAGTAGACGGACGTGACGTAGCGGTAGGGGAGGCGGTAGAGGGCGCGGCAGCGAAAGGGGGGCAGGTCGCGGCAGCAGCGCGCGGACGAGGAGGACGACGGGGCGCCGCTCAAGCCAAGGGGGAGCGAAAGTGGCGAGGAGGGGGAGGAGCCAGTCACGGCGGCGCAGGGCGGGCAGGGCACGAGCGAGTAGCCCGCGCGGGGGCAGGCGTACCAGAGGCCCGAGCTGCCGTCGAGCGCGAGGAGCGGGAAGGGGGAGGAGGGGGGAGCGGCGGTCGTCGTCGTGGGGGGGGGCGGCGGCGGCGGCGGCGAGGGGGGGACGGTCGTGGTGGTGTTGCTGGTGCTGCCGTTGCTTCCGCCAGCAGTCGGAGCAGGAGCGGACGCAAAGGCGATGTCGTTGCCGCCGTCGCCGCTGCCGGTGCCGGCGGGAAGGAGGCCCGCGACCTCGAGGCAGCGGAGCGGCGGAGGGGGCGGCGGGCGGGACGACGACGACGACGACGACGACGACGACGACGACGACGACGACGACGACGACGACGACGACGACGACGACGACGCCGACGGCAGCACGAACGACGCCGCCAGCGCCGTGTCGTTTAGGACCGTCATCGGCGGCGCCGAGCCGTCAGCACCGAGCGGCAGCGACAGGCCTATCGCCTGATCACCACCATCTCCATCTGTGAAGACGCTGCTGCCAACGTCAACGCTCCCGCAATGCAGGGGCGGCATCACGAGCCGCTCGGCGCCGCCAAAGGTGCGCGCCGTCCACGTCTCCATCAGCCCCTCGGCCACAAGGGCGCGCTCGCGGGGGGTCTGCCAGCGCGGGGTGGAGAGCATGTAGAAGAAGCAGCCGCAGGCGTGGCCGAGGTAGAGGAGCACGACGAGGAGTTCGGCGATCGAGAGGAAGGGGGCGACGGCCAGGTATAGGTCGTCCTGTTTTTGTGGTTTTTTGTCGGGTTTTTGCCCGGTTTTTTTTGGTCGCGGGTGGGGCGAGAGAGAGAGGTGAGCGAGCGGGCGTCAGCGCGGCGGCGACGACAAGGCCTCTTGCCCCCCTCCCCAAGACCACACCAATCCCCCCCTACGGCGCGTCTCTCCCTACCCCCATCCCTTACCGCCAGCGCCCCCAGCAGGTGCGACGCGCGCATGTGGCGCAGGCGCTTGACGATCCAGGCCACGCGAAACACGCGCAGTCCCCGCAGGCCCCTCGCGGCCGACGCGAGCGTCGACTCGGTCGCCAGCCCCCACAGGCAGTCGGCGCGCACGGAGCACAGCCACGAGCGCTCGGCCGCGCGCACGGCCAGCTCCACGGGGAGGGAGGCGAGCAGGTCGACGGCGAACCACCCGCGCAGGTAGCGGCGCGCGACCGCGCGGCGGCAGCGCACGAGCTCGCCCGTCGCGGGGTCCTCGTAGGCCGTGAAAAAGTTGAGCGCGACGTCGGCCGCGAAGAAGAGGTCGATGGCGGCCTCGATCCAGAACCAGGCGCCCTCGGCCGGGAGGGAGAACCCCTGTTTGGTGGGGTTTGGTGTTTGTTGTCGGAGGTTGTTGTTTTTTGTTGGTTGAGGGGGGGGGGGGGGTCGTCTTGCGGTGTTGGCGGTGTGCGGAGTGCGCGCGAGCGAAAAGCGGCGGCACACGCGCAAATGAACAACAAGACGCACCACGCGCACGGGGGTGACCCAGACGATGTAGAGCGCAACGACCACGCGCACCTGGATCCAGGTCAGGTGGAACTGGCTGTCGGGCATGATAATGAAGGGCTTGTTGTGGCTGCTGCTGCTGGTTGCCGCCGTCGGCGTTGCAGTTGCCGCCGCCGTCGCCCCGAGCAAGCGCCCAGACTCGCCGCGGACCTTGTTGGTGCCGCCACCGCAGGCCCCATCCTTGGCACCGTGCACCAGATGGTTGGTGAAGGTCTCCGTAGAGGACGCAGGGACCATTGGAGCCCCGCCGGCGCGCGCGCGCGCGCACAAGTGGGCGTAGGGGAGCAAGGAAGGAGCGGGCGGCGGCGGCGATCGAACCCCCCAAACGCGCGCCCCTCCGTCTTCTTCTTCCTCCTGTTCTTGTGAGCGCGCGTGCGGCGGCTTTTGTGCGCGCGGTCCGAGGCCGAGATGAGATCAAGCTTGTGAGTTCGGGGGGGCGGTCTTGTCCGTGTGTGTGTGTCGCGGCGAAAGAGGAAGAGAGGGCAGGGAGAGGCACACACAAAAGCCGTCTGTAGCGCCCGACAGCCGGGACCACCGCCGCCGCCGTCCCTCCTTCTCCTCCCCCCCCTCTCTCTCACAAGCCCCGCATATGCTCTCTCTCTCTCTGTCTCCGCCCTACCAACTCACCCACTCTCTGTGTCCCCGTCACGTACGAGCGCAAGCAAAGCCACGCCCCCTGCAGCCCTAACCCCTTCCCCCAACACACAAGAAAGGATGGCGGAGGTCAACGTCGCCCCCGCCGCCGCCCCCGCCCCTGCCCCCGCCCCTGCCGCCGCCGCGCCGCCCTCGTCGTCGTCCTCCTCGTCCTCGTGGCCTAAGCGCCTCCACAAAAAAGTCCTCAAGGGCCTCACCAAGTCCAGCGCCACTAACTGCGACATGGCGATCTTCCGCGCCCTGTTCTACGACGGCGACGGTCCAGCCGAGGGGGCCGACGACGAGGGGAAGGAGGACAGCATCGCCGTCCTCCGCGCGCTCGCCCCGCTCCGCTACTCCACGCTCGCCCTCCCCTGGCAGCGCCGCCTCGCGCGCCGCGTGATCGAGCACAAAAAAGTGGGCGCCCCGGGCGTCGTCAACTTCGTCGTCGCGCGCCAGCGCTGGTTTGACAAGTGCGTCCGCGGCGCGGCGGCGGCGGGCGTCGACCAGGTGGTCGCTCTGGCGGCCGGGTACGAGCTCCGCGCGCACCGCGGCGCCGCCACGGCCGCGGGCGCCAAGATCAAGTTCTTCGAGGTCGACCTCCCCCACGCGTCTGCCAAGAAGCAGGCGCTCGTCACCAAGCTCGGCGGCCGGTACCTGTCGACCGGCAACACCGTGCGGTACGTCGCCGCCGACCTCAGCGTCCCCGGGCAGCTGCTGCAAAAACTCGAGGCGGCAAGCTTCGAGCGCGGCAAGCCCGTGCTCTTCACGTGCGAGGGCCTGCTCTACTACCTGCCCCCTCCCGCGGCCGCGGCCCTGGTGCGCGAGGCCGGCGACATCATCTCGGTGTCCTCTTCCCCGGCGTCGGCGCTGGCGCTCGACTACCTGCACGCCGACGCGCTCGCGGCGGGGTGGGCCGGCGGCATCGAGGGCGGCGGCGGGGGCGACGGCGGCGGCGCGGCCAAGAAGACGACGAAGAAGAAGAAGAACAACAAAAGCATCAGCGCCCCCCTCGTGCCCAACAAGATGCCGCGCGCTTATGAAGTGACGGCGCGCTCCGTGGCGGCCAAGGGCGAGCCGTTCCGCAGCGGCTTTGGCGCTTCGGCGCTCGACGCGGCGGCTTGGGTGGCGGCGTCATCAGGGGGGGCGCTGTCGCTGCGCGCGCACACGACGACGCTGGCCGCTGCGGGCGAGCTGCTGGGCCCGGGCACGGTGGAGGAGCACGGCGTGCTCGGGTTCTACTCGTTTTTGGTGGCCGAGGCGTCCGGGCCGTTGCCGCCGTCGGCGGCGGGCGGGGCTGCGGGGGCGGCGGTCGCGGCGGCGGCCGACGCGGTCGCGCGCGTCGGCGGGGTGTAATTGGTTTTGTTGGGGGTTGGTTGGTCGGCTTGTTTAGAGGGAGCGCACAGATACGTGAGCTGGTCGAAAATAATAATAATACAAAGCGCCGAAAGTACTACCTCTCTCTCTGCAACGCCTGTCGTTCTCGTCTCTCGTCGCGAGAGAGTGCTCGTGGCGGAGAGCGGGCGACGCGCGGTGACGCCCGGCGGCGGCGCGTTGACGATGGTTTCCCCCCGCCCGTCATCACCCGCGCGCGCGCGCCTCTCCCGCACTCTCACATCACACACACACACACACACACACGCACACACACACACACACACACACACACACACACACACACACACACCGAGCACCTCGCCCCAGCGCCAAACCCCCCACGCACCTCGCGCCACACGCACCTCGCGCAACCACCACAAACGCGTGGAGGAGTGACAGAGAGTCTCTTTCTCTCCCGCCCGCGGAAACTCGCAGCCCAATCCCACTAGAAGGCCGAAGAGCAGCTCACAGTCGACGCAGCAACCCCCCACAGCCGACGCACGCAAAGCAAAGAGAGAGAGCAGAGATGTTTGGCAGCAAGGCGGTGTCGCCCGCAGCGGCGGCAGGCGGCGCGAGCGCCAAGGCCGCGAGCAGCACCGCCGCGCGCGACTTCGACGTCGTCGTCTTTGGTGCCGCGGGCTTCACGGGCCGCCTCGTGTGCGAGCACCTCGCGCGCGACTACTCGGGCAAAGCGAGCATCGCCAAGCCCCCGGCCGAGGCGCCCGCGTCGCTGCCGCAGGCCGGCAACCCAAAGGTCCGGTGGGCCATGGCTGGGCGCGACGAGGGCAAGCTCTCTGCCCTCGCGCGCGACCTGGCCGAGCGCGTTTGGGGGGACGCGTCGCTCGCCTCGGAGGTGCCTTTGCTGGTGGCCGACGCGCACGACCCCCCGGCCCTCGAGCGCGTGTGCGCGCGCACCAAGGTCCTCCTCACCACGGCGGGTCCCTACGCAAAGTATGGCGACGCCGTCGTGCGCGCGGCCGTGGCGCAGAGGACCCACTACGCCGACCTGACGGGCGAGATCATCTGGTCGCGCCGCGTCGCCAACGAGCTGCACGAGCAGGCCGAGAAGGCCGGGGTGAAGGTGGTGTGCTCCTCGGGCTACGACTCGGTGCCCTCCGAGGTGGGGGCCTGGATCACGGCCGACGCGCTCGCGAGAAACTTTCCGGGCAAGCGCGCCGGCAAGGTGGTGACGGTCATCGGGCCCGGCAAGGGCGGGTTCAGCGGCGGCACCGTGGCCTCGGGATTGCACCAGGCGAAAGCCGAGGACCCAAAGGACGTCAAGCAGGCGTTTTCCGACGCCTACTTTCTCGCGCGCGGGGTCGCGCCCTTTTCTTCTTCTTCCTCTTCCCCCGCCTCCAGCTCGCTCCTGCCGCCGCTCGTGGACAAGCCCGCCCCGCAGGGCCCGCTCAAGACCCCCCTGGCCGCGCGCGTGGGCGCGATCGTCGCGGCGGCGGCGGCGTCGTCGTCCTCGCCCGCCGCCGAGACCAAGGCGATCGCCCCCCCGGGCCCCTACCTGGCGCCCTTTGTCATGGCGGCCATCAACCAAAAGGTGGTGCACCGCTCCGAGGCCCTCTGGCGCCTGCGCGAGCAGCAGCAGGGCGAGGGCAGCGGCAAGTCCAAGCCGTCGCCCTTTTCGAACGAGGGCTTCCGCTACTTGGAGGCCATGTCGGTCCCCTCGCTCCCCGTCGCCGCGCTCGTCTCCGCCGCCAACCTGGGCATCGGCGCCATGTTTGCCCTGTCGCCCTTGCGCGCCCTGGCCGAGAAGACCTTCTTGCCGGCGCCCGGAGAGGGCCCAACCCGCGAGCTCATGCTGGGCGGCTACTGGCAGCACGTGGCGTTTGCGGTCGCGGACGACGAGGAGGAGAGGTTGAAGGTCGGCAAGCAGCCCGCCGTGGCCGTGGCGGTGGTCGAGGACGCGCGCCGCGACCCGGGCTACTACGGCACCGCGCGCATGCTCCTGGAGACGGGCCTGTGCCTGGCGCTGGACGAGGACAAGTGCCAGGAGGCCGGGGCGCTCGAGGGGGGGTGCCTGACCCCCACGACGGCCACGGGGGGGCTCCCGCTGATCGAGCGCCTTCGCCGCGCGGGCCTGCGGATCGAGGTCCTGGCGGTGGACGGCGGCGACGAGTGAGTGGAGTGAAGGGGCGGCGAGGGCGGGGGTGTTTGCCGCCGCCGCCGCCAAGTCACGACGACGACGACGACCGAGTGGAGAGAGAGAGATGATGAGAAAGTGAGAGAGAGAGAGTTGCGTTTTTGCTTTGTTTGGTTTTTCCGGCCGCGCCCCCCCCACCCCCCCCCCCCCCCCCCCCGCCGAGAGCGCACGCACGCGCACGCGCAAAAACGACCTTTGTTGTCAGATGCACCCGTTTGTTTGTTTTTGGTCTCTGTTTTCCGCCGAAGACCCCCCTGCGAGAGCGCACGCGCATACGCAACAGCGTCTCGTTTGTTGAAAACACCAATGCAACACGCCGTTTCTCTTACATAAAGTCGTCCTCGTAGTCCTCGGCGCTCTTGTACTTCTCGCGCATCTCCGCGTTTGTGGTCGCGCCCTCGGCCATCGCCGCGCTCTTCTCCCCCAGCAAGGACTTGTAGCTCCGCAGGTCGTCCAGCCGCTTCTTCTCCTCGCGCTCGCTCTTCTCCTCGTCCCGCCGCCGCCGCTCCGCCGCCTGCTTCTCCCCCCGCGCCGACGCGTCAAACGCCGCGCGCTCGGCCGCCAGGTCCGGGTACGCCTCTTTTTTCGTCTTTTCCAGGCGCTTGAGCGCCACGGGGTCCCGCTTCAGCACGACGTGCTTCCGCACGCAGTCCTCGCGATGGTGACCGACCGCGCCGACGTCCATCTCGCTTGTCTTTTTCAGGTTGGCCGCCGGCATGTAGATCATCGGCAGCGACGCCTCCTTGCACCCTTTGATCGAGCCCTCCTTGATGAGCTGGCAGCAGTCCTCGAGCACCTCCGGGGGGATGTCCGGGATCGGGGGAATATAGGGGGGCACGCCTTTCCGGACGCCGGCCCCTTTATGTGCGGCGGCCGCGGCGGCGGCGGCGATCTCCGGGTCGTAGGGGACGCGGATGTACCCGTGCGGGGAGGAGAAGCCGTCGGCGTGGACCCAGACGTCGGTGGGGAGGGCGTGCTTGATGAGGTCCTCGTTTTCGTACTTGTCCCTTTTGTTTTAGTTGGTTGGTTTTGGGGTTGGTTTGGGGTTGGCGGGGGGGGGGGGGGGGTTGAGCGTGCCGTCGTTGGCGCTGGCGCTCCGAAGGCGACCTGCTGAACGACTCGACTCACTTCCCGATGTAGATGAGGTAGTCGTCCTTGCCCGGCACGTGCGCGCGGGGGTAGTAGTAGAAGACCATCCCGGGCAGGCTCTGGCGGTGGGTGGGCCCGGCTGCTGCCGCGTGGGTGGGGCGAGCGAGAGGAGTCGGGTGCTGCTGCTGCTCTTTTGGGTGGCGCGCGCGCGCAGAGAAAAGCGAGAGCTTGGGATCGTGCGAGGTTGGCTCGAGGGCTCAAGGGAGGAGGAGGGGGTGGTAGAGCGCAGTGTGTGTTTGCTCGCCCCACGGGAGGGGCAAGGGCAACAAGAGCGCCGCGACGACGCGCGCGCGCCGTCGGCGGCGCGCGAGCGCGACGAGCGAACAGGCGTCGCTCCCCCTTCCCCCTCCTCCCCAAAACGCCGGAGCAGTCGCTCATGCACACACGTTCGTGTCTCCTAGTTCTTACGCCGCCGTCTAGCTTTTGAACCTCCCGAAACCCCTAAGCCTTTTTTCCCGTTCCGGAACGCACCCGTTGCTCGCCCAGTTCGGCCCAGTTCTCGGGCGCGCGGGGGGCGAAAAGAGTCCCCTCTCTCGCCACGAGACTCCTCTTCCTTCGCACGCCCCGACCCGCCAACGGCCAACGCAAACCCCGTGCCCTCTGCGCGCCCGGCCCACTCGACCCGTTAGACGTCCCGCGAAGTCGCCCGGGTGATCACACGCGGGCCGCGTTCGCCGCCCACGGCCGGGCCTTCTTTTGCTCTCGGCGCGCGCGCGCCGCGCGGCGCCCCGCGCGGCCGACCTTCGGCGCCGCCCCTCCCTCGCGCTTTCGTCGCCGTCCGCCGCGCTGCGTCCCCAGCGCGCCGTGGGCGCCGCCCGGCGCGGCGGGCCGGGCGCCGGGGCCCGTGCCGTGATGGTGCCCTCGACGCGCCCTCCCGTGGCGCCAATGGCGGCGGGCGGCCCCCTTGTCCTTCGGCGACCGCCGTCGCTGCTGCTGGCGCGCGCGGGGGGGGCCGGGGCTGCTGCTTGCGGCGGGCGGCCAACGGCGCGGCGTAGGGGCCCCTTGCTCCCTCCCCGCGGGCCCGCGCGGCCCGGGTCCCGCGCGGCCGCGATCAGCCTGTGGCGCCGGTCCGACGACGGCGCCAATGGCGGTTTTTTCGCGTGGTGCGAGAGCAGCGGCAGGGGCGTTCATGGAGGGGGGGCAGGTGCGTCCGCGCCCGCGCCCTCACCCTCGTCCTCCTCCTCCGCGGCCGCCGCCCCCTCGCAGGAACAAAAGCAGCAGCCCCTCCTGTTCCGGGACTCGGAGGCGCCCGAGGCCACCGCAGTGGCGACCCCGTGGCCTCTCCCAGGCCAGGAGGCGGAGGAAGAGCAAGCAAGAGCAGCAGCAGCAGCAGCAGCAGCAGCAGCAGCAGCAGCAGCAGCAGCAGCAGCAGCAGCAGCGGAAGCAGCAGAGGCAGCAGCAGCGGCCGTTTCAGCTGCCGCCGCCGCCGCGGCAGCAACAGCAGCATCCCCCAAAAAGCAGCACCAGCACCAGCAACCCACCCCCCCTCCTCCCCCTCTACCTCCCCCCTCCCCACCCCCCGCCCGCCCCCCCTCGGCTGCCGCCGTCGCCGGCCGCGCCCTCCTCTCGCGTGCGGCCGAGGCCGCCCTCGCCCACGAGGCCGCGCGCCTGCTGGGTCTCGCCGACGGCGCCGAGGTCCGCGACACGCTGCGCTCCCTCGCCCTGTGCGAGTGCGCCTACAAGCAGGTCGACATGTCGCGCGAGGACGTCGCGCGCGCCCTGGAGGCCATCTCGCGCTCCTTTCCTCCCGCGCTGGGGGCCTCGATCGACGCGCTGCAGATCGGCAGCGTGGATGCCGACCAGAAGCTGATCGTCGCCGCCGCGGACGACGCCCTGTACGTGGCGTTCATGGGCACCAAGACCGCGCGCGACGTGGCCACGGACCTCGACTACGCGCACAGGCCCCTGTTCGACGAGTCGGCCAGCGTGGCGGCCGACCGCAGCGCCGTGCCCACGGCGCACAGGGGCTTTTTGTCGCGGGCGCGGCGCGTCGACGTGGCGGCGCTGCGGCGGGCGGCCGAGGCCTCGGGGCGGCGCCTGGTGCTGACGGGGCACTCGCTGGGCGGGGCCGTGGCCAAGCTGTGCGCGCTGAGGCTGCTGCGCGACGAGGAGGACGCGCAGCGGCTGTCGCTGTCGCTGTCGCTGTCGGCGGCGGCGGCGGTGGCGGCGGCGGCAGAGGTGAGCGGGGGGGCGGCCGCCGCTGGGCTTGGGCTTGGGCCGCAACACGACCACCACCACCACCACCACCACGGCCACCACCACCACCACAGCCACCACGGCAGCAGCAACCTGCCGGCCTCGTTCCCGCTCAGCTACGCCCCGGGCGAGCTGTCGAGGACGGGCAGCCTGCTGCCCGGCAGCAGCAGCGACGGCCGCCCTGCCTCGCCGCCGCTCACCGTCGCCCAGGCCGCCGCGCAGGAGGGCGACAGCGCCGCCGCCCCGCCCTCGGCCCTGCTTTTCGCGGGCGTCGCCGCGGGACTAGGCGCCGCCCCTTCCTCTTCTTCTTCCCCTCCTTCATCCGCCGCCGCCGCCTCCGCCCTCCCCCCAGCCCCTCCTTCCTCCTCCTCCTCCTCGCCGCCACTGTGGCCCCCGCACCTCCGCTGCATTACCTTTGCCACCCCGGCCATCGGCAACGCGGCGCTGGCCGAGCTGGTCGAGACGGCGGGCTGGGGGGGGTACTTCCGCAACTACGCCCTCCCTGAGGACGAGCTGATGCGCACGCTGGCGATCGACACGTACGCGCGGCTGCGCAGCAGGGGGGGCGACGACGGAGTGGTAGGGGGCGCGTCGGGCTCGGGCACGGAGGCGGAGGAAGAGGAGGAGGAGGGGCGGCGCGGGGGGTCGGTCGAGGCGACGACGGCAGCAGCACCACCAGGAACGGCAGCAGCAGCCGCGGCGGCGTCGTCATCTTCGGCTTCACCCCTTCCGGCCGCGGCGGCATCCTCCCTCGATCTTTCGACGGCAGAGGACGCCAAGCTCCTGTCGGCCGCCGCCGAGGACGAGGCCGCCGCCGCCGCGGGCGTGCCCCGACCGCCCTCGCGCAGCCTGCTGCGCGCGCGCCCGCCCTCCCCGGCCTCGCTCGCCTGGGACTTTGCCACCTCTCTGGGCGCCGTGGTCGGGCTGCTCGCCTTCCCCTGGGCACGCGGGGCGGCCAAGCGGCGCCTGACGCGCGAGCTCGAGAGCGCCGAGCGGCGCGACGAGGGCGATGCTGCGGCGGCGGCAGCGGTGCGCGCGGCGGCCGAGCGCGCGATCGCGGCGGCCGGGGCGGCGGTGGTGGTGGCGTCGGACGGTAGGGAGGATGACGATGGTGTGGAGCCGGTGGAGAAGGTGGGACCGGTTGCGGCCTTGTCGACGAAGACGGCGGCGACTGAGGAGCAGCAGCAGCAGCAGCAGAAGCAGAAGCAGCAGCAGCAGCCCGAAGCGGCGGCGGCGGCAGCGGCAACAACCGCCGCCCCAACCGCCACCGCCGCCGCCCCGCCGCCGCCGACGCCGCCGCCGCCGCCGCGCCCGAGCCTCCCCGCCGCCGCGCGCCAGTCCGCCCGCGACGTCGCGCGCACGCTCGCCGGCCTCGCCCTCCTCCAGCAGCGCTGGCTCGCGTACAGCCTGCGCCACGCCGCGCGCGCCGCGCAGCGCCCGCTCGCGGCCGCGGCGCACGTCGTCATGCGCGACCTCTACCGCCCCTTCGGGTCGCTGGTGTACGTGCTGGGCGGCACGGAGGACGGCTTCGCGCCCCGCGGGGGGCTGGGGGATCTGGAGGCGGGGGCGTCAGTTGGCGGAAACGGGCACGGCCAGCAGCAGCCGGTGCCGGCGCGCGTCGTGCCGCTCGGCTCGGAGGAGGCGACGGCGGCGATCGCCGATGCGGCGGCGGCGGTGGCGGCGGGCGCGCCGCTGGACGTGGCGTCCATCACGCTGCGGCACATGGCGCGCGCGTTCCGGCGGCCGTCGTCGTCACCGTCGCAGCCGAAGCCGCAGGTCGCGCTGCCGGCGGCCGCTTCTTCTTCGTCAGGAGACGAGGGCGACGGCAGCAGGAGCGCCGAGGCGGTGGCGGCGGCGTCTTCGGCGGCCGCGGCGGCCGCACGGGCGGATTTTTACGGCGCGCTGCTCCCGCCCGCCCCGCAGCCCTCCGGCAGCGGCTACTCCAACCACCGCATGCTCGCGTACCGCTCGCGCTTCCTGGCTGTGATGGCCTCGGCCGCGCGCAGCGTCGAGGCGCAGGGCGTGGCGCTCGCCGACGTCGTGCCGTCTTCTTCTTCGTCTTCGCCGCCGCCGCCCGCGCTCGTGCCGCCGCCGCCGCTGTCGGCCCCCGCCGCCGCCGCCGCCGCCACCGTCCTGGGCGTGCCCCTGCTCCCGCTCATCCCGCCGCCGCGCGTCGACGCGGCCGTGGCGCGCTGCCCGCTGCCGTCCGCCTCCCTGCCGCCGTCCGCAGCCCTCGTGGCTGCTGCCAGCGGCGGCGGCAACGGCGGCAACGGCAACGGCAGCGGGAACGGCAACGGCGGCCGGAGGAAGAAGCGCGAGGTGGCTGCGGCGGCGGCGTCCGCCGCCGCGCGCTCGCTCGCGCGCATCTCGCCCGTGGCCTACGTCCTCGGCAGGCGCCGCGACGGCGACAAGGATGCATCTGCTGACGCGGTCACCGAAGCGGCGGCGGCCGCCGCCGCGGCAGCCAGGGAGGCCGCGGCGGCCCTCGGCAGCACCAGCAGCAGCGGCTCGTCGTCGTCTTCGAGCGACGAGAGCGTCGACGCCGGCGACGCGCCGCCGCCGCCGCCGCCGCCACCTGTCTCCTCCTCCTCCTTGTCGCCCACGAAAAAGGCCGCCGCCGCGCCCCAGCCGCCGCCCGTGGCCGTGATGACGGTCGCCGCCCGCGGCGCCAACTTTTACAGCGCGCGCGAGGTCGGCGTGCGCGTGTTTGGCGTCGCCTACGAGCCCCTGGCCGTGGAGCGGCGCGCGCCCACGCCGCCGCCGCCGCCGCCGCCCGCGCCGCCGCCCGCGCCGCTCTCGCCGGCGCTGCCGCCGTCGTCGCCGCCCTCTGCGGCGGCTGCCGCCAAGGCCTCCTCCTCCTCCTCGGGCGAGCAAGCCGGCCACGACCTCGCGTCACGCGTGCGCGCGGCGGCGTGGGGCATGCTGACGCGCCCACTCGGCTGGCGCGCGGCGTTCGAGGGGCAAGGGGAGGAGGAGGGTGGTGGCGTCGGCGCCGGCCAGGCCGCTGCCCACGCCAACCCCGACGCCAACGCGAACGACGCCGCCTTGGCCACCCTGCCTTCTACCGCCGCTCTCGTGCGCCCGGGCTCCCCCCGGCTCACGGACGACGAGCCGGGCGAGCTGCTCGTGCGCGTGGCCCTGCCGCTGGCCGTGGCCGACCGCCTCGCGCAGGAGCTCGCCTCGCCGGCGGCTGCGGCGGCTTCTGCTGCTGCTGCCGCTGCTGCCTCTGCCGCCTCCTCTTCACCCTCCTCGGTCGAGCTCACCTTCCGCAGCGACTTTTGGGAGGGCACGGCCACCGCGCCCGTCCGCGTGAGGGAGCAGCGCGTCGCCGTCGTGGCGGCCGCCGGGCCCGAGGCCGCGCTGCTCGTGGCGCGCCTGCTCGGCGGGCAGGCCCCCCTGCGGACGCGCCTGCTCCCGCACGTGCGGCGGGCGGCCGGGCATTCGCCGGTGGCGGGCGGCGCCGCTGACGCCGAGCCTGCTGAGGGCGAGCCCGTCTGGGTCGAGCCCTGGATCAGCGCGAGCAGCAGCAGCAGCAACGGGCGTCGGCGGCGGCGGCGGCGGAGCGGCAACGGCAACGGCAGCGGCAGTGGCGACGCCTCTTCCACCGAGAACAAGCAGCTTCAGCTGCCGCTGCTGCCTCCCGCCTCGCCCCTGCACGGCCGCCGCTCGCCCGGCTTTGTCGGCCGCGCGGCGGGCCGCCTGGCCGTGCTGACGCGGCAGCTGCGGCTCCGTGGCGGCGGCGGCGGCGGTGCAACTAGCGACAACGGCGGCGCCACTGCCCCTTCTTCTCCCTTGTCGTCGTCCTCGTCGGACGGCGGCGGCAGCACCAGCAGCGGCGGCGGCGGCGGCGTCAGGGTGCGGCGCCGCCCGGCCTCGCGCACCGCGGGGCGGCGCTCGCCCTACGCCCTGCGCGCGCTCGCCGCGGACGGTGACGACGACCGCGACGCGCCCCTGGCCGGCCTGCTGTCGGAAGATGATGAGGAGGATGATGAGGAGGAGGAGGACGCGCTGCCCGAGGTAGCGCGCGCGCTGACGCACCCCCTGGCGCCCGTGCCCGGGATCGCGTTCGACAGCGCCGTGCGCCTGCCGCCCCCGCAGCAGCAGCGCGACGAGGAGGAGGCCGCGGCCAAAGCGGCGGCGGCCACCCACAAACCGCCGCCGCCGCCCTCTGCTTCTTCTTCCGCCGCTGCTCCCGCTCCCGTGGCTGGCGGCGGCGGCGGCGGCGGCGGCGGCGGCGGCGGCCTCAACCCGCTCGGCCTGCTGTTCTCCGCGTCCGCCGCCGCCCGCCGCACGCTCGAGCGGCTGGCGGGCATGGCGCCTGCCGCCGCAGAGCAGCAGCACCAGCTCGCGGCCCCTGCCCCGCCGCCCCCGCCCCCGCCCCCGCCCCCGCCGGCCGCCCGCGCGCTCGCCCTGCTCGACGAGCGCGCGCTGCTCGCGGCCGACGCCGTCCTCTTCCTCGCCACGCCCGACGAGGCGGCGCGCCTGCCCGCGTCGGTGCTGCCCGAGGCCGCCGCCGCCGCCGCAGCCGCCGCCCTCCCCGCCGCCGAGGCCGCCGCCGCCGACGCGGCGCGCGAGCTCGCCCGCCGCGTGCGGCAGCTCGCGCGCGGGCGGCCGATCGTGCCCGTCCTGCTGCTCCCGGGCGGCGACGAGCACCGCGCGTCCGCCGCGGCCACGTCGGGCGCCGACTCGGCCGCGGCGGCGGGGGCCATCGCCGCGGCCAAGGCGTCGCTCGCGAGCGCCCTGGGCGTGCCGACGTCGAGCGTCGCGACGCTGAGGCTGGCCGAGGCGGCCGTGGAGGCGGCGGCTGGAGGCCGCGCTGGTGGCAGTGGCCTCACCGGGAGGCTCGTGCGCAGGCGGGCAGAGCGGGCGCGGAGGGAGGAGGAGAAGGGCGGCGAGGGCGACGACGAAGGCGCGGAGGAGCGTGCGGGGCTCGCGGCCGCGGCCGAGGCCGCGGCCACGGCGGCCGCCATCGCGGCGCTGCCCGTCGCCCAGCAACGGCGCGTGGCCGCCGACGCGCGTGCGGTCCGGGGCGCCGTGCGCGCCGCGCTGGCCGCCGCGTCTTGGGACGCCGCCGGGGTGGTGGCGGCGGCGGCGGTGACGGTGGCGCCCCCCGTCCTTCGCAGCCGCCTTTAGGAACAACACAATTTTGAAACAACACGCTAATTTTGAACAACCCAAGAGGAAGGGTCTTTGGTGGTTGGATCACACTCACAGTCTCTCACAAGTCCTCCTCCTCTAAAACCACCTTAGTCCCCGCGGGCGCGTCCCTGCCACTTCCACCCCCACCGCCGCCGCCAGTCGCCGCCCTGCTCGCTCCCCGCGCCTTGCGCGCCGCGTGCGCCGCGCGCAGGTCGCGCCCGAGCGCCCCGTACAGCGCGCGCGTGCGGCGCGCCAGCGCGAGCGTCGTGAGCGCCGCGAGCGCGCAGAGGACCCCCAGCACCCAGAACGCGGCCGAGAAGCACGCGCTCCCCGCGCACCGGAAGCTGGCTGCCGGGGCCGCCCCCGCTTTCTTCGCCACCAGCCCCGCCGCGACGGCCGCGCGCCGCAGCGTCGAGTCCTGCGCGGCCTGCGCCGCCTCGGACGCCGCGGCCGCCGCGGACAGCAGGGCCGCCTGCTGGCCCGCGGCCCGGTCGTACAATCGCCCGGTCAGGCCCGAGGCGAGCAAGAAACCGCCAAACGCCGGCGCGAGCTGCACGAGGGCGTAGTTTTGCGCAAAGTGCGCCAAACCAAAGACGTCGGCGAGGATGGCCGGGACGAGCGACCAGGTGCTGCCGAACCCGAAGCCAAAGGCGAGGGAGAGGCACGCGAGCGGCAGCGTGCCGCCGCCCTCGGCGGCGCCCGCGGCGGCGAGGCACGAGGCGAGCGCGACGAGCGCCGTGGTGGCCGAGAGGTACAGGGGGCGGGGCGTGCCGCGCCTGCGCAGGGCGGCCTCGGGCGCCGCGCCGCCGGCCAGGCGCCCGGCGGCGTTGGCGACGGAGAACAAGGAGACAAAGAGGACGTGGCCTCCTCCCCCTCCCCCGCCGCCTTGCGGTGTCGCCGCCGCCCCCGTTGCCGTTGCCCCCGTTGCCGTTGCCGCTGTTGCCGTTGCCGCCTGCAGGGACCTGTAGACCTCGCCCAGGTTGTTGAGGTAGGCGAGGCACGTCCCCGAGACGACGGCGAACTGCAGGAGCAGGAGGGCGCCCTCGGGGCTCGCGGCCATGCGCACGGCGGCGAGCAGGCCCGCGGCGGCAGCGGCGCCGGACGACGACGAAGCGGCGGCGCCGGCGGTTGCGGTTGCGGGGGCGGCGGTGGTTGCGTCCGGCGGACCCCCTGCTGCTGCCGCTCCTGCTGCTGCTGCAGCTTGAAGCTGCTGCTGCGGCCCGCCAGAGGGCGGGGGGGGAAGCGACGAGCCCCCGCCGCCGCCGCCGCCGCCCGCGAGCAGCAGCGGCAGGGCGTCCTCGCCATCGATGGCGCGGTCGCTGTTGTTGTTGTTGTCCGCCGAACCGGCAGCGACCAGAGGGGCAGCCGCTCCGGCTCCTGCTCCTGCTGCGCCTGCTGTTCCCGACGCACCACTGCCGCCGCCGCGCTTCTGGTTCTTCTGCTGCTGCCTGACCGCCATCTCCACGGGCCCTGCTGCCGCCGCCCGCTCGCGCCGGTGGTGGTGCGGATGGTGGTGGTGGTGGGCGGCCGCGGCCGCGGCAGACGCCTTCACGCCGCCGCCGCCGTCCTCCTCGTCGCCTCCACCACCAACCCCTCCCCCAGCAAGCAGCGCCACCGCCGGCTCCGCCCTCAGCCTCCCGCCGGCCATCGCCCACGGCGCCGCCGACACGCACGCCAGCAGCGTCACGGACGCGGCGAACATCGCGCGGCGGCCGGCGGGCGAGGCCGCGGCGGGCCCGCTTCCGCCGCCGCCGCCGCTGCTGCCGCCGTTCTCGTCGTCCTCGTGGTGGAGAAGCAGCGCCACGCCCGTCTGGAACACCGCCAGAAGGCCGACGAGCGCAAACATGGCGCGGAAGCGGTGGGCGGGCGGCAGGTAGAGCAGGGCGCGGAGGCGCTGGGGGAGGGGCAGGGAGGAGGAGGAGGAAGAGGAGGCGGCGGACGAGGAGGAGGAGAAGAGGAGGGCGTACGGTCCGCCGCCGCCGACGCCACCAAAACCACCACCGCCGCCACCACCACCGCCACCGCCAGAGGCCTCCTCGAGCTCGCACGCCTCGACAAAGGGCACGTGGTTGACGAACAGCGACGCCGCCACGACGATGGCCGCGGGCGCGAGCGCCAGGAGGAGGAGGTAGGCGTCGACCGCCGCCGCCGGCGCAAGCACGGGCTGCAGGAGCGTCGCGTAGGGCAAGGCCCACAGGGACGCCGACAGCCCTAAAAACGCCTTGAGCACGCCCACCACGGTCCCCCGGTCCTGCGGGAAGTTGCGCACGTTGGTCACGAGCACGGACGCGTCCAGCCACACGCCCGAGTTGCCGGCGACCGTCGCAAAGAGCAGCAGGCGGCCGTACGAGGGCGCGATGCGCCCCGAGGAGAGCGCCCAGAGGCCCGAGTAGCCCAAGAACGCGGCGGCGGCGCCCACCCAGAGGACCTGGCGGGGTCCCGAGGCCCGGTGGCTCAGGGCGTCGTACAAGGCGCCCGCGGGGATGGCGAAGAACCCGCCCAGGTTGAGCCACGAGCCCGCGGCGGCGATGCGTGTTTGGTCTAGGCCTAAAACATCGCGCATGTGGGGGGCCCAGACGCTTAATGAGTACGACAAGCCTGAGCACGCGTCAAGCAACGTCGATGCGGCGAGCGTGGCGAACTTGGTGGTGACGAATTGGGGATTGGGGGCGGCGGGGGCCATCGTGGGGTTGGCCATCGTTCGGCGCTTTTCGGCGGGAACTCGCGCGCGCGCGCGCGCGTCCCTCTCCTTTTTCACGGCCGCGGCGCCGCCAGCATGATTTCTTGGAGCGCTTGGTTCGTCAGGTCTCGGATCCGGGGGAGCGAGGGACGGTGGTGGTGGTGGTGGTGGTGCTGCTGCTGCTCGATGGTCCGGATGAGGGGGCTTGGGTGTGGCGCGCGCGTGCGAGGGCGACAGCGAAAGAGGTGGGAGGGGGGTGTTTCGCGTCCGCCGTGGAACAGCAAGGGGGCTTTCAACGGTGATGAGATTATTGGTCGTGCGTGCGCGTCGTCTTCGTCAGGTGATGGTGATGATGGCGGCCGTGCGTCTGTTTGTGCGCGAGAGAGAGCGGGCGCGCACTCACGCACCCCCTCAAAAAGACGTCCCGCGCGCGCGCGCGCGCGCCGTGACGTCGTCGGCCCGACGACCGCCCCCTCTCAGCATCCCGCCCCCGCCCGTCCACCGCGCCCGCCCCCCCCCCTCCCCCCCGCCTCTCCTGCCCTCCGACGACCCCCCCTCCATCAGCGCGCCGCCGCCGCCGCCATTAGCCCCTGCACGGCCACCCCCCACCGCCGCCGCCTCTTGCCGTCCAGCTCGACGCCGATGACCGACTGCCACTGCCCGATCCTCACCTCTGAATCCACGACCGCCAGCGTCGCGCTCGACCCCAGCAGCATCGCCTGCACGTGCGAGTGTGCATTGATTGGCTCCTGCGCCCGCCAATCCTCGTCCCCTCCCGGCCACCCGGGGGGGGCAAAGCGCAGGTGCAGGTCGTTGTGCAACCAAGGGTCGGAGGCCGGGCAGATCCGGCGGAGGTACTGCCGGACGTCGTCCATTAGGCGCGACTCATACTCGTTCACGACGACCGCGGTGGTCGTGTGCCGCGACTGCACGAGGACGGTCCCGTCGGCCACGCCGGAATCTCGAACGGCTTTTTTTACCAAAGGGGTCAGCTCGTGCATCGAGATGCCAGGCAGAGTTTCGAGCTCGATCTCGGCGTAGTAGGAGACGAACGGGCCCTCGGCGCGGCGCTTGGCGTCGACGAGGGCGGCGGCGTTTGCGGCGTCGGCGGGGGCGGCGCGGGGCGGCGCGCAGCGGTGACGGGGCGCCGAGTCGAGGAGACGAGGCGACGTCGGCGTCGTCGAGGCGGCGTGCGCCGCCCTCCTCCCCGCGCCGCGGGACAGATGGAGCGCCTGCGAGTGCATCTTTGGGATTGGGATTGGTTGTGGATTGGTGGCGGTGTGGGGCGTTCGTGCGGAGAGAGGGGAGGAGGGAGAGAGGGAGAGAGAGACAGAGAGACTCTCGATCGCGACTCGCCCGTCGCTCGTCGTCTTCGACCTCGCTCGCAGTGCGTTGCCGATGGTGGTGGTGATGACGACGACCCCAGTTGTAAAGTGCGTATTTCAATTTACACAGCTGCTGCGCGGGGAGCGGTGCGCCTAAAAAGGAAAGAGAGCGGGTTGCGCGCGGCGCGTGCGGCACGCCAGAGAGCAACGGCGCCAACGCAACCCCCAACCCAACCCCCAACCCCCAGCCAACTCCTCAAAAGTCCAGCTGCCCGATGGCCGCGCGCAGGCGGTTCCACATCCTGCCCCTGGGGTCGATCCTCCGGGGCGCCTGAATGATGACAGGGATGGGCAGGTAGCAGTAGTGCGTGTTGACTAATCCCACCGTGATGCCCGTAAACCCAGCAAACGCGCCGTGCACGGCGTTGTGCGCGAGGATCTTGCAGTAGATGCGGTCGTTGGACGAGGTGGGGATGGAGCGGATGATGTAGGAGGGGTCGATGTACTTGACGTCGGCGTCGCGGAACTCGCGCTTGCAGGCGTCGCGAAGGAAAACCCCGACGTCTTGCAGGATCGGGTTGCCAGAGGCGTCGGTGCCCCCCCGGGGCCCGCCGTTGGCGCCCCCGCTGCTGCTGTTGGCCTCGTCGAGCAGCTCCTGCCCGGCGCCCTCGGCCACGCACACGACGCAGTAGCCCTTGTTGTCGAGGACGCGCCGGATGTGCCCGAACAGTCCCTTGGGCCCGGCCAAGCGGAACGAGACCTCGGGAATCAGGCACGCGTCCACCACCCCCGACGCCAAGGACGCCTGCACGGCGATAAACCCGCTCTGCCGTCCCATCAGTTTCACGATGCCGATGCCGTGCCGCGCCGAGGCCGCCTCCGTGCGCGCCGCCAGCAAGGCCCTCTGGGCCTCCTCGACGGCCGTGTCGAAGCCGAAGCACCGGTCGATCAGGAGGATGTCGTTGTCGATGGATTTTGGCACCCCGATCACGGAGCACACCACCCCGGCCTCCTCGCACTTTTGGTAGATCGCGTTGGCCCCGGCATTCCCGCCATTGCCCCCCACCACAAAGAGCATGTCGACGCCCCACATGTCGAGGCGCTTGACGATCTCCTTGATGTTGGCGCCCCCCCGGGAGGTGCCCAGAATCGTCCCGCCCTGGAGGTGGATGGTGTCGACCGATTTTTTCGTCAGGACCACCGGCCTGTTGGCCTTGTCGTAGAACCCGCGGAAGCCGTACCGGATGCCCAGGATGTTGCCCTCGGGCACCCCGTAGTCCTCTAAACGGCTCACAAGCCCGGCGATGACGTCGTTCAATCCGGGGCAGAGGCCGCCGCACGTGACGATGGCGGCCGTCACGTGCGCGGGGTCGTGGTAGATGGTCTCGCGCGCGCCCGCGCGCAGGGCCCAGGGCGGGAGGGCGGCGCCCTCGAAGGCGGCCTCCATCGACGTCTCCATCCAGTTCTGCTTCTCCAGGGGGCCGTTGGCGGAGGCGGAGGCGTGGGGCGGGGGGTGCATGCCGAGCGGGGTGCCGTCGCGCGTCAGCAGCGCGGCGGCGTCGGGCCCCTGCCCCGTGGCACCAAATCGGATGGAGGAGAGGGCGACGCGGTCGTCGTCCGTGACGAAGCCACCGCCGAAGTTATTGTGCACGGCGAAGGGGGAGGGCCGGGGGGCGAGCTTGTCGCGCACGGTCGGGCACTCGAGGACGTCGTTGTCGCCGCCTGCGTGTTGGGTTGTGTTTTTTTGTTTGGGGGGAGGAGAGGGGGGGGAGGAGAGAGCGGGGTTTGGCGGCGGGTGAGCGGCGGCGGTGCTCGCTTGGGGTCGCGATTGAGGGCGAACGAACGAGCAGCGCGCGCGCGCGCGCGGCTGGCTAGGGCGATCCCGCGGGCGCCTCGTGCCAGGGATGGTGGGAAGGCGGCGCCGGTCTTGCTCGGGCGCAATCGGGCGGAATGAGAAAAAAGCTCCGAAAGGGTGGGGTTGTTTTTGCCCGGGGAGGAGCAAGAGAAGCAAGACAAAACGCACCGAGCACGCCTGGCGCGGGCGTCATGATCGATCGCCGGGCGACGACGGGCCTGGGGCGCGGCTGCTGCTGCCCGGCCGCCGCCGCGGGCGCGCGCGCGGGCGCGCGCCGGTGCAGAAGCATCCGGGTCGGTGGTGGGGGTGTCGAAGGAGGGGTTTGGTTCTTCTTCGAGGCGCGTTTTTCTTCGTTGCTTCTTCTTCGCCGTCGTCGTCTTCGTTGTGTGCGATGATGCGCGTCGGGTTTGCTGTGTGCGTGTGAGGGAAGAGGTGCTGCCGCCTCTGCTCTGCCGCTCGCGGCCGCCCTTGAAAGCACCCGCGCCCGCTCGTCGCCAGCACCGCCGCCGCTTCGCCCCCGGCTTTCGCCCTCCTCCTCTCCTCCTTCACGCGCCGCTCTCTCACGGCAAAGGTGGCACGCGCTTCACATACACACAACCACATCCAACATGGCGGCGCCACTGGTTCCGGCTCGCTCGGCGTGACGTCACAACAGCGCGCGGACGGAGCTGTCCGACCCCATCCTTCAAACGCACCTCTTCCTCCTCCCCTTCCTTGAAGAAAGCCCCGGCCACCATGAACCAGCCGGCGCTCGAGAAGGCGCTCTTTCAGCTGGGCAAGGAGCTGACGTGCTCGGTGTGGTGAGAGTCGCTTTCTCGCAGCAGTTGCCGCCGCCGCCACCGCCGACGACGCCGACAACGCACGCGCGCGCGCCCAAACCAACAGCTCACGCGCCGCACGCCCCCCCAAATAAAAAAACAGCCTGAGCGTCATGCACCCGCCCTGCGCGCGCCTCTCGTGCGCCCACTACTTCTGCCGCGACTGCGCCCAGTCGGCCCTGCGCCAGTGCGCGCGCTGCCCCGTGTGTAAGCTCCCCGCGGGGCGGCGCGACGTGGCGACCGACGCGGCGGTGAGCGGCCTGGCGCTGCTGTACGGCGCGCTCGAGGCCGGGCTCGGGCGCAACCTGCTGTGCACGCAGCTTCCCGCGGGGGACCTGGACCCGATGGCGCTGCTGGAGGCGCTCGGGCCGGCGCCGCGGCGGCGGCAGCGGCCGCCCGCCGCCGCCGCCGCCGCCGCCGCCGTGAGCGGCGGGCGCCGGGGCGGAAACTGCAGCAGCAGCAGCAGGGCCAACAACAACAACAACAACAACAACAACAACGGCGCCGCCACCACCACCACCACCGTGGCCGCCGTCGTGGCCGCCGTGCCGGCCGCGTCGCTGCCGACGACGGCCACCACCATTACCGCCGGCCATCAGCAGCAGCAGCAGCAGCGGCAGAAGGGCGGCGGCGGCGGCGCGCGCAAGTCGGTCACGTTCATGCCGGACGCGTCGCTCGTGACGGCGGCCTGGGGCGACAAGGAGCCGGAGAAGGACAAGGAGCCGCCGCCGCAAGAGGAGCAGCAGCAGCAGAGGCAGCCCCAGCCCCGAAAACCGCCACCGCCGCGCCGCCGCTCGCCGCCCGCCCAGGCCGCCGCCGGCCCCTCCTCCTCCTCCTGCGCCGCCGCCGCCGCCGCTGCCGCCGCCGCGGCGCGCCGCGTGCCCGCGCGTCACGTCCCCTGGTCCTGCGGCGCCTGCACCCTCGAGAACCCGGGCGCCGCGCGCGAGTGCGCCGTGTGCGGCACACCGCGCGGCAGCGCGCGCCCCCCGGGCGAGGCTCTGGCGGCAACGCGGCGCATGCTGGCCGCGACGGCGCAGCGGCAGCAGCAGCACGGGCGGCAGCCGCAGCAGCAGAAGCAGCAGTCACAGTCGCACGCGCCCTCGCGGCGGGGCCTGCGCAGCCAGCCGCAGGCGCAGGCGCAGGCCCGCAGCGCGCGCTCGCGCTCCCGCTCGCGCTCGCCCCCGCAGCAGGCCGGGGGCAACGACGAGAACTCGGCGCCGTCCCAGGAGGAGGAGGAGAAAGAGGAGGAGGCAAACAAGGCCAAGAAGAAGCAGCCCGCGAGCCGCAAGCGGGCCTCCATGTCGCCGGCGCGGCTCCGGGCCGCAGAGCAGCAGCAGCAGCGGCAGCAGCAGCAGCAGCAGTCGTCCTCCCCCGCCGCCGCAGTGCGCCCCACGCCGCCGGACAAGCGCCCCCGCCCGGCCGCCGCCGACCCCCTTCCGCCGCCGCCGCCGCCGCGCCTGCCCCCCTCGCAGTGGGTCCTCGCCGCCTCGGGCCTCGGCGCGGCCCAGCGCGCGCGCCTCAGGGAGGTCGCGCGGCGTATCGGCGCGGCGGTTGCGGCAGAGGTGGGGCCGGGGGTCACGCACGTGGTGGTGGCCTCGGCGCCGGCGGCGGCCGCGGGAGGGATAGACGGCGGAGGCAGCGGACAGACCCCCCGGCGCGCGCGCCGCACGCTCAAGTACTTGATGGGCCTGCTTTGCGGCGCGTGGGTGGTCGGCGAGGACTGGCTCGCCGCGCTCGCCGAGGCGTCGGCGGCGCGCGGCGGCGGCGGCGGCAATGGCGACGACGACCCGTCCCTGCTGCCGGACGAGCGCGCCTTCCTGGCGGACGGCGACACGTTCGCGGGCCCGACGCGCGCCCCTCGGCGCGCGCGGGGGGCGGCCGAGGCGTGGGCGGCGGCCGAGGCGGCGGCGGCGGCGGCAGCAGCAGCAGGCGGAGACGGGCACGCCCCCGCCCCGCCGCCGCCTCCCCTGGCCGCCTACCGCTGCTCGCTGCTGCGGGGGCACCGGCTGCACCTGTGGGGCCCGCTCGCGCGGCAGGCGGGCGTGGCCGCCCTCGCGCGCGCGACGGGCGCCGAGGTCTTCGACGAGCTGCCCTCGGAGGAGGAGGCGGGGCCGCCGTCGTCCGCCCCCGCCGCCGTGCTCGTGGTGGTGGACCCGGACGAGGGAGGAGGCGGAGGAGGCGGAGCAGAAGGCGGCGGCAACGACGCGGCCGCGTCGGCGGGCGTGGCGGCGGCGCAGCGCGCGGCGGCGGCCGTGCCTGGCCCCGGCGGGGCGCGGGTCGTGGGGATCAAGTGGCTGTACGACTGCGTGAGCGCCTTCCGCCCCTTGCCGCTCGACTACGACCCCAACCTGCTGGCGGCGGTGGCGGGAGGGTGATTGGTTGATTGAGTGGCCGCGCGCGCGCCTCGGCGGCGTTGGCGGCGTTGGCGTTGGCGTTGGCGCTGTGCTGGAAATTTCATATTTTGCAACATCGTCGTTGGAAAACCTCTCTCTAAGTGTGGCGGTGGTCGTAGCCGTCGTTCGTGCTCATGTCATAAATCTCTAGTCTCGGGTCGGTCGGTCGCTCTGTATCTTCCTCAAAAGCCCGGCGGCGGGGGCGGCGGCGGCGGCGGCGGGGGTGGCGGGGGCGGCGCCTGTGACATCTGCGGAGGCGGCCCGCCCATCCCCGGCGGCGGCATGGGCGGCGCCTGCCCCTCCATCATCATCCCCGGCAGCATGGTGGGCACGCCCGGGCCGTAGTAGGGCACGCCGGCGCCCGGGGGCGGCGCCACGGGCACGCCGCCCATGTACACCGGCGGCGGCGGCGGCGTGGGGGCGGGCGGCTGGATCGGCGGCTGGGGCTGCGCGGGCGGCGGCACGGGGGCGTCGGTGGCCGAGAAGAAGCCGGCCGGGGGCTGCTGCTGCATGCCGCCGTAGGCCATGGCCGGCATGCTGACCTGCGGCTGCGGGGCCGGCGGCGGCGGCGAAGGCGGCGGCGGAGACGGCGGAGGCACCTGCTGCTGCTGCTCCTGCTGCTGCTCCTGCTGCTGTTGCCCCCCCGCCGTCACCGCCTCCTCCATCGCCGCGGCCAAGCCCAAACCTCCACCCCCCCTAAAGTCCTCGAAGTCGTCGTCCAACCCCGGCAGCCCCGCCTTGCGCCACTCGCTCTCAAAGAGCCGCTGCGCCGCGCGCGCCGCCTTTGTCCACTCGCTCTCCTCGCCGTTGAACGCCGCGCAGTTGGCCCACACGAGCGCCACGTCCTTCAGGGCCGCGGCGGGGTCCCTGTAGTGCTGCGACGCCAGGGCCGGCAGCGCGCCGCCGGGCGGGGAGCCGGCCGTGGCGGCCGCGGCGGCGGCCGCGGCCACCGCTTTTGAGGCCGCCTCCAGGCGCCGCGCCACCGTGCCCAGGTCCATAGGGTTGGGGATCGTGGCGTGGTAGCCGGGGACGTCCAAAGGGACGGGCGCCGCAAAGGGGATGCCCATGGGCGCGGCCGCGACGGCGCGGAGCACTTTCGCGGCCGCGCGCGACCAGTGCGTGGCGGCCGCCTGCGCCGCCGCCTGCGCGGCGCGCGCCCGGGGCCCGGGCGCTTTCGGCGCCGCCGGCGGGGCCGGGGCGTACGCGACCGGCGGCGGCGGCACAAACGCGGGCCCGCCCGTGCCGGGCACAGGGTAGGGCGGGACCTGCATGGAGGGCGGCACGGCGTGCATGAGCGCGGCGGGGAAGGCCGGGCCGCGCGGGTTGGGCATCAGCAAGGGGGGCGGGTGCCAGGGCTTGCGTGCGGCGCCGCTGCACAGGCGGCAGATGTAGTCGGGCGCGTCCGGGGGCACCTCGGCGAGGGCGCCGGGCGGCACGATGCCCTCGCACGTGGCGTGGTACCACCGCCCGCACCCGGGCGCCTCGCACCCGAGCCACAGGAAGTCGTAGGAGGGGTCGGTGCCGTCCGGGCGGCCGCACCCGGCGCAGGGCGCGTCCTCCTCGGCCTGCTCCTCGGCCTGGGCGGCGGCGGCGGCGGCCTGGGCGGCGGCCGCTTTGGCCGCGGCTTTAGCGGCGGCCTTGGCAGCGGCCTTGGCGGCCTTGGCGTCGGCGGCAGAGGGCTTAAGGCCGGGGGCGGCGGCGGCACCAGGGGCAGCAGCGGCACCAGCACCAGCGCCAGCACCAGCAGCAGCCCCACCACCACCGGCCCCCGCGGCGCCGTCAAAGCCCAGCATCGCGAGCAGGTAGTCGTCGGGCGGGGGCGCGTCGCCGCCGCCAGCGCCGCCGCCGCCATTCGCTGCCGCCGCCTCGGCCGCCGCCTTTTCGGCCGCCGCCTGCTCGCTCGCGCGCTCGGCCGCGGCCGCCGCGCGCTGCGCGGCCGCCTGCACGCGCGCCTGCAGGTCGGCGGCGTCGGCCGCGATCTTGGCGGCGCCGTGGCCGTAGGCGGCGACCAAGGCGGGCTCGTTGAAGGGCACGAGGGCGGCCAGACCGGCGGCGGTCGGAGCGGCGGGAGCGGCGGTCGGAGCGGCCACCGCCACCACCCCTTCCGCCGCCAACGCCGCCGCCGCCTCTGCCCCGCCGACCAGCGTCACGTAAGCCACGGGCGGCAGGCGCTTGGCCGCCGCGGCCGCCTGCGCCGCCACCATGGCCGCGGCCGCGGCCTTGGACTGCGCCGCGCCCGAGGCTGTGACGGCCCCGGTCCCCCGCCCAAAGCGCGGGCCCGAGGCTTGGGGCGCCGCCGTGTTGCGCGCGGCCGCCGAGGCGGCCGCCGAGGCGTCGCCCAGATAGGCTCCCGCAGCCGCGGCCGCGGCGCGGCGGCGCGCCGTCTCCCACTGGCGCACGAGCCAGGGCGGCAGCTCGGACTCGCGGTACCACACGTGACCCGCGGGAGGGACGGGGTCGGTCGCGACGGTGACGGGCACGGGCAGGGCGGGCGGGCCGGCCTCGGCGGCGGCGGCGCGCGCGGCCTCGGCGGCGGCGGCCGCAGCGGCGGCGGCCGCGGCCGCGGCCCCGCCACCGGACCGGTCGCGGCGCGTGCGGTAGGCGTGCGCCACGAGCTCGTCCTCGACGATCGGGCGGTAAGGGCCCACGAGGTACTCGACCCCGCCCGCGGCCGCGTACACGGCGTCCCCGCCGTCCACGTCGAGCCCCGCGGCGAGGCGCGCGTCGACGCCGAGCTGCGCGGGCCGGCGCGCGACGACCGAGTGCGCCCCCCACCCGCCCGTCGGGTCGGCGGCGGCGGCCTTGTCGTCGTCGTCGTCGTCGTCGTCGTCGTCGTTCTCGGCCGCCGCGCCGGCGCCGCCCTCGTCCTTCTTCTTCTCGCCGCCGCCGCCCTCGGCCGCCGCGGCGCCCAGCAGCAGGTCGGCGGCGCCGGCGCCTACCCCGGCGGGCCGCTTGCTGCACTCGCCGTCGACCGCCGCCTCGAGCTGCCGCAGCAGCAGCGCCACGCGCGAGGTCGTCACGCGCGGGTCGGCCGCGCGCCGCTGCCAAGCGAGGCGGGGGGCCACGACGTGCGCCCCTGTAGCCCTATACCGCACGGCGTCAAACGTGCCTGTCGGGGGCTCGGCGCCCGCGCGGCGCGCGAGGGCGCGCAGGGCGGACGGAGGGAGGGCCTCGGGGAGGGGCAAGCCCGCGGCCTCGGCGGCCGCGGCCGTGGCAAAGGGCGGGCGGACCCAGCTCCAGCCGCGCAGCTGGGCCGACGACGCCGCGCGCGCGTCCCCCCCGGCGCCGCCGCCCCCGAGCTGCTGCTCGCGCAGCGCAGAGGCCGGGAGGAGCAGGTCGTCGTCGGGGCCTAGGGCCTCCCAGGCGGCGAGGGCGCCGAGGGACTCGCGGCCCCAGGCCTCGGTGAGCGCGGCCTCGGCCGCCTCGCGGCGGCGCTGGTAGTCGCGCGCGGCGGCGGCGGCGGCCGAGAGCGCGGGCGGGGCGGCGGCGTCGTCGGCGTCGTCGGTGGCGGCGCCGTTGGCGTCGGCGCCCGCGCCGGCGCCGCCCTGCTGCCCCTGCTGCTGCTGCTGGCCGTCGGCGCCTGCGTCTGCACCCTCGGGCGTGCGGCCGGCCAGGCGCGCCTGCGCGGCCTTCTTGGCGCTGCGCGAGGGGCGGCGCGGGCGGCGCGGGCGGCCTCCTCCCTCGCCGCCACCGCCCTCCTCCTCGCTGGCGCCGGCCTCGGTGCCGCCATCCTCGTCCTCATCTTCCTCGGCGTCGGCCGTAAGGGGGGCCGGCGTGGTGGCGGCGGCGGCGTCTGGGGCTGCAGCGGCGACCTCGGCCTCCGAGACAGCAGCAGCAGCATTAGGCGTGCCAGGTAGCGCGCCGCCGCCGCCGCCGCCGCCGCCGCCATCAGCAGCCGCAGCAGCCGCCAACGGCAGCGGCCCCGCCGCCGCCGCCTCGCGCTGCCGGCGCAGCTCCGCCTCGGCCGCCTCGGCCTCCTCCTCCTCCCGCTGCTGCTTCTGCGCCAGCAGCACCGACGGCGGCGGCGGGCGCGGTACCCGCGGCGCGCGGCACGCGCGGCGCGACGGGTCGAACGCCAGCGAGAAGGCCGGGGACGTCGGCCTGACGGCCTGCCCAAGCTCGAGCAGGCAGTCGGCCAGGTCGCGCGCCGACGCGGCCGCGCGCACGCGCTCGCGCCAGCGGTTGCGGTGCGCCTTGGCCGCGACGGCGGCCGCGAGGGTGAGCGGGTCGCGCAGGCACTCGGACAGCCCGCAGGGGGCCGGGTCGACGGCGGCGGCGGCCGACAGCTTGGGGGGCAGGGCCGGGTTGGCGGCCGTGCCGCCGCCGCCGGCCGACGCGCCCAGCGGCGGGGGGGCCCAGGGCCCGTCGAGCAGCCACTGGCTCAGCTCCGCCTCCACCTTAAGCAGCTGCGCCTGCAACTCGCCAAACCTGCCGCAGCGGGCGGGCGGCGGGGGCGGGTAGGCCGGGGACGGCTGCAGCAGCGGGGACGAGGCGGCGCCGTTGCCGGCCCCAGCCCCAGCCGCCGCCGCAGCCGCGGCCGCAGCCGCAGCAGCCTCGGCGGCGCGCTCGCGCTCCTCCTCCTGCCGCTGCTGCAGCAGCAAGACGTGCGCCTGGGGAGGGACGGGGGCGGGCCACACGAAGCGCGAGAGCGGCAGCGGCGCGGGCAGCTCGGCGAGCTTCTTGAGCGCGCGCTGGTAGCTAGACGCGCTCGCGCCCGACGCCTGCAGCAGGGCCGCCCGGCGTGCGGCCGCGTCCTGGCGCTTGCGCGCGGCCTCGACGGCCGCGAGCCACGACGGGCGGTAGCGGTTGACGTACCGCGCCGGGTTGGGCCTGGGCTCGGCCGCGAGGCGCGACGCGGCGGCAAACGCGCGGCGCGCGGCGGCGCCGGGCGCGTCGTCCTCATTGCCGCCGCCCTTCTTGCTGCTCCCGCCGCCCTTTTTGCCGCTCGCTCCTCCCGCGGGGGTCACGGCCGCAGCTGCGACGACACCGCCGGCGGCCGCGTCGCCGTTGCCGCCGGCCGCCGCCGCCGCCGCCGCCTCGGCCGCCAGCTCGCGCGACGCCGCCGCCGCCGCCTCGGCCTCCTCCCACGAGGCCGGGTGCGGGCGGCCAAAGTGGCTGGTCCACTTGCGGAAGCGCGGGGCCATGCGCGCGAGGGCCGCGGCCGCGTCCGGGCCGGAGAGCAGGCCGAAGCCTGTGCAGTAGGCGTCTTCGGGGGGCTCGGCGGGCTCGGCCGGGGGCGGCGGCGGCGAAGGCGAGCGCGCCGCCGCCGCCGTCTTTTTGGCGCCGCCGCCGCGGCCGCGCTTCTTGCTGCTGCCGGGGGGGGCGGCTGCGTCGTCGTCCGCGGCAGCAGCAGCAGCCGCCTTGCCCTTGGCGCCGCCCTTGGAGGCCGAGGCGGACAGGTTGGCGGCCGCGGCGACGGCGGCGCCGCGGCGCGGCTGTGCACGCCCGCCCGGGCCGCGGCCGCGCTTGGCGGCGCGCGCCGCCTCGTCCTCGTCCTCCTCCTTCTCCTGCTGCTGCTCCTCCTCTTCTCCTTCGCGCTCCGCCGGCTTGGCCGCCGCCTCCTCGTCCTCCTGCTGCTGCTTGGGAGTGGTGGTGGCGGCGGCTGCAGCGGCCGCGGCGTCGACCTGCATGGGAGACGCGGCGGCGGCGGCGGCGGGGTCGGCGGCGGCCGCGTCGGCAGCAGCTGCCGGGGCTGCCGCCTCGCCCTCGGGCGCTCTCGCCGCTGCCGCCGCCGCCGCCTCCTCCACCACCGCGTCCTCCTCCTCTTCCTCCTCCTTGGTCAGGTGCGCCACCACCACGCGCCCAAACGCCAGCCACGCGGGCGCCCCGGCCACGCCCGGCCCGTGCGGCGCGCCCGGGTCGCGCCCGGCCCGCGGCAGGCGCACCCCGGCCGCCTCGCCTCGCCCGCCCGCCGAACACTCTGCGCAAAGCCAGTCGCCCGAGGGCAGCGAGTGGCGGGTCTCCCCCACGCAGCGCATGTGGTAGACCGCCGGGCAGCCGTCGCAGCACAGGAGGGTGCCCTGCTCGCCGCAGAGCATGCAGGCGGCGGCGTTGCCGTCGTCCGGGCCGTCGCTGGCCTCGTCGCCGCTGCCGCTGGCCGAGCCGCCGGCGGCGGGGCGGCGGCGGCCGCCGCCAGAGGCGCCGCCGCCGCCCCCGCCGCCGCCGCCGCCGCCCGCGCCGCCACCCTCGCCGGTGGCGAGCATGGCAAATGCGCCGCCCGCGCCGCCGCGGCCAGTGTGGCGCTCACCGGCGGCCTCGCGCCGGTTGATCTCGTCGTGCACGGCGTCTGTCTGCAGGAGCAGGTCGCACAGCCGCGCGAGCATGGCGGCGCTCGTGCGCACGTCGGCGCCCCAGAAGTCGGGGGCAGAGGTGGGCGCCGCGTCGGCAGCAGCAGCAGCAGCCCCACCACCACCACCACCAGCACCACCGTCGACCGCCATGTCGACCAAGCCGCCCGCCTTACCGCCGCGGAAGGTGGCGCGCACGCGCTGCGCCAGGTCGCGGTTGCCCCCGCCGGAGCGCGCGGCTGCGGACCCCTGGCGCCGCCCGTTCTTGCCCCCGGCGGCGGCAGCAGCAGCAGCGCCGCCGCCGCCGCCGTGGCCGCACGCGCCCGCCACGAGCGCGAGCGCGCGCTGCGCGAGCCGGCGCTCGGCGAGCGCCGACGCGTGCGCGGCCGGGGTGGTGCCGGCGGGGAGGCGCGCGGACTCGCGGCGCGCCTCGGCGGCCGAGGAGGACGCCGCCTCGCGCACGAGCCACGCGAGGCCCTGCGCGCCCAGGCGCGCCGGCGCGGGCGCGGGGGGCAGGCCGGAAGAGGAGGAAGAGCCGCCGGCGCCGCCGAGCCCCGCCGCCGCCTCTGCCGCCGCCACGGCGGCCGCCGCCGACCCGGGCGACGCAAACACGACGCCGTACGCGAGCATGCGCGCGTCGGCCCCGCCTTCGCCGTAGTAGCCGTAGCTGCCGCCGCCTCCGCCCCATCCAAAGGCGGCGCCGCCGCCATCCGAGGCGGCGGCGGCGGCCGCGGTTGCAGCGGCCGCGGCGGCGGCGGCGGCGTCGCGCTTGGGCCGGCCCGGCTTGCGGCGCAGCGGCTGCCCGTCGGGGCCCAGCAGGCGGCCGTCGGCCGTCACAAAGGGCCTGCCCGCGGCGTCAAAGGCCGCGAGCTGCCCCGCGCGGTAGCCCTCGAGCGCGGCCGCGAGGTCGTGGGGGGGCACGGGCTGGGGGGCCTCGGCGGGCGAGTCGGGGGCGGGGGCGAGGGGGGGCGGGCCGAGCGGGAGGGTGGAAAAGGCCAGCGAGGCGGCGGCGTTGGCGGCGTTGGCGGCCGTGGCGGCGCGGGCGGCGGAGGAAGGGGGCAGGGGCGGGCGCGCGCCGCTGTTGGGCGCGCGGGCGACGCCGCCGGGGCCCTCACTGGCGGCGCGCGAGGGCGTGCCGCCGCCGCCGCCACCGCCACCAGCCGCACCACCACCACCACCACCGCCGCTCGCGGCAGCACCGCCAATGGCGCCAGCGCCGCCGCCGCCGCCAAAGGACGCGCGCCCAAAGCCGAGCATCGAGGCCGAGCGCGAGACGCCGCGCGAGCCCAGGCCAAGGCCCAAGGCCGCGCCCGCGCCGCCAGCGCCAGCGCCGCCGGCGCCGGCGCTGCCGGAGCGCACGAGGCGCATGCCCACGGGGCGGCCCTCGGCGGCCGCGAGCGCGTGCGCGCGCTCGCTGCGGCGGCTGAGGCGCCCGACCTCGGCGGGAGGGGGCCGAGGCAGGAAGCGGCCGCCGCGCCCGCGGCCGGGCCACCGCCGAGCCGCCCGACGCCCGCCGCGCCGCTGCCCGCCCTCCCCACCCCGCGCCCTCCGCCGCCCCCCGCCGCGCCCCCCGCGCGCGCCCGCGACGAGGGGCCCGCGCCGGCGCCGTCGCCGTCGTCCTCGACCCCCGCCCGCGCCGCCCCCTCGCCTCGCTCCCCTCCTGCGAGGCGGCCGCCCGCGAGCCTCCGTCCTCCTAGCCCCGGCCTCCCCCTTCCTCGCCCTCCTCCGCCTACTTCCTCCTCGTCGTCCTCGCTGCTGCTGTAGTCAAAGTGGCGGATGGGCACCGACCACTTGCGGCGGCGCGCGCCCGTGGGTCCACCGCCGTTGCCTGTGGTGGGGTCAGGCGGGACGGCGGGAGGGGTTGGGGCGGCGGCCGCCGCCGGGGCCTCGGGGGCCGGGGGCGGCGGCGCCGGCGGCGGGGCACGGGAGCAGCAGCAGGAGCAGCAGCCGCGGGGGCGACGGAAAACCCGCCGCTCCCGCCGTAGAGCTGCTGCTGCTGCAGCTGCTGCGCGTCCACGCCTGGGGGGGACGCGAACATGCTGCGAAAGTCGGTCGGCGAGAACAGGCCCGCGCCTGCGCCGCCGTCTCCAAGCTGCTGCTGCTGAAGCTGCTGCTGCTGCTGTTGGGGCAGCGTCGGCGGCGCGGGCGTCGGCGTCGGCTGCGGCTGGAGCGGCTGCGGCGGGGAAGCCGCGCTCGGCGGGTACAGGATGTCGATCTCGCGGTCCATCTCGCGCACGACGTCCGGGTCGGGCTGGCGGGGCTGCTGCTGCTGCTGTCCTCCTTCGGGGGCGTCTTGCACCGCCGCCGAGGAAGCGCCGCCGCCGCCGCCGCCGCCGCCGCCGATTCCGCGCACGCGGCTATCGCGCAGTGGCGCCAACAAGTCCTCCGCCTCGTTGGACGCCTCGAGGCGGTCCCACACGAACGCGGGCCACGTGGCGGCGTCCAGCAGGCCCACGTCGACGGACCCCCCGCCCGCGGCGCCACCGCCCGCGGCGCCGCCGGGCCCGCCGGCGCCGAGGCTGGCGGCCTGCGCGGCGGCCGCGGCCATGGCGGCCGCGCCGGCCGTGCGGCGGCCAACGGGCAGCGGGCCGCCGCCGCCGCCGCCGCCGCCGGCCCCTCCGCCGCCGCCAGGCCCGCCGCCGCCGCCATGCGCGCCCCCGGACAGCGCGCGCCGCTGGTCGGCCGCCGCCAGCGCGCGCAGCAGCGCCACGTGCACCTCGTCCGTCAGCGGGGTGGGCGCGCCGCGCTCGGCCGCCAGCGCGAGCGCCGCGGCGAGGTCTTCGAGCGAGAACGGGCTGAGCTTGAGGTGCCACGAGAAGGCGCGCAGGACGCCGTAGGCCGCGCACAGGTCCTCAAAGGCCTTGGCCGGGAGGACCACGGGGGACGTGCCGTCGGGCCCCCCGCCCGTGCGGCTGACGACGACGGCCGCCGGCAGCGCGGCGGTCGTGGCGGCGGCGGCGGCGGCAGCCGCGCGGGGGTGGTCGCGCGCGATGGCGGCGGCCTCGTCCTCCGAGTTGTAGGGGTTCTGCAGGGGCTCGGGCTCGGCGGCGGCGGCGGCGGCGGCGGCTGCCCCGGCGCTCGAGAGGCGGCCGCGGGCGCCGCCGTTGCCGCCGCCGCCGCCGCCACGGCCGCGGCCGCCCGCGCGGTCGGGCGTGCCGTCGCGGCTGTCGTTGCCGCCGCCGGCGCTGCCGCTGCGGGCGCGCGCGCGGCCGCGGGACGGAGGGGCGGCTGCTGCGGAGGCCGGCGGCGGCGCGGGCGAGGGGCGCGCGCGCTGCGGGCGCTGCGACGACGGAGGCTGCTGCTGCTTCTGGGCGCCGCGCGCGGTGGCGGGTGTCTTGGTTGCAGCAGCAGCAGCCTTGCTGCGGCGGCGCCGCCGCTTCATGTTGCCGTCGCCGTCCTCGTCGCTGCTGGGCTCTTCGTCCTCTTCCTCCTCCGACGAGTCGGCATGTTCCTCGCTGCCCTCCTCGCGCTCGTCGTCCGCGCCTCGGACGCGAGCTCATCGCGGCGCGCGCGCGGATGGAGCGGGGGGGTTGTTCGGGATCGGCGGATTTCGCCCCTCTCCGCTGGCGATGTCGGTCTCTCTCTCGGAAACAACAGAGGGGGGAGGAGAGAGACGGAGAGAGAGGTGAGGAGGAGCAAGTGGGAGGGGGGGGCTTCTCTCTGCCCCTCTCTCTTGTCCGGCCGCGGCCGGAGCGCCGCGCTTCGGCGGGGCGCAGGGGCTGATCTAGGGCCGGCGCGCCGCCCGAAAGCGTCCGAGGGCGCTCTTTGGGGGGCTGGGGCGCTCGCGGAGGTGACTGATTGATCGGTCGGGCGCGGGAGGGGGGGGAGAGGGAGAGGGAGGGGAGAGAGGGTGGGGGGGTGCGCTCGAGGTGTGTGTGTCTGTGTGTCGAAGAGACGCGCGCGAAACTCGCAGGGTGATCACCCCTCTGAAAGCGTTGATTATAACACGTGGGGCAGGGTCGCGGCGTGAGGGAGCTCAAAAGGAAGCGAGAGGGAGAGCAGGGCGAAAGAGCCGGCTCGGCGAGAGGCGGTGGCGGTGTTGCGCGCCGTCCGCCCACCGCGCCGACGCCGACGCTCGAGCGCGCGCAAGGCCGAGACCTGGCAAATAACCAGGCCGCCCATCAGACCCGAGAGGCAGGCAGACTCAAACGGACGCCACCCCGCCCCCGCCACCGATCAGCCCCTCGGTGACCGCCCACAGGCGGCGCCCGAGCGCGTCGTCGGCCGAGGCGGGCGAGGACCTGCGCACGTTGACGTCGGCATAGTAGGCGCCGCCTTTGACGCCCCCGTTGTCGCCCGTGACGCGCGCGGTCGCGAGGAACGTCTGCGTGGCCGCGCCCTGCGGGATGGTCTTGAGAAAGGGGCGCAGCAGGAGGGAGAGCACCGCGCGCACGGGGCCCCACTGGAGACCCGCCGGCATATGGCGGAACAGGTCGGTGGCGACGATCACGCCGGGATGGCAGGCAACGGCCACGCACGGCAGGTTTGCGTCCCGCCACCGCACCGCAAACTCCCGGGAGTCGAGCAAATTGCACAATTTGCTTTGGCCGTAAGAGAACCAGGGTTCGTACTTGTCCGGGCCGCCAAAGGGCTGCAGCCGGACGCCCTCGGGAAACGTCGTGAAGTGCGCGACGCTGCTCAGGAACACGGCGCGGGCGTAGTCGCCGCCGCCGCTCACCTCGCCCGCGCGCCGCAGCTCCGGCTCGAGCAGGCGCGTGAGCAGGTGGTGGCCCGTGTGGTTCGTTTGGAATTGCAGGTCTGGCTGGTCCTCGGGCGAGTCGGCGCCCGCGGCGCCGCCGAGCGGGAAGGCGGCGCGGCGCGGGAGGGCCATCACGCCGGCGTTGTTCATCAAACACCAGATGCCCGCCCCCGCTCCATTGCCATCGGCGCCGCCCGCCACGCCACCTCCGCCGCTCGTCGTAGCCTTGGCACCGCCGCCGCCTCCGCTCACCGAGCGGCCCGCCGCCGCCGCGACCGTCGCCGTGACGACGCCGTTTCCGCCGCCGCCGCCGCCGCTCACCTCGGGCAGGCGCCGGACCTCGGCCGCGAACTCGCGCACCGAGTCCAAGTCGGACAGGTCGAGGCGCAGGCTGTGAAGCCGGGCGGCGGGATAGCTCGCGCGGATCGTGTCGCACGCGCGCCGGAGCTTGGCGGCGTCGCGCGCCCCCAAAACGACGACGGCGCCGCGCCCAGCGAGCACGCGCGCCGACTCGAGCCCCAGGCCCGTCGACGCGCCCGTGATCACGACGACCTTGCCGCGACCGTCCCACTTGGACGCGACCTGCTCGGCCGTGCTGCGGCTGCCGTAGCCCGTGGGGCCCTGTGGGTGTTTGTGGTCAGGCGGGTTGTGAGAGGGAGGGAGGAGGAGGAGGGTTTGTGGTCAGAGAGAGGCACAGCCTGTCGCCCGCGAGAGAGAGAGGCCACGGCGTCCGATGATCCGCACCTTGAGGCCCAGGAGGTAGCCAACGACCTCACTAATGGAGCCGTGCATGGACCCCGTCGGGGCCGAGTTGGGGTAGCCCATCGTTGTGGCCGGTTTGGTGAACTGCGCGGTGTGCGCGGGACGTGTTTTGTGTTGTCGCCGACGCCGCCGTGATTGCCGGATAGCGCGCGTGCACGCGACGAGCCGGCTTCCCCCGTCGCGTCCGCTCCTCGAGCCGCTCTGCCCCCGTCGAGCGCGCGCGGCACACAACATTGACGACGGGGCGAACGCGCGACAGCATTCACATTGCTTTTTGACCCCCCCACCTCTCTCGAACGAAACGCGAAACAACACCAGCAGCAACAGCAGCAGGCGCCACCAACAAGAAGAGAACGCGACGCTCCACAGCGCGTGCGAGGCAACCGCCAGCCAGCCATCCAGCACCATCATCATGCCGGCGGCGTGAACAGCCCTTTCCCCCCGTGGGCGGCGCGAGAGAGGCGCGCGCGCAATCGATCGATTGCCTCCTCTTCGTCCTCTTCCGCAACCACCAGCACCACCACCACCGCCGACCCGCGCCCAAATGGAGCCCTCTGCGGCCGCGGGCGCGGCCCCGGCAGACAGCCCGCAGACGCGCCGCTTCGCCAACGGGGACGTGTACACGGGCGGCTGGAAGAACGGCGTGGTGAGTGGAACAGCACGCCTGGAAGTGCCGTCGCTGCCCCGCGACGCGCGCCGCTCGCTCGCCGCTTGCCACGACGCACCACCACAACTCACCTCCCCCATCAACCCAAAAAACAACCCCGAAAACAGCCCGACGGCGACGGCCGCTACTTGTGGGCCGACGGCGCCAGCTACTCCGGCGGCTGGCGCGCGGGCGCCAAGCACGGCGTCGGGACCTACCGCTGGCCCAGCGGCGCCGCCTATTCTGGAGAGTGGCGTCAGGGGCGGATGCACGGTGCCGGCACCTTTCGCTCGCCCGACGGCGCCTTTTACCGAGGCGGGTGGGCGGCCGACTTAAAACACGGCCTGGGCCGCAAGGCGTACGCCAACGGGGACGCGTACGAGGGCCTCTGGAGGCGGGGGAGGCCGCACGGGCCGGGCAGGTACCAGTGGTGCGAGGGGGGCGATCAGTACGACGGCGAGTGGCGCCAGGGGCGGATGGACGGCACGGGCACGTTCGTTTGGGGCCTCACGCGCGACCGGTACGACGGCGAGTGGTCGGCCGGCCGGGAGGAGGGGGTTGGGGTTTTTACGGCCGCGGACGGGTCGTCGTACGTGGGGTTCTGGCGGCAGGGGCGCAAGCACGGGATCGGGGTGCTGTACCCGCCCCACCACCACGCAACGGCGACGGCGGCGGCGGCGACGGCGACGGCGACGGCGACGACGGCGACGCAGCAGCAGCAGCAGCACGCGGCTGGGTCGTCGTCGCCGCCGCCGCCGCCGCCGCCGCCCTCTTCCCATGCCGTCCCATACCAGCCGCAGGAGGAAGAGGAGGACGACGAGGAAGAGGACAGCCGGCAGCAGCAGCAGGAGCAGCGGGAGCAACAGCAGCCACCGCCGCCGCCGCCGGCAGCCGACGCGCCGTCGTCCAACCGCCCGCCGCCCCTGCTCCCCGTGGGCAGCGGGCCCGTGCCGCCCGAGATGGGGCGGGTCGAGCCGGTGAGCGCCAACGGGGCGGCCGTGGAGGCAGCAGCCGAGGCAGCAGAGGCGTCCACGCCCACCGCCGCCGCCGCCGCGCCGCTGCAGGCCCCGGCCGACACGCCGCTGCGCGCGCCGTCGGCCGGCGGCGTGATGCGCAGCGGCAGCAGCACGGTCGCGCTCAACGAGCTGCTGCCGCCCTCGCCTCCCGGAGGCCCAGGCGAGGGGTGGCGGCCACAGCGGCAGCAGCAGCAGCGGCAGCGGCAGGAGCTCTTTGTTCTGGGGGACCAGGCAGAGAGCGGCGGCGGCGGCGGAGCATCGGCAGCAGCAGCCAACAGCAGCGGCGGCGGTGGCGGCGGCGGCGGCGGCGGCAGCAATTCACCACCCCCCTTGCTCGCCAGCCTCGGCAGCCTCGGCAGCGGCGTGGCGGCGGGCGTGGGCGCCCTGGGAGCGGGCCTCGCGGGTGCCGCCGCACAGGCGCAGGGCGTGCTCTTGCGCCTGGGCAGCGGCTCTGGCCGGTCCCGGGGCGGCGGTGGCGGCGGCTCGCCCTCGCCCGCGGCGCCCTCCCCGCTGGGGACGGGCACGCTGGGGGGAAAGCCTCCCCGGGCCCCCGCCCACCCGCCTCAGACGATCGGCGGACAGGGGACGCTTGGCGGGGGCTTGGGCGCCCGCGGGGGCGGGCCCTTCTCGCTGGCGGGGTCGGCGGCCGCTGCGGCAGCAGCAGGCGACGCGAGCGCGGGCGCAGCCCCCGCCCCCGCCGCGCCGCCGCCGCGCGCTAAAAAGGGCGCCATCTTCATCAAGGAGTACGAGGAGGGCCGCCTGCTGCGCCAGAGCGTCCTGGACGCCGACGACGTCTCGGCCATCTTTGGGGGTGGTGGTGGTGGCGGCTTGTTTGGCGGCGGGGGCGGCGGCGGCGGCGCTGCGAGCCTGCTGCCGTCGCGCGCCTCGCTCGACGGCGGCCCCTCGGCCACCAGCGCGGCGGCTGCCGGCTCCTCGGCCTCGCTGCCGCGCGTCGTTCTCGGAGGGGGCTCGGCCGCCCATTTCGGCGGCCCGGCCTCGCCGCGCACGCCGCGCGGGCTGCTGATGATGATGCCTGGGGCCGGCGGCGGCTTTGGGGGCGCCGGCGGCGGCAGCGTCGGCGCCTCGGCAACAGGGGGAAGCACCCTCCTCCCCGCGACCGGCGGCCACGCCGGGCCGCGCACGACCGTCACGCGCCTGGGCGAGGTCCTGTACAAGGGCCACCCGGCGTACGACCTGGGCGTCGCGCTGCAGCTGGGCATCCGCTGGGCTGCGCAGCGCACCGAGGAGGCGGCGCTGCGCCAGGCCGAGGCTGCAGAGGCGCGCGCGTCGGCCGCGGTCGCGGCCGCCGCCAACGCCGCCGACGCCGCCAACGCCAACAACGCCTCCTTCCTCAGCGCCGCCACCACCACCGCCGCCTCCTCCTCCACCTCCTCCCGCCCGGCCTCCGCCGCCCAGGCCCTCGCCCGCCTGCGCGCCCAGCGCGAGACCGCCCAGGACCCCTTCTCGGGCGTCCGCTTCTCCGAGACGACCACGCAGGTCTTTTTGCGCGGGGGGTCGGCCGCCACCCCGGCCCACCCCACGACCGACTTTGTCTTCAAGGACTACGCGCCCGCCGCCTTTCGCGCCCTGCGCGAGGCCGCGGGCGTGAGCGCTGCCGAGTACGTCGAGGCCCTGTGCTCCGACCGCGCCCTGAGGCTGCTCGCGTCCCCGGGCAAGAGCGGCTCGATCTTTTTCCTCTCGTCCGACGACCGGTTTCTGGTAAAGACGGTGCGGCGCTCCGAGTTTCGGCTGCTGCGGCAGCTGCTCGAGCGGTACGCGCGCCACGTGGCGCAGCACCCCAACACGCTGCTGGTGCGGTTCTACGGCCTGCACCGGGTCTCTGCGCTGGCGCCCGCGCAGCAGCAGGCGGCGGAGCAGCGGCAGCAGCGCGAGGCGAGCGAGGCCGAGCTGCGGCGGCGGCGTGGCGGTGCGGGCCGCCGCGCGGCGTCATTTGCTAGCGGGGCTGGCGCTGGCGGCGGCAACAGCAGCAGCGGCGCGGTCCCCCCCAACTTGTTCGACGACCCGTTCTCGGCGTTTGCGGCCCAGAGCGCCTCGAGCTTCGGGGCCAGCGCGCTCCGGCGCCTGACCAACCTCGGCGGCGGCGGGGACGGCACGGGCAGCGGCGACGATGACGACGACTCGAGCGGCCACGGCGACGACGACGACGGCGGCGGCGGCGGCGGCGCTTGGGGCAAGAGCGGCGGCCGCGGCCGCGGCAAGAACAGCAACAGCAAGGCGAGCGGCGGCGGCGGCGCGGGCGGCGGCGAGCGCAAGGTGCGCTTCATCGTCATGGCCAACATCTTCCGCACCGAGCTGCAGATCCACCGGCGCTACGACCTCAAGGGCTCGACCGTCGGCCGCACCGCCGGCGCCGCCGCGGCCGCGGCCGCCGCCGCCGACGAGGACGGCTCGGGCCCGCCGCTCGAGCCGTCGGTCGTGCTAAAGGACCTCGACCTGTGCGAGGCGTTCCGGCTCGAGGCCGGGTGGCGCGCGCGCCTGCTCGCGCAGATGCGCGCCGACTGCGGCCTGCTGGAGCGCCTGGGCGTGATGGACTACTCGCTCTTGCTGGGCGTGCACTACCGCGACCAGGAGCAGCACCGCGCGCGGGCGCGCGCCGAGCGCGAGGCGTCGGCGGCGCGCGCGGCGGCGGCGGCGGGCGCAGCGTCGGCGGGAGGAGGAGGCAGCAGCGTCGGCGCGCGCCTGTCGCGGCGCAACAACGGCAAGCCGCCCCTGCCGCCGCCTTCTTCTTCTGCGGCCAAAAACAGCAGCAGCGCCGCCTCCCCTCTATCTGCCGCCCCTGCAGAATCGCGCCCGGTGGCCACCAACTTTGAGACGTACGACGCGGGTGGTGGCGGAGGCGGCGCAGGCGGGGGCGTCGGCGGCAGCGCCGTCGCGGGCGGCGCGGGCGGCGGCGGCGCGGTCGGCGTTGGCAGCAGCGTGCGGGGCGCCCCGGGCCTCGAGCTGCGCCTGTCCGCCGCGCGCGCGCGGCTGGCCGCGCTCGGGGTGGACGAGCGGCGCGCCGAAGACCTGCTGCGCCTCGCGCGGCTCGGCATGCTGCTGCCCGGGGGGGCCACGCCCGGCGCGGCGTCGCTGCTGGCCGCCGGCGGCGGAGGCGGCGGTGCCGGCGGCGGCGCGGGCCTCGTCGGCGGCGGCGAGCAGTCTGGCGGCGGCGGCGGCGGCGGCGCCGGCGCCGGCCCCTCCGCCGCCACCGCCCTGGGCCCCCACCTCCCGGCCCTCCTCACCCTCCGCGCCTCGGCCGCGCGCACCGCCCAGCGCACGCCCTCGGCCGTGCTCGCGATGCGCCCGCCCCGCTCGCCGCACACGGGCCGCCCGCTGGCCGGCGCCGCGGGGGGCACCGACGAGATCGCCCACGCCCTCGGGCTCGACCGCGCGCGCCTGGGGTTCGGGATGGCGGCCACGGCATTCCGGCTCCCGGGGCCCGTGGTGTTCGCGGCGTCGGCGGCGGTGGCGCTGGGGCTCGGTGGGGCGGGCGGGGGGTCCGGGGCGGGAGCGGGGGCTGCGGCGGCGGCTGGGCAGCGGAGGTCGGCGGCGGCGACGGGGCCGCAGCAGCAGCAGCAGTCGACGGCTCTCGAGGCCAGCGCCGCCGCCGCTCCCGGCTCGTCCTCTGCTTCCTCTGGCCCCCGCGGGCGGCGCAAGGCTCCCTGGTGGCAGCGCTTGGGGCTCATGTGCGGTGGTCCCCCCGCGGTCGCGGGGGAGGACGGGTGGGGCGACGCGAGCGGGCCGGGCGGCGATGGGACCACGACCGGCGGCGGCGCGACGACGGCGCCCGCGACGACGACGAGCGGCGGCGGCGCCTCGTCTTCGGCCCTCACCGCGCCCGAGCCGCCCGCGGCGGCCGACGGCGTGGCTGGGGACAAGTCGTCGGGAGCTTCTCTGGACGCCGCCGCTGCTGCCGCCGCTGCCACCGCCACCGAAGAGTCCCCCGCGCGCATCCGCAAGCGCGACCGGCTCCTGGGCAGGCACCGCCGCTCGCAGAGCAACGGCGGCGGCGGCGATGCTGCCGCCGCCCCTGTGGTCTCGGCGCCGCCGACGGTGCGCCGCCCCCCGCGCGAGCCGCGCATCAGCCTGGGCACGGCCGTGCACGGCAGCTCGGACCACCTCGCGGAGCTGCTGGGGCAGGAGCAGGGGAGTCTGCCCGTGGAGGGGCCCGAAAGGGGCGGGCAGCGTATCGACGAGCACGAGGAGGAGGACGATGAGGACGACGACGACGACGCGGGCTCTCTCGACGACGACGACGACGACGACGACGACGAAGAGGCCGCCCGGCGCGCCGCCGCCGCCTCCTCCCGCCCGCTCTCGGCCGCGCGCCGCCCGGGGAGCTTCCTGTCGCTCGGCTCGGCCGCCGCGTCGCCCTCTGGTGGTGCTGCCGCTGCCGCGCCGCGCCGGCCGCCATCGTCGTCGCCCGGCCCCTCCCCTGCCGCTGCTACCGCTGCTGCTGCTCTCGCTTCGGCGGGGAGCGACGCCGGCCCCGCTGCTGGCGCCGCCTCCGCCTCGGCCGCCGCCTCGGCCTCCGCCCCCTTCCCCCCGGCGCCCCCCGGCACCGTCGCCGTGCCCGCCACCACCCCCTGCGGCCGCGACGTCGTCCTCTACTTCGGCGTCATCGACGTGCTCACCGTGTACGACGCGGCCAAGCGCCTCGAGTACCTGAGCAAGTCGGTCGCGCACAGCGGCCGGCAGAGCGCCGTGCCGCCGGGGGCTTACGCGCGGCGCTTCCAGGACTTTTTGCGGCGGGTGTTCATTTGATTTTCTGGAAAGATGGGGGGATGGATTGTCTTCGTGGAGGGAGGAGGGTTTGAAAAAGCGCCGCGAGTTTTTTGTTTGCGTGTGCTTCAGCGTCGGGTTTTTTGACGGGGCTTCCAGGACTTTTTGCGGCGGGTGTTTGTTTGATTAGAGAGAGGCTTTTTGTTTTTTGGGGGTTTCGGAGGGATCGCGCTCTCTCTCGCGCGCCTTGTCGTGGTTGTAAAAATGGAGGAATGATGAGATTGTGTTGCCCTTGGTCGTTGCGACAAAAAAAGGTGGTCGGCGTTTTCGTTTGGCGGCTTGAGACGGAGGGCGCGCGGCGGCAAAAAAAAACAGGCTTCTTCTTCTTCTTCTTCCCTCTCTTGCTCCGACACCCCCAACACACACGCGCGCCCACCCTCTCCACCTACACCTTCCCTTCTTCTTGCCGCCCTTTGCAAGCGCGCGCACACACTCGCCGCCACCTTTCGCTGCACCAAACAACCAGAAAGAAAAAAAGCGGCGGCGGCGCGATGCCTCCGCGCGGCGACCGGCCGACCATGGCCGGCCTGTCCCCCGGATCGACCACCGCCACCGCCTCAATCCTCTACTCCGGCTTTACGATCTTGTTGGCCGAAGGCGGGGGCGAGTTCGGGGGCGGCGCGGCGGGAAAGGAGCCCGCTCCACCGCCGCCGCCCCACTGGGGCGCCGCGTGGTCGTGCGGCCGCCGCGCCGAGCTCGAGGACGCCTTTGCCGTCGACCTCTCCCTCCCGCCGCTCGCCGCCTCGGCCCCGGCCGCGCGCGTCTCGCTCTTTGGGGTCTTTGACGGCCACGCCGGAAGCGAGGTGGCCACCTACGCCGCGAAGAACATCGCCAAGGCGGTCGCGTCGTCCGAGGCGTGGTCGCGGGGGGACCCTCAGGCCGCGCTGACGCAGGCGTTCGTCAGCCTCGACGCGCAGCTCGAGGAGCCGCGCGTGCGTGAGGAGCTCTCGCGCCTGCGCCTCGGCCCCGGCGGGGAGCTGCCCAGCGCCGCGTCGGCCGCCGACGCGGCCAAGGCGGCGCAAACCGCCGCGGCCAGCAGCGAGGCGCGCGCCGTGGCGCACGCAAAGGCAGAGGGCCTGGACCCGGCCGGGCAGCGCGCGGCGGCCGAGGCGGCGGCCGAGGCGAGCGGCCGCGCGCGCGAGGGGGGCGGGGCGAGGGGGTCCCGGAGGGGCGGGGCGTATGGCTGCTACGACGCGCGAAGCGGCCGTTACCTGGGCCCCGAGGCCGGCTCGACGGCGCTGGTGGCGATCGTTATCACGCCTCCCCCCTCGTCCTCTTCATCCTCGCTGTCGCCGTCGCCGTCCTCGTCGCCGTCGCTGTCGTCGCCGGGCCTCCGCACCGTCATCGCCGGCAGCGTCGGCGACAGCCGCGCGCTCCTGGGGGTTCCGGGCGCGCGCGGGCGCGCCGTGCGCTGCGTGAGCCTCTCGCGCGACCACACGGCGCAGCTGCCGCTCGAGCGCGCGCGCGTGGACGCCGCGGGCCTGAGCGCCACGCCCGATGGGCGCGTCGCCACGTCCTCGTCGTCGATCGCCATGACGCGCGCGCTGGGGGACGCCCGCTACAAGGCGGCGGCGCCCCTGCGCGGCGGGCCCGCAGCCTCGGACGTGGTCATCGGTGGGGACGAGGCGGCGCGCCGCTTTGCCGTGCGCGCGGGCAAGCGCGCGCTGGCGGCCGGGGCCGGCGCAGAGGAGGCCGATTTGGCGGCGGCCGAGGGGTGGCTCGATGCAGAGAAAGCGGCAGACAGGAAGGCCGACCAGGCGGTGCCGCGGCAGCTGCGCGCGCTGGTGCCGCACCCGGACATCGCCGTGGCGCTCGTCGGGGGGGGGGAGGAGCAGGAGGAGCAGGGAGCGCAGGCGGCGGCCGAGGAGCCCGCAACCGCGACCCCTCACCATCACGCCGCCGCCACCGCCGCCGCCAACAACGACAAGCCCGGCCCGCCCACGGTCGCCTCTCCCTTTTTGCTGCTCGCGTGCGACGGCGTGTTCGAGGCGATGCCCAACGACGCCGCCGTCGCGCTCATCGCGCGGCGGCTGACGGGTGGCTGCAGCCCCGCGCAGGCCGCGGCGGCGCTGGTCGGGGCGTGCTTGGCCGGGGTTGGCGGCGACGACGGCGCGACCTGCGAGCGGGGCAGCGGACAAACGGCCCCCTGCTCCTCCCTGGACAACATCACCGCCGTCGTCGTGGACCTCGGTGGTGGTGGTGGCGGTGGTGGCGATGTTGAGGAGGAGGAGGGCGACGTGGGCGGAGAGCAGTACCGACAGGGCGCGTGATGGAGGGGACGAGATGCGCGAGGATTGTTTTTTCGTTTGGTTTTCTTTGGCGTTTTTTTTTTCCGGCGCCAAGAAGCGCGCACCCCGCACAGAACGAGAAAAAAACGTATTGATGAGACGCACGCCCGCCGTTTGTTTTAACACCAAAAAACCACCCCATACTTCTCTCACGCCGCCCACCCCCCGGCCTGGTTCTCCAAGCCCGGCACCTTGGCGTTGTCCCCGGGAACAGGGCGCGCCTCGTACACGGCCTCCACCGCGCGCCGGTCGCGCGACGCCCACTCGCCCTTTAATCCGATAAACTGGACGACGCACCGGCACCCCTCCTCGCCCGCGAACGAGCGCGGGATGTGCAGGTCGAGCGCGTGCACGCCCGAAAACAGGGCGGCGCGCGTCGGGTACTCGACGATCCCGCGGGGGTTGCCGTCGGGCTGCAGGTCCCACTCTTGCGTGGGGGGCAGGTCGCGGACGGCGGCGAAGTCGAGGTCGTCGCGATTCACGAAGGCGCGCAGCTTGGCCGGGGCGGTGTTGTTTTCGTTGTTGTTTTCGTTTGCTGTTGTTGTTGTTGTTGTTGCTCCTGCTGTTGTTGCCGTGGCTGCTTCCCCTCCGATGATGCAGATGGCCTTGATCTTGCACGCCCCGCCCTCAAAGGGGATGTGCAACAGGAGCTCCGGGTCGTCGTCGGCCGAGCGCAACGGACCGGGGGGAGGGCAAGGGTCGGCGCGCGCGGCCCACGCGCGGCGCAGCACGGCGGCGGCGGCGCCGTCGGGGCCCTCGGCGTTGAGGCAGCGGACGCGCGCGGCGTCGACGCGGTCACCCAGGGCGTAGGCCGGGCCGCACTCGGCCTCCTCGCAGTCGTGGTCGTGGGCGCAGCAACCGCCTTGGGTGGGTGCGGGCGGCATGATGGTCGATCGGCGTTTGGGTCGGTGTCGATAAGAGGAGGTGTGGCAGTTTCTCGGCGGGGGGGCTTGGCTCCTTGCCCCTTTAAGCTTGTTGCGTTCTTCTATCTCTCGCGCCTTGAACGTACTGCCCAATTGGTTGTTGTTGTGATCCCTCCCAACACCTTGTTTGCATGCGCGCGCGCGCCCATAAAAACAAACACCCTGCACGACAATCCAAGTAGGCTTCCTCTTCCTCCTCTCCCTCTCCTCCCCCCCGCCCGGCCGCCAACGCCCACCACCGCCGCCGCCATCACAACGACGACACCATGACCCGGATCACGATCGAGCTGGGCGGTGGGCTGGACCACCTGTTCGGCGGCGTCAAGGTGCACGAGGTGGACGTGCCGGCGTCGGGCGACGGCGGCGACGGCGGCGACGCCGACGCCAACGCTCAACCATCAGCACTCACGGTCGCGCGGCTGCTGCCGTGGGCGCGCGACCACCTGCTCAAGGAGCGCCCCGAGCTCTTCATGAAGGGGGACTCGGTGTGAGTGCGCTGACGCGCGCGTCCCTCAAAACCACGCGAACAACCCGCGAACCGCGGCGCCCGCCGGACGACACCCCCGCTGCTCACGCCCCCCGACAAAACAACACCAACAACAACCCCCAGCCGCCCGGGCATCATCGTGCTGATCAACGACTGCGACTGGGAGCTGTGCGGGGGGATCAACTCGGCGCTCCAGGACGGCGACCGCGTCGTCTTCATCTCGACGCTGCACGGCGGGTGAGTAAAAACCGCGCCCGCCGAAAACCACGCCAACGCGGGGGGGGCGCCCTCTGCGCCCTTTTTTTAATTTAGATAGACTCTTAGGCTCTCCGCGCGCGTGTATTACAAACACACAATAATCGATATCGACTCTCGAGAGATCCAAGGAAAAAAAGGGGGGGCGGGGGGGGTAGGGCGAAACCCGATTCGTCCGAGAGAGAAAAAACCCGGCTCGTCGTCGCCTCCCGTCGTCGCCCTCCTCCCTCTTCCCCAATCGATCACTCGACAAACCGCCGCACGCCGTCGAGCCACGCCGTGTACTCGCGCTGCTCCTTGTCGACGAGCAGCCAGCGCAGGTACTCCCCAAGATCCTCGTCGACCCCGCGCGCCTCGAGGTAGGCGCGAAACGCGTCCTGCAGCTCCTCGTCCAGCTCGTCAAACACGGGGCCGCTGTACGCCGCGTCGTCGTCGGCGGGAGACGCGGCAGCGGCGGCACCACCACCGGCGGCGGCAGGCTTGCTCTCGAGCGCCACGTGGCGCACGTCGACGTACGTGCCGTCCGAGACGCACTCGAACACGAGCGAGGGGCCCGAAGCGCCGCCCTTGGTGACGGTCACGTTGAACGCCACGTCCCCCGGGTCCTCGTCGTCCTCGCCCTCGTCGTCGTCGTCGTCGTCGCCCTCCTCGCCCTCGCCCTTGGCCCGCCCCTCGCCCTTGGCCGCCCCCTCCCCCTCGCTCTCCTCCTCGTCCTCGTCGTCCAGGTCGTCCTCGAACCCGGGCGGCGGGCCCAGCGCGTCCTGCAGGTTGACCGAGCAGTCGACCGTGATGGTCTCGCCGCCGCGGAACTCGCGCCGCAGCGACACGGCCGCCTCGCCGGGCACGTCGACAAGCGTGAAGGGGGCGGGCGGGCCCGAGGCGACGACCGCGGGGGCCGAGTAGGCGCTCCGCTCGTGCTTGATCTCGCGCTTGAGCACGGCGAGCAGCGAGGGGGGTTGGGCGGCGGGGGGCTCGTCAGCTGCGGCGGCGGCGGCCGACGAGGACGACGACGACGCAAAGGGGCGGGCCAGCGAGGGGAGGAGGGTGGTGGCGGCCGGGGCGGAAGCGGAAGCGGCGAGGGTGGGCGCCGCCGGCGCGGCGGAAGAAGCGGCGGCGGCGGCGGCCGGCTGCTGGTGGGCCGCCGCCGCGCGGGCGAGCGCCGCGCGCAGCGTGCCCGCCGCGTTCAGGACGAGGCGTCGGGACATGTTTTGTGTTTGTGAGTTGTTTGTTTGTTGGGCTTGGCTGCCGCGCGCGGGCGGGGGAGGAAGGATCAACAAATCGGTTCCGAGTGTGTGTGTTCGCGTTTTGTTCCGCCGTATCTTACGGCTGCGCGGGGATCGGTGCGAGGGGTGGAGAGGGTGCGGCGCGGTAGATCTGGAAGTAGTACCTTGGCGGTGTTCGAGTGCGTGCGCGGTGCGTTTTGTCCGAAGAGAGGCGCGACGCGCTTCTGGCTCCTGCTGCCCACCTTCGTTCTGCCTTGGGCCGTCGTTCTTCTCCGTCGCGCGGCCACGGCCACACATCCAATCATACGCACCCACTAACACGACCACCACACACATCCCCGACACGCCGACCGACCCCCTGAAAGCCCGGGCGCGACAGAGTACGCGCCGCATCAGAGAAGCAAGCGCAAGCAAGGGCGCCGCCCCTCCTCCTCCTCCTCTTGCCCGCCTCGTTTCCTCGCGCGCCCCCGAGCGGCGGGAGAGCGAACACACGCGACCGCTAGACCACCGTTAGACGGGTCGCGCGCCCTCCGTGCGCATCATCCGTAAGTCGGAAGCGCGCAAATTGCGCGCGCGCGACGTCTGTTTTTCTCTTCCGCGCGAAGCGCGCCGGCCGCCGCCGCCGCCGCCGTTACCGCCGCCGTTCCCTCTCTCTCTCTCTCTCTCTGCCTTTGCTTGCCGCCGCCCAAGGATGCGAACAAACAGAAATCCAATACGGACTTGTCCTCTTCGGGGGGCCTGACGTTAACCAAACCGAGCTTTTTAAGTCTGACGGGCTCGGCAAGCAAAGCAACAGAGAGTTTGAGAGAGAGCGCCCGACGACGGCGGAGGGCGCTTCAAGCGCGCGCGGCCGTTTTTGTTTTCCCCCTTCCTTCTCCCCCCCAACGAGCGTGTGATGCTTCCACAATAAGTCACACATGGTAATTTGCGCCTGACCTTCGCGCTTGATGACAACTTTAGCCTAATTCGCTGACGCTCGCCCCCCCCCCTTTTTTTTTTCTTTGCGATCGCGCGCGCTGCCACTCACCCCCACGACGACGTTGACGCCCCCCTCCCCCCCCCCCCATCTCACCCCCCTCTCCTCCCCTACCGCCCCCAAACAACAACCCCCAAACAACAACCCGCAGAGCCCATCCTCGCACCGTCGCCAGCTCTCTCGCAAATGTCAACCCGGCTGCTCCGGGAGCAGATCGCCACCCTCCAGCAGCAGCAGAAGAGCAGCAAGCCCGCCGCCTCGGGCGCCGCTGCCGCAGCAGCAGCAGCCCCGGCCGCCGGCAGCAACACCACCAGCGCCACCAAAGCAAAAGCCAAGGGCTCCGCCGCCGCCGCCGCCAGCAAGTCGCGCCGCGCCGACCTCCGCGCCAAGCGCGAGTCCAAGGCCGAGCGCCGCCGCGGCGCCAAGCGCCTGCGCGCCGTCGAGCGCGAGCTGCGCGCGGCCGCGGCCGCCGACCCAAAGGCGGTCGAGCGCCGGGCGACCGGCTACTTCCTGTCGACCGCGTCCGCCGCGCCGCGCACGGCGGCGCTGATGCGCGCGCTGCTGCGGGGGCAGCACGGGGACGACGCGCTCGCGGCCGCCAACAAGGGCCGCAAGAAGAAGGGGGGAGGCGGCAAGTCAGGCAAGCGGCGGGGCGCTCTGCCCTCTTCTTCTGCTTCCGTCGGCGACGCCGACTTCGACATGCTTTTTTGAGATCGTTCGGACTGACTGAGCAGAATTTTCTACGATGATGATGATGAAGATGAAGATGATGCGCTCGGTGGCCAAGACCAACGCGCCTAGGCCAGAGCAAGGGCGGCGGCGACAGGCGCCGCCCCCCCCGCGTGCCTCCTCCTCCTCCTCCTCCTCCTCCTCGGCCCCGCAGCCGCCCCCCGTGCAGCCGCCGGGCGAGGGCGGCGGCGCCATGTCCCCGCTCATCGCCATGGCCGTGCAGATGATCCAGCAGGCCCAGGCGCAGGCGCAGGCGCAGCAGCAGGCGGCGGGCCCGCCCCCGGGCGCGCACATTGCCGTGCGCGGCTTGTCCTTCCACCCGCCCGGCGCCGAGCGCCCTTTGCTGCGCGATGTGACGTTTGACCTCAAGCCCAACCAGCTGGGGCTGGTCCTGGGGCGGTCCGGGAGCGGCAAGACCACGCTGCTGCAGCTGCTGGCGGGCCTGTCGGACCAGACTGCCGGGCAGGTGCTGATCTGGCGGGGGGGTGGCGAGGGCGGCTGGGGCGGCGGTAATGACACCAACGCCAACGCCAACGCCGCTTCTGCCCCGCTGATCACCCCGCCCCCGGGCGTCCTCCCCGCGGCCATCGAGGACCGCATGCGCCAGGTCGGCCTCGTCTTCCAGTTCCCCGAGCGCCACTTCATCGGCGGCGACCTGCTCACCGAGCTCACCTTTGGCTGGCCCCGCGGCGCGGGCCCTGAGGCCTGGCAAGAGCGCGCGGCGCTGTCGGCGCGCCTCGACCGCGTCGCGCGCGCCGTGGGGCTCGACGCCGTGCCCCTGCAGCAGGCCCCCACCGCTTTGTCGGGCGGCCAGCAGCGTAAAGTGGCCCTGGCCATCCAGCTGTCGCGCCAGCCGGCGCTGCTGCTGCTGGACGAGCCCCTCGCGGGGTTGGACTGGAAGGCCCGCCAGGAGGTGGTCGCGCTGCTGCGCGTGCTTAAAAAAGAGTGCACGCTGCTGGTCGTGAGCCATGACCTGCGCGAGGTGGCCCCCCTGGTGGACGTGGCGTGGCGCATGCGGCCGGGCGGAAAGCTCGAGGCCGTGTCTTGGCCCCCGCCGGACGCGGCCATGGCGGTGGGAGGGGGTGACGAGCTTCAGAAGTGGGAGGAGGCGCAGCTGGAGCTTGGAGGGGGCGGGAGTGGGAGTGGGAGCAGCGGGAGCAGCGCGGGCTCGTCGGCGGTGGCGACGGCGACGGAGTGAAGACAGACGGCTGGCGACGTTGGAAACAAAAAAAGAAAAGCTATCAAACTCGGATCAAAACAGGACACGGGGCGACGACGACGACGACGACGACGACGCCCCCCCCCCCCCCGTTCGCGCGCGCGGTCCCTTCTCTCTCTCTCTCTTTCTCACAGCCCCTTCTCGGCGACCAGGCGCCTGCAGTCCGGGCAAGTCAGGCGGGACTTCAGAGCCGCGTCCACGCCTGTGGTCTTTGCGCCCCTGTCCAGCAGCAGGTAGCCGATGTTTTGCCACCCTTTCAGCAAGGACAGCTCAAAGGCCGTGTGGCCCGTCTCCGGGTCCTTCTTCTCCAGGTCGGCGCCGGCGTCGATGAGCGCCGTCGGGATCCCCGCGGGCGGGTACTTGTAGTGCCCGCCCCGCTTGGCGATCATCACCAGGGGGGTCTCCTTTGTGATGGGCGAGGGTTCGTCGGGGGAGGCCCCGCTTTCGAGGGCCGCGCGCAGGGCGGGCTCGTCGAGCCGCTCGAGCGCCTGCCAGAGGGGGGACAAACGCGGGTCAGCCTCTTTGGGCGCCTGCATCTTGTAAATGGCCGAGGCGAGGCCCGTGAGGATCTGGCGGGCGGGGTTGGCGGGCGGGGCCGAGGAGGAGGACGAGGCGGCGGCGCGGGGGGCGGGGGCGACGGAGCGGTGGGCGCGGGCGGCGGGCGGGGCGGCGACGACGCTGCCGCGGCGGGCGGAGGCGGCGGACGGGGTGGTGGTGGCGGTGGTGGCGCGAGCGAGGGCTGCGGGCATGGTGGTGGTTGTGGTCGTGCGCGCGTGGGTGGGAGGGTGAGGAAGGAGGGGTGTGTTGTGTGTGGTGGTTTTTTTGTGGGGGTGAGAGCCTCTGCTTTTGTTTGGGAGCGGCACGAGGCGCGCGCGTCTTTATCGCCTGTACGGGGCTGTTTTCGCGTGGTTAGTGTGTGTTGGTGTGTGGTGAGGGCGTGAGAGGCGGGGCGCGCGGGCGTTCTTCGTTCTTATCGCCACCTCGACGCCGCTGCCCGCCCCCGGTGCCACCCGCGCGCCGGACGCCCGCCGCCGCCGCCCCGCCTCTCGCCCCCGCACCCCAAGAGCGCGCGCGCCGACCCGCTCTCTCTTCACACACACACGCACACACACACACAGAGACCACACCCACACACGCTCAAAGACTCACGAGAAAGACGAGAGAGGCCCCCTCCCCTCGCGCGAGAAAATCCCCTTGTCTCTCCCGACCATCACTCGAGAGAGGAGAGAGAAAAAACACGCAGCCGCTCCCTTCCCTCCAAGCATCCGAACACCGCGGCGCAGCGCGCGTTCTCACGGGTTCCCCCAGAGTCCCCGCGTGACTCGCCTGCGCAGCCCCCGGCGCGCGGCGCGCACGGACAAGGAGAGCGCCATCACTCTCTCCCCGCCCCATCATCACCTTTCGCCACCCGCGCTCTCTCTCTCCCTGAGCCCGCCTCCCCATTCGCACGAACGACGGGGGCACCATGCTGCCGCTGACACTGCTCAAGACGGCGCAGCTGCACCCGGTGGTGAGCACACCTCCCAGCGGAAGCTCTTGCGGCCGCTGACGCCGCTTTGCCGCCGAGAGGCGCCCCTCTCGCTCACGCCCCCCCCCTCCTTCCCTCCCCCCCCAAAACACCCCAGCTCGTCGAGCTCAAGAACGGCGAGACGTACAATGGAAACCTCGTCAACTGTGACACGTGGATGAACATCCACCTGCGCGAGGTCATCTGCACGTCCAAGGTACGTTGGCTGCTTTGGCTACGCCGGTCCGCGCCGCCGCGACGCGCGCTGCACCCCGGCCGGCTCAGAAAGTACGCTCACCCCGCCCCCCCCCAAACAACCCCCCCCCCCCACACACACACACACAGGACGGCGACCGGTTCTTCCGCATGCCCGAGATCTACATCCGCGGCAACACCATCAAGTACGTGCGCGTGCCCGACGAGGTGCTCGCGAAAGTCGCCGAGCAGCGCGCGCAGGCGCAGCGCGAGCGCGAGGCGGCCATGGCCGAGGGCGGCGGCGGCGGGCGCGGCGGCATGGGCGGGCGCGGGCGCGGCGGCGGCGGCGGCGGCTACTACGGCGGGCGCGGCGAGGGCGGCGGGCGCGGGCGGTACGGCGGCGGCGGGCGCGGCGAGGGCGGCGGCGGGCGCGGCGGCGGCATGGGCGGGCGCGGCAGCGGCGGCGGCGGGCGAGGAGGACCGGGGCGGGGGTGAAGAGAGGGAGCGACGGCGCGTTTTTTTTTGTCGCCGGCCGCCTCTTATCTCGCGTTTTGCGCGCGCCCCATCGCGCGAGTTGCACCGCCTCCCTCCATCATCTGTTGTAAAATGCGATTTTCATTGTCACCTTGATGATGCTAGCGCCGCAGCCATGTCGGCCGCCGCAGAGTTGGCCATGACCGCCCCCGCCAGCAGCCCCACAAAAAGCAGCGCCGGCTTCCCTCCCGGCAGCAGCTCTTCGGGCGGCGACGCCGACGTGTCAATGCCCCGATCCCCCTCCTCCTCCCCAACCTCCTCCCCAACGCCCCCGTACCGCTCGGCCCACACCATGGCCGGCGGGAGCAGGCCGAAGAGCGTGAGGACGCCGTAGGTCCCCGCGGCGTCGAGCGCGCCGAAGAAGGCGCCCGGGTTGACGGCGGCGACGGCGACGGGGGGCGCGAGCGCGAGGAAGAACGCAGAGGCGGGCGGGCGCGCATCGATGTCCTTCTCGCGGCGCAGGGCCGGGATCGCGTCGTCGAAAAAGGTCGTCAGGCCCAAGGTGAAGCCTAGGAAGGAGGTGGCGACCGCGCCGAGCGAGAAGGCGGCGATGAGCGGCGCGGCGCGGTCGGACGACGCGGCCAGGCGCGCGAGTGGGTCGATCGTCGTCGTTGTTGCTCCTCCCCCTGCTGCTGCTGCCGCGTCGACGGCCGCCCCACCTCCGCCTCCCGCCCCGAGCGTCGCCGCCTCCCACGCCAGCAGCATCAGCCAAGGCAGCGCCACCCCCAGGCCGATGGACGCGCGGATCTTACGCGGGTCCCCGCCCAGCGACGCGCTCACGACGGGCACGACGTTGTGGAACACAAACGCCAGGGCGACCAGCGGCAGCGCGGGCGGCAGGGCGGCCCACGCCGCCGGGTCGCTCGCCGCGTCGAACAGGTGCGCGAACGAAGAAGAGGAAGCAGCGTCGCCGCCGGCCTCGCCTCCGGTCGCCGCTCCCGTCGCCGCCAGAACGCAAAGGGCGGCAAACGAGGCGACGGTCGCGGCAAACATGGCCCCATTGGCGGCGTCGAGCTGCGCGGGGGGGGCGGAGAAGCAGAGCCCGCCCAGCGCCAGGGCAAAGGCGGCGCCGGCGAGGGGCGCTTGTTCGGGACTCGAGAGAGGGGGGGCCTGCGCGAGCAGCTCGCCGGCTTTTGCCACGTAGGCGACGAGCAAAGCGTAGTGGAGAAACAGGTAGGCGGCCGACGCCACCGACGCGCCTGCGGGGCCGAGCGAGGCACTCGCCATCGACTGGAGGCTCACGGCGGCGGCGGCGCTGTTGTCATTGTCATTGTTGTTGTTGTTGCTGTTGTAGTTGTCGTTTCCGTCGCGGCGGCGGCGGCGGCGGCGGTCCGCGGCCCGCAGCGCGACCTCGGCGATCAGCAGACCCGTGGCGACGCTATAGATGGCCCCGCCCGTCAGCGCGACGGCCGAGGGGGCAAAACCCGCTTGCGCTGTGGCCGAGGGGAGCGCAAGGATGCCCGCGCCGACGGCGGTGCCGGCGACGAGGGTGGCGGCGCCAAGGACGGAAGAAGACGACGACGATGACGACGACGAGGAGGGGGTGGCGGCTATTTCGGAGACTTTGGGGGACGCTTGTCGCCGAGTCGTCCGCCGGAGGACAAGATGGGACCGCGACGGCGGGCGCAGCAGGAGGCCCGGCGGGCGGAGGAGCGGGGAATGGACGGGTGCCAACATTTTGGTGTTGTTGTTTCGTTGTTGTTGTTTGCGCCGTGTGGGTGTGTGATCCCTTTGGTGCGTCGACTAAACACCACGGTACTTGTGTCGAGAGAGTGCGATGACGACGAACGCGATGCGCGTGTGTGCACCTTTTTGTGTGTCTGTGCGCACGGCGTTCAAACAAAAGGAGGCGTGCAGTGCCGCCGCCGCGCCGCGATCGGAAACACGCTCGACGCGCTCCACAACGCGCCGCCGCTCTGCATTTTTTAGACCACCCCGGACCACGCAGACATCGCCCGCGCTGCCGCCAGAGGTAAGCAAACGGCCGGATTTGCCGGACGCGTGCGGTTTCGAGGGTAGTTGTTGGTTTTGCCATTTGCACCCCCGTGGCACCCCCTCCCCGTCCCCGTCGCCCACGGCTTGACGGGAGGGCCTCGCCCGGGCGGCGGCAAAAAGCGCGACGACTCGTCGCCAAAAACCGCACCCGCCGCGCGCGCCCGCGGGCCCTCCATGGCTTGCCTGGCGGCCCGAAAGGGGTAGAAGAGTCGACGACCCGTCGTTCGCGCCCATAGCGGCGATCGGAATGGGGCGCGCGCCGAGGTGGCGCGGGCGTGGCGGTTTCGTGAGGAGAAAAGGGGGGAGAGAGGGGAGGAGAGAGCGGGGCACGAAAAGCAGTCCTCTCCCCTCAGCATTCACCCTCCATTCACCCTTTCTCTCTCTCGAACAACAACCAAACAAAGCAGCTCCCATGCGGAACTTCTCTCTCTAATCCCCCCAAGCAGCAGCTAGGATGCAGAAGACCGAGATGGCGCGCCGCACCGCCCAGTGAGGAGGACGGCGTCCTCCCCTCTCTCTCTCGCTCTCTCTCCCCCCTCCCCTTTTCCCTTTCAGAAGAACCATGACGAACGCCAAGCTCCTCCTCGCGTGCGCGGCGGTGCTGGTGGCGGCGGCGCAGGTCGCGGCCGCCGCCGAGGCGGGCATCCACCTGACGACGGGCGTGATTTCGACGTGCCGGTGCGTTCTGTCGAAGAGGGCGAGAAGAGGGCTCTCTCCCCTCTCTCGCTCCCCCCCTCTCTCGGCTTTGTCTCGCCCACAGAGTGCGCTCGCCGGCCCGCGCCGGCCTCTGCGCTTGGCGCGCGGGCCCGCCGGCCGGCCGAAAATGTGGCGACGCCGCCCCTCGTCCCGGCCGCGCCCTCGGGCCGGCCGTATTGGCCGCTCTCGAGCGCCGCGCGCCCGGCATCGAGAACGCTCGAACAACAAGCGCTCACCCTTCTCCCTCTCGTCCCCTCCCCCCCCTTTTCCCCTCCCCCTCCCCCTCGCCAACACCAACAAACAACGCAGCGACGAGCCCGCGCGGCGAGCGTCCGCGCGCCGGCGCCTCTCCGCGATCGCCGCGGACGGCACTGAGCCCGCGGGCTTCTCGGACGCCCGGTGGGGGCCGCACCTCGGCCGCCAGCAGTACATCCTGGCGCTCGCGAACGGTGAGAAGAGCAAAGGAGAGAGCAGAAAAATGCCCTCTCTCGCCCTCCTTCCAGCCTCCTTCCCTCCCCGCCCGCCGCGCCCCCAAGCCCCGCGCCCCCGCCCCCGCCGGCGCGCCCGGGGGAGATCTCGGGCGCCCGCGAGTCTCTTTCGGGGCGCGCCCCGGGCGCGCGCGGGCTGAGCAGGGCGGGGCGCGAGTCTGAAGAAGAGAGGGCGGCGTGTGGCGCCCTCGCCGCCGCCCGTCGGAGGCGAGGGCGCCACAGGCGAGGGACCAACGCCCATCCCCGACCGCTGCGGCAGTCACCCTCCCCCTCTTTACGCAACGCACACTAAACGCCCCCCTCTCCCCCCCACCCCCCAAAAACAACCAAAACAGCCACCCCGGCCGAGGCCCAGCGCGACCTCGCCGAGCGCGTCGCCGCCGAGCCCTTCCACGGCGTGGTCGCGGGCTACCTCCCCGACGACGCTTGGCTGGTGCTGCTGCCCCCGCAAGGCGCCGCGCTGCTGTCGGCCGAGCTCGAGCGCGCTGCTGATGGCGCCAGCAAGCACGCGCTGCTCGAGTTCGAGGCGCGGCACAAGGTGGCGCCCGAGTGGGCGCCCGTGCTCGAGGCGCTCGAGGAGCAGCACCGGCGGCTCGGCGCGCAGGGCTGGCAGCGCAAGCAGGGCGGCGTCGCCGGCGGCGGCGAGCAGCCGGAGCAGCAGGCGGCGAGCCGGCGACCGGCCGCTGCCGCCGCCGGCCTCCCCGCCGCGCTGCCGGACCGCCTGCGCGCGTGGCTGCTCGCCGCGCGCGAGGCCTGGCGCGGCCTGGCCGGCGCCGCGGGCTTTGGCCCCCTGGCCGGCGGCGACCAGTCCCACCACCCCAGCAGCCGCCGCCACTCGTGGGCGTGCCACCCGCGGCTGCTGGAGGAGCACGACGCACTGCGCGTTTTGAAGGTGGTGCGCGAGCCGCTGAGCCGCGCCTTTGAGGCGATTGCCGACAACGCCTCCTCTCCCTTCACGGCGACCGCGCCGCTGCTGCCCGCGGCCGTCCCGCGCGACGCGCCCCACCGCCAGCGCCTCGTGATTGCCGTGCACGCGGCGCCGTGCCCGCGCGGCGCGGCGCGGCTCCCCGCGGCCGCCGGCGGCCAGCAGCAGCAGCAGCAGCTGCCCCCGCACGACCCGGCCGCCGCCGCCGCCGCCGACTGGTCCGCACCCCTGGCCGCGCTCGCGGCCGACCCGCGCGGCTGCGGCCCGCCCAAGGTCGTCCCGCTCCAGGGGCCCGGGGTGGCCGTCGTCTCGGCCTCGGGGGCGTCGTCGGCCTCGGCGGCCGTCCCCCTCCCGGCCGCCGCCGCCACGACGGGCGAGTTCTCCGTCTCGGCCTGCCCCCAGGACCTCGGCGCCGTGCTGTCCTGGCTCTCGCGTCACCCGGCCGTGCACTACGTCCACCCGCGCGGGCGCGCCGAGCTGCAGAGCAACGCCGTCGCCACGGCCATCATGCAGGGCGGGGACATGGCCGCGCTCCTCGCCTCGCCGCCCGCCACGGGCGACGCCAGCGCCGCCAGCGCCGTCGGCGAGCACCCGGCCTGGGCCGCGGGGCTCACGGGAAAAGGGCAGATCGTCGGCATCGGCGACAGCGGCATCGACACGTCGTCGTGCTACTTCTCCGACGCGGCCGTGCCGTTCGTGCCCTCGGCCCTGCCCGTCGACCCGGAGACGCGCTCGCGCGTCTTCGTGAGCGCCACCCACCGCAAGCTGGCTTATTACCTGGGCGCCGGCAACGACGCCCTCGACAACGTCGGGCACGGCACGCACACGTGCGGCTCGCTCGCGGGATCGCGCGCCGACGGCAAGGTCGACGCCGCCACGGGCGCCGCCCCTGCCGCCCGCATCGCCTTCATGGACCTCACCTCGGACGACAGCGGCGACGTCAACGCGCCCGACGACCTGGGCGAGGGCTACTTTTCTCGCACCTACGCCCAAGGCGCGCGCGTGCACTCGGACTCGTGGGGCAGCAACCTCGTCTTCTACGACGGCGCGGCCGCCTCGCTCGACCGCTGGACGCACGAGCACGACGACTTTGTGAGCGTGGTGGCCGCGGGCAACTACGGGCGCGAGCAGCGGTTCAACTCGACCGTCACCAGCCCCGCCACGAGCAAAAACTGCGTCGCCGTGGGGGCGACGCTCAACCTGCAGCAGGGGCCCGGCGAGCCGCCGCGCGTGCCCGTGTTTCGCGCCGAGTTTTCCATCCGCCACGCCGCCTCGTCGCAGGCCCAGCGCGTCGCCTACTACCTCACGCAGGCGTCGTTCGGGGCCGACGCGGCGCAGGCGCTCGTCGCCGCGCGCGCGGGCGCCCCGCCCCTGCCCGTCCTGCGCGCAGAGCCGCGCGACGGCTGCGCGGCGGCGCTCAAGCCGGTCCCCGCCGCGGGCGGCAGCGGCGCCGTGCCGGACGAGTTTGTTTTGCTGCTCGACCGCGGCAGCTGCAACTTTTTCGACAAGGCCAAGCACGCCCAGGCCGCAGGGGCCAAGGCGGCCCTCGTCGTCAACACGTTGCCCGAGGGCTACTTCACGCTCGAGGCGCCCGAGGCCGAGCTGGCGGACAACCCCATCACGATTCCGATATTCGGCGCGCCCCTGGGGGTGGGCCAGGTGCTGCGCGCGGCGCTCGCCGAGCCCGGGACGCTGCTGGACGCGTCGTTCCTCTCGGCGCCCCCCGAGGCCTTCCAGGCCCTGCCGTCGTACGAGAACATCGCGCAGTACTCGTCCTTTGGCCCGACGCGGCCGGACGGGCGCGTCAAGCCCGACATTGTGGCCCCCGGCGGGCTGGTCTCGGCCGCGGGCGGGCCGCGCCTGCTGGCGGCCACGGCCGGCGGCGCCGGCGCCGCCGGCGCCGGCGGCACGTGCGCCACCGCCTACGAGCAGGGCACGTCCATGGCCACCCCCGTCGTGGCCGGTTCCGTCGCGCTCATCCGCCAGTTCTTCACCGACGGCTACTACCCGGCGGGAAGTAAAGGGGCCGGGGTGCCCTACCCCAACCCGAGCGGCTACCTGCTGAAAGCGGTGCTCTTGGGAGGCGCGAGCGCCATGCAGGGCCTCTCCGAGGCGCGCCTGCCCCTCGAGCCGGCCCCCTCGTTCCGCCAAGGGTTTGGGCGCGTCAACCTCACCCGCGCGCTGGCGCTGGGCGGCAGGAACGGCGCGCGGGTGCAGGTGGTCGACCGCGCTCTGCTGGCGCAGGGCGAGTCGCACACCTACTGCGTGTCCGCCAGCGGCGCCGGGTCCGGCTCGCTGTCGGTGACGCTCGCGTGGTACGACCCGCCCGCCCTGCCCTCGGCCGGCAGGCCGCTCGTCAACGACCTGGACCTGTCGGTGCGCGTGGCCGCGTTTGGCGGCGCGCTCGCGCGGGGCAACGGCGCGCAGCCAGGGCCCGACACGGCCAACACGGTCGAGCGCGTGGCGCTCGACGGCCTGCCCACCGGGCCCGTGTCCATCACGGTGCAGGCCTCGCGCGTGTTCCCCGCGGGCGCCAAGCAGGCGTACGCGCTGGTCGTGCAGGGCAAGTTCACGGGCGTGCTGGCGAGCGCGAGCAACCCCGACCCGGCCGCGCAGGGCGCGCCCGCGGACGGCGGCGCGGCGTCGTGCCTGCAGCTGCAGCCGCCGCCCCCGCCGCCCGAGGAGTCGCCCGCGTCGCCCCCGGCGCCGCCGGGCAGCCAGGCGCCCGTCCCACCCGGGGAGAAGCAGTTGGCGTCGGACGCCACCGAGCCCGCGGCCCTCACCAAGGCCGCGGCGCTCGACGAGGCAGTGGCGGCCGAGGAGGCTTCCTCGGCGGCGGACAACGGCGAGGAGGCGGCGGCGGCGGTGGCGGCGGCGGCGGACAGCAGCAAGCCCACGGCGCAGGAGGCGGCGGCGACGACGACCACGGCGTCCGACGTCCCGCCGGCGACCCCCGCCGCGCGCACGCGCCGGCGCCGCCGCGCGCCGGGGCAGGACGAGCTCGGCCAGCAGCAGGGGTACAACGCCGCGGCGGTTGTCAAGGCGAGCTCCGATGAGGGCGGCGGCGGCGCCGTCCCGGCGGCGAAGGCGTCCGACCAGGACGTCCTCAACGCCATGATGGCGGGCTCGTCGTCGGGCTGAGCGCGCTCTTGAATTGCGCCCCGCCGTTCCGCCCCCCTGCTGCCCCCCGCTGCAGCGCGCTGCCGGCGCGAGAGGGAGACATCTCTTCTCTCGCCCCCCTCGCTCCGCTTTTCGCCCCCCCGTGCCTCTCGCCCTCGTCTCTCGGGCAAACTCGGCCCTCTCCTCTCCCTCCCCATAAAGCAGGACAACCCCACACACACGCACTCCCCCCATCCCCCCACGCACGCACCCTCCCAACAATACTATTCCCATAAACAAACGCACCCCCCCAAAACAACAACGACGCGGCTAACCCCTCCCTTCTTCGAACGCGCGCCCGCTTGGGTGGCGGGGGCCCTTCCTTTCCCGCGCCAAGTGTCGGCGGCGATTTTGTTGCCCCTTCCCCCCCCACTTTCGAAAAGTGACTTTCTCGGAGCAATGGTGATCCCCCCCCTTTCGCCCTCCCCCCTCCTTCCCCCCTCCCGGCAACCCGGCGGGGAACGTGTCCTCTCGAGGGGGCTGTTTGTCCTACTCCCCTCAAAAGCGCAGCGGGGGGCCGGGAGGCGGCGCGTGCGCGCGCCCCCCGTGGCCCCCTTAAGCGCTCGCGCTCCCATTCCAGCTTTCCGCGGTTTCTCCTTCTACCTCTTACCGCAGCATAGACTCCTTTTCAAATTGTTAGGTGACGTAAAATACCGCGGTCGCGTCGTGACGGGTGGGGGCTGGGGCATCGCGAATTGGCATCGGCGTCGCGTCGGGGTGCTTCCGTCGCGCGGCGCTCGGGCGGGTACAACTTGTACCGTACAAGACCCCCAAGGTGCGCCCCCGCTCGCGCGCAACACACACACACCAACGCGCCGTCGCACTCGTGTGTCCCTCACTCTCTCCTGAACCAAAAACGACGCCCTTCTTATTTCGCCAAGCGAATCCTTTCGCTTCCCGCTCGGGCGCCCAGCACTCCGAAAGAAAGAGAAGACGCAGCAATCGTGGGGGGGGACCCGTTCGAGCGCGCCGTGGCGCGCGCGGCCGCCGAGCGCGCGGCGCAGATCGAGAAGCAGCAGCAGCAGCAGCAGCAGCAGGCGCGCGCGAGCACCAATGAGCAAGCCGACGGCCGCGCAACGGCGGCCCCGTCGTCGTCGACCGCCGCCGCCACCAACGCCGCCAACGCAAACGCAAACAACGCCAACAACAACTCCAACCAGCACCACTCGCGCGAGGCCTTCGAGGAGGAGCGCCTGCGCCGCCTCGCCGCCCCCATGACCGCCCTCGACGCCCCCGCCCGCATCGCCCTCGCCTGGCGCGACCGCGACCTCTTCCGCCTCATGGAGCTCCCCCTCCCCGAGGCCGACGCGCTCGGCAGGGCCGCGTGGGCAGTGCCCCCCGCGGACGTCTCGCGCGCCTACCGCCGCCTGTCGGCGCTCGTGCACCCGGACAAGCGCCCCGCCGGGGCCGGGGCTGAGGACGCGGCCGCCGCGCGCGAGGCATTTGAGCGCCTGAACGAGGCGTACCGCCTGCTGCGCGACCCGGCGTCGCTCGAGGAGGAGCTGCGGCGCGGCGCGGCGGCCGCCGTGCGGCGGCGCGAGGCGCGCGAGGCGGCGGCGCTGGCGTCGGCGGCGGGCGCCGGGGCAGGGGCAGGAGGAGGAGGGGAGGGCGGCACGTCGGACGGGCGCGCGGCGGCCGTGGCGGCGCGCACGGCGGAGCAGCGCGAGCTGCGCAGGCAGGACGCGCGCGCGTTCGAGGAGGAGATCCTGGAGCAGGCGCGGCGGCGCCGCAAGCGCGCAGAGGAGCGCGAGGAGGAGCGGCGGCGGCGGCAGCGGCAGCGGCAGGACGGCGGCGGCGGCGATGGGAATGGCAGCGGCGGCGGTGGCGGTGGCGGCGCGGCGCGGTACCGCCAGAAGCGCGAGGCGGTCGAGGCGGAGGAGCGGCCGGATAATGCCCTGGAGCGGTGGATGCAGGACGAAAAGGAGGAAGGCGAGGGCGACAAGAAGGGAGGGGCGTCGGTGGGCGCGGGCGGCAGCGAAGAGGGCGGCGAGGACGAAGACGCGGCCGCGGCTGCGCGGCGCGCCGCCGCCGCCCGCCAGCAGCAGCAGCAGAGGCGCCGGAAAGGCGGGTTCCTGTAATACGGATGCTACTTCTTCTTGTCAAAAAATACGGTGTTTTAGCTGAACTACTCTGATCTATCGATCCCACACGCGCAACAAACAAGCACAAAGCAAAAAAAGAGAACCGCCGCGGCGTCGTCTTCGTCGGCGGCGCGAGGCAACGACAAAAAAAATATCACCACGGGTTCTGGCAGTGCGGGCAGTTGCTCTTGCCGCTCGACTTGAACCACTTGTACAGGCACGCCCCGTGGAAGCAAACCCCGCACTGCCGGCAGTTGAGCTTGGCCACCTGCCCGTTGCTGGGCGACAGCACGGCGTAGCAGATCAGGCACGGCTCTACGCCGCGGAACTCGCGCTCGAGGCTGCGGCGCCAGAGCGCGACGCCCTCGAGCACGCCCTGGTTCTGCGAGCGCAGAAACGCCGAGACCGACAGGAGCCACCTCCGCAGGCGCGCATCAGGCACGCCCACGCGGTTGCTGCACGTGACCTCGGGCGCCCGGAGCGGGGAGCAGGCGGGGAGGCGCACGACGAGCTCGAGCGAGGCGCCGTCCTCGACGTCGAGCGCGGCGCAGACCTCGCGCAGGCGCGGGTCGGCGCGCACGCGAAACTTCTCGCCCACGCTCCCCTTGCGGTAGGCCAGGGCGTTGGCGCGGCGGACGGCCTCGAACTCGGCGGCGAGCAGTGCGGGGGACTCCTGGCGCGAGGCGTAGGCCTCGACGGCCAGGGCGAGGCCCTTGTCGCGCAGGGCGCCAAACCACAGGCGCGCAGAGGCGGGCAGCTGCGCGAGCGCCCCGCGGAAGCAGCAGGCGGCGAGCAGGCGCCAGGCGCGGGCCGAGGCCGGGCTGGGCGCCCCCCGGTGGCGCAGGGCGGCACGGAGGGACCAGAGCTGGCCGAGGCTGGGGTTTCCACCGGCCTCGTCGAGCGCCGGGCCGAGGTCGGCGCCTGGGGCGGAGGCGGCGTTGGAGGCGGCGGCGGGCGAGGACGAGGGGGCGGCGGCGGCGGCGCTGGCGCTAGCGGCGGCCGCCGAAAAGTCCTGCAGCCGCATGGCCGCGACACACACGTCCAGCAGCACGGAGACGCAGTCGCCGGCGTCGCGCAGGGCCAGGGCCAGGCGGCGGTGCCCGGGCGAGGCCGGGGCCAGCTCGCCCAGGTGCGCCAGCAGCAGGGCCCAGTGCAGCAGCAGCCGCCGCTCGGCCGCCGCGCGCGCGGCCGCCGCCGCCGCCGCCGCGGGCTCGCCGCCCGCCTTTTGGTGGTGGTGGTGGTGGTGCTGCTGCTGGCCCCCGCCGGTCGCCGCCGCCGCCGCGACTGCGGCGCCGTCGTTGGCGATCACGGCCGCCATCTCCGGGCGCACGCCCGCGGCGGTCAGGTAGGCGGCGACGTCGCCGTCAAACTCGAGGTCGAAGGGCGGGGTCGTGGTGGTGGTAGCGGCGGCGGTGGCTGCGGAAGCGGAAGCGCCGCCCTCTTGCTGCTCCTCGTCCTCCTCCTGCTCCTCCTCGGCGGCCGCGGCCTCGGCGTACGACAGGCGCGCGAGGGCGCGCGGGTGCAGGAGCGCCTGCCAGGCGACGCCGCGCAGGGCCTCGGCCGAGGCGGCGGCGGCGGCGGCGGATTGCGCTGCTGATGCAGCCGCCGTCGCTGCTGCCGCCGCCGCCGTCGTCGTCGTCGTCTTTGTTGCCGCCGCACCACCAGCACCAGCACCAGCACCCCCGTCCCTCCTCAGCAGCGCCAGCAGCGCCCCGACGGCGTCCACGCCGACGGCCTCCAGGCGCGAGTTGGCCGACTCGAGGGCCGGGGGCAGCGCCGCGTCCGCCCCGCCGTCGTCGCGCTCCAGCGCGAGCGCCACCGAGCGCCACGCGGCGCCGCGCCGGGACAGCCAGCGCTCGACGGGCGCGGCGGCGCGCGCGCCTGCCGCGCCGGCGACGGCGACGGCGGCGCCCGCGGCCAGCACGAGGCCGAGCGCCTCGGACCAGGCGGCGTCCAGGGACGTGCGCAGGTTGGGCGGCGGGCGCGGGGAGGCGGCGATGTCGGCGCGCAGGGCGAGCAGGGCGGCGAACAGCTGCAGCGGGGCGGCGCCATCGTCCGAAGAAGAAGAAGAGGCGTCGCCGGCCTCGTCCTCGTCCTCCTCCCCCTCGTCGCCCCCCTCTGCCCCGCCGCCGAGCAGGCGCCACCGCGCGGCCGCTTCGGCAAAGTCGCGGGCAAGGACCGCGTGGGCCGGGTGCCGCTGGAACACACCCTTGGCGGACAGCTTGAGCAGCAGCTGCACGGCCGTGCTTGGGGCGACCTCGGGCAGAGGAGCGGCTGCGGCCTCGCCGCCCTCGCCGCCCTCGCCGCCCGCGCTGCCGCTGCTGGCGCCCACAAGCACCGCCGCGGCCTTCTGCGCCGCGCACGCCAGCCGCTCGCTGCCGGCCTGCGCCCCGCGCCGCGCGTCCGCCAGCCGCTTCTGCGCGCCCTGAAGCGCCGCCACCCACTCAGGCGGGCCCATCTCGCGCCAGGCGTACCAGACGGCGCGCAGACGGACGTGGTCGAGCGCGCAGGCGGCGGCAGCAGAGGACGACGACGAGGACGACGAGGACGCTGCCGCCGCCGCCGCCGCCGCTGGCGGCGCCGCCCCGCCGGCACTCCCGCTCCCCCCCGGCAGCGTCTGAGGCGCCCCAAAGTGGCGCATGACGGCCAGAAGGGCACGGCGCTCGGCGTCCGTCGCGAGGGCCGCGGCCGCGAGGGCCGCGGAGCGCCCGCCGGCCGGGCGGGGAAAGGCGGCGGCGACGAGGCGCAGCGCGCGCAGTGCGCGGGCGTCGACGGCGGCGCCGAGGGCGACCCCGTCGTCCGCGGGCGGGGGTGCGGCCATGGCCTGGCGCGCGGCCGAGGTGACGAGGGCCTCGAGGCCGGCGGCGCGGACGCGCTCGGAGACCACGATCGCGGCAGCGGCCGCGTTGTCGTCGGCAGCAGCAGCAGCAGCGGCGGCAGGGCCGGCCGGCGGAGGCGGCGGCGGCGGCGCGAGGCGCACGACGGCCACGCACGCGGGGAGCAGCGCGAGCAGAACGTCGGGGGCGGTCGTCGTCGTCGTCGCCGCCGTGGCGGACGCGGGGGAAGACGGCCCGTGCGACGCCACCAGGCGCGCGGTGAACGCGACCACGGAGGCCGAGGCGGCCGAGGCCAACGCGGTGAGGCGCGCCGCCGCGCGCGCGACGGGCAGGCTGCTGCCGTCGTCGCTTTCGTTGTTATTGTCCTCTGCCTCGTCCTGCTGCGCCGCCGCCCACGCCTCCTCCTGCAGCTCCTGCGCGCGCTCGGAAAGCGCGCGCGCGGCCTCGAGGAGGCGGCGCGCGGCCTTGACGCGCACGCGCGCCCCGTGGACGGCGTCCTCCTCGTCATCATCGCCGTCGTCGTCGCCCGCCCCCGCCGCCGCCGCGCGGTCGGCCAGCGCCGCGAGCGCCGCCCGCAGGGCGTCCGCGCGGCGCGCCGCCGCGCGCGCCGCTGCCGCGGCCGCGTCGCTGAGGGCCGGCGAGGCCTCGGCGCCGTCGTCGGCGTGCGCGCACAGCAGCTCCGACAGGAGCCACAGGCGGCCGAGCGGGGGCGAGGACGAGGACGGGGACGCCGCGGCGGCAGCGGCGGCCGATGAGGACGGCGGGAAGACGACGGCCTCCGCGCCGAGCTCCTCGCAGAGCGCCGCGGAAAACTCGATCATGACGCTCGAGAGGGCGTAGGGGTCGCCGTCGTCATCGTCGCCGTCATCGTCATCGCCGTCCTCATCTTTTCCCCAAAGCAGCCACGACGGCTGCGGCTCCTGCTGCTGCTGCTGCTGTTGCTGCTGGCCGCCGCCGCCGCCCTGCTGCTTGCAGGCGAGCACGGCGGCCACCAGCGCCCGCGCCTCCGTCTCGGCCTCCGCCTCCCCACCGGACGACAGCGCCACGGCCGCGGCCGCCACCCGCTTGGCCCACGCGCGCCCGGCCTCACGCGCCGACGCCAGCGCGGGGCTCGCCGCCGCGGTCTCGGGCGCGGCGCCATCGCCCCCGCCTGCCACCGCCGCGGCCGCCCCTTGCTCCTCCTCCTCCGCGTCCGCCTCCTGCATCAGCATGGCGTCCACGCGCTCGGCGGCACCGCGCAACCCCGCGCACGCGGCCAGGGACAGCGCCGAGCGCAGGCGCCGCACCTGGTCGCCGGACAGGCCGCGCGCGGCGGCGGCCAGCAGCTGGTTGTGCGGCGCCGAGGCGGCCGCGGCGAGCGTCGCCGCCGAGGCGCCCCCAGCGACGGTTGCTGCTACTGCTGCTGCTGCTTCGTCCTCTGCCGCCGCCGCCAGGAAACCCGAGGCCGAGGAGGCGGCCGACTCGTCGTCGCTATAGCCGTCGTCGTCGGTCGGGGCGTACAGCTCGTCGTCGCCCGAGACGTCGCGCCAGCTCCACTCGCACGCGGCGGCGACGGCGGCGACCAGGGCCGACGACGGCGCTTCAGGGGAGGACGAAGACGACGCAAGGGCCCAAAGGCCGCCCGCCGCTCCTCCTCCTGCGCACCCGGCACCGTGAAGCACGCGCAGGGCCGTGGCCGGGTCGCCGCCGGCGGCGTCCGCGCTCAGGAGCGCCCGCGACAGCGAGGCGAGGGCGGCGCGGGCCGCGGCGGCGCCGAGGAGCGGGCCGCCCCCGAGCGCGAGCTCGAGCAGCGCGGCGGCCGCCTCGGCCGTCTCGCCTCGACCACCACCGCCCGCGAGCGCCGCGCGCGTGAGCGAAGGCTGCAGCGCGTCGAGGGCGGGCTGGGCCGCCTGCAGAAGCGCCGAGGAGGAGGAGGTGGACCCTGTGGCCGCCGCCAGCGCGCGCTCGAGCACGCGCGTGGCCACAGCAACAGAGCTGGCGACGGCGGCCGCACCGCCGCTCCCCCCCTCGTCGTCGGCCAGCGCGTCGCAGCAGGCGGACAGCAGCTCGCGCCACGCCGCCTCCGCGTCCGGCGCGCCCATCACGCACGAGAGCAGCAGCTCCGCGTCCGCGTCGCGCGCCTCCCGGGTCCTCCCGCCCGCCGCGGCGCGCGTGACGAGCGGGGTGATGGAGATGAGCCCGCCGGCGGCGCCCGCGGCGGCGTCGGCCGGTGCCGCTGCTGCTTCTGTTGCCGCTGCTTCTGCTGCTGCTGTTGCCGCTGACGCGTCAGAAGAAACGGACTGCTGCTGCTGCTGCTTGTCGCGAATCACCCGCGCGAGCAGCGTCGTGGCCGAGGCCGGCAGCGCCGCGGCGGCCTGCGATGAGGAGGACGAGGAGGAGGCGACGGCCGGCGAGAGCGCGGCGGCCGCGCCCGCGGCCACGGTGCGCGCGGCGCCGGGCGCCGCCGCCAGGGCCGTCAGCAGCGCGTCGGTCGCGCGGCTGGCCGCGTCCAGGCTGACGGGCTGCGGCGGGGGAGGAGGCGCGTGTTGTTGCTTCCCCGACGGGTCCGCTTCAGCGCCGCCGCCGCCCTTGGCGGCCGCCGCCGCCCCCTTGGCCGCGGCGGCGGTGACCGCCGCCTCGTGCTCGGCCTTGGCCGACGCGGTCGGCCGCCCCTCGAGCCCCGCCGCAAACACCTCGGCCGCCGCGCGCCCGGCCTGCTCCTGGAAGGCGGCGACGGCCTCTTGGAGCCCCGCGCGCACGGACTCGGGGGCGTCCGGGGCCAGGGGCCGCTGCAGCGCGGCGGCGACGGACGCGACGGCCGAGCGCGCCGCCGCGGCCGCGCCGGCGTCTGCCGCGGCGCCGAGCGCCGCCGGCAGCACGAGGGCGCCAAAGCTGCTGCTGCTGCCAGCGTCGCCACCGTCACCCCCTGCGAGCAGGGCCCGGCAGTAGGCGCGCGCCTCCTCCCGCGAGGCGTCGAATCGCGCGCCGCACCCGCGCAGCAGCCAGCCCAGCACCTCGGCGTATGCCTCGGCGACGGCCGCGCGCCCCCCGCCCCCCGCCACCGCGCCCCCGCCGCCGCCGCCGCCTGGCGCGCAACGCGAGAGCCCCCGCCAGCACGGCCCCAGGATCAGCGCGTCGAGCGCGGCCGGGTCGGCCAGCACGTCCACCGGGAGGGCGGCCGCAAAGGGCAGGAGCGCCGGCATCGAGGCGGGCGCGGAGCCGTAGCAGCCGTGGCGCAGCAGCGAGGCGAGGCGGGGGAGCGCGAGGCGGCGCGCGTCGAATTGCCCCCACGCCGGGTTGCTGTTGTTGTTGTTGGGGGAGGAGGGGGGCCCGGCCGCCGGCGCCGCCGCCGCCGTCGCGCGCAGGAACGTCAGCACCATGCCCCACATCGCCGGGTGGTTGGCCGGGTCGCGCTCCTGGAGCGCGCCCAGGGCCGCGGGCGCCGAGAGCGGCAGCAGGCGCCCGTCGGGGCGCGCGCCGACGACGAGGTCCCCGGGGGCCGCCTCGGCCGCCGCGCGCGCCAGCGCGTAGGCCGCGCGCCGAACGGCGGGGCTCTTGCTGCTCGAGACGTGCTTGCGCCAGAAGCTCGCCTGGGGCTGCGGCGCGGGCAGCGGCGGCGCGCTGGTTGAGGAAGAGGATGCTGCTGCGCCGTCGTCGCCGCCGCTGCCGCCGCTTGCATCAGCCTCCTGCTCATCGTCGTCCTCGCCGCCCGTGCCCGTGCCATCAAAGAAGCGGCGCAGGCAGCGCACGACCCCCGAGCGGGCGCGCGCCGCGTTGTTGGCGCCGAAGCTGGCGCTGCCGCCGCTGGCTGCCACCGCCAAAGAGCAAGTGCTGCTGCGCGCCGAGAGGCAGCGCAGCAGTGCCGCCAGCGCCAGCAGCGACGCCGCCCACACGCGCTCGGCCCGCTCGTCAGCCTCCTGCGGCGAGTCGCGCCGGGGGTCGCCCAGCGCCGCCGCGTTGGGCGCGGCCAGCAGCTCGCCCAGGAGGTACCGGCACACGTCGCGCGAGGAAAAGGCGAGCGCGTCGCCGGCCTTGCCGCCCGCGCCGCCCTCCCAGGACGGCGGCGGTGGCGGCGGCGGCGCTCGCGCTGCCGCCGCAGGCTTGCCGCCGCTGCTGCCTCCGCCTGTAGCGCCACCGCCCGCCCCTCCCGGGAACGTGTCGGCCAGCGCCCGGCGCGCGGCCGCGGCCACGTCCGCGTACGGGTCGAAGCACAGCAGCCACCACGCCGGCAGCAGCGCGCGCAGGTGCGGCGCGGCCGCGCGCCCGGCAGCGAGCACGAGCGCGGCCATGGCGGCGCAGGCCTCGGTGCGCACGGCGCGGGAGGGGTCGAGGGCGAGGCGGCGGAACTGGTGGGACCAGGGGGCGAGGGCGGGCTCGATGCCGGGCGTGGGCGTTGCGGCGGGGGCGGGGGCGGGGGCGGCGGCGGTGGCGGCCCCCTCGTGCTCCCGCCGCAGCTGCGCCACGCGCTCGCACAGGGCCTGCAGGGCCTTGACCTTGGTGGTCGGGTCGCGCTTGGACAGGCGCGCCAGCTGTTGCGCGAGCGCGCCGTCGAGCTCGCTGAGCGAGAGGGAGAGCTGTTGCTGGTTGTTGTTGTCGGCGGCCCCGTCGGCAGCGGTGGCGGAGGCGGCCGCGGCCTTGCCACCGCCGCCGCCGCTGCTGGGGCGGGCCGACTCGGTCACGGCGGCGCCTCCAAACGTGCCGATGGCCTGCGCGCCGAGGAAGCCGCCGAAGCCGCCGCCCGCCCCGAGCGCGCCCTTGGCCGCGAGCGTCTCGAACGCCCGCGCGCTCGAGGCGGGCGCGCGCGGCGGGCCGCCGCCGCCGCCCTTGCGCTTGCCGCCGCCGCCGCCGTCGGCCATAGCGCGCGCGCTCTGCGGTGTTTTCTGGTGGGGGCTTGCTCTTGCTGCTGCTGCTGCTGCTCTGGAAGACTTGGGCGAGCGGTACTAGGCCGTCGGGCTCTGCGGCTCGCGCGGTTGATCGGCCGATCGGGGCTTTTGTGTGTCGCGCTCGCGTTTGGGGGAGAGAGGGCTGGGTGGTGGTTGTTCGGGAGGATGGCGGGCGCCTTGAGAAACTGGTGAAGCTCTACTTGATCGTGATTGCCAACTAGCTTGTGTGTGTGTGTCCGTTGGTGCCGAGCTTGATTTTAGGCGTTGGCTGCGCGCGAGAGAGGGAGGAGAGTCTTTGGCCGGCTGGCGGCGCGGCGCCGCGGTGCGGCGGCGCGACGCGCGCTCTTCGGCCGCGGCCGCGACACCGCCTCAAGTCGCGGCCGCGCCCTCTCGCGCGGTCGCTCTCACATCACACCAGTCCTCCACTCGAAACGCGAGGAACAGATTGCCGATTGCTCGAGAGAAAAGAGACCCACGCTTTCTCTCTCCAAGCCAGCCGCGCATCGGTTCTCCCCCCACGCTCCTTCCACATCTCTCCGCGACGATCGCCCCCCTTCCGGCCCACCACACCATGGCCAGCGACAACGAGGACGGGGAGACCCTCGGCAGCGGCGACACGGACGACGGCCCGACGAGCACCAGCACCATCAGCAGCAGCGGCGACGGCGGCGGCAGCGGCAACCCAGGCCAGTGGGGGGCGGACGGCGCCTCCTCGCCCAGCTGGAGTGACGACGGCACAGACGGCGTCTCGATGACCGAGAGCGACTGGAGCGACGCGGACCCGGCCGCCGCGCCCGCGCGCGACTCGGAGCTCGTGTCGGACGACGACGACGATGAAGACGGCAGCGCCGGCGGCGCCGGCGGCGGCGGCGGCGGCCGCGACGGCCCCTCGTCGACGGCGCAGGACTGGGTCCCCCGGATGAGCTGGCCGCCCGAGGACGACGCGGCCGACTACAGCTACGACGCCGGGATGGACGCGCTCGCCGACGCGCTCGCGCGGGCGGCGCACGAGCAGCAGGGGGAGGAGCAAGAGGCGCTCCGGTCGCCACGGCAGGCCAGCCGCGGCGGCGGCGGTGCGGCCGGCGGCCGCCCCAAGCGCCGCGCCACCTCGGCCTCGGCGGGGCCCTCGTCCGCCCCCGTCGAGCAGCCGGAGCAGCCGCCGCAGGAGCCCGTGTGGCCCGTGCCCCTGGTACACAGCTGCCTGGCGCCCGGCCCGGCCCCCGTCGGCCCGCGCGTCTTTGTGTCGCGCGGGCCGGCCGAGGCCGAAGCGACGGCGGCGACCCCGCCAGCTGGGCGGCGGCGCGGCAGGACAGGGCAGCAGCAGCAGCAGCAGCGGCAGCCTGTGGACCCGACCGCCGCGCACGGGGAGGCCGCCACCGCCACGGTCCTGCGCTCCACCGCCGACCACTTCCAGACGGGCGACGCGGTGGCGGGACCTGCCATGGCGCTGCGGCTCGAGCGGTGGCAGCGCCGGCGGCGGCATCAGCGGGGGAGCGGCATGGCAGCCGCGGCGTCGACGGCGGCGGCAGCCGACGCTGCCGACGAGCGGCCCCACGCCGCCGACGGCCTGTGGTGGCAGCGCGCGGCCGACGCCGCCGAGGAGCGTGAGGCGCGCGAGGCCTGCGCCGCCCGCGCGCGGGCCGATCCGGCGGGCGGCAGCAGCGAGGCCGCCGCCGCCGACGCCAACGCCGCCGCCGCCGCGACCCCCCCGAGCCACCCGCTGCTGCCGGCCGAGCGCGTCGTCGTCGCGGACCGGCGCTGGCTGCGCCTGGTGGAGCTGCCCGCGATCCGGCCGGAGGACATGAAGCCCGGCGCGCCGGCGACGACCCAAGCAGAGCCTCAGCAGCAGCAGCGACAGCAGCAGCCCCGGCCGCCGCGCGGCCGGGGACGCCGCAGCAGCACCGACGCAGCAGCAGCAGCAGCAGCAGCAGCAGCGGCCCCTCCCGCCTCGGCGCCGCCGCAGGCCCCGACCGTCGTCGGCTGCATCCGCGGCCCCGCGCCGCCCTTTTCCGTGGCCATGTCCCCGTGCGGCCGCTACGTCGCGACCAGCGGCGACGAGGGGATCGTCTCGCTCTACGTGCTCAAGCCCGCGTCCGAGTCTGGGCGCCTGGGCCCGCGGGGGGGAGAGCAGGAGCAACAGCAGCAGCACAAGGGGACGAAGCGCGGCGGCACCGGCACCGCCACTGCCGCCGCCGACAGCGCCGGCCCTCCGCCTGCGCCCGCGCGGGACGAGGAGCTCGACTTTGTGCACGTCTTCACGGGCGTGCTTCTCGTGCCCCCGCGGTACGACCTGCAGACGATGGCCAACAGCGTGCGCTTTGGCGTGCGGCCCTTCTGGGTCGAGGAGGAGGAGGAGGAGGAGGAGGAGGAGGAGGGGAAGCAGGACGGCGGCGGCGCTGGCGCCGCAAGCGACCGCCGCCGCCCCGATCGGCCTCCCCGCTACGCCCCCAGGCCCGCGCTCATCGTGGCCTCGCAAGACGGCGCCGTCGCCTGGATCGACTACGAGGCCGCGGCGCGCGCGGCCGAGGAGGCCGATGCGCGCGAGCCCGAGGTCCCGCTCGCCGCGGCGGCAGCAGCAGCAGCAGCAGGCGCCGCCCCCGCAGCAGCCGCAAACACCGCCGCCGCCGCCGCCGCGGCCGAGGCGCTCGAGGGCCTGCCCCGCCACCTGAGCGCGCTCGAGCCGGCGTGGCCCCTGCTCCCGGCCGGAGGCGCCGCGCGCGTGCGCGCGGCCGTGGCCGAGGCGCTGTCGCGGACGCTCGACGTCGGCGTGCCCGTGCCGCCGATGCCGCCGCCGCCGCCGCCGCCGCGGCCCCAGTTGGCCCGCGGCCCGGACAGCGAAGACCTGGACGACGCACTCGACGAGGCGGCGCGCGAGGACGCCGAAGCTGACGGCGACCGCCTCCTCGGCGCGGAAGCCGGGGCAGACGACGACTATGGCGACGGCGGCGACCACCACCACCACAACGCCGAAGCACCCCCGCCCAGCCCCCCGCGCCTGGCGCCACAGGCGGTCGGCCCCTGGACCCGCTTCGGGATGCTCCCGATCCACCACGCGAAGAACCTGGTGCGCCAGCTCCCCTCATTGCTGCCCTCGGGCGCCGAGCTCCTACTCCTGCGTGCGGGCGCGCGCGGCGCGCGCGCCTTCCTCGGCGACGCCTCGGCCCAACAAGCCCCCCGCGGCGCCCGGCCGCACGCCGAGTGCGCGCGCCTCTCCGAGGGGGAGCTGCGGCAGGCGTACGAGGCGCACGCGCACTGGCGCGGCATGCGCGAGGAGGCCGGGGCCGGCGCGGCGGCCCAGGCCGGCGCGACCGACGGCCGCGCGCGCACCGCGCTCGTGCCGGCGCTCGGGGGGCTCAGGCGCTGCCCGGTCAACTGCGCGGCGACGAGCCCCGACGGCGCGTGGCTCGCGTGCTCCCTGGACGCGCCCTTTGTGCTGCTCGTGCGCATGGACGAGCTCTGGCGGGAGCAGCGCGCGCCCGTCAACTACAGGGACGTGGAAAACGAGAGGGGGACGGACTTGAGCCACGAGTACCTGTTGACGGGGAGGCTGCTGGAGAAGAAGCGGGCGCTGCTGCAACAAGTTCAAGGCGCGGCCGCCGCCGCCGCCGACGCCGCCGTCGACGCCAGTTTGCGTCGTCAGTGCCGCCGCCTCGAGCTGATCCGCAGGTCCCACGAAGGCCATTTCCGCAGCGCCATGTGCCGCGCCCGCGAGGCAAACCGCACCCCCGCCGCCTCGGCCTGGCTGCCGCTGCCGAGCGTGGCCGCCTGCCACGAGCGCCGCCGTGCGATGCCCATCCGCACGGACGAAAAAGGCGGACAGTACTGCAGCTTCAACTGCGACGGATCCCTTCTGGCGGCCACCTCGGACGCCTACCGCCTGGCCGCCGTGTGGCGCCTGCCCCCCGGCGGGCGCTGGTGGGGCGACCTCCCGCCCGCGGCCCGCAACGCGGCGCGCGCGCTGGCGCCGCGCATGCCGAACGAGCAGGGCGACGGCCCCGGCCCTCCCTCCCTCGAGTGGGAGCTGCGGCGCCGCGCCGCCCTCTACATCCCACGCCTGGCTTGGGCGCTGGGCCCCGGGCGGCGCCCGTGCCTGGGCGTGCGGTGGTCGCACGTCGACCCGCGCGCGCTCGCCGTCGCCGAGGACGGCGGCGCCGCGCACGTCTTCGATCTGCGCGAGCCGCGCGCGTGGCGCGCCGCCGCCTCGGCCGCCGCCGCCGCGCCGCCGCCGCGTGCGGTCCTGGATCAGGTGTGGGCCTCGGCGGCCGCGGACGCCGAGGACATGGCCAAGTCCCTGAGGTTCCCGTCGCCGTGGACCGGCGACCACCCGATCGCGCCGCCGCCCGCCGCGCTGGCGTCGGGCGGGCCCGAGGCGCAGGCCGCGCACCGCGCGCGGCTGCTGGCGGACCTGCCCGACATTCGGGCGGCCGTGGGGCCGCTGATCGAGGCCGCGGGCGTGTCAAAAAAGCTGGGCGCTATGATCCGCGTCGATCTAGGACTGGAGGTCGAGGGCGAGGGAGAGGGCGAGGGGCAAGAGGGGGGCGACGGCGACGGCGACGGCGACGGCGACGGCGACGGCGACGGCGACGGCGACGGCGACGGCGGCGGCGACGGCGACGGCGGCGGCGCCAGCTGGTCGCGCCGGTCCCTCCGCGACTTGAAGAGGCGCCCGAACGTGGCTGGGCTGCCCGAGCCGGTGCTCGCCTCCTCGACGGTTCGCTCGTTGCGCACGGCCAGCGTCGCCCTGAACCTCTATCGGCTCGTGGTCACGACACGCGCGCTGGGGGCGGCGCGTGGCGGGACCGGCGGCGGCGGGACCGGCGGCGACCGCCGTGCCGCTCGCGCGGCGCTCTCGGCGCAGATCCTCCGCGCGGCCGACATTGCGGCCCGACTCTGCGCGTTCGAGCACGCCCTGGCCACGCTCCGTGGCGTCCCCATCCTCCTGCGCGCGCGCCCGGGGGGGCCCGCCGCCGCGCAGCTCGGCCCGCCGCCGGGCGCGCCGCGCTGCCTTCGCCACACCGTGCACGTCCGCGGCAAGTCGTCGGGCGCGGCCGCCGGGGCCGGCAGCAGCGGCGGCGGCGGCGCCTCCACGGTGCCGCAGAGCCTCGTGCGCCTGCACGGCTTGGACGTGACCCCCTCGGGCCGCCTCGTGCTCACGTCCAACGTCGCCGGCGCGCACGCGCTCGCGCTGCCGCAGCGCTGGTCGCCCTCGGCGCACGCGGCGGGCCTGTTTGGCGCGCCCGCCTTTCGCGCGGCCGCGCGGGAGGTGGCGCGCGGCGCCCACGCGCGCAGCGGCAGCCCGCTGGCGCGGCTGCCGCGCGAGGCACTCGAGCGCGTGCTGGCGATGGCGGCGTTCCCGCAGGGGGCGTGGTACCGCCCGGGGGGGGCCGTGGCCCTGGCGACCGAGGCCGACGTCGTGGCGGCCGCCGGCGGCCGCGTCGCGTCGCCGCGGTCGACGGGGAGGTGGTCGAAGGCGACGGCGCTGGATACAGTGCCATGGGAGGAATTGATTGAGGTGGCCAAGGCGGCGGCCGCGGGGGAGTCTTGATACTCCTTCATAACAAAAGGGCCGCCGCGAAACGGCATTGTTTAAAAAAGGGCTTTGTCGTCGTCGTCGTCGTCTCGGCGCCGCAGAAAATCGCCGAGGCGGGGGAACAAGAGAGAACGTGTCAGAACGAAAAACAAAAAACGGGGCTGTTTTGAGAATCAAAAAAAGAAGGGGAACGGAGCGCAGAAGAGAGAGAGGAGAGAGAAGAAAGGGAAGAATGAGAACGACGGCCCTCCTCAGTCGCCCGCCGACGACGACGCCGACGGCGACGGCGCGGCCGACCCCGCGCCCCCCACGCCGACCGACACGACGCCGTCCACCGCGCGGATGGCCGCGATCATCTCGCCCGCGGGGGCGCCGTCCGGCCCCGACACCACAAAGGTCAGGACGTAGGGCCCCTCGTCGCAGGCCGCCGCCGCCGCCGCCGGGGCGCCGCCGCCGCCGCCGCCGCCCTCGCCCGGACCCGAACCGGAGCCGCCGGCCAGCGGGGACCCGGCCACCGAGCTGATGTTGTGGCCGTGCGCGCTGATGACGCCGCACACGACGGCCAGCAGGCCCAGCTTGTCCTGGCACCCGATGCGCAGCGTCTTGAGCGTGGCGGGCGCCGCCGCCGCCGCCGCAGGCGCCGCCGCGGGGGGCGCGGCGGGCGCGGGGCCGCCGCGGCTGCTGCTGGAGGCGGCGGCGAGGCTCGCGCCGTTGCCGTTGCCGTTGCCGCCGGCCGCGCGGCGGCCGTTGCCGCCGAGGCGCGCGGCGGCAGCGGCGGCCTCGTCGTCGAGCGTGGGCAGCGGCGACGCGGTCGCGGCCGCTGCCGCTGCCGCTGCCGCGGCTGCGGCAGCCGCGGCGGCTACCGTGCCAGTCGAAGAGGAGGAGGAGGTTGACGACGGCGAAGCAGGGGCGCTGGGCGGCGGCTGGGGCGACGAGGGCAGGGCCGCCGCAGCGGCGCCGCCCGCCTTGGCCCCCCCCTCGGCGCCCCTCCCGGCCGCCCCGGCCAGCAGGTGCGCGTGCTCGCGGCAGTACTGCCGCAGCCGCAGGCGCGCCCCCCGCGTGCGCGCGGCGCCCTCCGCCAGCCACTGCTCCCGCCTCCGCACGGCGCTGGGCGTCACGCGCGGCTCGCGCCGGACCTCGACGACCTCGCCGCTCGAGAGCGCGTGCCCCGGGGGCACGGGCCGCCCGTTCACGAGGGCCACCCCCATCTCATCCCCCAGGCGCGTGTGCACGCTGTAGGCGAAATCCACGCAGGTGGCCCCCCGGGGGAGGCGCCGGAGCTCGCCCGTGTGGGTGTAGACGAAGACAGACTGGCCGAGGACCTCGGCGGTGACGCCCTCGACAAACTCGCGCGCCGAGAGGGCGGCGGCGGCGGCGGCCGAGGCGCCGCCGTCGTCGGCGGCGGCGTCGGCACCAGAGGCGGCGGCGGCGGGGTCGGCCGGGTCGGCAGCGCCGCCGCCGCCCCCGGCCGCGCCCGCGCCGCCGCCGCCGCCGCCCAGCTGCTGCTGCTGAAACTCCTCCTGCCAGCGGCGCATCTGGGCCAGGAAGCCCTCGCCCGTGGTCGCGTCGGCGGCGCCGAGCGGGGGCGGCGGGGACGGCGGCAGCGGCAAAAAGTCGGCGGCCGTGGCGCCGTTGTTGCTGCTTCCGTAGCTTCCGTTGCCGTTGGTCGCGGCGGCGGTGGCTGCTGCCGCGGCCGCTGCTGCGGCCGCCGCTGCTGCCGCCGCCTGGCTGCCGTTGGACCTACCGCCGCCGCTCTCCGAGTCCAGGGAGGACGAGGGGGTCGCGCTGTTGTTGTTCCAGCCGGCCATCGACGCCATGGTCGCCGCCAGCCCCGCCCAAAAGCCGACGACGCCGCCGCTCGTGCCGCGGCCGTTGCTGCCGTTGCTGCCGTTGCCGCTGCTCCGGCCGTTGGCCGCGCGCGCCGCCCCCTCGCCGCCTCCAGCCCCCTCCCCGGCCGCCGCCGCCACCGCCGCCGCCGCCGCCGCCGCGGCCGCCGCCGCCGTCGCCGCGCCCCCGCTCGTCCGCTGCTGCGCCGCGGCCGCGGCCGCCGCCGCGCCCGG